>WNWU01000007.1:8171427-8211189 GCA_012654045.1 Ptyas mucosa | reverse complement strand
ATTTATTTATTTATTTATTTATTTATTTATTTATTTATTTATTTATTATTGCGATTTATATGCTACCTTTCTTCCTAGGGATTCAAGGCAGCTTACAAAATGACAATTTCCAATACACATCACAATGAAATAAAAATTAAAATCAGCAACCCTATTAAAACAATTCAAAATTATAACAGTGTACCCCCAAACGGATCAGTTGAATTGATGGAAGATCCACATCTTCAGCTCACGACGGAAGGAAAGAAGGTTGGGGACTATCCTGAGCTCGGTGGGCAGTCCATTCCAGAGGGACAGGGCTCCCACGGAGAACGCTCTCCTCCTGGGGGCTGTCAGCCGACATTGTTTGGCCGACGGCACCCTGAGAAGGCCCACTCTGTGAGAGCGCACAGGACGATGGGAGAGAGGCTGGAGATGGTCCTGCAAGTACCCCGGGCCTAAGCAGAGACTTGCCTGGACTCAAAGTGAGGGGAGGGGAGTTAAATCCAGTGGTGGGATTCAGCCAGTTCGCACCATTTCAGGAGAACCGGTTGTTACCTTTCTGAGCAGTTTGGTTAACTGGTTGTTGGAAGAAATCATTAGGGCAGAGAACCGGTTGTTAAATTATTTGAATCCCACCACTGGTTAAATCTGTAGTATTTCTACATAAAATACTTGTACTGAGCATGAATAATTATTTTGCTGTTTTTGGTGAAACAGAATAGTAGACTCAAAAGTACCAATCCATATTCCACATTTTTTTTTAAAAAAATAAATGATTGCAATATTCTTTAGGCTAGGTTTTCAGGGAATGCAGTTAATGAACCATTATAATAAAACTCCTTTGCTGTAATTATGCAAACATTCTAGTATACCCATACAATTAATGTAAAAAATGACTATTAAAAAAGCAGCTGTGAGTAAAAAAATTAACAGTCTAATGTAGGCTACATCACCAATTTAAAGTTATTGATGAGGAAATAGAAGAAAGATTTATAGGGAGTGCATTGGCAGAGTTGACATTTGGCTGAGATAAATGGAGATGGCATAAAGAAACATATCGATCGCTTGTAATCTTAAAATAAGCTCATGCCATGGAACAAGAAGATACTAGAAATCAGGTAGAAAACCTTATCGTTTGGGAAGTTTGATTTATATGCTGAAGAGGGTTTATTTAGATATTTGTAGTTGCTTTTCAATTAATGTCCCACGTAGTCCTACTTCTAGAAAGTATAGCAGGAATCATAATATTTCTGGCTATAACATTATTATGCAGTTTACTATATATAGTTTTAGGAACTTAAAATATTTCATGAAGCTTTGTTAAATTTCTTGGGGCCAATTTTTTTGACCGACTGTCCACTCCCCATTTACATCCATCCATCCCAGCAGGTCCCATAGGAAGGCCATCCTATTCTTCCCAGCAAGCAAGGAGCTTTGTTTGATGGGGCTCAGAATGAGTTCTTTTTCTGCCATGGATCTTTCTTTTGGTACATCATTCATCCTGAAGTGAGTTTGGTCCCAACTCTGTTGACCTTTTGGAAACCCCTCCAGATTTGGTTTTGCCCAACATGAAAGGATGTTTTACCATGTTTGGTGGACATGCAAAAAAGCTAAAAAAATGTTACTTACAAATACACACAGTAATTCAGAAGATTGTAAAGATTGAAGTAGAATTGCAACCGCAGGTTTCTTCTTTTGGCATAGGCGTCTAGAAAAAAGCCATGGTACTTTGACAACTGTGGCAAAATTATTATGTATTCAGAAGGTGAAAGGTTTAACAATACCTACAATGGACAAATGGTTGAAGATAATGGAACCTGCAGACATGGTTAAATTAACTACTTTGATTAGAGAGAAAATAATATCTACATTTATGCCTCACTGAGCACCTTACAGAACTTTTTGCATGAAACAGAAAAACTGCATTTATGATTTGTGTTTTTGCTAATTATATAAAAAATTAATAGAAAAAAGTGAAGGTTTTTTTTGTAATCAAAGAATAAAGAATAATGTTGTGTATACACTTCTGTTTGCTGCAAAAGAAATTGGAGCTCCTTTCTTTCTGCACTTTTTTTGTTTCTCATCATTCCCTTTATTTGATCTCAGTTTTTGTGCTTTTTTTAATTAAAAAAACAACAGCCTTGGTTTTGCCACCAGGCCTGGGGACATTATAGAAGTGGGAAGCTTCTTAAATGATTGGTATATTGATTGCACTTTCTCCTATCTTTTGTGATTATAGTTTTAATTGCTTTAACTATTTTAATTATTAAACTAGATTGAATGTTTAGCTTTTGTTTTGGGTACACCATCCAGTCACTTGCAAATGGGCAGTTATTTAAATTCATAAATAAAAAAAGATTACCAAAATCTTATGTGATCTCACAAAATGTTGTGTTCCTGTGCAAGATCACACTATATTTAGATCTTTTTCTTTTTTAACTAAGGAACACTTATGAAAAACATCATGACATTATGTCCATCTGTTTCCATCATTATGCACTTGTGAGATTTTTGAGTTCTTCCACATTTCATTAAATTTTTGGATAGAAGCAGGAAATTTCTCTGGATGCCTTTAAGGAGATACCCTATTGCATAGCACTTCAGCTGCAAAATTCATCACATTCTGTTTTGGTCCATTTTTTGTTTTTGTAAATCTGTTCATTTCAGTTTACACATTTTTGTATGTAAATTGTACATACATTTGTAGTACACAAATGTAGTACACATACATTTGTATGTAAAATGTATGTGTACTAAATATGTGCACATATTTTTGTTGGCAATATTATCAGATTTTTCCAGTATTTTTTTAAAGTAAATGTTCTTACAATATTCTCCATATTTACAATGTATTGGTTTATATTACATAAGAGTTTCACATAAGAATTAAGTGAATGTCTCTTTTATCCTAATAATTATCCTGGACATCTTAACAATAATGAAATAGAAAAAAATCAAGAGAGGATTTTATATTCATATATAAAAACTAGGAAGAAATTCCCCCTCCTCTTCAGAAAAGAGAATTCTATGCAGTATTAATTACACATTTTTCCCATCAGACAAGCTTGTCTCTATTGTCCCCTCCTTTAAAAAACTAAAGCAGAAATATTTCACTGCCATAAATATTAATTTTACTCTGACTATTGCCTCTTTGAATAGTTAACTTGGTACAGCAAGTTAATTTATAACAGTGCTATGCCATATTAAATCTATAAAACATCTGCTTTGATATAATTACCAGGAAAGGAGGGGACAATAGAGGGTAATTAATATCTCAGCTGCATGGGAAATCCAACTTTCCCAGGTGTCAGCCCTAAAGTTGTTAACAGGAAGAATGATTCCTTGTTTAATTCAAAAGGATGATTTAAATCATTGTAGCAATAGGAATTTTGCCTTTGAGGCAGCTTCTTGCACTGGAGAAAGATTTTGACAGGACATAATCTTCATTCTAGGAATGGCTCTGGAAGCACAACCTGCCTAAAGGCAGCGTGGCTATAGAGAAACTAATGAGAGATCTACCCTGAGGGTAACACATAGCTTTGCTGCTGAAAAAAGTATTTTCATGTTTTCAGCTGTGACTATTATGTTTTCAAGCAAAGTTAGATGGATGGTACCAAATTTGGGGGGGCGGGGGGGAAGGTGGCTGTATTAAAATGAGGAAATGAGTTCATTGTTGTTACATCTGGAATTGCCGGTATACCCAGGTGTCAAGCAATAAAAGGCTTTATAGATCAAAACCAGCACTCTAAATTGTATACAGAAATTTACCAGCGCAGGCCCTGCAGAGTTATGTATCTACAGCAGGGGTGTCAAATGTCGTCATGGCGGCCTCATGTGATATATCAGAACTTTTTCCCCCTTTGCTAAACCAAGCATAAACATGGTCAATGCGTGACACATCTGGCCTGCAGGCCATGAGTTTGACAGTCCTGGTCTACAGTATCAAGTGTTGATCTGCTCCTTCACATACAGTACTTGCTGTCCAGAAATCATACTGCTGTTGATAGAGAACCCTAAGGGGGAAAAAACCAGTAATTCAATATTATTTGGGTTCAGCCTCTTATTTCCCGCCCAGACTTTTATAGACCCTTACCTCAGAGCTGACCTAGCAGGTTCAAGTGAGCTAACTGGAACCCAGTCTTGTGAGGATATCTGGATTAAATTTGATTCTGTAATTTCTTAGGAAGTAGACAGCCATCTCTTTGTTAGATCCTGGCCCCCTCCTATGTCCAGTAGCTTCAGAGAAGGTCAAGTGGTGGGTTTGTGTAATGGTATCATTCTCTTTGAAGCCATTGCTAGATAATTATGAACTTTGTCCTCTTCCCCTCTGTGAAGAAGGTTGTGGAAAAGGTGGTTGGATAATAGCTACAGAGGATCCTATATAGGAAACAGAGAACCTGGACCTATTCCAGACCAGGGTATAGTAAACAACATTGTAAGCATTTGTCAAGGACTTTTACTAGTGCTGGGATGGGATTGGTATATCCATACTTTTGTTTTTTGACCTCCAGTGGCTTTTAACAACATTGACCATAGTATCCTTCTGGAACAATTGTGGCAATTGGGAGGCATTATATTGCAGTAATTTGCTTCCTTTCTCTGGTCATTTCCGGTCAGTATTGATAGAAAGGGAAATATCATGTCCAGAGACCTCACCTGTGGGGTTCCTCAGAGCTTGCCATTTTCCTCCCTTCCCTTAATTGGTGGAGGCATGTAAAAACAAACAATAAACAAACAAAGCAAAAGGCTGAAATCGCAATTTTTCCTGAACTCTACTGTACTGAAGAAAGTCAGAAAACACTGGGTTTTTTTTCTTTTTCTGTGTTTACCTTTGCACCTTTTCTTTTAATTGATCTTTCTAGATTTTTTGCTTCTATTTTATTTTTTCTTATAATAAACTTAATAAAATTTAAATTGGGGAGGCTATTTGTTAGAGTATTGTTGATACTGAAACTGAACTAAGGTTACCCAATTCTACATTTCAATTCTGGGTTGTGTAGGTGAAAATGTCTATGTACTACATGCTTCCTTTCTTAGTTGCATTCATTCTCCAACCACAGGCAGTAAATCTTGCTTATATATTCTGTTTATTTCACATTCAATTTGACCAAATATTTCCTGTTCTTCTGCATCAGTGGTTGGAGCATAAACCTGATTAACTGTCATATTAAAGGTTATCTGTGAAATGTAATTGATGTAACTTAGTTATTGACTACAATACTGTTTTTTCTATATCCCTCCTGACTATGAAAACAACATCATTTCTTCATCATTTTTCATGTTTTGAGTAGTAAACTGTATGATCTGTATGAAAGTGCAATTCCAGCCTGTCTCAATTTGCTGGTTCCCAAGATGTCAATCTGTTGTTGATTTTTTTTTTACTGTGTTTAACTTTCTCACATTCTCATTCTTATAGCCCTTGTTCCCACTGCAATTTTGTCATTGCAGCTTTCTTTTCCTGAATGGCAGCATCAGTAAATAGATGTCCTGAAGTTGTTAATATAGTTGTGTCATAAATACCATTAGTACATCATTAGAAATCTTCAGGCTTTCAGCAGTAACATGTTGATTGTCATCTGAGCTAAGGGACCAATCATTCAGCATTATATCATCAATCATTTTCTATTCATGTGGTTACTTTGGTAAAATAAAAGAATGATTTATTATTGCATTTTCTCACATGGTATAATGCCTTTGTTGTTGTTACTAAAATGACAACATTTTGTGTCCAGCATCTTTCTTTATTGTGGCTGCCCAATATAAGTACCTGCTTGCTTTAGCTAGCACTTTCGATGACTTTCATACTTTTGGTGAGCTTCTAGATTTTTATACTCTTGGTATATATTACTGATTGTGCTCTATTCCTTCTTACGAAAACTTTAAGATACCCACCCACATATATAAACATAAACACACAAATACATAAAATGCATACATGCCATGCAAATAAAATAAAAAACCAAATAGCAGAAATCCTATCTTAAATATATCAGTTTTTAGCAATTTACAAAATGCTAATAAGTGGGGACTATTCAAAGGGACAGATATTCCCAGGGCAGACACAACAACAAGTAGACATATGAAAAGCTATATATGGGTTTACTTTTAATGGATCAACTGTACTATTAAGTAAATGGAAAATAATAGCAGCTTTTTGCACAATAGCTACTCTAGTTTGTAAAAGCAGCCAGAATCCAATGCAAAGATCTAAAAGTTGCACAGGAAATTCCATTAATTTTACACACATAAACACCCCCCCACCCCCACCCCCCTCACACATGCATATAGTGTGTGTGTGTGATTGTTTAAATAATGCCTCAACCTTGTACTGAAAAAAAAATTGTGAGATTAACAAAATTTAAAAGCCCAATACAAGAGACTAAAAGTCATAAAATGAAAATAAGTACAGGTAGTCCTCAATTTATGACCACAATTATGAGTGTGGTCATAACAACTATGTTGTTAAGTGAGATATTTGTTGTGAGTTTTGTCCCATTTTATGACTTTTCTTGCCTCAATTGTTAAGTGAGTCACTGCAGTTGATAAGTTAATAACCCAGTTGTTAAGTAAATCTGACTTCTGAGCTTCAAAAACATAGAATGTCCTATTCTATTTGCTAATAGCATTGATGTAGCACATTTTTCTGATAAATTCATGAGAAAAGAGAACTGATGTTCTGCCAAAACAAAGAAGTTAACAGTCAGTTTGAAAGAGAAATAATGAGGGATGAAGGAGAAGGATGATTCAAAGTAGAATTTTGGTTCATTTATTACCCAAAGGACCCAAGATGAATGAAGCATTCCAGAAGAAGCTGGGTCTAAACTCCTGAAAGCGTGTTGACTAAATGGGGTGAGATCTGAAAACCACCAAGAAGGGAAATGAAGGACAAATCTGGTCAGTACAGAGAGCCCTGGAGAGGAGATGGCTGAAGATAGAACACATCCTGCCAATCTGAGGGTGATTCCAAAACAATGTAATGAATGTCTTTACAGTTATAAGTGTGAAGCGCTGTTGACAGAACTAGACAGATAATTAACTGGATATACTTCAGTAGATGGAGGAAGCTTTAGTTTGCCAGAAGACAAAGAGTTAACTTGAAATACTTAAGCAGGCATACATAAATCATAGTTTTATTGCCACTTAGGAGGAAGGAGGTAGAAGACAGGAGAGAATTCAACAAACACAGTTGTAAATGCCTTAGGTAAATGCAGTTTGACTTAAAAGAATCTGTACTGCTGAAAGAAGCACTTATCATCTTGCTCATGATAAAATAGAGGGTGGGGGTGTTGGAAATCCACAATAACAATTTTTAGTGTGCTGTGTGTTGAATCATTTCCCCTAAACCCACAGAGCTCACATGATATGAGCATCTTTAGAAGGGTCTGCTAGAGTCTGGTAAAGTTATTAATAGTCAGATAGATTCACAACTGAAGAGTTAAATCATGCATCACTGTCTAGTTATTCCTGAAAGTCTCTAGTCCCTTGGAGAAGATTGTCAGGGGCAGCAAAAAACTGCAACAGGAAATTAAAATTGGCAAAAATTGGATGTGCCAACAGTGTTGAGTTTAATGACCCCTAAGTTGAACAGTGACTTGCATTCTGACCTCTAGACCTCTCACCCAAATCTGCCAGAGGAGAACTGCATACCAAAACATTAAAACAAAATTTAAGTGCAAATGAACAGACTTTCATATTTCTAAGTTTTAGATAGGTGACATAAGGAGATCAAGACTTTTCAGATATATAGTAAGAACAAAGCAGGGATTTTAAAAACTAACTTGCATTTCTTTGAGAAAAAATAATGGCCAGGCTCCCCCCCCCCCAAATGTTCAATTATGTTAGCTGGAACATACTTTTAGGAGAGGGTTACTATTGAATGAATCACTGTGCTCTCATCTCTTTAAGTATTTTTTTTTTGGAGAAAAAGGAAATAGGGTTTGCTGCCACATCAGCAAGTCTCCAGTAACTAAGAGATGATTGATTGAAGCATAGCTTACATATAATTTGACTGTCAATGCAATTTCAGCAGTACAATAACATCATATATATACATTTTAAATAAATCATATTTTTAGGCAGTTGCATTGACCTGTTTGAAAGAAAAGAGTAGATCATTTTACGTATGTCAATCAGAAGGTGGTGAGAAATCAATTTTACATGTGACTGACTTTGAAAAGAACAAGCATTGTGTGTAATTTGTAGGAGAATAGAATGTAATAATTTAGCCTGTGATAGGCAGGAAGATGGAAATTGTGCTAAAGCATGTGTGAGCACGCAGCAAATGAGAAGTCAGTTTTCAAATATGTCAGCCAATGTATATTGTCCTTCATACAAAATCACTTAATTCAAACAATTATGGAGATGCAGTAGTAGAACTATTTTTGTGTGTTCAACCCTATATGTGGCCAGTGATGCATTCTCTCTGCTATTCATACTGAAGACATCACTGAAGACCTGGTTTCCACAGTTCACAATTCAGTTGTTTGTGGTCAGAAGCCTTGCTGTCCTATCATTACTTCCACATGAGCTGAAACTTGATAGTGGAGAATTCCAGCTCATGTGGAACCATTCACATGCATGGGAAAATTTTGTATTACAGAAAATCACTCTGCAAATTTGGAGACCTTCTTAATTTGAAGCATTCATATCATCCAAAAGTAATGAATGTGTGCAATATTCTTATACCTTCTGTCTGTCTGTCCATCTTCATTCCTCCTTCCCTCCCTCTCTCCCTCCTTCCTTTCTTCCTTCCTTCTCTTCCTACTTCCCTCCTCCCATCCTCCTTTCTTCCTTCCTACCTTTCTTCCCCTCCTGCAATGTTGAACTACAAGGCTAAATCTAAGCTCTGCAACCATTACCCTAACATACAAGTCCCACATATTTTAGAATCTAAAAGCAAACTCAGAGAAAACTGAGCTCTGATTCTGACAACTGACAATATAACTGAACTCTCTTCTTCTCTCCCAATGCATAGTCAGTTTTGACTTAGCATTCAAAGTGCCCAACTTTCCAAAGCAGATTTAATAGTATACAAGGAGGTACTACCATGTTTCCCCAAAAATAAGACCTATCCCAAAAATAAGACCTAGCTTGATTTTTTACACATGTACCCAATATAAACCCTACCCCCAAAATTAGCCCTAGTTAAGACCTCACTCAATGCAATGCACCTGGTTGCAAGAGGTGGGGCAAGGCGCATGGGTAAAAATCAAGCTGGGGTTGGGATGGGGGGTGGAGCTGCCCCACATGCCCCACACCCACTTACCTTAGGCCAGTAGCAGCCAGACCTCTCACAACCTGACACCTGACAGCCCACTTCTTCTGTGTCCACTTGCCGCCACTTCCACACATTGCCCCTGGCCTCTGTTTCAGTGTTAGGAAAGGCCTCTGCAGCCAAGAAACAAGCTCAGGTTTGATGCGTGCAGCCCTCCTGGTCTCAGTTTCACCATCAGAGGCCTTTCTGACGCACGTCAATTCGGAGCTGGTTTCTTGGCTGCAGAGGCCTTTGCTGAAGCCACATGGGTTCCTGCTGGGCAGGGATGTCAGTGCTGCCACTGCGAGGTGAGACAGTGGAAGACATCTCTCAAAAATAAGACCTAATGTCTCTTTTGGAGGCAAAAAAAAAAAAGACCGGGTCTTATTTTGAGGAAAACATGATAAGAATCTGTTGTAATGGCAAAAAACATTAACCAGCAAATTGAGACGATTGGAGCCACTTAATAGTTCAATAAATTGTGCTATTGGTAACTATGAGACCAGCACTAGTTGCTTGTTCAAGCAGCACTAGATTCTATGCTGAATATGGCAATGTAAACAATTTCTGTTATGCTTATTATTATGATAAGTAAGAAATATAAATTCTATTAGTAATATCATATTTTGAAATTACATTTTGTGCTTGTCATTGTAATTTCTAACAAATTGAAGACTTTCTCAAACTGAAATATTATTTAAAATAGGTACTTTTGGTTTATGGAATTTAACATTTTGTTCCGCTAATGTGCAGAATATATTTTTAAGTTCTCAAGGTCAGATAAACTGATCTTTTATGCAGCTGTTACAAAAGCTGGTATAAAAGCTCTGCTAAATTGGAACACAATTAACGTGGTAGATTAATGAAGCACAACTGACTATGCTTCTGAATGATTCAAGGGCATGATAGATTTATGTGCTCTGTTTTTAGAAAACATTAATATTAGTTTTCCAGAAAGGGAACAATAATACGTGCATATTTTATTAAAGGTAAGTTTTGCATATTACATGCAGAAACCCAAAGGGCAAGTTTTCACTGAATTTTCTTCTTATTTAATAATGAAAATCTTGGCATATTATAGGCTCTGTATTCTCAGCAAATTTGGGATTATGATACTTGAAGAGCATCATATAAACTAAATTCCTGAAAATAGTACTTTAATGGTACAAGGTACTCACAGGAAGGTAATAATGTTTTGACTAGTAATTATGCAGTTTATCACCAGTGATGCAGTTATGTCGCCCGATAGAGAAAGCCAAAATATTCAGTTCAATTTTTGGAATTTTGGCAATACTTAAGATGGACAATGAAAAACATGTATTAAATCTGAAAGAAATTGAACACATTTGTTTTCACTGATATTTTATCTGAACATTTTAGGTTGTTTCATTGGATACAGGAGTGCATCAGAATATGTTAAATAAAGTCAGGAGTTCAAATCACTTGCTACAGATACAGTATTTCCCTGTTAGAAAATGACATTTCTAAAGAATTGTCTGAGGTAATGCTAAGAGTGGAAAGATCTCTTCTACAGAACTAGCTTCCAAATGATAAGCTACCAGTGCTTCTCAGACAAGTGCTAAATCAGAAGACAAAAGACACTAAAGTTAGCAGTTATCACTTCTAATTCATAGAAGATACAAAAGAATATACTCAGAAGAGGTATTTGAATAGAAATGATGACACATCCCAGCTATGATTTCTATAGAAAAGATCAGAATCAGGAAGTAATCAGAACACTATTAGAATCTATTTTAGAACCAAAACATGATATCATCAATAGCTTGTTCCTATTTATAAGAAGATAATACAAGTCTATATTGTTAGGAAACTGATAGCAATGGTATATTCATCACTACCATAATGGGGAATCTGACCATGCAAAATAGTCTTCTTGGCTTCTTAGAAACAAAGCAGGGGTGAAATTCAGCAGGTTCTGACAGGTTATGGAGAACCAGTAGCAGAAATTTTGAGTAGTTCAGAGAACCGGCAAATCCCACCTCTGGCTGGCCTCAGAGTGGGGTGGAAATGGAGATTTTGCAGTATCCTTCCCCTGCCATGCCCACCAAGCCACACCCACAGAACCAGTAGTAAAAAAATTTGAATTGCACCACTGAAACAAAGATTTAGGCAATCTCTAGAACATTGTTTCTCAAACTTAGCAGCTTGAAGATGTGTAGATGATGCATTAAAGATGTGAAACGTAAATCTATTAATTTTATATCTTCCCTCATTCCTGAAGCCACTGTGGTTGGTTGGTTGCTTAATTTGGACTACCAAAAGTAATGTTGCAAGGTTTTTTATAGTTACATTAGTTGTTGTTTGTAGTCATTGTATGTGAGATTTGCTCCTGAAATACAAATATTTCTCTCATTGAAAATCATTTTTTCATTTGATTTTGTATTCAAGATTTGGCAGAATGTAATTCAGACTGCTATCAATTTTCATAACCTCAAATATTCCCTTCCAGTTTGCTTTCCCCTCCTTCCCCCCCCCCTTTTTTTGTACTTTTACAGATGCAAACAGCTATCAGGGAGATAAAACACTGCTTACATATCAGAACTACATTAGAAAATAGAAGTCTTAAGAGTTTTCTTTTGTTTTCTGTAATGTCCATTCTTCCCCACTCCCTGTTGCTTGAAAAGAGGTTCCACACTGTTTTTATCAATTTATTAGTCCCAATAAACATGTTAGTCATCTATAATTCTATGATAGAGATTACAGCCCATTCATAGGGCAAAAGTCATAGGGCAAAAGTCAAACCTAGGTGACTTGTTTTCCAAGTCAAGGTTCTTGGTCTCTGTTTCTGAAACAATAAGGAAGATAGTAATTGCATAAGGCACAGGAGATAAAAAATAATCATATTTCACTTTGACCAGAATGGAAGAAAACACTTCTACAACAGTGTCATTTTATTAGATTTGATCAAACCAAAACATCAGTGAAAGAAGGTTTAGTCACAGAAGTATGGCATCTCTCATTTAGATCACAGCTGAAATCTTGGAACTGCAACCAAACCTGTAGAGAGATCATCTACCACCTTTGAGATTGTAGACCTGTGGTATGGGAATGCCATGAGTTGAAGTTCCAAGTTATTTAAAGGGTATCAGATTGGGAAAGGGTATGTTAACAACCATCTTTGCATACCCATGATTTCAAGAGGTGGTAGGAAAAATAATTTAATCAGGAAATTATCCAGCTGCAAACATTTCTATAAATATTTTGGTTCTGTAGGCAGTGCATTGGTCAATTCATTCTGCAAGTAAAATCTGTCAAGAAAATCCAGATAGATGGTTCTA
This sequence comes from Ptyas mucosa, assembly GCA_012654045.1. Classification (NCBI taxonomy): domain Eukaryota; kingdom Metazoa; phylum Chordata; class Lepidosauria; order Squamata; family Colubridae; genus Ptyas; species Ptyas mucosa. The sequence continues at coordinate 8,198,655 of WNWU01000007.1, read as the reverse complement.
TAAACAGACAGCAAAATTTCTCTTTCTTGCTTGCTTTCTGTCTATGTTTCTCTCTGTCTCTCTCATCTATCATCATCTATTACTTCAAACCACCCATCTGTGGTTCTATATACATTATGTTTTACTATGTCACTCTCACTATACAGTACTTAAAATGGCTTCATGGGAATGATTTCTATTGGGCTTAGATATGTTTCAATAAAAGAAAGAAAACATGGAATTGTGTCAAATAGCTATTTGCAAGATTGAAAATAATTTTGCTTTGGATGGCTTGTTGGCTGGTTTGCTTATATTTTCCATATTATGCATATCTATCACCCTGGCTACCTTTGGAGAGAAAAAATCCTAACTGCAATAATATCACTGTATATGCATTACTGTATATTGGCCTATTTTATCTTAGTTCAGAGCACCTATTGAAGAGAGATACAAAGGAATTATGCATTGAGATGTAGATGTTTGTTTTCTAAGTTAATTTGCTATAAGACTGACCTACATTTGTGGTCTGATTTTGATAAAATCAAAGCACAATATATGAATTGCTGCTATTTGTACTTGAAGACTGTTCATTCTTCTTTTCTCCCCTCTTATTAAGCTATATATGCTAAGTAAGCAAGTTTTTGTTGCTTTTAAATAGAAAATAGCTTGTGGCAGGGCTAATATACATACAACAACACGGCTCAATCCATTTTCCAAGTCACTATTTAAAAAAATCTATTAGCTTTTAACAAATGTTAATCTAATTCCTTCTCTGACTCTTTAATAAAGCTCAGACAATAAACTGCACAAGACAGAGAAAAAGACGCAAAATTGGAGACGTGTTTAAAAGAAAGTTTGTAATTTGCAGGTTTTGCTGCTCAGAGCACCTTTCTAAAATATCCAGCAAGGAAAAAAAAATCTTCTGATAATAAATTTTAGGACAAGCCAAGGTAGAAATTACATCTTATCTCTCCAATATTCTGAAGAGAACTGAATGCCTCTCTGGTCACTACAAGTAACTCTGAGTTGGTGGAATTCAAATATCTTGAAAAATATTTTCTAGATTAGAACTTCTACTATACATAGAATAGGATGACCAAGATTGAATTAAAACTGAACTTTGGTTGAACTGTGGCTTATTGGCCAAAACATGTCAAAATTGACTAGTGCTCTTCTTAATATTCTGGCACCAACAGCCTCCCACCGACCAGTTTGCTCCCATAGAGAGGGACTCCTCAGGGTGCCGTCGGCCAAGTTATGCTGGCTGGCGACACCCAGGAGGAGAGCCTTCTCTGTCGGAGCCCCTGCCCTTTGGAATGACTTGCCCCTGGATATTTGTAACATCTCTGATCTCCGGGTCTTTCGCTGTGCCCTTAAGACCCTACTGTTCTGATAGGCGGGGCTGTCTAATTGAATTATTTTAAATTGGGTTTAATTTTGGGTTTTTAAAATTCGGCCAAAACTATTTTATGATTTTAATTAATTTTAACTATGATATTGTATATTTAAGTTTTAATTGGCTGTACACCACCCCGAGTCCTTTGGGAGGAGGGCAGTATATAAATAATAATAATAATAATAATAATAATAATAATAATAATAATAATAATAATAATAATTAATAATAATAATAATAATAATGTTACAAAAAATAGGAGAAAATATAAATTGATTTAATCACTATAGCTGCTGGAAAAAAGGTTTCTAGGTCTTCAAGAATAAATGAAAGCTGGAAGCCAGTAAACGGCCTGTTACTTATCTTTCTTTCACCTCACAAAGGGTAGGACTTTTAACAGATTTCCCCCCATCTAGACATATGGACTGGCAGTTATATTAAAAATAAGTTATTACTTTGGAAAATATCTACTACCTTTTTCAAAAACTACAGATATTTTAAATTAACCCATTCAATGGATTTATACATAAACTGTGGAAACTACTATTATATTTATTTGGAAGGGCTCTGGTGGCTCAGTAGACTAAGGCAGTTATTACATCCACTTACATCTGCTGCCTGCAATTACTGCAAGTTCAAATCTCACCAGGCTCACGGTTGACTCAGCCTTCCATCCTTTCTAAGGTAGGTAAAATGAGGACCCAGATTATGGGGGCAATAAGCTGACTTTGTATAAATAAATACAAAAGTATGAAGGCTATTGCTTAACACATTGTAAGCCGCCCTGAGTCTCCGGAGAAGGGTGGCATATAAATCAAATTTTAAAAATTTGAAAAAAAACAAAAACCTCTTCCAGTTGAAAACCACTTGCTATTTAGCTATTTTTTTTTAAAGTAAGTTCTGTTGTTCACAGTGGTGTGTATCTGTATCTCTCGCTTTCTGTGTGCATGTATGTGTGCCTATATATATCAGGGTGACATGCTCCCGGTTTGGACAGGATCGCCTGATCCAGTAGCTATGCAGTGGGTGGTTCAGAGAACTGTTAGCAAAAATCCTTGCATGCCTCCCCCCCTCCATGCCCATCTGAGTCGCACGACATCAGAGGCTTTTTTTTCCTTTTAAAAGCATTTTTTCTATCACCTCTTCCAATGAAAAAATGCTTTTAAAAGTTAAAAAAAAAGCCTCTGATGATCACGCGGGTCACCTGGGATCATCAGAGGCTTTTCAAAGCATTTTTTTTCTGCAACCTCTTGGCCGAAGAGGTGGTAAAAAAAATGCTTTGAAAAGTCTCTGACAATCCCAGCTGAGTTGCCTGATCGGCAGAGAGGTATTTTTTAAAAAGCCTTTCTGATGATCCCAGCTGAGTTTCCTGATCGGCAGAGGCTTTTCAAAGCATTAGAAAAAATGCTTTGAAAAGTTAAAAATAAAAAAAGTTGGCCACACCCACCCAGTCACATTATCCCCCACCAAGCCACACCCACAGAACCGCACCCCTGATATATATATGCGTGTGTGTGTGTCTGTGTGTGTCTCTGCTTTTGTCTCTATGTACTTATTTTTTTTTAAATTTATTTTACCAGCTCAACAAGAGTCTCTCCATATGTGTAGTAGAAGGAGAAGAAAAGTAGAATGACTGAGATGAATAGATTTTTATCAAGCCTATGATCATGGTGAGTATCTCTGTGCAGAATGTATATTAGGTAACCCCAAGGTCATATCATTTAAATTTAGAAGAAGGATGCTAGATAGAAAGATACTTCTATCATTACTTCATTTTTCAGAAGCCCTACTTATGCGTGGGTATTGGGTATGCTGATGTGATTTGGATGATAAGGATAAATTGCTTACCATCTGCGCAAAAGAATGTTACTGTACACTTTAGTATGTTAGCACCGTTTATAAGCATAATTATAAGACTTGAAGGTGTTTTTATTTACAATTGTATTACTGTTTGCATTGCTATTTTCACCGTAAAGAAAAATACGTTCAGAAAAAACTTTCCGTGAAACAAGACTACTTTGTGTTAGATGACTGCAAATGTTGTTTTATTTGCTGCACTTTATCACAGCCCAGGGCTCGAAAAGGCTTTTTCTTTAACTAGAAAATAAATCTTATACAATATGTATCTCAAGTGTTTAAGAAAAAGTTAGGCTATATGGTTACCGTAATTCTCATATTTGCATTATGCTTTATGATAGAAACATCTCTGCTCAGCAATGCCATCTTTGATTTCAGTCTAAAAACCCTGTCCCTGCTGTGAATTGGGAAGGGGAAAGGATAAAGAACTAGTTCAGCATGTCCGTTACTGAATTAGGTCATTAATTCATAAACAGTTGCATGGTAGTTACAGATTTGAATTAGAAGTGCTAAGTCACACTAAGAATGACAAGTTTTATATCTTACTGCTTCCTTTCTTTTATATGAAGACTAAAAGGAATTAAAGTAGTGATTAAACAAATAAACAGAAGATTTCTATAGGTTTTGTGCTCAAAAGAATACATTTAGGACTAGGAAATTCAGCTTCTATGTCCATAGATATTAGAAAGAGCGAAAAGCCTTTTAAAGTTGCTGAGAAATGGGCACAAAATATTCTTTGGAACACCTGTCCGAACTTTCTTTTCACTGCTTCTTTTGTCTACGTTCTTTCTTTCTTTCCTCTATTGTATTGGGTTTGTTTTGTTTTTAACATTAAAGATAATATTCCAATAATCAGGCCCACCAAGTACTGTAATTATTTGGGGGATTATATTTTAACTAATTAATTTTCCTGGGTTGATTCAAAAGCAAATTTACTATGCAATACTTGAAATGCATAGCCTTGTTTTGGTCGGCTCTTTCTATGTTTGGGGTCCAAAAGGGTCCATTGACCCCTTCAATGGTGCTGAGGTCAGACTTGTATTCATATTAATCATACAGTACAGTGAAACCACCTCTAATGAATTCTGCATAGGCTTCTTTCCACTAACAATACACTAAACAACTCCTCAGGATGCCATCAGCCAGACAATGCCGGCTGGTGACCGCCAGGGGGAGAGCCTTCTCTGTGGTGGTGCCCACCCTCTGGAACGATCTACCCTCAGAGATACGGGTGATTCCAGACCTCCAGACTTTTCGTTGGGCCCTAAAAACTCATCTTTTTCAGGTAGCCGGACTGGCCTGATTTTATCTTGGGTTTTAAAATTGATATTGATTTTAAATCGGAATATTTTAAATTAAGGGGCCAAATTTTATTTAATTCATTTTAAAATTATTTTAACTTTTGTGTAAAATTGTTTTATTCTGTCTGTTCACCGCCCTGAGTCCGAAAGGAGAAGGGCGGTATAAAAGTGCAATAAATAAATAAATAAACAAACAAACAAATAAATAAATAAATAACAATAATTTTGAGAGGATTTCTTCTGTGTTGAAAAGAAGATAGAGACAAGGGCTAGGAAGGGATTCCTTATTTTTTTACTGACTGCCCATTTCCCACTGTAGTTTTTTTTTTCCCTATGATTGGGAATTTTCTTAGAACCTGAACTTTTTAGTGACAGGATGTGGGATACAATCAAGAAAATACAAATGCTAGAATCAGAGCAAGTTCTGGTTTAGAAGAAAAATATGTCTATCAACCTTCCACTACTAAACAAATATGAATTTTATATTTGTTCTTGGGGATAAGGTGACTTCATTTTTTAAAAACCTGTTATGAGTTAAGATTTCTGTAACCTTATTGAAGTCCATGCAACACACACGAACACAGATTCAAAACCCTCTGGCATTCTTTTCTTTAATAATTAAAGTCCAAGGAGTAAAAGATACAGTACCAGAATGCACAGCAAATGCTACAATCCTTCTTCACCTACAATATTAAATGCACGGCCAACTTTCTTGCTTTTGATTAACACTGAAATTTCCAAAATATAGTCAGGCTATTTAAAAAGTGGTTGGAATTAATCTTACCAAAAGCTATGCAACTTGGGAGATAGGAAAAGGGAAATTAAATTCAAGCCTACGCTCCCTTGATAATGCAGCCAATGGAGTGAGGTTTGATTTGGCGGTTTGTTAGTTTGTCTCTAGATCTTTTTGCATTATAATTGCAAACAATTGCAACGCTAATCACCCCTGCCTTATATGCTTAAGAAGCAAAAAACAAAACACTGCCATTTACAAATAGATTGAATTTCAAATGCAGTTTCAGAAATGTAATTATATTGGTGTTTACAACTTATTGGTGACTTTTTCCTCTCCTGAACCCATATATACTCCTAGCAGTGAAGAAAAGAGGAGACAAAGTTTAAAATATGGTGATTTATTTGAATATTTATTTTTCAGCATGTAGGACTAAAGTAAGTAGGAGTAGAGAACATGTTCTTAATAGGTCACAAGGATGAAAGAGGAAATGTTCACATATAGGATTAAAGTGCTTTTTGTGATACATACATACATATATATATATATATATATATATATATATATATATATATATGTATTTTCATCTGTGGAAATTCAACCCGTATGCCTGTATGCTGAACAGCTTAGCAAAATTCTTCTTAACGAGAAAGAAGTAAATTTATTCAGTCAATTATTTTTCCCTTTTTGCACCAGAGAAAATGAACGGTTAGATATAGGAGGTATATTTCCTCTTGTGTAGCGAATAGAATAAGATTTTGTGTGTGTGTATGTATGTGAAAGTGGGAAACCGTTTTGCAAAATTTCATGAAAAAATGGACGAGATACTAGGTAGAAAAATTCAAGAGGGTGTTTAAATACTGTTTACTCTACTCTGATTTCCTGCCTTGGACTATTATAAATATCATTTGTATAGGCAAAACAGGCAAAAAAGGAGAACATAAATGATTCTTCATAAATGAGAACATAAATGAATTTTTTTGTGACATTACTCCAATTGTTATATCATGTCACCAGTAACTTTAGGAAATTAATTCTCCAATTCTATCATGAACATTTTTATATTCACTAGCCTTATCCCAAAATTACATTCAGTAGTGGGTTTCAAATCCTGTCACTACCGTTTTGCTCGTGGGCATGCGCAGAAGCGTCCGGGCATGTGGGTGGAGCTTCCCGCTGCCGCCCCTACCGGTTTACTTGATCCACTGATTACATTTTTTAATTAGACACTTTAGCAAGTTTAAGGTATTCTAGTCCTTGTCTTCAGAAGTTCCAGGATCGCAGCATGTTGACAGTGGGGCTGGACTGTGCTTAGTCTGGATTATGGATACTTTAAAACCTGGAGGGTGATTTCCTTGCTTCCTGCCATTCCATCCATGTAAGAAGGCAAGTCTGACTGTCAGGTTACTGGATGGACTGATGTAACAAGGTTTGCCTTTTACTTTGAGGGCTTGTTCTCTCGACAGTAGAGCCCATGCCTTTGCTTTGCTCTGCATATATGAATATTTTCACAAACCCCATCTACATATTTCCTTTGACCCTAAAGCAGATTCTTTTTCTTTTTTCTTATAGTACCATCGTTGCTCCAATGCTGAAATAATCAAAGCATTAGGAAACAGGTTGCTATTTTATTCCTACCTTTCTCTGTAGGTCCATAGAAACTTAGTAGCAAGGAGATCTGATAGTTCAGCTACATAGAAATAAATCAGCAATGTTTCTACACTGGAAACTAAAATTGCTCAACAACTAAAGAGAAGCAAGACTTGGCAAGCTTTGTAGATTTTTTGTGGTATAGTATTATGAGCTAGAAGCGACACAGTAACTCAGTGGCTAAAACGCTAAGCTTGTCAGTCAGAAAGTCGGCAGTTCAGCGGTTCAAATCCCTAGCACCGCATAATGGAGTGAGCTCCCATTACTTGTCCCAGCTTCTGCCAACCTAGCAGTTCGAAAGCACGTAAAAAATGCAAGTAGAAAAATAGGGGCCACTTTGATGGGAAGGTAACAGTGTTCCATGCATCTTCGGCATTTAGTCATGCTGGTCATATGACCACAGAGACATCTTTGGATAGCGCTGGCTCCTCTGCTTTGAAATGGAGATGAGCACTATCCCTAGAGCCAGAAATGACTAGCACGTATGTGCAGGGGAACCTTTACCTTTACCTATTATGGGCTGGAAAAGCCTGAGGAGAAACCATAGGGGAGCCTACTGAGAAATCTAAGAGTTGGATGGAGAATGAGTTTATAGGGCTGAGATAGTTCATTAACTCAACAGGCCATAGGTGGATCAGTGATGATTGTACAGGCAGCATTCAATTTAGGATCACAATTGAGCCAAAATTTCTGTTGCTAAGCAAAGACATTTAAGTGAGTTTTTCCCCATTTTACAACCTTTTTTGGTACTGTTGTTAAGCAAATCTCTACAGTAGTTAAGTGAATCATGAGGTTGTTAAACAAATCTGGCTTCCCTCATTGATTTGCTTGTTGAAACCTGGCTGGGAAGGTTACAAACAGTGATCACATGACCTGTGATACCTGCCAGTTGCCAAGCGCCTAGATTTTGATCACATAACCATGGGAATGATGCAAAACTATAAGTCTGAAAAGTGGTCAGAAGTCACTTTTTTCAGTGCTGTTGTAATTTTGAACAGTCACTAAATGAATAGCTATAAGTCGAGGACTACCTGTATTTTTTTTTAAAAAAATCAGCAATGGCCAACCAGTTAAGGACATAGCAGCCTAGCAGATGGCTCTAATTGAAAAGAACAGTTTTGAATCAAAGGTAGAAAACATGAATGCCGGGTGCATTTGCAATGGACTGAAATTGGGAAGATTATGTCATCTATTCCCACCCTTAGGAATTGGTAAGTGGCCTGTCCCAGTAATAGGCAGATCTGTCCTATAAGTCTCCAGATCTAAATAGTATTCAGACTTTAAACTATGATCTGTCTCCATTTTCTTTTCTTTTTGCTCAGGGAATCAAATTATGATCGACACATAATGCAAAGCAAGGTTGCAAAATATGTGTCTATCCAGAAATTAAAGAAATTCCATTGCCATGATGCCTTACAATAGTTTTATTGGCTGAGGCTACAAATATCTAGTATGTAGCTACATTTCTTTTTTCACCCTAATTATATGTGTGTGGAGAAAAGACTTACTGCAAACCCCTTGCACAAGACAGGAAGCTTACATTCCCTTCTCAGTAAAGTAAAACTCTGGTAATTGAAACCAAGTCTGATTCTTCCCTGCTAAAATCCTTAGTTCCAGTATGTTATGGTGAGGACTAGTTTAGGCAAGGTCTGAAAGCAAAGAGCCTGAGATCAGATTAGTCTGTTGCAAGAACAATGTAGTGATGTTATCTGCTTCGACTAGGCCAAAATACGACATTCCTGCAAAAGCAGGATAAAGAGGTGCAAGATATGAACCATGTTTTTGCTATAAATGTACAATACAGTTGCTGAAATAGCAATTTTAATGGCTTTCTGTTTCTTGCCAGAAAGAACTAGCTTATCAAAAACTGAATTGTTCATCCCTGCCTTACAAAGGTTTCTAGATTTAGTAGGGGGTCTGAAAAAAGCTGATAAACATTCTAACATTCTCAATTTGCATAGGTGGCTGTGGGAAAAATGGTACACTATCCCCCGCCCCCCCCCTTCCCATTCATTCCTGTCTGATTTTTGGAACCTGCCTGGACAAATCCCTGTGTTTTTCTTGACAAAGTTTTTCAGAACTTGTTTTCCTATTGCCTGCTTTCTCGGACCAAGGGAGAGTGATAGCAGCATGCTATTTCATATGATTCATATACAGCTTTATACAAATCTTTGAATCAAGATTTGCTTTGTTAACATAAAACAAATTAACTACAAACTGCTCCAAATTAAAATAAATAAATAAATAAGGAAAATAGTTCAGGTTGTTGTTCTGAATGATTATTAGATTCATTGATTCAGTTTGTAACATTGATTTTATTGAATGAAAGCTTTGGGTATTTTTTTTAGTTTTTACAAAATGTGCACACCGCCCAGGTAGTTTACAGCCATAAATATAAAAATATCTAAATATCAAATACTGTGATAAAATTAATAATATTCTGTAACTTAGAAATGTATAGCTTGAATATCAGCCATCTATCCAAGCCAACACCTAGTCATAATGCCACTAGATAAAGCTGTGTGTTCAGCTTTGCAAGAAAACTCAAAAATAAAAAAAAAATGCTAGTAGAGAAATGTAACAGAATGCTGAAAGCCTACATTAAGTATTTTTCCCATGTACTTTATACCTAGTATATTTAATATGGAGTTACTCACTTTTACCTTTTTTATATTTCTAAGATTTTATTAATTAATTAATTGTTTATTTATTATTTATGCATTACTTTGTTATTATGCATTTAGTTTAATTAATTAATAAATTACCGTATTTTTCGGTGTATAAGAAACACTTCCCCCCCAAAAAAATGGGTGGAAATATCTGTGCATCTTCTACAGAGAATGTTGCCCAAGCCCCACCCACCTGGCAGCACTCAACCCTTTGGCCTCTGCCTCTCAGCAATTTACCTCCTTGCAGCAAACAGCAAACAGCCTGGTAAGCTTCAGGACAGCCTGATTTAGCATAAGTAGCTGTTTGGCAGTTGGATTGGCCTCCCAGAATACCACCTATCAGCTGTTCCAGGCTACAGGGATCACCACCGCCTGTCACCAACTTTGCCACCCATCGCTGCTGCCGCCTATTGCTGCCTCCACACGACCCATTTTCAGTCTCCACATGCCCCATTTTTGGCCTCTGCGTGCCCCATTTTTGGCCTATTCCAGGCAGCAGGGATAGGCGGTGGTGGCAGTAATTCCTGCTGCCTGGAATGAGCCAGAAACAGGATGCACAGAGACCAAAAATGGGGTGCACAGAGGCCAACAGTGGGATGCATGGAGCATAGGTGGCAGCAGTGATGGGTGGCGATGGTGGCGATGGGTGGTGGTAATCCCCATAGCCTGGAACAGCTGATGGGTAATATTCCAGGAGGCTGATCCAACTGCCAATCAGCTGCTTGTGCTAAATTAGGCTGTGCTGAAGCTGACCAGGATGTTTGCTGTTTGCTGTTTGCTGCAAGGAGGTAAATTGTTGGGAGGCAGAGGCAGATTTTTTCCCCTTGTTTTCCTCCCCAAAAGCTAGGTGTGTCTTATACTTCGGAGCATCTTATAGTCTGAAAAATATGGTAGCTAGATTCTGTTAATGTGGTCTTACAAGAAAGTAAAATTAACTCATTTTCTGTTTGCAAGTCTGAAAGTATAAATCTGCCATCCATTTGCTTTACAGGCCAAGAAGCTAGGGAGGGTCCTTTCCAAGCCACTTACTCCTCCCATTACCCAGTTGCAGGCTATGTCCCCTCTTGTCTGATTGTCTCTTTGGCAGTGTCACCTTGCCCTATCTCCCAAGGTCTTTCCCTCATACCATTACAATAGGTGCCAATTATTATTATTACTTCACACTTTGAACATTTAATAAAAAGACTGTAATAATTGCAACTACAAGCTTTCAAACAGTAGTGATTAAGTTTTTAATATTTAGGTCACACTTTAATGGGTTTAAATAGTTGCTGTCATGTTCAATATGTAATATTTTTAATGTGCATAATTTGAGAATAGAAGTGTTATTCATAATTTAAATGTCTGTTATTGAGTTCAGAGAATTAAGACATCATGCTAGGAAAATTGTTGCCCCCAAAACTAAAAGTTCAGAAGAATGTAGAAAAGTAATGAATTCTACAAAACAAAAACGTAATAGGGAACATTAAGGCAAAACATTTGCTTAATTATTTTGAAGAGGTTGTTGTTCCCTAGGAAGAATTCATAGTATATATGCTTAAATATATACAATATTTTCCATAGTCAACTTTTTTAAAAATTTAAAATGTTAATTATATATTCTTTCTTTTCTGTGTGATACTTCATTCATGTGTATTAACAGTGATTGAGTAACGTTAGGAATTTCTGGAAGAAATGAACGTAATTCACAGATAATCATTTCTGTCTGAAATTAATTTTAAAAATCATTTTATTTTAATAAAAATAAAATAGTGTAATTAAGAAAAAAAGGGCAGGGAGAAACAAAAAAGTATATAAAAAGAGAATTACAAAGTGTGTAAAATTGAAGAAAAAAAATGAAGGCCAGAATAGCATAAAATTAATACTGCCTTAAATATTATGTATTATCAAAAGTTTGATAGATAGATCTATGGAAAATTCATAAAGATTACATAAGAATGCTTTAAGGATAAAAGAATTGGAAGATGAATTTAGTAAAAATCAAATGGAAAAGTACTAAAATCAACATGAATGGTTAAAAATTCAGTGAAAATTATTAAAAACTCGATATTCCTGGAAATGATCAGTTGCGTAGATTTGGGGGTCACATATCTTATAACCAATTATAGCTAAGCTACACAGCTTAATAAAGTTTTGCATAAAGGAATAATTTAATAAACCAGCTGTGGTGGCCCCAGTAGTTATTGACATTGGGTGCTACACCAAAAAAACTTAGATGGCACCTAAAAAATCTGTTAAGTGTTGAAATGTCTATCTGTCAATTACAAAAGGTCACAATGCTTGGATCTGCACATATACCACACCAAAACATTACAACATCCTAGATTTTGGGGAAGAAGTCAGTAAGTATGAAGACCAATATTAGTTCACTGACCATTTATGTATATACATTATGATAATAATGGCAAAAGATAGCAAAAATAGTAACTACAGTAGTAATGGGCACCTTGGGTGCTCTTCTACTATATCATCAGTGTCGAGCCGCGAACAGGCTCGCCATCACTTACAGGGGGGGATGGAGATTAGAAGAGGCAGAACGCAGCCAGAGCTGTCGGACTTACAGATTTAAAGCGACACTCACAGCGGCACTTCACAGCAGGAGGCAGCTACAAACAAAGCCAGTAGCAGCGGAGAGAACGGCAGGGTGGCGTGGCTGTTAACGTTTTCCTAAACGCGCTTCTGTGACGTGAACAGAGGCGCGGTACTGCCAAACAGCTGTGGAGGGAGGGGAATGTCCCGAGGTTCTTTTATTTGCCGGATGTTAGGTTTGCTTTATGCCAAGTTCCTATATATAGCGCCACCTGGCTACCTCCTGTAGCGCTGACTTTATTAATTTTTCCGGGTTGTTCGTTACTTTGCCTTGCTGCTTGCATGTTCCAGTGAAGAGTTCTGGCTACTCCTTCTCAAGGTGTGGAGTCGTTTTTTTTCGCAGCAAGCTCGGGCGGGACGACAGGCCGAGAATCAGCATCAGTCAATTGCAAATGGCAGGTTTACTTGATGCAGCTTACATCCTGTAATGATACCTTTAATATCACCAAACAACATCTCCCCAGGTCCTTGGAAAAGACTGGTGGATAGGTGGATAAACATGCCAAATCTTCTCTAAATATCTGGCTGACTATAAGTTAATAATGATATATCCTGATACCAAACCACACTGTTATATAAATCCCAATATGAATTATAAAATGTTCTTTGAGTGGGCACTATTATTTACAATATCATCAGCATATAATTTTAATTTATATTCTTGATTTACCTATTTGATTCCTGAAATCATGCTCTTTTATGCTGTATCTTCCTTGCCAATGGTTCAGTGCCTATAAAAATAAAGAAGAAAGAAGACAACCTTGTATTTCCCCCTGTGTCTAATTTGATACATCCTGTCTGGCTGAATGTAATGTTGCCAGAGTATAGTGGGCCATATATGACAAATGACTGCAGAAGAAGATGATGAAATGAGGAACTGGCAGGGCTGCACATTTGGGAGGGCTGATCATTGCACTTGTGAAGGTGATGTCATCATGAATAATAGACCCTAGATTTAATCTGAGTATTTAAAATATTTTTATATCTTAATAGTCTTTACAGAAAAGAATTTAAAAAAAACCCAAGGAAAGAATTACATGAAAAACTACAAAAACCATAAGAAATGAAGCAGAAGTAAGGAAATAAATTATTTATTTTAACTTAAATTAGCACATTACCAATTACAGAGATGATAGGCAAATATGCTAGTTGCTCACAACTATTGTGCTTGTGATTGTCTGCTGAGACAGAGCTTGAGTCATGTTACATTGCCCCTTGTTTCACCTATGGCACTCAGAAATCCAGTTAAAACTTTTAAAGAACTGTAATAAGAATCTTTTAAACTTTTAAAGAATCTGGGAAGAGTTGGACCCTGTGACTCTCAAAGACGTGGACTGAACGCGGCCACATGTTTGTTGGACCGGTGTCCCTCCTGGTTGGTGCTGGCTTCTCGGAAGGTGACACGAGGCTGGCTCCAGGGAATTATAAATGCTTCATAGAGTGAGGGTGACTTTCCCACCACCTTGAAAGAGGTGGTGGTGAGGCCTCTCCTCAAGAAGCCATCCCTGGACCCGGTAGTGTTAGCAAACTATCATCCGGTCTCCAACTTTCGCTTGTGAAGAAGGTTGTTGAGAGTGTGGTTGCGTGACAGCTTCCCCAGTACCTGGATGAAACGGTTTATCTGGATCCGTTCCAGTCGGGCTTCAGGCCTGGGTACAGCATGGAACGGGCATTGGTCGCATTGGTTGATGATCTCTGGAAGGCTCGGGACAGGGGTTGCTCCCCTGTCCTGGTCCTGTTAGATCTCTCAACGGCTTTTGATACCATTGACCATGGTATCATGCTGAACCGGTTGGAAGAATTGGAGGTGGGGGGCACTGTGTTGTGGTGGTTCTCCTCCTTTCTCTCTGACTGGTCACAGTCTGTGTTGGCAGGGGGGCAGAGGCCGACCCCGAGGCGCCTTATATGTGGGGTGCCACAGGGGTCGGTCCTCTCACCCCTTCTGTTCAACATTTATGTGAAGCCACTGGGTGAGATCATCTGTGGTTTCGGGGTGAAGTACTATCAGTACACTGATGACACTCAGCTGTACATCTCCACCCCGGATCACCCTTGAAGTGATGTCCCGGTGCCTGGAGGCCATGCGGATCTGGATGGGGAGAAACAGACTCAGGCTCAACCCATCCAAGACTGAGTGGCTGTGGTTTCCAACGTCCTGATATAGTCAGTTGGTGCCATCACTGACTATTGGGGAAGAGTCATTGGCCCCCACGAAGAAGGCTCGCAACTTGGGTGTCCTCCTGGATTCACAGCTGTCTTTAGAAGAGCATTTGATGGCTGTGGCCGGGAGGACTTTTTATCAGGTTCGCCTGATCTGCCAGTTGCGTCCCTTTCTGGATCGGGACTCCTTATGCATGGTCACTCATGCCCTCGTCACTTCCCACCTGGACTACTGTAATGCTCTTTACATGGGGCTCGCCTTGAGGAGCACCCGGAGACTCCAACTGGTGCAGAGTGCGGCCGCGCGTGTGGTTATGGGAGCGACGTGGCGTTCCCATGTAACACCTCTCCTGCATGAGCTGCACTGGCTCCCAGTGGTCTTCCGGATGTGCTTCAAGGTTTTGGTTACCACCTTTAGAGCACTCCATGGCTTAGGACCTGGGTACTTACGGGACCGCCTGCTGCCACCAGTAGCCCCTCACTGGCCAGTACGCTCTCATTGAGAGTGTCTCCTCAGGGTGCCGTTGGCCAAACAGTGTTGATTGGCAGCCCCCAGGGGGAGAGCTTTCTCTGTGGGGGCACCTGCTATCTGGAATGAGCACCCCATGGAGATACAGAGGATCCTGGATTTATGCACCTTCCACCGTGCCCTCAACACCTTCCTATTTCAACAGGCCGGCCTGGCCTAACTTTCCCTTTTTAATCATATATTTTTAAATTTCTTTTAAACATTGGGGGTGTTTTAATCTGTCCCGGGCCAAATTATTTAATGGGTTTTTATATGGTCTTTTAAATTTTGTAATCTATGTGTTTTATCTTTTGGCTGTTCACCGCCCCGAGTCCTTTGGGAGTAGGGCGGTATATAAATCTAATAAAATGAAAATGAAAATGAAATGAAATAATACAAATAAAATAAATAAATAATACTTTGAATTGTATCTGGAAATCGATCATTGACCACTGATCACATCATATCAAAGTTAATGGATTAAAAATCCTTGCCCACCAATAAGATCAATCTCCAAATAAATAAAACCAAAGTCACATTTTGAAACACTTGGAATGGGTTTCTTTTATTTGTTCACAAATAATGAACTTCTAAATCTATAAGTGTTTTTGTTTTCTATTTTAATACAATTATTTTATTTGATTTACTGGTAAAATATTTTGCATGAAATCTGACCATATAAATACAATTTTATATGGTGTGGATGAATTGATGTTTTGGAAGAAATAGCAGAGAATAATTAAAGCAATAACGGAATAATAGAGTTGGAAGGCACCTTGAAGGTCTTCTAGTCCAATCCCCAGCACAAGCAGGAGACCTTCTTGTCACTGATGCACACAAGCAGATTGAACGCCTAAAATAGGTTTGCATGCAGTTTAATTTGCTCCATTTCATTTCTACTGTCATTTCTCAGCTGTTATAGTGCTGTGCCTCTTTGATGGGGAAAACAGAAGGAGCTTCACTGACTAAATAAGGAAAGTTATATGTGGAAGACAGAGACTTCAAACAGCAGAATACAGTAATACATTTAAAAGACTTTTTCCTTTTCTCAAACAGAAAACAATGCAGTGTATATATTGCAAGGGGACTAAATGGGGACAGGCTGGATAATTTTGGTTTAAAATCTATACCATTTCAGATAATGATCGCCTAATCTCTTCTTAAAAACCTCCAGCAATGGAGCACCCACAATTTCCGAAGGCAAGCTTAATTGTTCTCACTGTTCTCACTATGAGGAAATTTCTCCTTAATTCTAGGTTAGATCTTTGTTTGGTAAGTCTCCATTTGTAAACTCTGCCCACAGGTACTTTGGAGAACAGATTGTCTCTATCTTTGTCTCTCAAAGTTAAGTTGAGAAAGAAAAGAACTCTACTAAATCCTTAGCTTTCCACTCATCAATAGCCCTCTACCTTATTCTTGGAGATTCCTTTTTTAACCTCTTAATTCCTATCATATAGTGCATTTATAGAAGATTACTGGTTGCCATGGTAGCATTTTTAAGACCTCTTAGGATGCAGGGCGGAGGGGGGAAATGGGATCAGGAATGCATTTTCAAAAACTTCCTCAATGGACTCACCAATAGTGATCATACAATGACCTTTCTATTACAACCTCTGTATAAACACATATATTGGAAATATATACTATAAGCCTTCCCTTTAAACACTATGGAAAAACATTATTGATATGTCATTCGTAAAGGTGAAATATATCCTTTGTGTAATATTTGAAAGACACTCAAGTTTTTTCAACTGCTCTCCCAACTTTCTCATCAAAGCTTATTTGTTGCTTGTTCTATTTTCCTTTCTTTCTAAAACTTTCCTTGCTTCTCCAGCATTATTCTGGATTACTTTAATCTGAAATTCTTTCATCTTATGTTTTATAAAAGTCTTTCTTCTTCCAGGGAGATGGAACTAAATGCAAAAATCCTAAGAAATTTTTATCAATTTTGGGATAGGATGTACTAATATTCCCTGGTGGAAAATTCTCTATTGCCATTTCAATGTGTCCAGTGTAATTTAAGTACTGTCTGGCACTGATTTCAATTTTAACTAAAATAGAATACTGGAAATAAGCTTATTATTAGAGTTGTTCTTAGTTGATAATTATATACATACATACATACATACATACATACATACATACATACATACCAAGCAGTTTTTGACTACTTGGTAAAATAGAGCAATATGAAAGATAAACCTAACCATAGCTTTAACCATAGTTCCTTAATGAAGAATATTCTTCAACAGAGATTGGGAAGATGCTCCTCTCTTTAGGTAACACTGACAGGGTTCAAGTTAGGAATCTAGATTTTTGTGTAGGTCTTTTACCCCCATGGAACTCTTCTGTTCACTAACAGTATCAGAGATGAAATGGTAAGATCACTAGATCACTAGATCACTAGAATTCTTTATTGGCCAAGTGTGATTGATCACATAAGGAATTTGTCTTGGTGCATATGCTCTCGGGTGTACATAAAAGAAAAGATACATTCATCAAGAATCATAAGGTACGGGGACTTCCTGTGGCTCCGTGAATGCCGACAGACGCTCCTTTAGGAGCTCCAGCCCCGGGATTCCGTATAGCCACTAGAACAGCGAAAACCAGCTGTCTAGCGGCTTGAAACTCTCCCCCTGAGAAAAAGGGGGAGGGAAGAGCAGAAGGGTCTGGGTAGAGCTCCCCTAGATCCCCAGGTTTTTCTTTTTAAGCCTGGGTTGTAGGGTGAGAGTTCCCTGAAAGCCCTTCAGTTGCTCCAGACCCGGGACGAGTCTGCTTTATGCAGAACGAAGCGTCTGCATAAAGCAATTTTAAGGATTACAAGAAATTTCAACCTTGGATGCTGGCAGAGCAATTCAGGAGAACAAAAAATGCAAGTATTGAACTTTAACTCCGTTTTAAAAAACAAAAGGGAAAATGGCGCCTGAGGGCATGAGAACGAAATTTACCAGTGAAAGTGCTTGTTAACGGTGGTAACATTATTAAAGCTACTGGATTACACATTAAAAAAAAAGATTTAAAGTGGAAGCTGAATGGAAAAGTCTAGGGGATTGATTTTAACCAATTTTTATTTTTAAACTCTGTGGAAAATAATTGGATTTATTGGCCTGATAGCGGAATTAATATAAAGCGAAGATTGAAATATGGCTGACAATAGGGCTGGAGGATTTTCATCATATGAGTCAGCATATTCACAAGCTGTGACTGTAAAGGTTTTTCAAGAACTTTTAAACTCTTTTACTTTTGCCATATTAGAATCAATTGAAAGAACTTTTCAAAGATATAATTTGAATAATAACAAAGATTTGCTGGCTGGAAAAGATGAAGAAATCAATCAGATTAATGTGACTCTGGAGGACAAAAAAGAGGCTGTCAGGATTAAGATGGAGGTTACTACACAGGATACAGAGGTTTTGTCAGAGGCTTCCACGCAACTAACAGAAAAACAGCAATCAGACTCTCTACTGCAAATTGACAAATTTTATCGTGACAATCTTTGATATTACAGACAGAACCAACATTTAAGGGATGAAATGATTGACTATATGAGCAGGAAGAGTCGGGACTGCAGTTTTAAATTAGAGGAAATGACTCTAAGAGGAGAACGAGTCTTAAAGATATAGCAACCTCAAATTAAAATTCAAAAATTTTCGAAAACAAAAGCAGGGGGAAGAGCAATGCTGAAGAAGAAAGTATTACTGAAGAGGAAGGACTGGGAAAAATATAGAAAGAAAGGAAGAATGGAAGACTAATTTCTTTTGAGGAGGATTTTAGTAATAAATTTGAAAAGTTTATTGTTTTATTGAAGTAAAAAGGTTTAATTAAAATTGGATAGCTTTCTTAAACTTATTGAAATATTAAAATGGTTAATTTAAACTTTAATGGATAGTTTTGTAAAAGTTTTGAAATTTTTAAAAAAATGTTCAATTTAAGATTATGGGATTTTTAAAAGTTATACGTGATGAAATGTTTAAGTTAGATATGATTTAAGAGCAATGCTGAAGAAGAAAGTATTATTGAAGAGGAAGAATGGGGAAAAATATAGAAAGAAAGGAAGAATGGAAGATTAATTTCTTTTGGGGAGGATTTCAGTAATAAATTTGAAAAGTTTATTGTTTTATTGAAGTAAAAAGGTTTAATTAAAATTGGATAGCTTTTTTAAACTTATCAAAGTATTAAAATGGTTAATTTAAACTTTAATGGATAGTTCTGTAAAAGTTTTGAAATTTATATTCTGAAGAATGTCTTATATCTGATGCATTAAGAGATTTTTAAATGTTCAATTTAAGATTATGGGATTTTTAAAAGTAGGCTGATGAATAATTGTTAAAAGAGGAGTTAAAGAGTGTGAGGAAGTTTTGAATTCTGTACTAAGTTAGCTTATTTTAGCTTATGTTTGTTAATGCTATAACCTGTTTTTGCTCTGGGAAGTCGGGGGTGTGTGGGGAGGGGGGGCTGAGGGATGGGAGGGGATAAAATTGAAGTATAGATAAATGTATTAACAGAAAAGTAAAGAAATTGGGGAAAATGTTATAATAAATAAGATGATAAAATTAAGATATGACAAATATTGTTAGAATAAGAATAAGATATAAAAGATGTACTCAGATGATACACTGTATGATTGACTATGAATTGTATGTTTGTCTGATTATAAAATAAGAACTTTTTTCTAAAAAAAAAGAATCATAAGGTACAATACTTAATGATAGTCATAGGGAAACAGTCAATATAACACTTAAGGATACCAGCAACAAGGTTACAGTCATACAGTCATAAGTGGGAGGAGATGGGTGATGGGAACGATGAGAAGGTTAATAGTAGTGCAGATTTAGTAAATAGTTTGACAGCATTGGGGGAATTATTTATTTAGCAGAGTGATGGCATTTGGGAAAAAACTGTTATTGTGTCTAGTGTGGGATTAAGATTTATGTTTTATTGTCTTGCTGTGCTGTTTGATTGTGCTTGCTTTATCACGAACGCCATGTACTCGCTTGCTTGGTAGCACGATAACAAGAAGCTTTGGGGGTAAAAGCGGAATGTGAAATGTGCTTATTATCTTGCTATGTTCTGTGGTTTGGCTACAATTCCTGTTATGTTTCTTGATATGATTCTGAATAAAGGTCTGTCCGGAGCCTTGGCTCAGGGCATTCATCCCAAGGAAAGCCTTGTTTCCAGCCTTATTCATGGATGCCGGGAAAATCCACTCATTTAGCCACAAGTGGTGACCCAGACGTGATCTGGTAGGATTTTCTGGTCTTGGAAATCCCCTGGGTGCGTCCGCCTTCTTCCCTGCTTATACCGGGAATCGGTTTCGAGCTCTCAGCAGGTTCGCCGCTGGCTGGCACTGCTTCTACGTAAGTATGGGAGGGGATCTCTCAAAAGCTCAGTTAGAGCATGTCAAGGAATTGAAAGAGATAGCTAGGCGAAATTATTTTCATTTCAATCAAAGTGGCAAAGTAAGCCAGTTGACCAACAAGGAGTTGAAAGCTCTCTTGGCTTACGTATGGGGGCATATTCCTTATTACCCTGAGGCAGGGAGTCTTAAGGTAGAGACATGGAGAAAGATTGGCGAAGTTCTCCATCAAAGTCCCCGAGCCCCATCACAAATTCTGGGGGCATGGCGCTCGGTCATGGAAGCGGTGCAGATTCATCAACACCCGCTATTAGCAGCTGTTTCCCAAGCTCCCGAGCGGCCGCCACCTTACATTTGTCCACCCATACCTGATACATCGGTATGCCTTTCGGCCCATGGGCACTTGTCAGCTTCTGCCCCTCCCACATTATCCACTCCTGCATTGATCCCTTGCCCTACAAAAAATGCAGTGGAAGAAACCATTGCGGTGGCAATGGCAGCCGGTGAGTTAAGTGCAGAGGAGATTGTCACTCTCCCTGTTTCGGCTTTTCCGGTTACTGTTGAATATGATGCTATGCAACAACCCGTGCGCGTATGGAAACCTTTGCCGTTGAGTACTTTGAAAGAGGTTACTCGTGCTGTAAGCGAGTATGGTTTGCGCAGCAAATACACCGCGGCGTTGTTAGAGGCTTTGGGATTTGGCAATAAAATGATTCCGGAAGATTGGAAGGCATTGATGCGTATGATTTTATCCCCTGGCCAATATCTTGTTTTTGATTATCAGTACCGCCAACAGGCTCTGGCACGGGCTACCGCTTTGGTGGTGCCTGATCAAATTTACGGCTCCGGAAATTTTAGCATGGTTGACACCCAGCGGGATAATTTGCCGGATGCTGCATATCCAGTGATTCTTATGTCTGTATTGCATGCCCTTAATAAAGTAGAAGATAAAGGTAGTGCAGGAAAAAGCTTTACTCTCATTCGTCAGGCGAATGGGGAATTATATCGGACTTTTATTGACAAATTGAAGATAGCAGTTGAATGACAGGTTGACAATGCTCTTGCCGCCGAGGAAGTTTTAAAGAAATTGGCTGTTGAAAATGCTAATGCTGACTGTAAAAGGGTGCTAAGTAATTTGTTAGCAACAGGGCAAAAGGAATTAGCACAGATGATCGAAGCTTGTGAGGCTGTGAGGAAAACATTCCCTTGGAGGTGATTATATTGGAAGGGCGTCTTGCCACTGGGGTCATTATCCAGCGCCCTGAGAAGGTTGTAAAAATCTTAGAGTGGGTGCATTTGAATCACACTCCGCATAAATCTATAAGTGCCCCAGCTCAAGTGTATTTTGATTTAATTACTCGCTGTCGCAATTGGTGTATACGATTGGCAGGAGTGGAATCATCAGTTTTATATGTTCCCATGAATTTGCAAACTTGGGAAATTCTTTGGGCTAATAGTGAAGCACTTCAAATTGCATTGGCAGACTGGCCTGGTAAATTATCTTGTCATCCACCTAGTGATCATCGATTGGCGGTGATTCGAAACATCCCTCTTAAGTGGCAATTCATGGATGCCACTAGCCCCCTGCAAGCCGTCACAGTATTTGCGGATGGGGGTCGTAAGTATGGCGCCTGTACTTGGCAAGTAGCAGGCCAGTGGCAAACGAAAGTCACCCCCCCCCCCACAAAATTCAGCTCAACGAGCGGAGTTGGCTGCCACTATTTTGGCTTTTCAAACCTTTCA
Source organism: Ptyas mucosa (assembly GCA_012654045.1). Classification (NCBI taxonomy): domain Eukaryota; kingdom Metazoa; phylum Chordata; class Lepidosauria; order Squamata; family Colubridae; genus Ptyas; species Ptyas mucosa. The sequence continues at coordinate 8,176,714 of WNWU01000007.1, read as the reverse complement.
ATCTTGTCCAATTAACCTCATCGTGGATAGCCTGTATGTTTATCATCTTATTTTCGCTGTGCCCTGGGCTTACCTGTCTCCGGGCATGGACGAAAACCTGTATGGTCTATTTTTGACGTTACAGGTGCTGTTGGAACAGCGAAAATATCCCTATTTTGTGGGACATATTCGTAGTCATCAGCCTTTTCCGGGCTGGTTATCTGAAGGTAATCAGCAGGCTGATCAAGCTACACAGGTAAACGTGGCTGATGTCACTCCCTGGGACAGCCACGGTTATTTTCATCAGAATGCCAAGGCATTAATGAAACAGTTTGGCATTACTATGAGTGAGGCTACTGCCATTATTCAGCAATGTGCCGCGTGTGGCCAGCACTCGATGGGTGCGGCTATGGGTGTGGGAGTAAATCCTCGCGGTCTCACTCGGAATGCCATTTGGCAAATGGATGTGACTCAATATCAATCATTTGCCCCATGGAAATTTATTCATGTTTCGATTGACACATTTTCTGGATTTATTTTGTCTACTCCACAGCGTGGAGAAACTACTAAACATGTTATTAATCATTGCATGCGGACCTTCAGTGTTGCTGGCTCTCCGGATGAGCTAAAAACAGACAATGGTCCCGCCTACACAAGTGCTGGGTTTGCAGCTTTTTGCACTCGGTGGGGTATTTGTCACAAATTTGGCATACCCTTTAATTCCAGGGGCCAGGCGATATGTGAACGAGCCAACGGCACTTTAAAACGTATGTTGGATCGATTCGCAAACAAAGAAAGGGGAAATGCCCCTGGTCTGCCTGGTATACAAAATACTTTAAATCTAGCTCTTTATTCTTTAAATTTTTTAAATCTATCTGGTTCGCCAGCTCTGTCGGCAGCGGATGGTTTTTTCTCTTCCTCCCCGACTGCAGGTCCGGAGCAGCGACCGTTGGTGTGGGTGCGGGTGCCTCCTAATCCCACCTGGACAGGGCCCTATAAGCTTATTACGTGGGGCAGAGGTTACGCTGCAGTTGAAAACAACGGTGATGGTGTGGTGTGGGTACCTGCTCGTTGTGTTCGTCCTTGTCATTCCAGGCCTGTTCGCACAGCACATAAAGAAGCCCGGAGACCTGGGCACGGAGATATGGAGCCAGAACAACTTCCTGAAGGATGTGTACAAGACAGTGACCAAGTTGAACCTGACTAATTGCTGGATATGCATGCATGTGCCTGGTGCAGCAAAAGGAGGACTGCCATTGCATGCAATTCCTTTCAATTCTACTGGCTGGGGAAGTTATTCGCAAACGACAGAATTCTATAATTCCACTGCCGCAGCGGAAATACAGTTGATGGAGCGGGCTGCCTTTTGTTTTATCTCACGGGGTTTATATAACAATGCTACTGAATTAGGAAATTATACATGGTCTAATAAAACTCATTATTGGGAATCCAATAAAAGGTGTAAGGCTATGAAGGACAAGTTGACTGCTACTTCCAACAACAGATCCACTACCTATGAATCCAATGAGAACATGACAGTGATTGAATATAATGCTTGTTCTTTTCTGGAGTTGTTGGTCACTCAGGCCAACTCATCTAAGGTTGCTCTATTACCCCAGGGATTATGGTTTATTTGTGGAAGGTGGGCATATCAGCAAGTTCTGGCGGATTGGAAAGGGATTTGCACTTTGGGGTATGTTATTCCTGTGGTGTATGCGGTGAAAAATTTGCCACCTGGTCGTCTGCGCAATCGGCGAGCAATCAAGGAGAGTCCATTAACCTTGGGTGGAAACCTGGACACTCAAATTGCCAGAGGGATTCTCCCACCGCTGGGAGTTGCTATGAATTATCGTGATTTACATTTGCTAAATAATTGGACTGTGGCTATGTTTAATGAAACTGTTCTTGCTTTAAAATTGATCAATCAAGAATTAAGTGAAGTCCGTCAGGTTACCCTACAAAATCGTTATGCGTTGGACATTGTGTTGGCCGCTAAAGGTGGGGTCTGCGCCCTAATCCATTCCCATTGCTGTGTATATGTGCATGACAACCAATTAAATATCTCGCACACTGTACAGGTCATGGAGGAAATGATTGCAAACAACCCATTGGCGAGTGCTCCTTCAACTATTGCAGGATTGCCTTTTGGTCTTGGTTGCCTGATGGGTCCTGGTGGCGCGGTCTCCTCATGACTGGACTACTGGTGGTTGTGGGTTTGGTTGCTTTATGCTGTTGCATTCAGTGTGTTCCTGCACTGTGTGGAATGTTTAAGGCCTTCCATCCAACTCAGACAACCATAAATCATATGGAACTGTCTATGGGGCCTGTGGAAAAAACAGAAAAGGAGGAGATGTGGGATTAAGATTTATGTTTTATTGTCTTGCTGTGCTGTTTGATTGTGCTTGCTTTATCACGAATGCCATGTACTCGCTTGCTTGGTAGCACGATAACAAGAAGCTTTGGGGGTAAAAGCGGAATGTGAAATGTGCTTATTATCTTGCTATGTTCTATGGTTTGGCTACAATTCCTGTTATGTTTCTTGATATGATTCTGAATAAAGGTCTGTCCGGAGCCTTGGCTCAGGGCATTCATCCCAAGGAAAGCCTTGTTTCCAGCCTTATTCATGGATGCCGGGAAAATCCACTCATTTAGCCACATCTAGTTGATCTGGTGCTCTATAGCATCGTTTTGAGGGTGGGAGTTGTAACAGTTTATGTCCAGGATGTGAGGGGTCTGTAAATATTTTCACAGTCCTCTTTTTGACTCGTGCAGTATACAGGTCCTCAATGGAAGGCAGGTTGGTAGCAATTGTTTTTTCTGCAGTTCTAATTTTCGTCTGAAATCTGTGTCTGTCTTGTTGGGTTGCAGAACCAAACCAGACAGTTATAGAGGTGCAGATGACAGACTCAATAAATCCTCTGTAGAACTGTATCAGCAGCTCCTTGGGCAGTTTGAGCTTTCTGAGTTGGGGAAGAAAGAACATTCTTTGTTGTGCTTTTTTGATGACATTTTTGATGTTAGGTGTCCATTTTAGATCTTGCAATATGGTTGAACCTAGAAATTTGAAGGTCTCTACTGTTGATACTGTGTTGTCTAGTATTGTGAGAGGTGGAAGTATGGAAGGGTTTGTTCTAAAGTTTACCACCATTTCTATGGTTTTGAGTATGTTCAGTTCCAGATTGTTCCAGTCGCACCACAAGACTAGTTGTTCAACCTCCTATCTGCATGCGGATTCATTTTTGTCTCGAATGAGACTGATCACTGTTGTGTCATCTGCAAACTTCAGTAGTTTAACAGATGGATCATTTGAGATGCAGTCATTGGTATATAGAGAGAAGAGAAGAGAAGTGTGGAGAGCGCACAGCCTTGGGGGACCCCTGTGCCAATTGTACAGGTATCTGATGTGATTCTGCTTAGCTTCACCTGCTGCTTCCTGTTTGTTAGGAAGCTTATGATCCACTTACAAGTGTGTTCAGGTATCTGTAGACTGAATATTTTGGATATGTGTTGATGGAACAGTGAGAAAATATTATGATTAAAAGGACTGGAATTTACATTATGATTTAAGAGAAATTTTAACAAGATTATGTACTGTTGATATAGGATTCCAGGAAAAAATATCTGGAATATATACGTGAATTTCAAATCTATGTTGGAAATCTGCCGAATGCAAAGGGACATTTTATCATGTCTGATGGACTTGTAAAAAAAAGTCAGAACATTTTAGGTTCAGATATATACAATTAATTTTGAACAAGAATTTAAAAAAATAAATATTCAACTGAAACTATAACTTGTTTTTTTAGCTGGGTTTAATGGTCAGACAATAGAAAAAAAGCCATGGAGGATTATTCCTCTATACAATTAGTGCTGTGAAACTATTGTGTGCACAAAAATGCAAAGATTTTGAAATATCCCCAAGGATAATGAAGATGTTAAAATTAGCAGAGATGGCAAGATTAACTTGTTTGCTTGGGAAAAAATGGTCAATTATTACATTTGCTAGTGACTGGAAACTGCTAGTGGACATTTTGCAGAAAAAAGGAAAAAAATAAACTTGTAATTTTTGGATGAAAGCAGCATACCATATTTTTCAGAATATAAGACGTTTCGGACTATAAGATGCACCTACCTTTTTTGGTGAGGAAAACAAGAAAAAGAAATCTGCCTCTGACTCTGCCTCCCAGCAATTTTGCCTCATTGCAGCAAACAGCCTACTTTACTTTCATTTTTGTTTTCATCATATGTTTGTATAACAAAAAAAAAAAAAAAAATCTGTTCCCAGAAATTTACCTCCTTGCAGGAAGCAGCAGAGGCCCGCGCAACAATAGGCAATTGCAATCCCTGCAGCCTGAAATAGCTGAGAGTCAGGAGGCCGATCCAATGGACAATCAACTTGTGCTAATTAGGCTGTGCTGAAACTGAAATAGGCTGTTTCTTCTTGCTGCTTGCTGCAAGGAGGTAAATTCCTTGGAGGTAGAGGCCAAAGGGTGGGGGCCAGTGGGTGGGCGGGGCTACATCCGGTATATAAGACGCACCTAAATTTTCACCCCCTTTTAGGGGGGAAAAGGTGCGTCTTATACGCTGAAAAATATGGTATTTAACTTCCGTTTGCTCATGTTGCTTTTAAAGACAGATAGCTTATTTTTAATTAGTTTATTCCCCCCTTGCTTTATTCTCACAACTTTTTGCTTTGTTGAGTCTAACTTTGAATGCATGACAAATGTTTGCTGTAGTACCTAAATGGATTAAGATACACTTGAAATTGTAGGATGGGAAAATAATTAGATCACTATGTTTCTCTCTCCTCCAATCCCAGGTATACTATATCCTCTACTAGTTCAAATTTGAACTATTTTTTAATGCACTTCAAAGGACAAAAGGACATGGAAAACAAAGTGTAGTAAAACGGGGGTTACACAACTCTTCATTTAGCAAAGGCTCTGTAAACTTTTACCAATGTATTTTGGTCAGACAGATTATAGCTTTTTAAAGCCCTTTGTATGTTTTGTTTCTGCAAAGACTACTAAAATGGCATAAAATGAAGCTAGTAGATGGAACAAGTTGAACAGTAGATTATGTGCATATGCAGTGGATTAAATTTTTAATACTTGAGACAAAGAACACAGATTTTGCAGTCAGTTATGTATGTGTATATTGTGTGTGTGTGTGTGTGTGTGTGTAAAAGTGTATGTATATATACACTTTTATTTGAATATATATATATATATATTCAAAGAAAAGTATGTATATAAAAGTATAGATAGATAGATAGATAGATAGATAGATAGATAGATAGATAGATAGA
>WNWU01000007.1:8116065-8171417 GCA_012654045.1 Ptyas mucosa | reverse complement strand
AGATAGATAGATAGATAGATAGATAGATAGATAGATAGATAGATAGAGATATAGATATGTGTGTGTGTGTGTGTGTAGGTCTTTGGTTATTCAGGTTTTCTCCCGCGTAAAATTGGAATTTTACGTGGGAGAAAACCTGAATAACCAAAGACCTACATACAAACACCCGCGAAAACCTCAGAAAACATATATATATTGTATATTAATATTGTACCTTTACAGGGAGGATACATGAGATGAGGGTGTGATGAAGCCTTATAAGGCAGAAATAGATCTTAGTCTGCCAATGGGCAGCAAAAGGTCTGCTGGCTGCCAGAAGAAAATAAAGGGAAAAAAAGTCCAGAAACTAGTGTATATATATATATATATATATATACCTTATATAAAGTATATAACATGTGTGTGTGTATGTATGCATGTATATGTGTATGTATATATGTGTTTGTATGTATGTATATATATCTCAAATAAAAGTGCCAAAAAAGGTACAAAAAGCCTGTATTTAAAGATCAAACAAGAAAAAAAAGTTACTTAGAGTTATAGCATAAATGTTTGGGGTGTATATCCATAGCTGTAGAATGATTTAAAGTCCAAATTCTTTTGTATATATGTGTACGAAGGAGTAACTCTTCATGTGTAAAGCACAAGTAATGTATGTTTTACAGCAAAAGGAGAAAAAGTTCCCATGGCCAGGAGATGTTGCATTCTCAGTTAAGATCTGAAGGCTCTATTTCAATATTTTTAAAGTCTTATACTTCACTGGCCAAATTGAGCGATGATTCTGGCTTTTTTTCTCTCTTCTAACTTTAATTCTGATCACGACTCAGATGACATGCTTCAGGATTTCAAAACACATCAAATGTGATGTTCTGCAGCTTTTGCCCCCCCCCCCCCCAGTTCTTCAAAGGTTGTCAATTGCTGCAGAAATGCTCTTCTGGAAGCATTGTAAGACATGTCTCTTATGTTGGTTGAAAACTCTACCAATATACCTGTTCCATGAGTGTAGACTTATTGCCAATGGGAGAAGAGGCTTGTTTTACCTTGAAGGCATCTTTGATTGATAAAATCCAAAGCCTCCTTGCTTCCCATCACACACTTGATCCACCCATCTCCTAAAAAGACTTGCTGAGATTATTTTTCAAGACAAGACTAGAATGGGAGGAGAGAAAAATTTACTCTTATGCTTTTTTACCCCATGAGACCTATAGCCTCTGGATCCAACCTCTGGATCTGGCTGTTTTGGCTAACTATCATCAGTTTCCAACCTTCGTTTTATTGCGAAGGTTGTTGAGAGTGTGGTTGCGTAGCAGCATCCCCGGTACCTGGATGAAGCTGTCTATTTAGATCCGCTCCTCCTACCTCTCCGATCAGTCGCAATCTGTGTTGACGGGGGCAGCGGTCGACCCCAAGGCACCTTGTCTGTGGGGTGCCACCAGGGTTGGTCCTCTCGCCCCTCCTGTTCAACATTTATGTGAAGCCCCTGGGTGAGATCATCCATGGTTTTGGGGTGGAGTTCTCCACCCCAGACCATCCCAATGATGCCTTGGAAGTGATGTCCCAGTGCCTTGAGGCTGTGCTGCTCTGGATGGGGAGAAACAGGCTTCGACTCAACCCTTCCAAGACCGAGTGGCTGTGGTTGCCGGCGTCCCGGTATAGCCAGCTGGCGCCATCGTTGGTTATTGGGGGTGAATCACTGGCCCCCACGGAAATGGCTCGCAACTTGGGCATTCTCCTGGACTCACGGCTGTCTTTAGAAGAGCACATGACAGCCGTGGCCAGGGGGGGTTTCTATCAGGTTCGCCTGATACGCCAGTTGCATCCCTTTCTAGATCGGGACTCCTTATGCACTGTTACTCAAGCTCTCGTCACTTCTCGCCTGGACTACTGCAACGTTCTCTACATGGGGCTCCCCTTGGGGTGCACCCGGAGGCTCCAACTGGTGCAGAATGCGGCCGCGCGGGGGATTATGGGAGCGACGGGGCTACACTCCTGCGGGAGCTGCATTGGCTTCCGGTGGACTTTCGGGTGCACTTCAAGGTGTTGGTGACCACCTTTAAAGCGCTCCATGGCTTAGGGTCGGGATATTTATGGGACCACCTTCTGCCACCAATCGCCTCCCACCGACCAGTCCGCTCCCACAGAGAGGGCCTCCTCAGGGTGCCATCAGCCAGACAATGTCGGCTGGCGACCCCCAGGGGGAAAGCCTTCTCTGTGGTTGCGCCCACTCTTTGGAACGACCTTCCCCCAGAGATACGAGTGATCCCAGATCTCTGGGTGTTTCGTCGGGCCCTTAAAACCCATTTGTTCTGGTTAGCTGGGCTGGCTTGACCCCATACTTGGTTTTTAAAGCTTTTATATGGATTTTAATTTGAATTGTTTTAAATTATGGGCCAAATTCTATTTAAATTATTTTAAAGAGTCTTAACTTTTGTATTCAAATGGTTTTTCATTGGCTGTACACCGCCCTGAGTCTGGAAGGAGAAGGGCGGTATAAAAATTTAAGGAAATAAATAAAATAAATAAATATAGGAAATTCCTTCATTTCAGACATGGGCATCACAGCAGGGCAAGGAAAGCAAGTGGTATAATTTTCATGTAACCCATACAATTGTCATCATTGTATCATGAAATAGATGCAAATAACATTATGCTAAGATCTGATTTGATACTGACCTAATTCCAAGAGGTTAATTCAGTTCAGCTGGAATAAGCCAAATCCAATTTGAAAGTTCAGTCTTCAGAAAATATAGGTTCTTTGAACAGATTCAAAGGCACTTAATTTATTGTTCCAAACTGATTTGGTAAGATGATTCCATTCAAAGGATAAATGGACAGAACCATCTTTGAATAAAAAATGTGCATACCATGTTTCCCCAAACCCTGAAATAAGGGCTTGGCTTTATTATTGCGGGGTCCGGCAGATAGACGTTCCCTCTGTGCGCCATCAAGCCGCTCCCCTCCTTGTGGGGGGAGAACACAAACAACCCAAAGGCACCAAGCTGCGCAAGTGCCTGTTCCCTCCCCCACTTGCACGCTTCCCAGGCCTCATCATGTTGATGTGGGTGAAGTCGGTGAGCACCCGGCTGGAAGCTGCTGGAAGCGGAGAAGACACCGGTCGGGCCAGCTGCCTGCTGCCAAGTCTTCCGGGAGCCAGGCCAGAGAGACGGCAAAGGGTGAAGTGAGCTGCACCCTGCATGTGGAGACTGTGCCACTGCCACCGCCATCCGAGCTCTGAGGATGGCTTCCTCTGCAGCTTCCAAACTCCAGCTGGAAGCTGCTGGAAGTGGAGAAGAAGCCGGTCAGGCCAGCCCCCTTCTGTTGAGTTTTCCGGGAGCCGGGGCAGCCTCATGGAGTGGAAACCATAGAGCAAGAAGCGCACTCCCAGAGCGGCCGCTACCAAAAGACTCTGCTGATTTCCCCTGCTTAAAATAACACATGACCTATTCCACATTCACTTAAAACATTTTATTATGGATCTCCTTTTCTAAGTTTAGTTAGTCTACTTAGTTGTTTTATTTATTTATTTAATTTATTTATTTATATCCCACCTTTATTATTTTCTCAATATAAAATATGAAAACTTTAAAAAAATAGGGAAAAAAAAGACATTTCTTGGTTCCTTTTTCAAGCATCAAGTAACATAATGTAATCTTTCCAGCATTATGAAGAATGGAACCTTCATTATTATATATAAAACATCTATTTGTGTGGAACATTTTTGTTAAAATATCATTAGAGCTCATAATGCATTTACATTATCACAGACAGAAAAATATTCATGTTTCCGGATTTTAATGGATCCCCCCAACATAAAGAGTTTTGAATGTTCCTTTGCCTTATACATATTTTTAAAAAGTATAAATCTCTCAAAGATAACCTTTTTAATGCAAATTTCCCTGACATTCTTTTTAATGTAAATTTTTATAATGCTGGCTCTTCAAAGATATATTTACCCGGTATCAGCTTTTTCTATATAATTATCCTTTTTTATATGCAATTTTCAAAAATATATGAACCTTTTTGGGATGCTATCTCAAAAGCTTCTTTTCAAGATACAAGGATGCTAAAAGATTTCATTCAAAGCTGTACCTTTGCCATAATGAAGAAACAAATTTTCATCATGGCAGAGCTCATAAACATGCTTCCAGAGATCTGTGGCTATTTTCTTTTTGATTTTTATATTGGCCACGGGCCTAAATAGCATTACTTTGCTATTTCTTCTCCATCCTTCTCCTGATTTATATGAAATTTACTATTTAGAAAGCTATTATTTTAAGCAATAATACGTTCGATCTATAAATTCAGTAAAGCATGTTCCAGTTTTCAGAAGTGCTTGACTTTGAATTTCTCAATATTGTATTTATAAAATTTATATTTTCATCCTGTAATGTAGACATCAACTGCAATAGATGACTGAGGAACTGTCATATATTGTCAGCTTTTAACCTAGACTTCTTAATTTAATGTCTTCCTTTGTTTTAATGAAACCTGTAGCCTGGAGATGTTATTGAAATTAATGCATATATTCAGTATAAAATACCATATTTTAGATGCATATAGTTTTTGCTATATTCTGCCTAAGGCATATTATTTTCTTATTTGTCTCACACAGATAATGGAATTTCAAGGCCAATGCACACATTATACCTACAATATGGATGATTCACCACCTGATGACAGGTACTTTAAATGGTTGATATGATAATAGGAATTGTTGCATTGATTGACAGAATTGACAGCCTATAGAGAAAGAAAAAATGAAGTCCCCAGTGCTGAAGATACAAAAATTGAAACTGTACTTTAAATTTCTTTCTGAGTAGATTTTATTCTGTCACTGATTTGAAATTTAATAGCATGTTGCCCTTGAAATGATATTACTTTATTGCAATGTTGTAAAACATGATATGTGTTTTATTTCAATACATATTTCAATACATATTTCAATACAATTATATATTTATAATATGATCAAAACTATTACATTTATTATTTAAAAAAGACTGAAAAATTTATTTATTTATTATTTATTGGTTCGATTTATATGCCGCCCTTCTCCGGAGACTCAGGGTGGCTTACAATGTGTTCAGCAATAGCCTTCATACTTTTGTATATACCTGCTTAGTAGGGCTTCCGGGGGCCCCTCTAAGCAGTGTTCTTTTTTATACAAAGTCAGCTTATTGCCCCCACAATCCGGGTCCTCATTTTACCTACCTCAAAAGGATGGAAGGCTGAGTCAACCTTGAGCCTGGTGAGATTCGAACTTGCAGTAATTGCAGGCAGCTGGTGCTAGTTAACAGCACTTTAGTCTGCTGCGCCACCAAGGCTTTTACTTTGAAAGTAAAAAGAAAGAAGTAAAATTTTGTCACTAACAATTGTAATTAGGGATACCAGTATAACAAATACAGATTATTTATTTTTCCACCCAAAATTGATTATAACATAAAAAAGAATGTATCACTGCAATTTGCTTTAAAATATTAATTTTCTAATTATAAATCTTTAATTTTTCTCTGTAAAAAATAATACAATTAAGAAAAAGCATGCATTTTCTTTAGGAATCTTATTTTTCTTCATGACAGTGAAGAAAGAGTGAATAGATAGATGATAGATGTTAGATAGATGGATAGATGGATAGATGGATAGATGGATAGATGGATAGATGGATAGAGGATAGATGGATAGATGGATAGATGGATAGATGGATGGGATAGATGGATGGATAAAAATTAAAAGATCAAAACAGCATGTTAAGTGTTTTCTTAACAGTATGTTAAGCTAAACAGTATGTTAAGCTGTTGGTAATAATTTCTGAAAATGGTTTCTGTGTTTTGTTTTCTATAAAACAAGAAGAAGAGAAGATCCCTCAAAATTAAACTGAAATTATTTTGCTGAAGGTCATAATCAATACATTTGGAGATCAATATTTTCAAACTGTTTGTTTACTCAAACATTGAGTGTTGCAGGTCTATGATATAACATTGTACTTCAAATTAAACACTTGCATATCAACTGACCTTTCTAGCAATTATATACATTCTTTATGATATGCTCTATAGAAGCACATTTAAGAAAAGTCTTAATAAATCCTAGGTGTCTCAATTCCGAAAATTCAAATTGTTCCATCTCAATGTTTCAAACTGAAAAATTGACTAGGACTAGTTAGGACTAACTCAACTTCATTAGTCACTAAGACCCACCAATAAGTATCTCTGCAGCACATATGCAGAAACCTTGTTTTACTGGATTGAAGTAAGGTATTATTTGGCACTTTGCTAGGAAGTGTCATTTCTAATGAAACATTATCAATTCAAAGTACCTCTTGAAAGCTCTACACTGCCCAAGGATAAATTCACCATAAAATCTGAATAAATGTTGAACAATAAAACTAGATTTGTCTCTATATTTAACTTACATTCTTACAAAAGCATACTTTATAGCAGTCAGCTATTTCTCAGCTATTTTTGCTCCTACTGTATATTACCTTTTATGATCTATCAGTTTATCCCCAGTGTTTCACGTAGAGTCACTTATTACAAAGTTTGAGAAAAACTGCATCGACAACAATATGTTGTCCAGCTAAGGAAGTAATCCCCCTGCCTTTTGTTTCTCTACATTATATATTAGTATATTTAACTTTAAAATATGACATGCATTATCCTTTTAATGTTTGATTCTATTTTCAAAATAAGCATTTTCATTTTTTTTCAATATCTGTAATTAAAGTTTATTAATGATTACGAAATGCATTATACTAGATATGAAAATAAAATAATACAGTCTGAATTGAATATTTTCATTTACTGCCATATTTCAGTCATTGCCACTTATCTAAGATTACGCAAATAACTGTAAACAAGTTTATTGTTGAATGGTTTTATTGTATTGTTGCAACAACTGATCATAACATATAATGTTCCATAAAATACAAACCTCTGACAAATAGTCCTTATTAGTAAAATATCTGCTTTCTCATTAAAGCTGTAGACTGAACATTTCATTTAGGGCTGAGAGCGGTTGGAAAATTCCTATGGATAATCTATGGTTAAGCTGCATCGGGCATATTCCCAACAGTTCTTGCATCAGAGAAAACACATCCTCACTCAGTTCAGTTAGCAAAAACTATAATAAATAATAAATTGATGCTTATTTGTTAAATATAATCAAAAATCAAAACAGTGATTTTCAGCAAAATGGATCCAAAAGGAGGCAGGCAAAAGCAGGATGGATCAGGCTTAGCCAAAGAATGATGTAAGACAATTCAGCCAATGTATTTCTTTATCTGCATATGCCACATAGACAGTTTCATTTACTAATGAAACTAAACTTCAGTTTAGTTTCATTCACTAAACTTATTCTATTCTTAACTTAATGGGTGAACCTTAGAAGATTCTAGGGAATGGCTATCCTAAAGCTCTTCCTGTTTTCACGATCCAACATTGGGCTATGCTGTCGCTTCTCTCTTTCTCTCTCTTCTTTGGAATAGGCTCTCTCCTTCCTGGGAATTCTGCATTACTGTAATCCACCCATCACCTCCCTTTCATAGACACATGCCACTGTATGGTAGAGGACAGGAAAGAAAGAGAGAGATGAGCCATAGGCAAGAATTTACACTATCTGTATTTCTGTGTAGTACATGAAAGGATAAAGAGCTTCCCAGTGTCACTGGAAACAATATTTTAGATAATTAGCAAGTCTCAAATGGAATAGGCCAGTGATGGCTAACCTTTTCCAGACTGAGTGCCCAAAGCGTGTGTGCGTGAATGTACACACATGCGTCCGAACTTCCAAAATGTAATGTGCACATGGCCCCGTGCATGCGCCCTGCCCCATGCATAAGCGCATGCCCTGCATGCATGTGCCCCCTGCATGTGCCCTACCCCCACACATGTTCAGCAGAGACCCAAAGACCAACTGGCCGGCGGGAGGCACGCGCGCATGTGCAGCAGAGCTGAACTGGGGCGATGGCTCGTGTGCCATCAGAGAGGACACTGCTTGCCACCTCTGGTACATGTGCCATAGGTTCACCACCAGAGGAATACGCTATGGTTGTTTCAGCTTTAACTTTTTATGTATATAATGGCCACAGAATATAGAAAGTAGGACACTAAATAATCCATCCTCTATTCCAGGCCCGTCAAGCCAGTGGCTCATGGGCCGGATACAGCCCGCAAAAGCCACGCCTATCCCAGCTCTGCAAAGGCAAAAACATCCCGATACATCATGATATAGCCCGTGATGCAATCGTTTGACATCCCTGCTCTATTTTGTTTACTAAAAGAATAATATGGTGGATGGGCTTCATATATCCAACAAGAGGCTCATTTTTTTTCTTTACATTGCAATAGGTTAGGAATGTATATTCCACTAGTAATTGGCAATCTTTTTGTCCTCATGTCTTCCATCTGGAAGGAATTGTCTTAAAATCAAATATTGTCTGACTTTGGGGGTATTTCTTCCTGAATAGTTTTTCACTTCGCACAGTGCTTCCCTAATAAGTGCTATCCTTAACCTCACAAGTTCCGTTCTCTGACTTTAAACAGTTGCTTAGTGTGAAGGAAGACGGTAAGGGAGTGGATTTCTAGTAGGGAAGGGATACATTACAGAGGAGTATAAGGCAACTCAATCTGCATGTTACATGTGTTAGAGAAAGAAAGTGAAGATAACCCCTCCCTAATAGTTTGCACAAGATTATACAGATAACTAGAGGGACATGGTGGCTCAGTGGCTAAGACTCTGAGCTTGTCGATCAAAAGGTTGGCCGTTCAGTGGTTTGAATCTCTAATGCTGCATAACGGGGTGAGCTCCCGTTACTTCTCCCAGCTTCTGCCAACCTAGCAGTTCGAATGCACATAAAAAATGTAAGTAGAAAAATAGGGACCACCTTTGGTGAGAAGGTAGCAGCGTTCCATGCGCTTTTGGCATTTAGTCATGCTGACCACATGACCATGGAGACGTCTTCAGACAGCACTGGCTCTTTGCTTTGAAACGGAGATGAGCACCGCCCCCTAGAGTCAGGAACGACTAGCACATATGTGTGAGGGGAACCTTTACCTTTACCTTTATACAGATAGCTATCTACTATAGTAGATTCTTCAGTCTGGCAAGAGTTTGTCTATTGGTCTGAAAAGATTAAGATTTCAGCTTTATACAATAACCACATGTTTTTCTTGGTTTTGGGCCTGACAATTAGTACCTTAGTACCTTTCCACATGCTTGCTCTGCTGCCTGAAATTGAAATGATAATCAATTACACACTGAAGGTTTTTGCCTCCTAACCAGCTCTAACGCATTGGAAAAGGAGACTTTCTGCTGCCAGGAAAAGGTAATTTTACAGATTTTCACTGTAATTTTTGACATAATTTCCAGGTAACTTAACAGTTAATAAATTAACCATTCCAACCTTCCTTTTCCAACCTCCCTTCCAATTCTAACCCTTTCCATGTTCTTTTTCTCTTCTTCAGATATCTGGTAACCCTATTATTGGAGTTTATTGGCCCTGGAACAGGTAAACCTGTTCCCATTTTTAAAGTCTTTGAGGTTATAAAAAGTGCATCAGAACTGTAGTGATATCACAGGAGCCAGTATGGAGGATGTTCCCATGCACACAGAAATATTACATTCATACAAAATATAAACAATTTAAGGGAGTAAATTAACAGGTAGCTCACTAATCTCCAGATATCAGAGGCATTGGTCATTCGAAGACTGTATTGAACAACCTGAAAGGTTAATGGAATAAGGCATGATAATGGATTCTTTGTATTATTATCAAGCCTTCTTTTTGTAAGATGTGGCTATGCAATTAAATGTGTTTTCTCAAAGGACTGAAACAAATGGGGATTAATAGCCTTTAATTGTTTGAAACTGTGATAAATACTTAATGCAAACAGACAGATTTGTAGGAACATATGGTATCAACAAATGATTTCAATGTGTTGGAGGAATGGGAGTTGATTTAGAATACTATTTTTATCACTGTCTCTGTAATTACATTCCAGGATATTTCCAAATGTGGAATGTTCACTTTTTGAAGTCAAATCCCAGCCATGAAAATAGTTGTTAGATGTTTAAAGGCAACAAAATGTATTTTCTTTTAGTTTCCATGAATGATTGCTTGAGGACTTTTTTTTTTTACATTTCTTTCATTTGTTTATATCTTTATATCTTGTTTCTATTTCTTTCTGTCTATATTAGACACTGAAAGACATCTGGAACTTCTTTCATTCTTGTTCAGCAAATGCCTTTACAATGCTAAGCAAAATAACTGGGTTTTGCCTGTAACAGCTTCTTTATTGGAAATGAACTCCCAACTGTCCAGCCATAAGGTAATAAATTGACATGAGGTTTCTTTATTTTCTGACTTATTGAAGTAGTAAAGCTTTAATTGTATGATTTTCCTTAGCAATTGAGGCCTACCTTTCTTAAATTACCACTCCCGAAGTGAAAATAATCCTGTGTAGGGGATTGAAGTAAGATTAATTTCCTTGTGAGTCAACAGTCATATTACAAGGACATATGACTCACATCTCTCTATGATTTGGTGTCCCTCTGTGGCCAGGCTCCCAACAATTGCTCATTACAGTTTTTTATATGAAAAGAGAGGACTTACCTACCTCTCCCTGGGTTTCCATGATAGATCAAGACCTCCAGTTTTATAAGGTTTCTAACCTGTTATATGGTCCACATCCATCTCTGTAGTTCCAGGTTGCCTTTGGGAGTTTAGGGCAGAGGTCTTCAAACTTGGCAGCTTTAAGACTTGTGGACTTCATCTGCCAGAATTCTCCAGCCAGCATATTCATATTTATTCAATTTAATAGTTCTACATGGTAAATATTTATAGAAAATTACAATAAATGCTGCTGTTATTTTCACCAGCTAGCTTAGTGAACTTACAAATGACGTGATTATCTAAAGGCTTTATTTTTGGGGGGAGGGGGGTCGTGAATAGATAAAAATGGACAGTGTGATGAAAAAATAAAGAGATGATTAGTCCCAGGAAGACAACAAAGACAAATTTAGACAAGATAATGAAGAACAAGGACAAGTCAATGGTAGCAAAACATAATGTCTTAATTGACTTTGAATTATGGAATCAAAAGACCTAATATCAGAAATGCAGCTTTGCCCCAATTTGAATTGAAATAATTTTTCTAACTATATTATATAGTTATAAAATATAAAATTATATCTTTTCTAACTATATAATTAATACATTAATTATTAATTACATATAATAATAATAATTAATGTAATAAATTAATTATATTTCTAACTATGTGATCAGACATAATTTAAAAACTACAAAATAAAACTAGATTTCTCTTGGGAATTCAACAGAAAACATGGGAGTATTGAAAGTGCTATAATGGGGCTCTGTCATATGCATATTCAGTCAATATTTACACACACACACACACACACACACACACACACAAATCTTATAAGTACTGATTGATTTTGGTCCAATATTTCTGATTTGTGTTGTTGCTAGCTTGACTTCATTCAAGTCTTAAAATGAAAAGAATAAACTATTTTCATTAAATGTACCTAAAATATAGGATTCGTTCTTTCTTTCCAGCCCAATTACCTTTCCGTTTCAACAGTGCATTTTCTTGTTGTATAATTTAAGAGCAATAAATCTTTCCTATAAATAACTTGCTGAGAAACTGAAGGAAGTGCAAGGCATTTTCTATCTTATAATCCAATTCAATTACTGTTCATTCAAACATTATCTTAGATACAATCTATCTATCATAATTACACATCCAAGCAAAAATAGCCCTACAAATAGGCGGTTATTCACCTTATGATCGCTCCATCACATGATATGCACCCAGGCATATTGGAATCAATTCTATGATTATAGTTATTTGCTCTCTTTTCAAAGCTTTGAATCAGGATTGATGTTTCTGTGGCCAAAATGTGCTGCCTATTCATGACTATAAGTGTAATTATAGATTAAGGAATATATAAAAGCCCAATTCACTCCTTCAAAGCCTCCAAGCCAAGAAAGAAGTAACAGGGAAGTATCAAAGAGCAATCCTATTGAGGAGAGAATTATTAAGTAATTGAATGAATTGGCACCAAAAAAGAAGGTGTGTGTAGGTGTCAATGTAAGATATCAATGTACTTGGATTATTTCCAAGATATTTAGAACTGTGCATGTGTGTGTATGCATGCATACGTATCTGTGTGTTACAAGGCTATTTTCCCTGAACAATGTTCCACTCCAATGCGGACTGTTTAGGTTCAGTGGGTCCTGCATAAATTGAAGAAAAAATGGAAAACTGAATATGTGATCTGATTCTCCTGCCATCCTGGGGATTGTGAATACAATAAGCTCGTGCCATATTACCATTTGAAGGGAACACATGTCCATTCTTTCTGTTATACCGGTGTTTCATTTCCAAGAAAAATTAAATGGAGAGATTTCACCACATACAACAGCTCCCATGGAAGTTCAGAATGGAGAAGCAACAGATTTCTGGAAGGGCTACTGTGGGATCTCTACAATCCTGTTTTCTTTCTTTCTTTTTTTTTGAAAAAAGAATGAACTGTGCGTGAATCAACATATCATTTTAATGTTGCTTAACTGCCTTTGTCATCTTTCATAGCAGCTAATAATTAGTTATCTTTTATATCAATGGCTACATTGGTGCTACTAATGGAAGAAAGTGGTAACCTGTTTTTGAAGATGTATTTATTATAACTGAAAATGACAAGGCATTTTTGCATCTATCTTCCATGTTTTACAATGGAAGTTCATGTTTCGAAATGTATAAATAGCAGGTTTTGTCTAATGTGAAAAAGACTAATTTGTTAATGATTGCAAAAATAGTAATTTAAATCACAGGTAGTCTTTGATTTACAACCATTAATGAGCCCAAAATTTATGTTGCTAAGTGACACATTTGTTAAGTGAGTTTTGCGCAATTTTACAACTTTTCTTGTCACAATTATTATGACAAGATTATGGTAGTAACCTGGTTGAATTTGGCTTTGCTTGTCACAAGGTTGCAAAAGTTAATCACATGACCTGGGACACTGCAACTGTCCTAAATATGAACCATATGATGTCTGAATTTTGATCACATGGCCATGGGAATGCTGCAATAGTCATAAGGGTGAAAAACAGTAATAACTCACTTTTTTAAAATGCCATTGTAACTTGAACATACACTAAACAAACTGTCTCTCCTAAATCTGTCTCTCCTCTTGTCTCTCCTCTTGACTGTTGTTGTTGTTAGTTGCGAAATTGTGTCTGACCCATTGCGACCCCATGGACAACGTTGCTCCAGGCCTTCCTGTCCTCTAACATCCTCTGGAGTCCATTTAAGCTCATGCCTACTGCTTCAGTGACTCCATCCAGCCACCTGATTCTCTTCGTCCCTTCTTCTTTTGCCCTCAATCATTCCCAGTATTAGGTTCTTCTCCAGTGAGTCCTTCCTTCTCATTAGGTGGCCAAAGTATTTGAGTTTCATCTTCAGGATCTGGCCTTCTAAAGAGCAGTCAGGGTTGATCTCCTCTAGGACTGACCAGTTTGATCACCTTGTAGTCCAAGGGACTCGCAGGAGTCTTCTCCAGCACCATAGTTCAAAGGCCTCTTGATTGTACCTCTCCCAAAGACAAATGCAGAAGAAAAGGTCTATTGTATTTTTCTAGTTGTACTAAGCACTTTTATTTGAAATAAGTTCCTAGTTTTCTAAGTGGTGTGAAAGTCTTTTTCAGCCTGTACTGAGTGTTTTCATATGTTAATTATGAAAGTGAAAAAGGCTCATAATTCAGCAGTTATGATTTTTGGTCTACGAGGTTGTTATGAAAACTGGCTGGATCCTTAAGTAAATGTTTCTATTGTAGATTTAAAAAAATCAGAATGCCACCTGATGTCACAATTGAAATAGGATTAGAGAAGCCATATTAAACACAGTAAGCTGTGTACCTCTGTATCTGAAATCTCAGGAACAGAGTAATGATTTAAGTAACCTGTTATTGGTATAAAAGTAAAGTTTGATCATAGAAGTTTTAATCTGATATGCTGTTTTCTATTTCAGAGAACATCTTTCTGGCCATGAAAAGTATACTGAAATATGATTTAGGCAAATAACAAATAAAAACCCTTTTGCATTACTTTTCAATTCTTTTTCAGCAGATGCCATAGGAAGCATCAGTATTTACTTCTGAAGGAACATATTGCATTTGTGTTTATAAGTGTACTGAGAAACCCAGGATGAGCCATGCAAATAATTGATTCTATCTGAAATCAGTAATGTAACTGGTTTAATTTGAATTTCCAAATTGTTTTAGAAAAACCCAGTTAGGTGCCTCCAAATTACTTAAATCAATTTGGAGGTACCTGATTTAATTAAAAAAACAATTCAGCTTGATTTTGGAAGTTAACTCAATTAGGAGATTCTAATTGTTTTTTACTCAGATCTTGGAATCAAGATTTTACAGACCTAGTTCTTACTTCATTGAATGAAATGAAGTAGTTAAAAATAAAAGGAAAGCAAAGAAGCAAAATTAAGGCAGTTGTTCATTTGCTTTGTAATTTGGGTGACTTACAATAATTCTTGCCTCTGACATACTGTACATAAGACAATAAGGAGGTAGAATGGATAAAATCAGTGGTGGGATTCAGCTAGTTCGCATCTATTCGGGAGAACCAGTTGTTAACTTTCTAAGCAGTTCGGAGAACTATTTGCTGGAAGAAAAATCCCCCTCCCCACTTTACAGCGCTAATCCTGTAAGGAAGGCAGGAAGGAAACATTCTGGTGGTGTTTCTAGCCTAATCTTTATTGCCCTGCTTACAGAAACTGCCTCTCTGGTTAACCCTTATTACATTATAACAGCTAAGGCGAAGTGCCCATCGATGTGAGTAATGTTGAATTGGCCACGCCCACACGGTCATATGACCACCAAGCCATGCCTACCCAGCTGGTCATTAGGGCAGAGAACCGGTTGTTAAATTATTTGAATCCCACTACTGGATAAAATGTATTAGCCAAAAATATATTTATTAATTAAAAGTATTATAAAATAAGATATATAGTATAAATGATTATATTACATACATATTACAAACCATTTTTGTTGACTTATTTCAACATTTTTAGCAATAGACTGCTTAATACTTACATTCTAAAGAATAAGAGAATATAGTATAATCACTGTAAGGCATCTTTTGTTCTTAGTTTTTTCATGTTTTCTTTTAATCTTATTCTGGTCTTAAATAGTGTCCTTAAAACAACTGACAGAATAAGAGAAAAAGGGTAAAAATGAATCATTCCCTTGGTGCACATTTATTATAATTAAAGTGATATAGTTGGTGATAATTTTCTTAATTTCCTGTAAAATTGAGCAGTACTCAATCACTGCCACTCACTATATTTCCCTTCAAGGTAATATGTGACCAAACTTAAGATTTTACATATCTGGAGGCTGCCTTTGGGCAGTGTTGGAATAAGGGAAAACCCTATTGTAATCTGTAGGACACAGTTTAAATCTGACTCATTGATGGGCTGGAGAATAGACAACATAATGGCTATGCATTATTTTATCTAAATATTCACTTCTGGCAGACAATATATATTATTTCATTAAACAAATTTATAGTTGTATAAGTGTGTCAAACAATATATTTGGTTTCCTGCATCAGCATGGTATATCAAATTTGCTCTTACTTGCCCTAGATTTTCACTTTCTTATGAAGTGAGCCTTAATAACATTGCTTATGATATGTTTTTCTTCTTCCATTTCATATGTATAGAAAAGGATGACTAATATAAGAAATAATCTTAATATTGTAAAAGAGTATACAGCCTGACTTTGAATTAATCTTAAATACCTTGTGTTGTCTCAAATGCTACTTAAGTGGGCTTTGCGTTGTAGATAATTTTTATTCAGCTGAACTTCTGTGTAGCCATACCATTCAGTTTCCTTTTTTGGCAGTAGTCATCCAATAAAGAAACAGACGGCATGGTAGTACTGTAATCAAACTAGATACCTATTAATTAGGACTACAAAGATTATTATGACCACTAGATGACCACAAGTTACAATTTCCTGTATTTCTTTGCTACCACATGTGGCCATCTAGATTTTTAGATTCTAGATTTAGATCACCTGCATGAATAAATTAACTTGCTGATTTGAATTCTAAGCTCATGAATGAATCCTTTAAAATATAAAGCACCAAGTGCGGATATTATTATTATTATTATTATTATTATTATTATTATTTAATCTTTAATGAGATTCACAGCCTTTGAGGCTGGTTAATATTTCAGCAGCTCGAGTCCTAACCAAGGACCTAGGAACTGTTAAGGTATCGTCGGAGGATGTAAGCTGTTCCGAGTAAGGTGGATTTTTGTAGAGTCAAAATGTTCAAGGCCAGTAGATTTAGGATTTCTAAACAGCGGGGTAGCCCTTTGGGTATTGCTCCAAGGGCTCCAATTACAATTGGGACAACACACGATTTCTTTTTCCACAGTCACGCAACTTCAATTTGCAAGTCCCTTGCAAATTTCTTGCTGCTTATCTTCAATTATTATTATTGTTGTTGTTATTATTATTATTATTATTATTATTATTATTATTATTTCCAGATCATGGTCAAGAGACAACATATTTTATCCAAATTGTTAGAAATCAGTCTGCATCTGCAGTCTCCAAACAAACATTAGGTAAAAAGAGTGCTCCGTAGGAGGCACAAATACAGGCTGAGTTAATTAATATCCTAGTGGTATATAGGAATAACCTTGGGAGATGGAGGAAAGATATGCTACCTAGGGAAGGATTAAATAAGAGAAGGCATAGCCTATCTGGATGGTGGATGGAATAAGGAGCTCAAAAGGGACTCATTTTACAGCTCCTTGGGCTATGAAGGAAATATTGGCAGATTTGTGCTTTCAGACTTGCAAGATTCTGCTAATGTTTAATTTAATTTTACATTAAAATTAATACTATAGAATTAACTTATTTGGTCATGTTTCCTGTCTGGTATACCTGGAAAGGCTGATAATACAATATTTTGCAACCTAAGAAAGAAGAGCAACATGAGTCAAATGTGTAAGAAAGAAGCTAGCTTAGACAATTGGTCAAGCTATTAAAAAGCAGCTTCTATGATTGGCTCTTTATGACAAATAATGTTTAAACCAATGGTGGGTTGCCCCCGGTTCGCACTGGTTCTATAGAAACCGGCGGGATGCTCCGCCCACTGACCCTAATGTCATCAAAAAGCTTCTGCACATGCGCGCTCATCGCGCCATTGCAAACCAGTAGTAAAGGTAAGTAGAACTCACTCCTGGTTTAAACTGTATACTTGTGACCCTGTCTGTATACACTGTTGCTACATCTTCCTGAACCTAAGATTTATCTGTCTGAACTCTATTGCAAAAGTTATCTTTTGTACATTTTATTATGCAGAAAGCTTTGAATCTGTTTTGGGCTTTGTATTTCTATTTTGAGTATGTTATCAGAAGCTGCTTACAGGTGTTTATATGTATTTTCATAACAGGGATGTTATTATTCATGATTAATGTCAGTATTATTTTTAATTTATTGTATGTCTATTGCTGGTCCAGGACCATAATAAAGTTTTATTCTATTCTTCTCATAGAAATTATGTTATATCATAATGTGGCATTGTTCCCAACAGACATTTTGTACCAAATAGAAAAGAATGACACCAGAATACTGAGGACAACCAAGGTAGCATTTTTAAAATAGCTATTTTTTTTCAAATATTAGTAACATATACTACTAACAGATGACGGTGATGATGTGGAAGTGGTGGTGGAGGAGGCCATTTTATCTCTAAATAAACCATTCAAATAGTATGTGCAAAGCGTTTCTCCTAAAAGTCAATATATTTGTGGGTAACTGGCTGGTCCTACAGAAGGTGGTAATGAACACAAGTGGCCACTCATGTGTTTTGGAGATAATATAAATTCATACATAGCTGGGGGATTTTGAAGAAACATTAAGACACATTAAGGAACTTGCTAGCTTCCCCACATCTATTCAGAAGAAATCTGATCTCATTTGTGTCTATAATTATAATCCATGCTATGCATTTAATTGTTGCCCCTTAATTTTAGAAAGCCTTCAAGCCTTCAAAGCTTAATATTTGACCTGGAAAACAAATCTGCAAATGTTTATATGGTGCTCAAAATTATTTGGCTTAAGTCAATCTTTTCCCACTAAATATATTCTATTTGCCTACTGAAATGAAACGAAGGTAGTCACTCTTTCTTTGGATTAATGGAGTATTCTTTGAAAAGACAGTTCAAGTATTTGATCCTTATATTGTTTTAACAATAAAACAGCTACTCAAGAAAGGTATCTTTTTAGAATATATAAAAATATGTATTTTAAAAAATAATTGTGATTATGCAGCCTAGCATCTTAACCACAATATGAAATTGGCTCTCTGGGATTTCTCTGCTGGGGTTTCTTTGCTACACTTTAATTTTTTTATTTTTTAAAAAATTTGATTTATATGCCGCCCTTCCCCAGAGACTCAGGGTGGCTTACAATGCGATAGCCTTCATACTTTTGTATATTTATACAAAGTCAGCTTATTGCCCCCACAATATGGGTCCTCATTTCACCTACCTTAGAAAGGATGGAAGGCTGAGTCAACCTTGAGCCTGGTGGGATTTGAACTTGCAGTAATTGCAAGCAGCTGATCTTAATAACAGTGAATTAGTCCACTGCGCCACCAGGACTCCTATTTAATGTAGATAAGAGCAACCTCCCATTTCTTTGGCCACTAGTTACCTCCTGCACAGCCCTTTTGACTGATTCACCACTTCTACCTACGCAACTAGTGTACTAATAATTAAACTAACCAAAAGCTGATTAGAGGCAATTACTCAACCACATGTTTCTTAAACATGTTTCCCTCCATTTCTAACAGGTTTTCCTTCTAGCCCAAGTGACAAGATGAATGGCAAAATTATGGTGCTGTTTCCCATCACCCACTGGTCCACCAGTGGATGTGTTAGAAATGGGGAAGTTGCCAAATTTGTGTGAGAATCAACAGAAAGAATTTCAAAACATCTACAAATAGAAACCAGATATCCTCAGAGACTATAGAAAGAAGAAGAAAAAGGATCTGATTGCTTTGTTAGCACAGTTGGAAAAGCCATAGTAACTACAGACAGAACACATTGCCAAAGCAGGAGAATTGATTAAAATCTGTATAAAAGCTAACATGTTTAAAAAATAAGGGGAAAATGTTAGCCATCTCATTCATTGTTCATCTCTTGGGCCCATTCCACTTTCTTTCAGAATCCATTTCACCTTTTACATATTTCTCATGTGCTGCTTGTAATTATTTCAGTGGAGTTCAACCATGTCAATAGTAATTCTTGGCTTTCATTATTTCTTGTGAAACTTTAGAAAGTGCCTATTATTTTCTATGGACATCCTCATCATTCATTTTTTCCTAACTTCTCCTAATGTAACCCCTTTTTCTAAATTGCAAATTACCTTGCTTTGTCCTTTGTTAAGACCTTATACAGGCTTTTTAAAATGTAAATTTCCCAGTGTACGCTCTTTTACCTCTTGTTAGCTGTTTATATAATAACATCTTTGTATGCTAGCAAAAATTGAAAGTCGAAATAGAACACTATTACATAGTGAAACTGACAGGTTTTCTTTTGATCTATGTCTCTATAATTCAGACCTGTTCACTGTCAGTGGTAGCATTTGTCAGTTAGAAGTATGTTTGTGAAGAGCAATGGGTAATTCTACAAAATTCCAATTTTCATTGACATATAGAAGTCATTTTTTAAAAAAATATTAATTTCAACGTTTAAGAGAACAAATATGGAATTCTGTCACATCAAAGCAATATATTGCTATCTATC
The DNA here is from genome assembly GCA_012654045.1 of Ptyas mucosa. Lineage (NCBI taxonomy): Eukaryota > Metazoa > Chordata > Lepidosauria > Squamata > Colubridae > Ptyas > Ptyas mucosa. The sequence continues at coordinate 8,151,543 of WNWU01000007.1, read as the reverse complement.
TTGTTTAGTTTTGGGTCTTAAGCCGCTCAGTTAAGATGAGTGGCTACACAAATGTTTTAAATAAACAAATGAAATCAATTCAATTCTCTTTTTAATACACCTTGAACCAAACTTGCATTTTTCCCCTTACTACATTACCATTACCTACAGTCTGAAAGTATAATCATTAAGCTACTGTTTACATGTGGAATTAGCACATTTAAGTGCCAGTCCCATTAGTTTATCAGACTAAGAAATCAACTCCATAGGATGGTTAAAATTACTTTTATTCAGATTAGCTATAACAGAATCATGCAAGTTTGATTATGCTGTAACTCCTCCTCATCCATTATAGTGGTATCAATCTGAGCAGTGGTATTAATCTGAGTCACTTCTAGAACTTGTTGTCCTATCTCATATCTCAGTACTTTTTGCCTAGATAATAGTTCATTCTTATTTCTGCCAATGTCATCTTGTTTATTTTTTACACTAAGGTTAGGCTTAGTCAATATTTGAATCACAGTTTATTGTTTCCCTTGGGTTTCCAGCAGTTAATGAAATGAACAGAACCAAAACATTTCAAGGTTCTCTCACTACATGACTCTTCCCAATAGTGGCAATTTCCATCTTCTTGGCTCACTGAAGTATATGCTGGATATGCATTCTCTGCAGCCTAAACCAAAGTTGCAAAGGGATGAGAAAATCTATCTTGGGTTCAACCATGAACATATTTTATCATTCATAACTATGCTATTTGTAACCACAAGTGTGCAATAGATAAGGGTCAGCTTGGTCACAGAGGGACCCTGTGAAATCCTCATGCAATAACAGTGACAACTTGATACCTTTCAGAACAGATTCTTGTTTTGAATTTATTGAATAAATTTATTGAATAAAAGATTACCCTTTTAGGGTAAATCTCACAATGCAATTTATTAAAAATTTCTCACAGTAAACATCATATCAACAAGACAATACAATAAAGCAGATTTTTTAAAAAAGTCTGAAAGCCTTTTCTTTTTTTTCCTTTAAAAATAGTATTTATTGAAATTCCAACAGTTAAAACACAGTACAAAAGTACAACACAGAAGAAAAAAAACATAGAAAAACAACATAACAATTTTTTTCCACTAAGTATTAGTGAAAGCTTTTTCCTTTTTCTCTCTCTTTGAAATCCCCAGAACAATAAGATCCAATAGAAGGTCCTATGGCAGAATTCAGTGGGGTCCTTATAAGGACTACACCACGGCTGTCAAATGTGAGGCCCGTGGGCCAGATGTCACACGCTGGCCATGCCTTCACCCAGTTTAGTGAAGGGGAAAAAAGTCCTGATACATCATGTGATGATGCCGTGATGATGCAAGTTTGATGCCCCAGAACTACACCAAAGCTAGATGCTGGAAGAATGTGACATTTAGCTCAAGATAGATCCTCATATGTGATCAAACACTAGGTGGGTATGTTATTTATTAAAAATCATATATTCAGATATAGGGGTTGAGTCAATTAGTATAACACTTTAGCCCTCAGTGAAATTGCTCTATTTAGTCCAACATAAAAAGAGGAGTCAAATGCTGAGTTTCTTCTGAGAATATAATTGATAATAAATCTTAAATTAGCTGATGAAAGGGAGCATTTAAAAAATTAAGATACTGGCTGTCAATTCCCCTTTGCAAGCATTATTCAGGAACTTATACATACAAACATAACCTAGATATTCTTTAACTGTAGGGCAGAAAAATGCTACATAGGACTTGGTAATTGATGCAAAGGATCTAACCTCCCTCCTTGTTTTTCTTCATGAGAACAATGGCATTATAGTATTATAATATTTAGTCTTAAGTATGTGGGATGGTATTAATATTCTGCTCTAAATGACTTGCAAAATCAGTTCCCTGTTTATCTATTCAGGAATAAAAAGCATCTGTAGCCAAGCTTAAAAAAGCCATTCTTTTCCATCTGCTGGATTACTAATTTGAGTTCAACAGGTGGTTTAATATGCAGAGAGTTCAGTAATGTCACTGCCTCCCAAGAGGCTTGTAAAGATATGGTCAGGAAATCTGGGTTAAGTACTATACAATGTTTCACAGAATAAAGTGCAGAATAGTAAAACCGTCCTTTTTTGTTGTTTTTAAGAAACACCTGGTTTAAACTCTGGAAATTCCATTCCAGTATTCATATGAGCCGGTAATGCTGTTTGCTATTGTAGATGGCATGCCTTGTATTTTCCATGCTTAATAAGTGATCTATCTAACATTCAAAATATGGAGATCCCTGAAATAGAAACACAAAGTAAACAGCAATGGGACATAATCTATTGCTGAAAGCTACAGACTAAGGTCGACAGATTTAGATCTCATTGAAATCAATGATTGACTGCTAGAATCGAAGTCTAAAATGGCCCCAGAGCCTGTCCAGTGGCATCTGCTGCAAATCATAATGATATTAAAATTATGGCATACAAATTGTGAGGTCATCACACAAATATCTCCATTACGTGTTTGTGTCCAAACATGTGTCACAAATACAAATGTCATGGCATTCATATGACAATATTATTACCATTTGTCCTTCTCTTACCCCCATGGATGCTCAGGAGCCAAATTTGATTGGAATTAAGTATTTTTCTAGAAACACATATAAAAATGGGAATGGCTCATTTCAACACGTTTCTTGTTATTTTGCAAATAGTTTTTTAATTGCTTTCCAGACCCCTTTAAATAAAATGGACATCCCTCAAAGTGGAGTTAATTTTTTCTTGGCTTATTTCACTTCCACCCTTCCAAGTTGTAACACAAATTTAAATCAACTTTACTAATGTCAAATAACGTTGATATATGTATACATTAGGCTAGGTTATGGCTCAATTCACTACCCACAGGATAGAAATGGCTTCATCCCAGAATGTTTAATCAGATCTTCAATTCAAATTTAGACTTCTTTTTAAAAAAATAAAATAAAGCAAACCACAGACACACCGAAAAAATGTCTACAATTACCTTATTTCATTTACTATCTCATCTGAAACACTGATGTGAAAATCCAGCTCACAATGTACTTTGGGTAGCATCATTTTTATTTATGTAGTCAATAAATGAGGGACTTTGTCATATCAAACACCTTACTTCTAAGAATGGTAAAAATGCATAAGCCCAGAGTTATCCTTTAAATCAACCTTCTGCAACTTTACTTCCAGTTGTTTGATTCTAATGCTAATTGATCCCTAGGGAACAGTAAAGGGATGATGGAAGTGATGTGACTTTAATTTTTGGACACAATATGAAGTGACCTTACATACTGTAGCCAGACATTTCTTCAAATATATTGTAGCCCATGATTAAAACCTGATTCCTTAACAACAAAAGGGTTTAAAATAGTGCATGACATTTCTGGTTTATGGAAAATAAAGTTAACTATTAGAGAACAAGGTATTTAATGCAAAAAACACAGAGCTAAGCAAAACCTTCCATAGCATATTCATGGTGTTGATTTATCCATAACTTATTCACTGACAGAACTTCAAAACTGATCCCTTTTGTAGATCAGAATTCAAAAAAGAATGAAGTGAATGGCTTTATGTCAGGGGTGACAAACTCACGTCATCACAGCGTTGTCATCTGACATATCACGACTTTTATCCACTTCACTAAACCGGGTGTGGGCATGGCCAGTGAGTGACGCATATGACCTGCGGGCCGCGAATTTGATTATGTCATCTTTAGCAAGGATCCTGTCCCCCCGTCCCTCCCAAGCAAGGCTGCTCCCTTATGCTTGCTTACTTGGGAGAAACTCCCGTTACATTGAATGGATCTATTTCAGAATAAGCATGCATGGGATTAAATTGCATACTGCAATTTTCTCATTGCAAAAGATGCATTTATAATTTTGCCTGGGCCTCCAGTTAGAGATTGAGAAGAATTGTTACAAAGCCATGGAACTGGTGGCATCAGCTCAAGTTTCTGAACCAGTTTTGTCTAAAATCTTTTGGATTGTTGAAAGGCAATTAATCTTGGTATGACAAATCTGCCCTCTCATTTCTGAATGTAATCACTACAGAGAAAGAGAACAGTATTGATTCTAATGAATCAAACTTGACACTCACAAGAAGTGTCCCAATTTTATAAATAGCAACTGTTTGGGATAAAATGGCCTTCCTCTCTTTTCTAGGCATTTGGATAACATGCATGTTGTTTTTTACATAAACATATAATATATGAATGTGATATATATATATATTTATATAACAAACATCAGATAGATAGACAGACAGACAGACAGATATTATATACTATATATATGTATATAATATATATGTATATATGGTATGTATATGGGTGTATATACATATACATTATACATATTCTGGTAGATCTTTTTTAAAAAGTTGAAACAGGAGTTTCTCTTTCTAGATGCTTCATTGTCATAAGTAAAGGTAAAGGTTCCCTCACACATATGTGCTAGTCGTTTCCGGCTCTACGGGGTGGTGCTCATCTCCGTTTCAAAGCCAAAGAGCCAGCGCTGTCCGAAGACGTGTCCATGGTCATGTGGCCGGCATGACTAAATGCCAAAGGCTCACGGAATACTGTTACCTTCCCACCAAAGGTGGTCCCTATTTTTCTACTTGCATTTTTTACCTGCTTTCAAACTGCTAGGTTGGCAGAAGCTGTGAAAAATCTATTTTAGGACTTAAGTTGCCATTATTCTCTATTTCACACATAAAAATGACAGAAAACCATGCCAGCTTTAGACAGAGCAAGCTGCACAACTTGGGAAATGAGGCTTGTGGATCTTTGCAGGTTTGAGACAATTGGCTTTCCAGTGATTTTCTCGTGTAGCTCCTTTTAAAATTTCTTTTGCTTCAAAACTTTATTACAGGAAAGAGGGGCAAATAATGTTCTCTTTAGAACAAATACAAAACAAACTTTGCGTAAGCAGAACTCCTTAAATAGAGTTTTGATTCCGGGGCCAAATCTTTTCAAGGAAGATAGCATTCACTTTCTATAGCAGGCACTGTTTATTCAGAATTGCAGCTTTCACAATAAGATTGCTTCCCTAGCTATGCTTTATACTGGAATATAATAGGATAACTGTGGCGTAAATTCATTACGGATTGAAGTCTCTATTAGAGGCACAGTTTTGGGTTGAAAAGAAGGGTGATAAGAATAATTACCAGACGGACTAAGTCCTATCACAATTTTGCCAGTAAAAAAGATTTACAGTATCTGATTTTCAGGAAAGGTGCAAAACTCTATGGCGATTACTCCAACTGTTTGTTTCACAATTGGTTTGATGAAAGTTTGCTGTGTTTGGCACAAAGGATTTAATTCTAAATTTTACTGCAGACGTTCTATTCAGACCCCTTCACCTTTTTTCTTTTTGCCTATTATATGAGACCAGGATTCTCATTAAATTCCTTATGAGATTTCCAGTGAATATGGCTTTGATTCTGTGCAAATATGTTTATGCTGCTAGATAAATGCTATTTCTGTATAGAAAATCAAGATAGCTAAAATGCTATCATAAATCTTTAATGAAAGCCGAAGCATGTATAATGACAGTCACTAGAGGGAGATAGCTTGGCAAATAGTATATCCTTGGCCTCAGCAGGTAAAATTATAGAATTTTATAGCATAAGAGCTGAGCATAAGCCACTATTCTGGGGACTGTTTATAAAGGAGAGCAGAAAACCAATATTTTTTAACTGAGGTGAACTTACTAGTTCTACACTCTATGGATTAAAGTACAAATTAAAGTTTTTTAAAAAATAAGCAATGGGAAGAGAGAGAAAAATTGGATAAAGCAAAAATGGGTCACATTAAAATGGGAATGACAGCAAATTGAAAAAAAAAAACCCATTATTTAGATTAAAAATTAAAGAATTCTGCCACCTGCCAAACCATAAAAAGCTGTACTGACAATGGCCAGACTTACATAGCTTGCAACCAGTGGTGAAATCCAAATTTTTTTACTACTGGTTCTGTGGGCATGGCGTGATGGATGTGGCGTGACTTGGTGGGCATGGCAGGGGAAAGATACTGCAAAATTCCCATTCCCTCTCCACTCCTGGGGGAAGGATATTGAAAAATCTCCATTCCCAATCCATTCTGGGGCCAGCCAGTTCTCCAAACCACTCAAAATTTCCACTACTGGTTCTCCAGAACATGTCAAAACCTGCTGGATTTCACCCCTGCTTGCAACCATATCAACTCTCCTTCCAGTCCAAAACCCTACCACCATACCATCCTTCTGACACAATCCTAAATGGATACAGAGTATTCCATTTTGGAAATGTTCTTGTGGAAATGTCTGAGTGAAATAATACAGCAAGTTCGGAATGTCTGTTTTTGTACTCGGTAGACAAAGATCAGAAAGAATCTTGATGCTGTCTTAGCTAACAATCGGATCGTTCTTGTTCTGAAACTTTACTTTCCGCTTCTTGTTTATTCCACAAAATTTTTTATAATGCCTTACTATGTATTTAATACTAAAAGCAATATATCTATTGTAAAGCATTAAGCCATTAAAGATCTACTTTTAGGTTTCATGATTTTTTAAATGAAAATAGAAAAAAAAATCCATGGTACTGTCCCTTTATTTTATAATCTTTTTTCTATTCTATTTCACATGTGGCAAGCCTTTTAATAACTTCCTATGGATTTTTCAGTTGTGGTCTTCTTTAGGATAGGTCTGTGTATACTTACAACTACAATAGCAGGACTATCTCCTTGGTGTAGTTGGCTTATTGAATGTGAAATACAGAGGACCAAACCAAGTCTTGATTAGCATCAGCCCTTTTGTGTTAGAGTCTGTAGAATCCTTGGTGCTCTTTGACTTGGTTGTTTTCTTGCAGATGTTTAATTAGCCAATTAGGAAACATGAGTGATGTTAGCTAGTTGGGTAATTAAATGTCTGCAAGCAAACAACTAAGGGAACACCAAGGATTCCACAGTTCAGCTCTGAGTTACACATATTCTCTTCTCTGTGAAAGCTCTTTCTCATGCTCCTCCCTTTCTTAGGAATACAATTTACTTTTTCATTTACTTTTTCTTAAAGGTATTCCTAGCAAAGTTTCCTTTCTTTGGATAACATTATCTCTTATTCCTTTAGACCAGGAATGTCAAAATTACGCCCTGCGGGCCTGATACATCATGTGCTGGCCACACCCACATCCGGTTTAGCAAAGGGGAAAGAAGTTCTGATACACCACGTGACGATGACGTGAATTTGACACCCCTGTTTTAGACAGGATATGATAAAGAAAGTCAAGATGATAGTCATATCTGTGTGTTTGAATTTCTATTTGTTTATCTGCATCCAAATAATCAACAACCACCACAATTTCAACCACAATATCATAACTGTCATACTGACTTTTTGACTATATCATGTGGATATTCCTTCTGCTAAACTAACCAAGATTTCCAGGTCAATATATTTATTAATCTTATTTATTGCTTGACCAAATTTATATAACTGCCCATCACATCCAAGGCAACTCTGGGCAGCACACAACAAATCTCACATTTGATTAACTCATTCCTTCAGACTCATCTCAATTGCTCAAGTCTTTTAACATTATCTAATGAAGGTTTTAAGATGACTTAAAAATGACATGTAAATTAAATCATTTAAGTTTAATTTCATTTCCTTAGTTAGCAATTTTTGGTGATTTTTCTGAAAAACAATGTTATCAATTATCTTATGTACAGGATAGAGAGACAACTTTTCCTGAAGTGGTATGAAGGCTATTACATGACCTGAATATTGACACAGAAAGGCCAACTGCTAGTTGAATGGTGTCACAGGCTTCTGTCCATTTCAAATGCAGCATTTTTCTTCTTTTTAATTTTTGAGCCAGGAAATGTACGTTGGGTTTCATATCCATGCAATTAATAGCTTGCAAAATAGGTCAGCAATGTTAAAGCATCTTTAGAACTCACTGTCTGCTGAATACAACACATTTTCTTGAATGATATCTTTCTTAACTCATTATAGTCTTTCAATGTATGAACTATATATACTGTAAATGGTATTGATTTTTAATTAAATTCAAATATGTCAGATCTTATTTACGATGTTGTAAAGAGACACACTTCGCTTCCGGCAGCTCCGCGAGCCTGGATGGCGCCTTAATTAGCGCGCCCGCTCCGCGGTACTGTAAGAACCTCCGTGCTGCAATCCAACGCAGCACGGGTGGTTTGCCCTGGGTGGTTTGAAAACTTCTCCCAGGGCAAAAGGGAGAAGCAAAGAGCCGGCTGGTGGGGGTAGAGCTCGCCAAAGCCCCCCAGAAGGATTTCTGTGGGGGTGAAAGGCTGAGTTCCCCAGAAGCCAGCCAACTGCTCCAGACCGGGAACGCCTCTGCCTTCGCAGAACTACAAGCCGCGACCGCACCAGCAACTAAAATCATTTTAAGGGAATAAAATTTTTAAGATCTACTTTTAATTTTACTTGATTTGGGAAACTAAGAAGCTGGCTAAGCAGAGCAGGAGAGAGGAAATGGGTTTGTGTAATCTTTAACTCCGTTTAAAAACTTTGAGGGGAAAAAATGGTGCTTAGTGAAAGTGATTGTTAGAGTTTGTTACATTTCTAGCAGACAAAGAGCTACAAAGAAAGTTTAGAGCTGCTTTGGAACAGAAGTAAAAGTTGGAACAATGGCTCAAGTTGGACCTGAAGGATCATTGCTTTCTGAATTAAAGGATATTCAAATTGGATTTGCAGAGATTTTTCAAGAACTTTCAGACTTAATTATATCTAATATTTTGGTTTTAATTCAAAAGAAGTCTGATAATGAAATGTTGTTGGAGAATCCAGAGGATGGAACTCAACAAATTTTACAAAAGGAGATTCAAGAAGCAGAGACCTGTATGTTGGGGGATATGATCAAAACAGAAGTTCTGGTGGACATTCCTAATTTGTTTACAGAAGAATTGCAACTGAAAAAATTAAGGCAAGTGGAGGAACTATTTGGTAATTGGAGGCTTGATGCACAATGGACTAATTTGTTGGATGATACAAGTAAAGAATGGTGGAATCAGGACTACAAATTCAAGCCAAAAGAGCAGACTTTAAAACTTAAGGGGATTTTTGTGATACATCAGCCTCAGAGCAAGTTTAAGAAATGGCTAGGAGGGCCTGGAAAAATATGGAAAGAACTATGGCAATTAAAGGATTGGAAGAAATTTAAGAAGAAGATGGAAGATTTTTAGTAATGATGGTCTTAAAGGTTATGGAGGTTTTCTTTTGTCTTTATTCTGTTTTTATTTTTTTATTTTTTATTACAATGCCTAAAGTTAAAACAATTTACCCTCCGGAAGGTTGGGGATTTATACTTGTAATGATTTAAAAAGCTTTATGGATGTTTAATGTTAACAAATTAATAAGATGGTTAATAACTTTATTTTTATTGTTATGTGAATTTAAGAAGATGATGAAAGATTTTTAGTAATGATTTTTAGTAAGAAGAAGATGAAATTTTTTTAGTAATTTAGTAATAGTAATTTTTAGATTTTTAATGATTTAAAAGTCATGGATGCCTAATATTTAAAGATGGATAAGGTTTTTTTTTTCTCTTTCTTTTTTTCTTTAAATTTTTTTTTTATTTATTATTATTATAATGTTCAAAGTTAAAAATAATTTACCCTCTGGAAGGCTGGTGGTTTATATTTGTGATGATTTTAAAAGCTTAAATGATGTTTAATTTTTATAAGCTAAAAAGAGGGTTGATAATTTTAGTTTTGATTGTTAAGGTAATGTAAAACTGTAAATGCATATTTTAAAATCAATACTATTATTATATGTTGGAGAAGATTACAGTGTCCAAAGTTAAAACTAATTTATCTTTTGGACGGTTGGGGATTTATAGTTGTAATGATTTAAAAATGTAATGTAAAACTGCAAATGTATATTCTAAAGTTAATATCATCACTATCTTATTTTGGAGAGGGGTATGATATTAATTTAGGATTTTGGGTTTGGTTTTCTTTTTTTCTTTTTTTCCTTTTTTTTATTAATGTTACTTGTATTTTTAGGGAGGCTGAAAAATTTTAATTAGAGGAGTTAAAGGATTTAGGGGAAATTTTGAACTTTTTTTTTTTAGTATGTTAGCATATTTTAGTTTAAGTTTATGTTTGTTACTGTAATACTCTGTTACTGCTTGGGGAGGTCAAGTTTGGGGAGGGGTGGGGTGGGGGGTTGGGGATGTAATTTTATATAGATGTAACGTTGTATAGACAACGGAGAAGTCGGGGCTGCTCGAATACCACTTGAGATTGTATTGAAAAGGGGAACAACTGGAGAGAGGGGAAGGATTAAAGAGGGTGGAATGGTGAGTAGGAAAGGAGGTGAGGCAGAGAGGGAGGGGTTAGAGGAGTGGTGGAGAAGGTTAGGGGGTGAAAGGAGGAGAGGAGTGGGGGTGGAGAATGGGAAGTAGGAGGGAGGAAGAGTGAAGAAGGAAGGAAGAAAGAAGGGAGGAGGGGTGGAAGGAAGGAAGGTGGGATTAAAGGAGGTGGTAAAAGAACGGCCCCGGAAAAATTTGGAAATGTAATAGGGAATCAAATGTATGTATTATTAAGAATATCAAGGGGGGGGGGAAAGGGGGGAAAATGTATAATTTTGTTTGTAAAACTTTTTAATAAAAAAAAAAAGAGACACACTTCATTCTTTCTTAAACAGAATTGTAAGAACACAGAGACAGACACACAGTTACAATTTGATAATCTTATTCTTAATACTTGCCATTAATTTTTTTTGGAGATTTTCTAAAAGACACAATTGGGAAAGTTTTTATTGAAAGATAGGCTTTGTTTTGTGATTCATTTCAAATAACAACATGAATGCCTGAGATCATATGGCCTTTGTGGCATAAATTTAATCTCTGACAACAAGCTATGATGCTTGGTCACATTTTCTCTTGCAGTCATCAAAAATCGCTTTCATTAGACCATGCAGATTAACACAGATGGCAGGCTTGTAGTAGTATCCAAGCTAACTTATTTGCAACAGTATGTTTTTTCTCATTAAACTGGGGTTTTAACATTTACTATTGTAATTCCATTTAATTAACTACTTTATTTTATTACATTCCTAAACTTTATGGACATTTAGAATACATTAAAGAAACAATGGATTCTCAAGCAATCCCTGGGATCCTATATGTTAGGGAAAGCATCTAAAATTATATAATATTATGGATTACCTCTGCTTTATTCAATAAAACCTAGAAGTTGGATAATTAACTCTCAGCAACCACATATAGTAGATTTTCTCCATGTTGATCTATTCCGAACTTTTCAGTCTTAAAGTTCAGACTTGTTTTAGGCAGGGATTTGGGCTTTAGCTCCTTTCAGCCTCATCAACATAATATGGTGTTAAAGAACCTGACCTTGAATTCTACCTTTGGTGATTCTTCCTTCAGATCTGTTGGTGAGGAGGAGTAAGAGTAAGAGAAAGAGGAGCTTTGGTCTGCTTGTTTGTTGCTTAATGACTTCAAATCTTGTTTTGCTAATTTTACATTTGATTTTTCCCATCAGCCATCAGTTCCACACAATGATAACTATTAATTCCTTGAAGATAAAAACATACTTGGGACACATTTCCTTGATACCTGTTTGTGCTCCCAATTTTGCTTAATACATTTGTGTCCTGCAAGTGTTTTTCTCCTAACATAATACAGTTATTTTTCATTTCTGAACTGCAGCACATTATTTTGAGAAGTCCAGATTTCAAATAACTGTTTTATCCTGAGTATTTGTTTCAAAGGTCATAATTTCCCACGTAGATATACTGTAACTGGACTTTTGCTTCTTTTCCTTAACAGTAGTTCCTTAACTACATGGCATGTTAATAAAAATTCTAAGCTACAACCAATGGAACTAAATTTTTGATTTGTGGATTTATGGACATTCATTCATTCATTCATGTTTTAAGAGAGAAATGATGTTTTAAGGTCACACATTTCCAGTCAAATTAGAATTTTATTTAAGTAGAAAGAAAATATATGACAATATATTTGAAGAAAATATCAAACAATACTGTTCTTGATAAATGAGCATCACTATGCATGTTGCACCATTTTGACTTCGAAAACAAAACATTATTTACACTTGCCACTATAAATCTGAATGTCTGACTGAGAAAGTTTTGATGGCCATTCAGAAAAACCAGCATATTCTCAACTGAGTTATAGGAAATGTCACAGGCAACATTAAATTTAAAGCTGAACAATCTGCATTTCACAGTTGTATTCTCTTATTATTCAAAGCCTTTCTTCTTAAATGTATACTGACAAGAAGGCTCATGTAAATTTATTCAGGCTATAGATACCAATGTAATCGTCTCAGGCACCCATATTTGGATGACTAGAGAACTGAAGGTAGGGCTTCACAAACAGAAATGACCATATTTAAATTAGACTAGGAGGAGATAAAATTCAGAATCAGAATAGAGCTGGAAGGAACCTTGGAAGTCTTTTAGTCCAGCCCCCTGCTATATACCAACCCTATACCATTTCCCACAAGTGACTGTTCAGTCTCTTCTTAAAAACCTCCAGTGATAAAGCACCCACAACTTCTGAGGGCAAGCTGTTCCACTGGTTAGCAATAGCACTTAGATTTAGATATATCTTCTTAGTGCTTTATAGCCCTCTCAAAGCAGTTTATAGAGACAGCATATTGCCCCCAACAATCTGGGTCCTCATTTTTACTGACCTCAAAAAGATAGGAGGCTGAGTCAACCTTGAGCCGTTCAGAATCAAACTCCTGGAGTGAGTAGTGAGTTAGCTTGCAGTACTGTATTCTAACCACTGCACACTATTGCTCTATGGTTAATTGTCCTCACTGTTAGGAAGTTTCTCCTTAATTCCAGGTTGCTTCTCTCCTTGATTAGTTTCCACCCATTGTTTCTTGTCCTGCCTTCTGATGCTTTGGGAAATAAATTGATCACCTCCTCTTTGTGGCAGCCTCTCAAATATTGGAATACTGCTATCTTGTCCGCCCTAGTCCTTTTTTCTAAACTAGCCAAACCCAAATCCTGCAACCATTCTTCATATGTTTTAGTCTCCAGGTCTTTAATCATCTTAGTTGCTCTTCATTCATGATAAATGAATGCACTGAAACTTCTAAGTTGAACAAACCTTGAATGTAGCTTCAAAATAATTGTAACTTTGTGATAAAATAGGTTAGCCTAAGATTCAACTCATTATAAGTAATTGGTTTTTGCCTAAACATTTTAGAAACTTTGGGAATGAGTATTCAAGACAATTCCATCTTGATGTTGCAGATGGGCTTCAGGAGTTTAAGAAGCCAAGTTCAATTATGTGTAACAACTTACCCTTTAGCCTGTATTTTCACACCAAGTGTTTGATGCAGACAGATGCTTATGTTGAGGGGACATGTGCATCCGGGTTGACAAATACTTTTTCATACTAAAATGAGGCTGGAACATATTGCGTTGGCTCTGTGGTCAAGGCCAGGCTGACTTACCCTTATCACTTGACCTGATTTGTGAAAATATGGAATTCCCAGTCAGGGAAAGTAAAATTATCCAGATTGTCTGTTCACTTGAATATTTATAAAATAATATGATCTCAAACTAAAACTATTCTAAGACCTGGACTCTTGGAGTTTTTAAGTATTGTATTATTAGTGTGAATGGCTGTATTTTAATTGGAGTTTTGAATTGCTATATAGTGATGTTCTTTGGTTATATTACACATTGCACTGGGGAATAATAATAAGAAGAAAAGTAGCATGCTGATGATGGAGATAATAACAATCCCTACACAGCCTCCATACTGCTATAAATCTCCTTCAAATAAAACCAAAGGTTTGTGTTTTGCAGCCCCAAAGCACTCTAGTGCACTGTCAAAACTGGCAAAATTTGCCATTTGAAAATGGTAAATTACAGGTGGAAATACAAAATAAAATAATCCAATTCACACTGACTTGATCCATTAAAGTCACATTTTGCTGTCACTAGACACATTGCTTATAGCCACCAAGAAGGATATCTAAAGTGTGAAAAAGATGATCTAGGCCTAGATTACTTTATAATAATTGCCTAAATATTTTCATAGTAATTTTCCCTGAATGGAACTTTCTATAATAAGCTGTTCTATCTTCCATTATGTTCATACTTAAGGAAAAGCAAGAACTTTATTTAGCTTTTCTACCCACTTCTACCCCCTTTGTTGGAAGTTATCAAAATACAACGTTTTTCTAAACAGGATAGAAAACATTTAAGATAAAAAGAGTTGAAATTTGAGGAGAAAACAGATTGACAGATTTATCCATCTTGGCAGAAAATTCCTATGAATCTAAATAAGGAGCTACCAGGAATATAAATATAAAATGGTCATTTTCATTTTGGAAACAATTCTTCTTATTTAATTGATTGGTTTAGATGGATGAAAAAATAATTTAGGGAGGCAAGATTGGTGAGAAATTGTCAAAATACGTAATTTCTTCGTTAAAAGATAGGGAATTCAATAGTGAAAATAAAAACAAAAGTAAAGAGTCACTCAACTATATGCTATGTTATCTTGTTTCTTTAGAATGTAAGTACTGTAATGAATACCAAAGTGGCAGGCACTTCTAAATAAAATTAGTATTCATTGCTCCTGTTCTTTCACAGGACCGTCAGCACTGAATGCAAATTTATTTTAGTCAATGTTTACCAAGATGTCCTTGCTGATAGACTGCCTCTAAAGTTGGTCCAAACTTTCATTGGTAAATAATCTCAACACAGCAGCTTGTCTTCTCCTGAAACAAAGAGAACTCAATTAAACATAGAGACTTTTTACAATTGGGTCAACTTGTTAAACTGATGAAGACCAACCAGGTATATGTGGCCACATATATTACATGATCGGTCTGACAACTAGCAGAATCCAAGTAGTACAGCAATGAGTCTTTCAGCAAGTTTCTGAAACTAGAACAGGTGTGTGAAACTCACATCATCGCGGCATTGTCACATGACATATTGTGACTTCCTCCCCTTCGCTAAACCAGGCGTGGGCGTGGCCAACGCATGGCCAACATCCAACCTGCAGGCCGCGAGTCACTCCTGAACTAGAAGAATGAATGAAATAGAAAAAATAGCAGTCTCTTCCTATTGGTCTCTTCATATTGATCAAACTGGTATGGACAGAGGAGAAATCATAAGAGTCTGATAATCTGGGAATTATCCCTAGGTAAGAAGGCAACTCTTTAAATCCTACCAACCCTTATGAAGTCAGCAAAGGTCTTTTCCAAGGGATTTCATGTCTTTGACAGAAATTGTACTAATTGGCATACACTTTCATCCCTTGAGAGTTCTATCTCAAACAGGGTCAATGTTTCATCCTATGTATGGGATAGTTTCATTCTATCTATTAAGACCTTATTCTAGCCCCAATTCCCACAAATATATGTACTTGATGATGATAGATGCCCAGAGTCAACTTGTAGTAGAGATTTAATAAAATAATAATACTGTAAAATAAAATAAAATAATAAAATAAATAAAATAATAAAATAAAAAAGATAGAGAAGGAAAAATACCATCCCTCACCTTGGCTGCATTCATTACATAGCTAACTTAATTATTAACTCTTAACACATATGGATTGGCCCTATTTAAGCCAAAAAAGAGCACAACCATCTGTTCATTTAGAATAGGGTTGTTAAACTCACGTCATCATGTGACGTATCGAGACTTTATTCACCTTTGTTAAACAGGGCGTGGGCATGGCCAGTGTGTTCCTTTTTTCCTTGTGGAATTAAGTAACATAATGGGATTGTAGAGGAAGTACAGTCTTTGAGTATATGGAAGTATCTTAACATTTGTCCTGTACAAAACTATGGCATTAAAGCTCATTTTATGATATGCCATGGAACAATCAGATAACATGCCAATTAGAAGGCTACATAAGATCCTTTATTATCTCTTATTACATGGAAAGGTAAGCTTCTGACACTCCTTTTGTTAAAAATTGGTTCATATTCACCTAAGATTATCAATGCAAAATTAAAATAAATAAGGAAAGGATTTCTCGCTCTCTTTTTTGCCTAAAGTTAGTGTTTTTGGATTAGAAGATTAAAAATATAGATTTTCCATAAATAAGCAATAGTTGCCAAGATAGAAAAACTAAAATGTTTGCAATTTTTTCTGTAAAATTTATTGTAAGGTACTCAGAGTTGTGGTATTAGCAATGAAGAGAAAACTCAACAGAAAATTAGCTTATGATACATTAATTGACATTAATGGAAAGGGAGATAATTTTGAAAAACTGTCATTAGATTTTCATGGATTTCTACTTTTTATTATGTCAAATCTTCTATTATGTTCATTTCTTGTTGGACTTAAAGGCAAACTGAATTCATATCAATTTATATTTAGTATCTTCAGTGAACAATAGAAAAATCATAACATCCTTATTAATCTTTATTATTATTATTAATGTTGGGGAGTTTAAATCATAACATTTTTCCTCTTCTACAGCAGGTAGTTTAAGTTCATGTAATTTAATTTGGGTGTCAAACGTTATTCTAATTTGATTCCATTGCTAATAATACAAATGTGTCCCTGATTCTGAGACAGAGAGCAATTTAATCCCATTTTTTGCTCCATCAGGTGCACACAGTGAAAGTGATAAACCATAATTAAAGACACTGGCTATCTTTGGATGAAAATCATAATATGAAGTGTTACTGCTATTATATATGACAACTTGGGAAATCCCTCGGTTATGCTAAACAGTGGCAACAATTTGATGCTTAATGCTTGAATAGTCATATTAATAATGTATATTAAAGGGAAGAAGTTACTCTTTTAGTGTTGTCTGTTTCTGAAGTCCAAGAGAAGGAAATAGATCAAATATGAAATTAGCAGCACATTTCTAGAAACAAGCATAATTGATATGTACAAATAATGTTTTGGTCTTAGCAAGTATTCTTTCACAAGAACTCTTGACAAATAAATTGTGTGCTTATTTTGATCTGTAGACACTTTTGATAGTGCTGTCTTTTCAGTTTTGACCATGGCAGACATTTAGCATATTTTTGAGCTTTGAGGATCACTATCACAATTCCTGTAGCATCAGGAAATTTACAGGGAGTTTTTTAGAATAAGAATGCAGAGAATGTAAACATGCAACTGTTTCAACAGTTTGAGGTAAAATGGAAAAGGGAAGGTCAAAATGTCTCTACATGGGAGTAAGTATTTAATAAGAACACTAATAATTTGAAGCAGGTGGATCAATATATTCTGTACATTATCTTTCAGTCACACCAGAATCTTTCAATTGGTTGGAATTGTTCCTTCCTTAAATTACAATAAAGGTTAGTTCTTAGTTGATCCAAATCTCTCAGAGGTTTACACCCTAAGCATAGGGAAGATGAACAGCTTGACATTCACTGATTACTCTCTACCAAGTTCAATGAGCACTATTCACTGATTAGTAAGAAGCTGTGACTACAAATTTAGAGAAGTCATGACAATTTTCTGCTCTCTGATCTTCCACCTGGCATTTAAAAGAAAGTCTGTTCTCTTTTTTCTAAAACTATTTTCTTCTCTTCACCCCCCCCCCCTTCTATTTTTTCTAAGGCTATTTTAAATCCATTTTATAGCCTTCACTACAACTTTGCTTCTCACCTAGAAATGCAAAACATAGTAAGGAAAGCAATAATAGTAAGAGAAGAAACAGCTATTGGGGGGGGAATGGATGAAAGGCTTGTAAAGATGAAAACGGTCAATATTGGTCAATGACAACAATAAATTGAATTGAATTAATGAAAGAGAAAGATGAAAATCTTGTAAAATAAGTCTGGAGATGTAAAACAAATTAATGACAGAGTGAAAATTTTGAAGTCTAAGGTAGAAGTTATAGACAGAGACTTGGAAATAAAACTACGGTAGATAACCTGATTGTTGGAATTGAGAGATAAGGCTATTTATTTCTGATTAGAGCAATTCTAGAGAATTCTGGTGAAAAGTTAGAAAAAAGTTTATTAAAGTTTTAGCAGTGTTTTTGGATTAGGAAGAGGATGATATAATGCAGAATGATAAAGCATATAGAATAAATACAAGATTTTCAAGAACATGAAATAAATAAAGGAAGTTTTAGTGCACTATGTCAGGAATAAAACAAGGGAACATGTTTTGCAGCAACATTTTAAAGAAGACTGGAGACTGATAATATATTATCATAATTGTTTTTAGAGGGATTTCTGTTAGAATTTTGTGTAAGACAAAGGAAAATTCTTTTTTGGCTCAGAGATCAAAGCAGAAAAAGATTCCATTTTGATGGGATAAAGGTGTGATTTTTTTACTTTCAACCAGAGATTTCAACTAAATTCTGTCCATAAAGCAAGGGAATTTCTAGAAAAGTTTAAGGAGAAATTGGAGGAGATTTAAATGGAGGTGTCAGAAGAGACTACACAAAAACTACAATTGTGTACAAATGATAGCCATGCAATTGCTAAGCATGTCAATGTTTAAACTTTTTATTGACATAGGAGAACAGTAAGGAGAACAGTAAGTGAAAGAATGTGTGATAAAGTGGGCTAAATTTGGCTATCATGCATAGATAGTACAATGGATAATATCTGGTTGAAAGGATTTAAACTTACACTGTTATAATCTAAAGATAATTTTTATAAACTGTTGTACCATTAGAATTATCTAGAATGTATAAAGCCGTGATGGCAAACCTATGGCACACGTGCCATTGCCCTAGTTCAGCTCTGCCACGCATGCGCACGTGCCTCCCACCAGCCAGCTGGTTGTCGGGTCTCTGCTGCGCATGCGCAGGGGATGGGGCATGTGCAGGGGGACACACAAACATGCATGGGGAGAGGCATGTGTGTGGGGGCTGCATGCACATGTACGGGTGCTGCACACATATTGCATTTTGGGGCACATGAGAGCATTTGCATACCCACAGACATACTTTGGGCACTCGGCAGGGGTGAAATGCTCCCGGTTTGGACCGGATCATCCGATCCGGTAGCGATGGTGGCAGGTGGTTTGGAGATTTTTGGGGTAGCAAAAATCCCTGCGCCCCCCCACCCCCATGCCTAGCTGAGCCGCACGATCATCAGAGGCTTTTTTTTTTTACTTTTAAAAGCATTTTTTCTACAACCTCTTCTCACGAAAAAATGCTTTTAAAAGTAAAAAAAAAAAAAGCCTCTGATGATCGTGTGGTTCAGCTGGGATCCTCAGAGGCTTTTCAAAGCATTTTTTTCTGCTTCTTGGCCAAAGAGGTGGTAAAAAAAATGCTTTGAAAAGTCTCTGACGATCCCAGCTGAGTTGCCTGATTGGCAGAGAGGTATTTTTAAAAAAGCCTCTCTGCCAATCAGGCAACTCAGCTGGGATCGTCAGAGAGGTATTTTTTAAAAAGAGGTATTATTTTAAAAAAGTTGGCCATGCCCACCCAGTCACATTAATCCCACCACCTCCACCAAGCCACACCCACAGAACCGGTAGTAACAAATTTTACATTTCACCCCCGGCACTCGGTCCAGAAAAGGTTAGCCATTATTGGTATAAAGGCACTTCAAATGTTCCTTCTTGTTCACAAGAAGGGACATTTTGTCATGCTTGGAGGATGTGTAAAAGAGCAAGAAAATCTGGATCCAAATGCACATACTGATTCAGAGGGTTTTAAAAATTAACATACAATTGAGACCACATGTTTTGCTTAGAAGGATAAAAAGTTGGAGGAAAATTCATGAAGCCTTGTTTTTGTATGTAAATTCAGCAAAATTATTGTATGCACAAAGATGAAAAGACTTGTCATTACCTACAATGGAGGAATGGTTAGTGAAGTGGATGGAAGTTGCTGACATGGCTACATTGACTTCTTTGATCAGAGGGGGGAAAAACCCCAATATCCATGCTTATTTTTTCAGCTGGGCTCCTTTTCAAATTTTGCACCATTAAAACTTGTTCAATCTAACTTGGCCCTTCAAGTCTGAAAATGTGTCTCTAATTCCACCCTGTGTCTAGTCACAGGCCTCATGAAAGTAGAAGACAGATTGTAGGTGATCCTACTTAACTATTGGCTCAAACTATTCTTTTGGTTCTGCTCCATTATCAACGAGGGATGACTTTCAGTCTGCTTCCTTTTTTACTTGTGAGATATGAGCAAGCCAAAACACTTGTAGCAGGGAGGGCCAGTTGAGATTGGAGAGGGCCAGCTGAGATCTCAAGTGACCCCAATTGCCACGGGACGGTTTGGACAGCCCTGATCAAGCACGCTGCATCCATACAGTACTGAGGCAACCCTGATCACACATGCACTCAGGTGACCCTGATCACCGCGGGGCAACTAGGGTGGCCACGATCTGCATAGGATGGCCTCAGGGTTCTTGGGCATCCCTGGATACTGTTCAGGTGATACCATTTGCTATAGGGCACCAATCCAACCTCATGGTGCTTGGGTAGTCCCAGACACATGGGGAGGGCACTTGTCTGGTGGGGGATCACTTAGCCAGAAATTGGGTGGAAGAGGTGGCCCAAGGAAAGATGATATAAAGAGGAAAGGTGCATGGCATGAAGTGGAGAACAAAGGAGGAGACAAAAGAAGAAAGAAGGGAGACAGAGAGTGTGAGAGAGGAAGAAAGTGGAGAAGCAGTTTGACGGAAAAGAAGACACCAGAGATCAGTGAAGAAGGGAGCAAAGTAAACAGAGAAGAAGGCGAGAAGAGAAAGAGAGGTGGGACAAAACAACACAGAACCAGGAAGGAGGAGAGATGAGAGAGGGGAAGAAGGGCTTACTCTCCTGTCCTGCCACCATCCCATCATGTGGTCCCTGCTTGGTGGGGCTGCATGGGAAGCAACACAGGCCAGAGAGAGGGGGGGAGAGAGAGAGAGTGAGAGTGAGAGAGAGAGAGAGAGTGAAGCCGGCAGGCAAGTAGGCAAACCAGGACCAGAGAAGGCATTAGACAGACCAAAAGGCTGCAGAGGTGAGCAGATCCAAGTGAATGGGTGAGTCAGTGACCAGAGGGGATGCCAGACACACCAGAAGATAACAAAGATGAGCTGATCCAGGTGAGTGGGCAAGCCAATATTCAGAGGAGACACCAGATGCACCAAAGTGGAGGCAAGCTGAACCACTGGAGGATAATGGAAATGACCTGAGCTGGGCAAGTGGAGGCACTGAGCAAATGATCAGAGCAGGCTGACAGCCAGGATGAGGCATGGAGAGAGAGACCCTGAGATGTCATGTGACTGACTGAGAGCAGGGAGAAACCAAATTGTCTGGAGGAAAAAGACAAAGGGCTTGTGGCCCTTTCAGGGATAGCATAGCACTACATACTTATTAAACAGCATGTAGCAGAAACAAAGCATCAAATGGATAGCCAGATCCCCAATTTTTATTGCCAGTGAATCAAATAGTATTCTGCCTCTCCCATGGCATACTTAACTACCGTAATCTTCTTTTCTTTTCTTTTTCTTTTCTTTTTCTTTTTCTTTTTCTTACTTTATATAAGTTTGTATCTTCACGTTTTAAAAATCTTTAATAAAATTGCTCTGAAAAGATTTAGCTCTTTACCTTCTGCCATGTTTGGAGAAAAAGTCACATTCTTTTGCAATTAACAAGGATCTCTAACCTCTTTGAGATTAATTACTCCACCTTGTGAACTTAAAATGATTCTTGTTCCCAAATTATTTATTACTTCAATAACCATACCATGTTTTTTTTTTACAAAAACAGTGATCTTCAACAAACAAGCAAGCAAGTAAGCAAGGAACCAGCCCCTCTCTCGAAATTAGAAAAGAAACAAGTCAACTTTCAGATAGGGAGATAGCTTTAACTGGCTCAAAACTATTAGTGAATAGTATTGAAATGCTACCAGCAATCCCATGATTATGTATGTGAACAATCTTTTCCTGCTGTAGGTATGGGGACCAGTGGTGGATTGCTACTGGTTCACCACGGATCGGGTGAACCGGTAGCAGTGGCAGGAGGCTCTGCCCACCTGCCTGGATGTCTCTGCGCATGCGCAGAAGTGTCATGCTTGTGTGCAAGTGTGCGTGTGAGCACGAGTTAACCAGTAGCGACGGGGTTTGAAACCCACTACTGATGGGGATCCAATCCAAACTCTACCCCAAACCTTCTCTGTAGACTAAAACTATTACCAGGAACAAATCTGTGAGAAGGCTTGCTAACTTAGATAAAAAGAAACATGCATTGCAACTACTGAGTCAAGCAACTAAAGTTGGGGATGATTAATTTATCCCATTGCTTTCTAGAATTTATAACATACACTTACAGAAGTTCCTTCAAGAGAAAGTTCCACGTAATTTAGTGGGGCTTATGGAAGATGTAAGTGTAAGACTGCAGTGGTGATTATTGATTTTAGCTGACCAAGTCAATGAAAGCAACTTTTTTTTTGCTCCCCCTAAGGTACATTTCTTTGAATTATGTGTCATTGTCAAGTAATATAATTGAATTTTTTTGCTTTTATAAATAGATTGTTGGAATGTCTCCATCCATTAAAGTCTTTCTGATGATGAAATGTATCATGGAACCTATTGAACATTAATAATGATAGCAATCTTTCTCTGTCCCTTTCACACTGTTCATAATCCATCTTTAAGATTCAGTTTGTATGCTTGATATGCTACCAAGCCAAGGCCCATAATATAATGCTTAAGAGCAACATTCTGATCTCTAAGAACAATCAGAATAGTAGAAGGCAAATTGTTTCACATGATAATTGGAGTATAATTAAAGAGAAATTGCAAGATGTAATTCAAAGTGTTTCATTAGACTTACCGGTAAAAGTAATCTTGGGCACCTTACAATTTCTGAATGAAGTCTTAAGATGTGCTTTTTTTCTTTTTGAGAAACAGATACATAATACCCCTTAATGTGAAATATAATGACCACCAGGGATAGCATGTCTTTGCAAGAAATTTCAATAGTTTTTAGCTAGAGTTTCATTGTCAGGTGAGGCAGAATCCATATTGACCATTCATGTGATTTTCCTTTAAAACAAGCCTGTGCCAAATTTATTTTATATTCCTACTTATAGCATTCCTAGTAGCAAAGGAATTATAAAATATGCAAGGTTGACGAATATAGCTTCCCCTGCTCTTATAGTTCCAGCATATCTGGGAGGCCTTCATTCTCCTGATAGAAAGTGGATTTTGGGATATTAAGGTCTTGTATATGCAGATTATTTTTCTTAGCAGTTGATTTGCTTTTGCATCAAGCTGCATGGAAGTTTTGAATTGACAACATGGCCAAATTGATTTCGGTTATGCCAAGAAAGAAAAGAAAACATATTTGACTATTTGATTACTGTTCCAATATTTTAGAGGGTGATATACTGAATATTTGCTTCCAGAAAATAAACATCTACAAGCAATCAAACTGTGTGCCATGAGCACAGATTTGACATTTTTTAAAAAATGACTTCTGATTTCCCATAACTGCCTTTAACAAAACCTAATGATTTTCTTTCTTTAAAAATGTATTAAACAGTGAATAATACTTGGATAAATAGCTATTATTGCTATTTATAAATTCTAAATAGCCTTCCAATTCACATGGGAAATTGAAAAATAAAGTAGGAAGAAACATAATTGAGGAAGGTACCTTAGTTTAAATTATTATACTGATAATGAACATTGAATCAGAAACCGTGTTGCTGACAATACTGCATTATGGTGAAACTGCCTCTCTAGCATTTGCATTATCTAAGGAGATAAAAATGAAAAGGTTACCATCCATAAGAGACCTGTTTTATATATAATCAAACAGTGTAAATACCAGAGCTTAATAACCACAGAATGCAATGATGAAGTGTCAACCCTGAAAAGGAGAAATATTATCTTAGTATAAAGGCCAAAATTAATCAGCCTGGATAGACAAATTGGAGTGAAAGACCAAGGCAAGACCAACACGAATGTCCAAGCTTCTTTTTTTAAAATAAGATCTTGATTTGATATAAAATAGGATAAAGATTGGACTGTGAATTTCAGTGTTGAGGCTACAAAGATAAAATGCATGGAGAGATGGAGACATTAATGGAGCTAAAAACATCAGTCATTCAAATCAAATCAAATCAAACCTTTATTGTCAATGCACAACATGTGTACAACAAGATTAAAAGAGCCTCCTTTGGTGCAGCCTTCCCTGGTGCAGCCCCCACCCTTGTGAACATGTCTAAAAGTAGAGTAGCATTTTTAGCAATGTTCTTGGTGTGAGTGGGTTATAGAGCAAATTCTCCTTCTCATCTTCTAAAAAGCAAATGTGAAAATCAAAGTTAAAGTGATATATTGACTGGGGATAGGAAACACCCAAAGTACTACTGAAAGACTTCTAAACACCCAAAACTACTGCTGAAAGATTTCTAAGCAATACTTTCTATCTATATCAGATACCACAGATGCCTCAACAGCTATAGCAACACAGATTTTTTGGTATGGATGGCCCCTCTTTTAGAAGCAATTATATGAATTAATCCTTTATACACACACATGGGTGTTTGTGTGTTTGTGTGTTTGTGTGTTTGTATGTGTAAAGGATTGATTCATTATAATTGCTTCTAAAAGAGAGACCATCCATACCAAAACATCTGTGTTGTTATAGCTATTGAGGCATTTGCAGTATCTGATACTACTAATTGATACTAGTTTTGTTAGTTCCTTAATTGTAGTTTTAACTGTTTTAATGATTGCTTTTGTTTATTTTTTTGTGCTTTAATTGTGTATATCACCCAGAATCACATGCAAATGAAAATCAATCTCTCTCTCTCTTTCTCTCCCCCTCCTTCCCTCTCCTATCTCTCACACAGATCCATCCATCCATCCATCTTTCCATCTAAACTTCTTGTACAATTATAGTCAAGTCCCACTGAAATATTACTTTATACATTCATGTAGAATGTACAGAAATTACATTAAAAAATGTTGGTATTACTGTTGTTTTCAATTATTGTCACAATTGTATTAAATATTGTCTTCATTCAGATTTTGTTTCTGTGCATTTACTTAAAATATAAGCAGGATAATGGACTTCTTATTTAGTTGGAATGTTTTAATAATAATATATTTTGTTATTGCATAACGCAGAGGGTTACATTTGCTCAAAGCAAACTTTGTTGATATGAGATAATGCTACAATTAAAACACATTTAAAAATTGGCCTCTAGTTGTATATATAATGTAACTTTTCTTGACTTATTCATGCAACACTTGCCTTCACATATTATTCTCAGAGAATAATAATACCCTATAGCAAAGATATATGAAATCTATGAATACACACACAAACATACACATAGAGCACACATACCCCCGCATAGTGAGAGAAAGAGAGAGATTGATTGTTGACTAAGATATATAGTCAATATCCTATTCATCTTTGAAAAATGGAGATTAACAGAGCAGAGCAAATGTGACAAGAAATGTACTGTGTTCATTGGTTTGATTTCTTAAATAAATAGGTTTCTTTTGCCCTCATATATTTTAACTGTGAATGTTCCAGAAGCTGGTCTTTCATGAGGAACATTTATAAAGTTGATAAACATAATTCAGAGACGTGGGTATTTGGATGGTAAAAAAACTAACTTAAAAGAGTTAACTACAGAAGTTAAGTTAACAGACATTCATACAGTAAAAACATAAATCATGGGGAGATTTTGCATTTCTGGTGAATATGACAATCGTGTCATATCTCCAATCCACGGTTCACTTTATCTTAAACAAGGAAAAAGAACCGTGCCAAAGAACTCTAGAATTTGCAAAGGAAAAACATTCTCAGATATTCTAGTGGAATTTGTGAGTGATATGAAGGAATGAAGAGAAGAGATCAGTGGTGGGTTGCTCCTGGTTCTGTCTGGTTCTATAAAACTGGTAGTAAAACTGGTGGGGGGCTCTGCCCACCAGCACAACATCATCATTAGTGATCTGCACATGTGCAGAAGAGAGTGCACACACGTGAGTGAAGCAAGAGATGCTACCTAGGAATCCATCAGAGAAGAGAGGCAGAGGCCCAGGGATGGGCTTAAAAATTTTTAGTAAGGGGTTCTCTGCCTGGTTGCTGGGTGGCATGGCCATGGTGGGCGTGGCCTAGTTGGCCTCCTGCACCATGGCAGGGGGGTGTTTTTGCCCTCCTCAGGCTCCAGAGGCTTTTCTTGAGCCTCTGGGAGGGCGAAAATGGCCTCCCCAGGCTTTGGAGGCTCTCTGGAGGCTGGAAATACCCTGTTTCACAAACACCCAGTAGCCCCATTTTTTGCCCTCCCCGAGCCTCCACTTGTACCCTGCACTTATTTGCATCAAAAACCGGCCACATGGGGACTCCTGGGAGGTGCAGGGTGAAAGAGACCAGCCAGGAGTGGGATTTGGGGGTTCTCTGAGCTGCACGGAATCTTAGCTAGAGGTTCTCCTGAACCCCTGTGAACCCCCAGCAGCCCATCCCTGCAGAGGCCCCAAGTGGCTTAACAGGAAAGACCTGTTTATTTTTTTAGTTGTTAGTTGTTAAAAGTAATGGAGGGAAGTTTGTACAGGTAGTCCTTGATTTACAACAGCTTTTTTAGTGACCGCTTGGAGTTACAACAGCAGTGAAAAAAATGACATGACAATTTTTCACACTTATGACCATTGCAGCATCCCCAAGGCCATGTGATTTACATTCAAATGCTTGAAAACTGGTTCAGATTTATGACGATTGCAGTGTCCCGGAGTCATGTGATCACCTTTTGTGACCTCCTGACAAGCAAAGTCAATGGGTAAGCCAGATTCACTTAACAACAGTGTTCCTAACTTAACAACTGCAGTGATTCACTTAACAAATGTGGCAACGAAAGTCATCAAATGGAGATGAACTCACTTAACAAGTCTCTCACTTAGCAACATAAATTTTAGGCTCAACTGTGGTCATAAATCGAGGATTACCTATATTTCAGACTTGCAAGATTCTGTTAATGTGGCCTTAAAATAAAGTAGAATTGATTTATCTTGTTATGTGACCAGTCTGATTTACCTGGGAGGGCTAACAGAAATGATGTAGTGATGTGGTGGGGGATGGGATTTTTAGTGTCTGAGGACTGAGAAGCAAAGGAAAGGGCATTTTCTGTCCCATGGCAGCCCAATCTACTATGCCTTTCTGCAAGGGACTAGGGAGGTGCTGAATTTATCTGCCTTTTATCACCAGATGAAGATCTGACTTCTTGCTTTAATCTCAGGGCTGCTTGTTCACAGACTGACCATGCATTTGCCCTTGTCAAGCCTACTTGTTTACTGCTATAATTTTTAAATATTTTTTTCAACTAGGTTTCTTGTTTCATCTTGCTTTTATAGTTCAGAAGGCACCATGAGATCCTATAAATATTTTAACACGTTGTTTCCTTTGACTTTGACAGTGCTGGCTGGCTTTGATGGCAGCTGCTCTGCAAGAACCCAAAGCTTGAGATTGCTTCAAGTGTGTTGATTTGTATTTATGTTGCTAAACTGCACTTTTGTAGTCCCTCCTGTAGTCACAAGAATCCAGCTGTCAACTATTTAATAGTAGCTATTCATATCACGGTTGTTCTTTCTTCTGAGCAAGTCATTTGTTTCCAGTATAAAACAAAGCAGTTGTTCATAGGGTTTTTTAAAAACTACTCATTTGATTAAAAATCAAACCGGAAAAAAGAGAGAAGAAAATAAAATAAGAATGACAAGATTTACAAGGAATAAATATCACCTAAATGCTTTTTTCCTTAGGTCAAGAAAGATGGCATCCCTATTCATTCCACAAATAGAAATTAATTGGATTGCAGTAAATAAATCATTCATCAGTTTTTACAGCCATCAGTTTACCTGCATAGAAGTGCACTAACTAGTTTAGAGGAGAAAAGATCTGCTGTAGTCTATTTTATGCCACTTTCTCTCCTGTGTCCAAAGCAAAAAAGTCTGTTGCCAAAAATTGCAACTGAGTCTATCCATTATTTTGGGAGCTAAGAGGCTGCAAACAGATTCATTTCAGGCCAAGGGTATAGGAAGAGGCAGAGATAAAAGAAGATAGTGAAAATCATTAACAGATGACAGAGTCAGTAAATAAAATCTCAGCTCTGGGAAAGCGATAAGTGTAAAAAAGAGATTAAAAATAGCTCTACATTGATTCTGTACCATATAAGAGAAGAAAGAGGTAAACTATAGCAAATTTTCAAAATTCTGCTATTGTATCCTACAGCAGAAATTCTTGCCTTGGGTTCATGGCCTCCAGAGGGTTGTGGAAAGATTTCAGGGAGTTACCCATAATACATTTAGATGGGCACAGGAACTCTTTCTGTCTCTATCTCTCTGTCTCTCTGTCTCTGTCTCTGTCTCTCTCTCTCTCTCTCTCTCTCTCTCTCTCTCTCTCTCTCTCTCTCTCATATCTCTATCTATCTATCATCTATCATCTATCATCTATCATCTATCATCTCTATCTATCTATCTATCTATCTATCTATCTATCGGTCATCTATCTATCATCTATCTATAATTTACGTTCTCCTGGAATTTATTAATAAAGCAGTATATGCATTTCTATATTACATATTTTTTAAAAAATATTTTGATAAGTGTATTTAGTTGGTTTCTTTTGTAATACTATCTATATCTAGATATTTGTTTTACCCTGTTTCCTCCAAAATAAGACATCCCTTGATAATAAGCCCAATCGGGCTTTTGAACGCATGGCAATAAGCTCTTATTTCAAGGATCAAAAAAATATAAGACAGGGTCTTATTTTCAGGGAAACACGATACATGCTTAAAATATTATTTTCTCCTAAAAAGGGATCCATAGGTTTTGCCACACTCTCAAACAGCTCCAAGGTACAAAAATTGTTAAGAACACCTGCCTAGTGCCCTACAACAGTAAAGTGCAGTAAAAAAAAAAAAAATCCTTGTGAGGTCTAATTCCTAACCTTTTCTATCTCAAAGAACTGACACTGGATTCTCCATCCCTGACAGTCAAACTTTATATTTTTCATTGTTATGTTTCTGGCCCTGTTAATGAAACAAATACAAGTCAGTCAAATGATTGATCATTCTTAAATTAGTTGCAGTAATCATCCTTGAACCATGAATGCCATTTAGCACTAAAATGCTGATCCATGGCCAGTTTATGATGGTCGTGTCTTGTTCTTGGAGATAATGAACAACGAGCAATCAAATCTCTAATAGCTACCAATCAAATTATCATTAAGGTTAGATTTCAGGCAATAAGAAAGAAAAAGATGTTAGTAAAATAAAATGAGTACAGCGCTTGTGGTAAACATTTCTTTTAAAAAACAAAACTCTTCAAAAATTGAGATCTGGCCTTTTTTGGCTATCAGTTGTGCCTTTAATATTGATTTCCTTTTTAAAAAAACCTTAGATGTGTTTTCCACAAACAATACCACACACACCCTTTGCGCTGCATTTAACAATTGCTACATTTCTGAGCTTGTTTCCTCAAATGCTATATGACCTCTATTTCTGCAAATAACAATGATCAGCAGTTTTAATAGAGCTTCTGTGTTTTCAAAAAGAACAAAAAATGGCTTGGATTAGTATAGTAGTTTAATTGCTGTTTTCGTTTACTAACAGCTTAATTTTTTTTAAAAAGGGCATAAAATAACAAGAAAGACTATCCTATCCAGCTTTTCTCCCCTTCCTTTGTGACAAAGTCATCATTGTGTAGTGATGGAGAAAGGAAAACCACATCAGCTACTGCAAAGCTTAATACAACAAATAAGTACAGCGAGTCCTTGATTACAATTGGAGTCAGATTTCTAGTTGCTAAGTCATTGCAGTCATGTCAACGCAACCATGTGACTGGACCCCATTTTACAACAATCTTTGTGGTGGTGATTAAACAAATCATCATCAACATTAAGCAAGAATGTGAACCCATTCTTCCAAATGAGGGTCTTCTGCTGGAAACCAGAAAAATACATCACAGATCATGCTTATTTGACCACAAGATGCTACAACTGGCCATAAAGTTTAAATGATTGCCAAGTGCCCAAAACACCATTGTGTGACTACGGGAGCAGGTTGCACCTCATTTTACAACCTGAAGTGTTTTACAGTTCGTAGAGCACTCATCTTGGATCTGTCATAATTTTCAATGTTCGATAAGTTGAGAACTATTAGTGAATATATGTCGGTCAAACAATGTCGACTGGCGGCCCCCAGGGGGAGAGCCTTCTCTGTGGGGGCACCCACTATCTGGAATGAACTCCCCCCGCAGATACGGATGATCCCGGACCTTCGCGCCTTCTGCCGTGAGCTAAAATCTTTTCTGTTCCACCAGGCGGGCCTGGCCTAATTTTTCCCCTTTTTCTGTAAAAATAATTTTAAAATTTAAATATTTTAATATTTGGGGTTTTAATATTTTATAATTGGGCTTTTAAATAGTCGGGGCCATTGTTTAATTTGGTTTTATTTGGCTTTTAAATTTTGTATGTATGTTCTTTACTTTTGGCTGTTCACCGCCCTGAGTCCCCTCGGGGAGAAGGGCGGTATATAAATCTAAATAAATAAATAAAATAAATAAATAAATAAATTATTTGATCCTGAAAGATGAAACAAATCTGTTGGGGAGCCAAAGAAGAGCAGAAGTTTCTCCAAGTCTCCAATTAATGGGAACAAAAATTATAAAAAGTGCATGCCCAGTTCTGCCTGGTATAATGACTCCTAAATTAATTGGGGGCTAGGAAAGAGTAATGGATTCATAAGTAAAACAGTGATTTGAAAAGTACATTAACCAAGAAAAGTTTTAAAAGTACTTTTGCTAAGCAAGCCCATTGTGATCATGTAGCTCACATCTGATTAATCACGATGCAAAATTGCCTGAAAACTACTTGAATGTCTTAATTAGTTGTCCTGTAAGATTCACATTCTAAATGAAAGAGCAAAAAAAGAACAAGATTGCCCCTGAATTTCAAACAGTATTTTTATAACCTGAGTCAAGTTCAAGTGAGAGTTACAGTATAATCCCCTATGGGCTCTAGTTCCAGAGAAACAGTGGCTTATGTAAAGAGATCTTCAAAGTGAAAATAAAACATATTCTCACTAGCCATACAATTGTCACAATAATAAATACAGAGATTCCCAAAGGAATGCGGTGATGATTTGCTGAGAAAGAAAAAAATACTACTCACCTGAGATGAAAACTATATTCACCCTCTAGCTTGAAGGTCAGCTTCCTATTATTTTCTGCCCCATTTTTTAAATGTTTGGCTCTGACTCTTTTAAAATTGTGTTCCTGGATCTTCATCATGTATCTATCTTGGATGTAAAATATATTTCAACACTTTAATCACAATATAAGCATCAAGGAAACAGAATCAAATGTTATAAAACAGGTGGAAGTTGGAACATGCCATTAGAAAGGAAAGGGAAAAAAGCTAATAATTATGATAATTTTTATTATGGTTACTGACCAACATTACAAATAAGAGGAATTTAAAAATAATAATAATAAAGGGAAAAAATATAAAATAATAGATTATAGTTAGTGGTGAATTGTCAGTGGGCAATCAAAGTCTGCCTAATTTTGCAGACTGTATAACAAAACTTAACTACAGTCCAAGAAATTATGTCATACTGATCTGATACTAGCAATTGTACATTAAAAAAATCAGTGTTTCCTGGGTATTTTGTCAGGTGAAGTGTTATGAAGTGGGTTTATGAGTCTTTCTGGAAGATACATTATACTAGGATGTGACATATAGTTTCGATAGTCCCTTGTCCACATGGCCACCATCTCAGCTTGTATGAATTTTTTTAATATCAACCCTCCAAAACTGCTGTGGGAAGTGCATTGCAGCATGCTAAAGGTAGTAACCTTCAGATTTTTTGGAACAGTTATACGATGTAAGTATCTTGCTGCTTTGAAGGGAGGAATTTGATTTCTAAAAAAACAACAACATTCTTAGGAGAGCAGACTGATCTTGTTGGCCTTCCAAGTCTTTGTTGCATTATTTAAGTGTACTAAGTGCACACTTGTACCCATTATAAAAAGCACTTCCCTGGAGAAAATAAAAGGTGTTGTTTGTACTTTGTTATTATTAAGACAATCAAGGTGTAAGTATATGCATGCTTAGTTTGAATTCTTCCTTATTTCAGTGCTAAACAAAATATAAGTAATCCTCATTAATGGAACCTGCCCATTATGGTTGTAAGGCAGGAGGATGTTAAGTGAAACTCATTAAGTGAAAGAATCCCATCCTGCCCCCCGCCCAATGCATAACTTAGACAAATGCACGGGTCATTATGTGCACATGGCATGTCTCAGGAATGCCTGCCTTGGGCCTCCCAAGGCCTCCCCCCAACCCCTGAGATACCCGTGCTCTGCTTCTTACCCTTGGGGTCTCCATAACCACTTCCATCCCTCACAATCCTGTGCTTATTTCCTGAAGATCTGCAGAATTCAGGAGGCTGGGAAGGACAAATGCACATGTGAGTATTCCACCAGTCTCTTTGCATCCTGTTGTGAAACTTGAGCCACTGTACTGAGTAAAATTGTTTAATTGTCCTTGGTGTCGGAACAGCCAGGTCAAGTTGCAAAACCCAGGCTTTTCTATCCAGCACATTTGTACTTAATGGAATAACTCAGCAAAGCAACTTTGACAGAAAGAAGGTAAGTGGGATTTTGAGGAGTAGAAGAGGACCATTTGGAATCTGGTAGAGGGCAAAGCAGCCCCACTCCTGAGATATCCTGTGTTCTGCTTCCCACCCTTGGGGCCCCCATAGCCACTTCCACCCAGAGGTGGGTTTCAGCAGGTTCTGACCAGTTCTGGAGAACTGGTAGCAGAAATTTTGAGTAGTTCAGAGAACCGATAGTAAAAATTCTGACTGGCCACACCCCCATCTATTCTCTGCCTCCCAAGTCCCAGTTGATCAGGAGGAAATGGGGATTTTGCAGTAACCTTCCCCTGGTTTGGGGAGGGAATGAAGATTTTATAGTATCCTACCCTGCCACACCACCCAAGCTATGCCACGCCCACCAAGCCACACCCAAGAACCGGTAGTAAAAATTTTTGAAACCCACCACTGATTCCACCCCTAACAATCCCCTAACCTTCTGAAGATCAGTAGAATTCAGGAGGCTGGGAAGGAGAAGATGGTGTGTGAGTATTCCAGCGACCTCTTTTTCAACCTGTTGTGAAATCTATGCTGCTGTACTGAGCAAAGTAGGATTCTGAGGAATTCTTAACTTTGAAACAGGGTCATATGTAGCTTTTTTTTGGGGGGGGGGAATCTGTTGTAACTTTGAACAGTCATTAAATGATCTGTTGTACCTTGAGGATTAACTGTATAAGGAGGATAAAAAGAAAAAAATACAGATTGATCTGTTAATAATCCATTACAAATCAGACTCAAAACAACAACCACAATCTTGGCAGGTGAAATTCGACCTCTTTTTTTATATCCACAGCATGTGTGACCCTTGTAAAAAAAAAGTGTGGGGTTTTAATTGCATGGACACTGCTGGCCTCTTGACTTTTTTGACTTGTACCCTTCTTGGTGAAATTAGATAATGCGTAGAGCAGTGTTTCTCAACCTTGGAAACTTGAAGATAGGTGGACTTCAAGCTACCAAGGTTGAGAAACACTGGCCTAGAGTAAATGATTTCTATTTGCCCCAGACAACTAAGGTACTCTTCATTAAAGGGGCACTGATTTTGAAAGCATAGATGCCAGGAATTATTTATACTTATTTCCATCTAAGCTAAGTGGGATCTGTGCATCCATTACCAGGCAAGACAAGGCAAAGTAAAATAAAGCAGCAGAATTAAAATGACACAATAGTAGAACAGGAACTTAATCTGATTTGATGAACTGAATAGATCAGTGACTGGTTTTGAATAACACACTAGGCCATCAAATACTTTTTTTTGGTTTTGACTAATTGTTATGTGTAAATGCAGTCATTGCAATTGATTGAACAAACATGGTTAAAACAAGCCACGTCTTATCTCAATGTCAAAGCCAGCATATAAAAATCAAATTGGACAGCATTATCTAGTCACTGGAGGGCATGCTTATTCTGTTAGACAAAATGCCATCATTATGTGCTTCGAGATAATTAATAGAAGACATTTTATTTAGTGCAAATTAAAAAAAAAAGTTTCCCACGGGCAGATTCCTTCAATGGTCTTTCTCAATATTTTTGCAGTCTTGCAAAGCAGGGTGTGATATTTTGCTTTTTTGTATGTTTTAGTGGTGGAACGGTCTACGTGTGGAATTTCAATCAGACCACGGGGAACAAGTTTAAACAGCATCAATTGCTGGCCTTTCTCCAAAGCTCCAGGGAGGTTGAATTTATTGTTCAGACTCTGAATGAAAGTACCTTTCTTTCCATTTACAAAGGATGTGTTTGTCAAAGGGAATCACTGTAGATAATTTTTTTACAAGATTCCATTTATCATTTGCAAACATTTTGTCTTTCTCACAGCATCTAGCATGGGTGGGCAACCAAGAATACTCCAGATGTTGTTGAATAATTGCTGAGTTATTATTTACTAAAGTAAAGCCAGCCAATAAAACCAATGCTAAGTTATAGAAGGTGTAGCATATCAATATTTGGAGATCCACAGATTCTCCATCCTTGCCCTCTGGCAAAATAAATACTTTTTCAAAGAATTTTCACCTGTAATATGTGATTTTAAAAAAAGATGTCTGGAATTCAATGCAATACTAACTACCAATAACTGAGCATGCTTTCTCGTTCAAATAAAAATGGCCACAAAACCTCACACAATTATTTCAGCACTGTGCCTCAGAGAAGAAAATGAAACAGTTATATTTTTAGTATATGTGTTTTTGTAAAAAAAAAAAAATACATCTGTGATGCTTGGTTGTTGTGGTGATAAAAAAGACAGGCATTTTTTTTTAAATCCATGGGACAAATAGCTTTCAAATGATAGATTGATTAGAACACTTTCCATCTTCAGGTGAAGATGGGTGGAGAATGCTAAATGAATTTCTATCTAAAACAAAAAAACAAAAACAGGGAAGGGCGCTTTTAACATGCTAAAATTTCTATAATTCATGAAACATCTCCAGGTAAGAAAGATATGGAATGAAATTTACAAAAACATTTGGAATTTGACATTTTGCTACAAAGTCAGTTTATGAAAGTTATGTAGAATTGGATTCACTGTAACTAAATTGGGACTACTATTTTTCATTGTCATGATTCCATTGGGTTTCAGGTTTTCTGTGAAATTATACAAAGAATCTAGGCCCAGATGTGCAGTACATGCCACAAGAACTATTTCTTCAAATTTCAGAAAGCATAAAATAGATGGATTAAGAGAATATGTACCTAATATTTAATAAAATTACCATTATGCCACCTAAAATCAGTGTAATAACTGTATTGAAACAAATAAATACTTTTGAAATAATCAAGAAAGAAATGCATAATATAAATTAAGCAGACAGAATGTCATAAGACAAATTCCTTGTGTGTCCAATCACACTTGGCCAATAAAGAATTCTATTCTATTCTATTCTATTCTATTCTATTCTATTCTATTCTATTCT
>WNWU01000007.1:8099633-8115965 GCA_012654045.1 Ptyas mucosa | reverse complement strand
TCCCAACCCCACCCTAACCCTCCCCCTCCACCCTCTTCCCTCCCCCCGCTTGACTTCCATTATATGCAATACTAATATTCCCAAACAATATATATGTTATTCAACCTTCCATATCTTTTTTCTATATTTACTAACATAATCATCAATCCTTCTCAGCTAAAAGCGACATAATATTTTCTAGTCTGATACTTATTCTGTACATACTCAATCCATAACTTCCATTCCTGTATATATTTCTCATGCATCTGATCTTTTAAAAAAGCTGAGATCTTCGCCATTTCTGCAAATCCAGCCATCTTCTGAGTCCATTGGTCCACAGTCGGTAAAACATGACTCTTCCAATATTGGGCAATCAACAACTTAGCTGCTGTCACCATATACAAAATCAATTTTGTTTCACCCAATGTAAAACCTTTAACTATACCCAATAAAAAAAATTGCGGAGAAAATTGTATTTTTTTCTTCAAAACATTTTGCATAACCCACCAAATTTTTATCCAAAAAGCCCTCACCTTTTTGCAAGTCCACCACATATGATAATATGTAGCATCTAAACAATCACATCTCCAACATTTTGGCTGCACATTAGGGTACATACAAGACAATTTCTTGGGGTCTAAATGCCATCTATAAAACATTTTATAAAAATTTTCTCGTAAATTTTGTGACTGTGTAAACTTAACATTCTGAACCCATATTTTTTCCCATGTTTCCATCATAAGTGGTTGAGAGAAATTTTGTGCCCATTTAATCATACAGTCTTTAACTAACTCATTTTCTGAATCCCTTTCTAACAGAACATTATAAACTCTCTTAATATGCATTGGACCTGTCTGCTTTATCTGTTCAACCAAT
The DNA here is from genome assembly GCA_012654045.1 of Ptyas mucosa. Classification (NCBI taxonomy): domain Eukaryota; kingdom Metazoa; phylum Chordata; class Lepidosauria; order Squamata; family Colubridae; genus Ptyas; species Ptyas mucosa. The sequence continues at coordinate 8,115,110 of WNWU01000007.1, read as the reverse complement.
TCTACTTCATATTCCATTAAACCAGTTTGTTGATCTTCTTTCCATCTCATCTGTAATTGATTGTACTGCAACCAAGTCAAAGATTTCCCTTCTTCCAACAGCATATCCAAAGTCTTCAGTCACCACCTGCCCTCTTCAAAATAAAGTAACTCTTTATATAAGAAACCCCCGAGTGACTTAATATTTGTATTCCACATGGTATCAGCAAGATCCAGCCAGAACGGAATCTTATAATCCCAATTAATTCGGTGCTTCCTCCAGACTCTCATCAAGGCATTTCTAAGTAGATGACTATTGAACACTTTATCCACTTTATTATCATAAAATAGGTATGCGTGCCATCCCCAAACAAGGTCATGACTTTCTATATTCAACAATTCAGTTTTAGTTTTCCCAAACCAATCATTTAATTGTATCAATGCAGTTGCTTCATAATATAATCGAAGGTTTGGAAGTTTAAGACCACCTCTCTCACGAGTGTCTTGCATTATTTTCAGTTTAACTCTTGGTTTTTTATCATTCCAAATAAATTTATTCAGCCCTTTTTGCCATTCTAGCAGTGGTTTATCTGATTTAAGCACCGGTATCATTTGAAATAAAAAGATAAGTCTAGGTAAAACATTCATCTTTACTGCTGATATTCTTCCAAGCAATGATAACTGCAGTTTCTTCCAATTTTGCATGTCTTTTTGTATCTTTTGCCACAAAACTTCATAGTTATTTTGAAACAGTTTAACATTTGAATCTGCGATTTGTACTCCTAAATATTTGACCTTTGAGACAATTTTGAAACCTGCCATTCTTTCCAATTCCTTTTTTTTTGCTCTCTGTCAAATTTTTGACAATCATTTTAGTTTTTTTCTGGTTCAGCCTAAAACCAGATACCATGCCATAATCTTCTATAATATCTTTCATCTGAATTATTGAGTTCATAGGTTGTGATAGGGTAACAACCAGATCATCTGCAAATGCCTTAGTTCTATAGTCCTCTTGCCTTATAGCTATTCCAGTCAAAGAGTTCGAGTCCCGTATTGCATTAAGTAAGACTTCTGAAGTTAGAATAAATAATAACGGGGATAATGGACAACCTTGTCTGGTGCCTTTTTGTATATTAAAATTCGATGTTAGACATCCATTTATGATAAGTTGTGCATATTGTTCTTGATAAATTGCACCAATCGCTTGTATAAACCGCTCCCCCAAGTCCATTTTTTCCAAAGTCTTAATTATAAAGTTCCAATTCACTCGATCAAAGGCTTTTTCCGCATCCAAAAAAACCAGCACTGCAGAGATCTGTTTATTCTTATCTAGATAGTCCATTAAATCTATAACTTGCCTAACATTCTCTTTCATATATCTGCCTTCAATAAATCCTGCTTGGTCATGATGAATTACCTTTTGGATAACTGGCATCAATCTGTTGGCTAATACTTTTGCAAAGATTTTATAATCTGTGTTTAGTAGAGATATTGGTCTGTAATTTTCTGGTTTCTTAAGACCTGATTCTTCTTTCGGAATCAATGAGACAAAAGCTGTTTTCCATGAGGAAGGTATCTTACCTCCTAATTGTATATTACAAAATAAGTCTTTAAGATGCTCAATCATTTCCTCTTGTAGAGTTTTATAGTAAACTGCAGTTAGGCCATCCGTCCCTGGAGCTTTAGCTGTTTTTAATTGTTTTATAGCGAAACTGATCTCCTCAACTGTTATCAATTGTTCCAAACTTTTCTTTTGAGTTGTTGAGATTTTTGAAACTCTTTTATTTTCTAAATATTCATCTATAGTAATATTCTGTATATCATCTTTAGCATATAACTTAGTATAATATTCCAAAAATGCTTTTTTAATTAATTCTTGTTGATAAACTTCTTTATCAGCATATTCAGTACTATCAATAATTCGTGTAGATGCTTGTTTCCTCAAAGTATACGCCAACCACCTGCCCGGTTTATTAGCATTGGTAAAAGTATTGTGCTTTTCAAATTGTAAGTTAGTTGCCGTTTGGTCTGCTATAAGCATTTGAAATTGGTCCTTCAAGAGTTTTATGGCCATTTGCAATTTTCCATCTGTTGGTTTTTGTATCAGTTGTTGTTCTTTCTTTTTTATCTCAGATTCCAATTGTAGTCTCTTCTTCTGCTGATTCTGTCTATGTTTAGAGTTCATTTGAATTAGTACTCCCCGCATATATGCTTTGCCTGCATCCCAAACTGTTTCGATAGGGGTACCTTTGTTTAAATTCAGTTTAAAAAACTCCTTTAGGTGCTTTTTAAGTTCAATTATATTTTTTTCATATCTAAATAAATTCTCATTTAATCTCCAAGATCTTCTTTCTCTTTTACCCATCTCAATTTCCATCCAGACCGGACTATGGTCAGTCAGAGTCCTAGGAAATATCTTTATTTTCTTTACTTTAGAAAGTAAGTTAGTGGTTAAAAGAAAAAAGTCTATCCTGGAAAAGGATTTATGCCTGTCTGAGTAAAAAGTAAAGTCCAATTCATTTGGGTTTCGAACTCTCCAAATGTCTTTCAATTCCAAGTCCTCTTTCAGTTCGAAAAAAGCTTGTGGTAATATTCTATTCTATTCTCATCCCAGTCAATGTATTTGCCTGTTCCTTGTCCCAGCTTCTGCCAACCTAGCAGTTTGAAATCACATAAAAAATGCAAGTAGAAAAATAGGGACCACCTTTGGTGGGAAGGTAACATTGTTCCATGTGCCTTTGGTGTTTAGTCATGCTGCCACATGACCACGGAGACGTCTTCGGACAGCACTGGCTCTTCAGCTTTGAAACGGAGATGAGCACCGTCCCTAGAGTCAGGAACATCTAGCACATATGTGCGAGGGGAACTTTTACCTTTACCTTTACAAGAGAAAACTTACCTAAGAATGGAACTTCATTGTATTATAGCAATGATTTATCTAACCCAGAATTTTATGGAAAGTTAAAGAAAAACTTCAACATTTTTATGGATTAACAAGAAGTTTGCTGAAGTCCTGATGACAATAAAAACTTGTAATTTGATTCCATAGGATTCCATAGGATATGGAGGCCAACCTTATCCATGAAGACTGACCTGGAGTCAGGGTACTTGCAGTGACGATCACTAGCTTCAAATGGGAAGGAACAACAAGAGAATTGAAGTTCAGAATGTTTTTATATGTGTGCAGTTGTAAGTGACACCTGTTAAAAGGGATAGCAAACTGAGCATCACTGACTCCTGCAATTTGAAACCATTGACTATCACTGTCGAAGCTCCTGCTAGCAATTCCCCTTTTGGTCCCAGTAAATGAGCAAAATGCAAAATCTTTCCTTCTCTCTCTGTCTCTCTCTCTTTGCCATTGGAAATAGGTAGGATTCTTAAAGCAACAGCTTAAAGAGGTTTTTTTTTAAGAGTTCCCCACTGGTGCAGTTATCATGTGACTCAGAACCCCCCAACAGACAGCTCCAAGGAATGACAGAGAAAGAAAATGTTCTTTAAAAAATCTGACATAATAAATAATAAAATAATAAAATAAAATGACAAATGAAAGTATTGGGCCAACTAGAAATCTACTTTTGATAAGTAAATTTAAAAAGATACCCTTTTAAAAAAATATCCATTTGATGAGTATTCCACACTGGTTTCCACACTAGTGTGCACATTTTTATGTAAGAATTACATATTCTATAAAAGATAATAGGAGATAATTGTACTATGCAGCTAGTCATTTAATGGCCTTTTAAAATACTTGTAGTGGGTCTGACCAGTTCTGGAGAACCAGTAGCGGAAATTTTGAATAGTTCGGAGAACCGGTAGTAAAAATTCTGACTGGCCCTGCCCCCATCTATTCTCCAGCTCCCAAGTCCCAGCTGATCGGGAGGAAATGGGGATTTTGCAGTAACCTTCCCCTGGATTGGAGAGGGAATGGAGATTTCACAGTATTCTTCCCCTGCCATGCCACCAAGCCACGCGCACCAAGCCACACGATGCCCACCAAGCCACGCCCACAGAACCGGTAGTAAAAAAAATTGAAACCCATTACTGCTGTATATGTAAAGGCGGGAGAGAGAGAGAGAGAGGGGGGGGAAGAGAATGAGAGAGAGAGAGAGAGAGAAAGAGATGTGGTATTGATATATCAAAACCTGTTTTACTTTTACATTTGTATTAATATTCAGCTGTTCCCTCTACAAAGAAACCATGTTCTATTAGCAATTATTCTGAATACAAGGTGGTTTAATAATTACATCTGTTTTCTTCTTTTAAAAGGAAATATTCAAGGTTTATTTATCAGGATATAAAATAGTTTCCAACTACAGCTTAGTGAGGAATCCACATTAAAAGGCAGTCACTTTGATTAATTTACAAATGAAAAGAGATATGATGATTAATATATTATGCTATTGTGAGAACTTTAAAGAAAAATTGTTGAATCAGACTTAGTACTTAGCACCTTCCATTTGCAAAAAGATGAAGAAAAAAAAATCACTGACTTTGTCCTGTAGTGAGGAAAGCAGGATCTACTTCTTTATGAAGTTTTAATGCACACCATAAAAATTGCATCATTTATTATATATGAAGTCCTCTTTCACTTTTGACTTTACAGTGAGATAAAATGAAAACTCTGCTTTAATTCCTTTGTCAAAATGAGAAGTGTTGTGTTAAAAAAGGAGAAGGAAAGCATAAAATTTGATTAAAAACTTCAATGGAACATTTTTATATTCCTTGGTTGTTTTAATATCATACATGTTAATAGACTAGTCTTATAGATTACTCACTAGGAATATGCTATGAGGAGCAGGTGTGAACAGTCCTGGAGTTTCATAGCTATATCTCAATCCCATCAAGCATAATGATTAGCCTTTGGACACCATTTTCAATGGCAGAGACACTTATCCATATTTAGACAGTGTGACAAATGTGCCTTCATCTGCTCATGCTATAATAAATTTAACCCCGTAAAGCTAGACCAGACCAAAAAACAAATTCTGCAAGAAGAATAGAATTATATTTTATTGAAATTCTCTATAATAACAAAATCTTTAAAATCTTCCCTTCCCTGCCTCTTATACCCCAGAGAATAGCTGGGAGTAGAGGGGAGGAAGAGCTATTCGGAGTCTCTTTATAACACTATCCTACCTTTCTGGACTTCACACATGTTTCTACTGCACCTGGAGTTTGTCTAATGGCCAACAGATTCTTTATCCAAGGTCATCTCCCTGGCTGTCTGCAATGACTCACAGTTATGTGCTCATAAACATCAGATATAGACAACCCACTGAACCAACTTGAAGATATCTCATTAGCATTGTCACAAATGCCTGCCTGGTGGATATAATTATTTCCCAGAAAGCAGATGATGATGTTCTCCTCATCACATTCTGAAGATCGTCAGAATAGTCTTTTCTAACCCGCCCTCACTTTTCTGCTATGGAAAAGGGACAAGCTTCCAGACAAAACAATAAATGATAGCTGTCACAATTTTATTTTGATACTGAAGCATTTTGATAAAGAAAAGGCGTGCTGATATGTGGAATTCTTTATTAGTTATATTATTTAAATAATTTATTATCTTAATGATATTAAAATAAATTAATAATTAAATAAATATGCAAATGTTAGAGGTAGGTAAAGAACCTAATAGATACTAAGAAAGGCCTTTGTGAACATATGGTACCCTGGGCATTATGATCCTTATCTGGATGCAGTTAAATATATATACAGAACTCTCTCTATGGTAACCAAATTTGCTAAGGGCAAACAAGTCTTCCTTTTATACACTATAATGCATAGAAGCCTGGCTGAGGTATATCTAGGCCTTACCAGATGCCCACATCTTTTCCTCATTGTTTGACATATGGGAAGTTTCAGGTCAATCTATTTACTGGCACTACACAAATAGCTGTTAAGGATAGCCCAGTAAACTACTTTAATTAATAAATGAGACAAATGCCAAGCTATATGATGCAGCAAATAATATTTGCATTGTTTCAAATACAAATGAACAGTATTTCCTAGTTCAAATAATTCTTTCTTCATAAAAACAATGAGAATTTAAATGGTGTCATGTATAAAAAGAGCACCAAAATTAATTTATTACAATGGTTCTTTTAGCAACTTCAGAATTTTAGAAAAAGAAGCTTAAAATTTTATAATGACACCTATTCCTATAATAATATTTATCCCATTTTGTTTCTGCCATAAATAACACTCACACACCTGTGTTTGGAGGGTTTAGTTGAATGAGGTAATTTTTTCCACAATGTAGTAGTCTCTTGATCAATTATAAATGAGCCAAAAAAAGTCAAGGCATATTTTATTTTTATAATATTGGATTTAGAGGATTCTTTTATACAAGTTGTCTTTCAACAACTGGAATTTTGATAATGATCTAGAAAGAACAGATTACATCTTTGAAAATGTTTCTCAAGGGTTTAGTAGTTCAATTTTTTCACAAGGTCAAGTCTAGATAATTTTTTAAAGAAAGCATCCTAATTTAAATTAAAAACAGTAAAGACGCTTATATCAATTTTCTTAGATAAATATATTATTAGAGTAGGCAGACATTGTTCTCAAGATTATTTGCTAATAGCTACTAATTAAACATGAAGATTCAACTATAGAGACAAGTAGAAATTAATGACTGTTCCCTTTGAAATAAATTTATCATGGCACACAAAGACAAATCTCATTGCTTGACTTAACATTGCCCTAGGTCCCACATATTAATTAATTTTCTGGACATCTTATTTGACTGACAGGAAAAACACAATTGTTAGGTTCCCCAACAACTGCAAAGAAAAAAAAGCTATGTGTCAATATATAAGTAATTTTGGACATTATTAATGCAAATGTCATGGCTATTATGAGAATCACAGTTGAGAATCATGTTGGATTCAGCAGGAAGTAACATTCCTGCTGTAGATATATCTGTTTATACTTCTCAGGAAGCTCTCAATAGAATATAAGATCTATCTGACAGAATGTCTGCATCAATAGAGGGAAAACAGCATATGAAGAAATTTTATCCAAAGAGAAACTTTGACATTCTTCCATCTGTCTAATTGCTCACTGGATGTTGTACCTATATCAATAGTCATTCAATTTGCATCAATATATGCATATTAATGATTTGACCACTACATTTTAAGTTATTCAGTGCATTATGCAATGCAGAAAATAAAGCAATTAAAACACTAATACCAAAACAAACCATCCAATTAAATATAGGGCATTTAGACTGAATAAATATATAGCATAGCCATATAGATCTGTGGATAATAGTCTTGAAATTGTTCAGTATATTTATGATTGGAGGAGGCAGTTTCATTGCATTTCTTCAGAAAGAGAAATCTGCCAGTTCTTTTTTAAGTGCTGGCAGCACATTCTGTTCTCTCTTTCTCCACACTTTTCAGGTTAATTTTATTGCTGATATGTTATCTGTTTATCTTTCTGATGTATGTGCCCTTCTTCCTCTGAGAGATCAAGATGGCTTGCATGAGGATATGCCGGATATAACAAATTGTGAGTTAAGTTAGGCTGAAAGGAAATGATTAGCTCAAAGTCACCAAGTGAATTTCCAGTAGACCTGGGAACTAGCAACTCTGTTGATATCTTTTGCATCTTTCATAATGCCCTAGATCTACCATCATTAAAAAGTCTCTTAGAAATGGTGCCTATGGCAAAACAAGTGATAGAGTATGTGTATGTCACAAGCTGAACTTTTTTATTTTTCTTGCAGGAAGATAGAAGGAAACCAAAGTTAAAACTCAGACGTTCTCTTAGAAAATTCTATTTTAAGAAATGTGTGCCTGCTCTAAGCATTACAATTCACGCAATGTGTAGACTGGCCCTTCAATGACTTTTGCCAAATCAAAACTTCTAAAACTTAAGCCTTAGAAAATTAAAAATGGTGCTTGAAATCAAGATTTGCATCTTGTGAATCAGAAGTTTACACTTACGAAGGGGATGTAAAAGAAAATCTCTCACAAATGCAGTGGGAAGAAAATGGGATAATTTTCCAAATTAGAATCTGTCATAGCTTGGATGGATGGATGGATGGATGAAATGGGCAGCACTTAATGGTGTCATTCTTCATTAAAAAAAATCACTTAGTGAAATATAAATGGAAAAGATCCATTTAAAAAAAGTTTGGGCAAGTTGCCTACTAAAAAAGTCATACACAAAAGATAACTGCATTAAAGAGTATGTATTAATGAAACTTCAACACATTTTTTTAAAATTAGGGAAACAAGAGTACCATACTTTGCATATTAAGAAACTGCTAAGAACAACAGATGCAGATTATTTATCTTTTTAAGGAAATATGCAGCACTGATACATATCAGATTAGACTGACATGCAAATTCTTCGTTTCAGCGACATAATCGCAAATACAGTTATTCAGTAGAGACCAGCTGTTTGAAAACAAGTAGTAAAAGTAGTGAAAGCAAGTATAAGTACCACTCTGTAACTCAACCAACAAAATAAGAAACTCCAACCAAAAAAAGTAAAGTATCTAAACTGAACACAGTAAGGAATTAACAAAGGGTTTAGAGACAAGTCTAGCCACTCTGATACTCAGATGAGAAAAATGAAATACATCAATTAAAGGAAGAAGACTGAAACCAAACTGAATATAGTAAGGAAAAATTAACTAACCTAAAAAAATGAACCTTTAGAGAAAGACTGATAGTGACATGTCACTCATAGAAAAAAAAATCAAACCCAGTCTAGTATAGTCCAGCCCTACTGATGCTAAACAATTGTGTAGCTTTTGCTCAGAAAAAAGTGAGCAGATACATGGAGAAGGGACATCATCAAATGTACCAATTGCAGCAAAATGTTGGACCACCAGATGGAATCATAACTGACTGACAAAGATGTTGTTCTCAATTAAACTGAGAGAAGTTGGAGTACCTCAAGGTTCTGTATTAGGCACAGTACTCTTTGACATCTTCAGAAACCATTTAGATGAGTGAATAGAAGGGGAACTCATCAAATTTGCAGATGACACTAAACTGGGTGGTAGAGTCAACATATTAAAAGAGGCCACAAGGGTGTTGACAGACTTGACCATTGGGTCCTATCCAACAAAATGCAATTCATTGGTGAGAAAACTAAGAAAAGCAATAAAAGCCAAATGCATATATAGAATAGGTGGTACCTGATTCAACAATAATAACTCTGAGAGGGATTTGGGAGTCCTAGAGAACAACCAGTAAAATATGAGCCAGCAGTTTGCTGCAGCTGCTAAAAAAGCCAATGCAATCATAGGTTGCATCCACAGAGGGATAGCATCAGGGTCATGTGAAGTGACCACTTTATATTGCTTTGGTAAGACCCCACTTGGAATACTGTATTCAGTTTGGGGCACCAAACTATGAAAAATATGATTTTTCCCCCATAAGATGTTCTTATAGTCTTGCTGCTATTTCTTTCAGCCACCTCAAAATAGAAACATAATTACTGGAAGAACATTATGCTGTGATACCCTCATTCATTCACTCACTTGATACCCTTTCTCTCCATATAACAATATTTAAAGTGAATGACATTAAAAAAAAAAAAGAAACCCCAAAAGAAAAAGTTCCAGAAGTAAAAGCAGGAATTAAATTAATGCTAAAATTAATTGCCAATTAAAAGCTACTCAAAGAGATGTATCTTCATAGATATTTCTGAATGCTGAAATGGGAGGAGGAACTTCTGAAGTACATTCCATAAATGGGCCTCTGATAGCAGCAACTACTTCAAAAGGTCCACTCCTACAGTTTATAACAGTTGGGCAGACTCATATAGGAAAGATTTAAATGTGAAATTTAAGAAAAACAAATGCTTCATTTATCTCCAGGAGGGGAAAAAAATCTAAGTCTCTAGTTTGCTTTTTAAGGACTAAGGCCATTCACTGCAAAAGCTATAATAGAGTTGAAAAGGGGAAATTAAAAACAAATTCAAAAGATTTGGGGTCACAGGAAAGTGGGAGCTGTCACTAGTTGAATGCCAGGTTTATAGCTCTTTATGGCAGGTATTCAAGAAGACTCTTTGAGAGAAATCTCAGCTTGCAAGCAGAGTTTACAGAAAGCAATTCATTAAATAGCTTGGTAGCCACTATATGGAGTGACTGTAACGTAAATGCCAGAACATTTCCTTGGCCTAATGCTTTGCAAATTATAGCTTCTAAGTATAAAACAGCTTTCAGAGGATTGAATGCACCTTCATTGAAATTAGATAAAGTATATCTGCTAAAGTAGCACTAGGGAGTTATATACAAATATATATTGTTTGATATAACTTCGCACAGTGTAAATGTAAGCCTTTTCAATTAAAATGTATTATATCAAGCGAAAAATTTAATTTAAAAAAATTAAAAGATCACCACTACTCTAAGAGTGCTCATGGGTATAAATTAAATGCAAATTAGGACATTTTATAAAGAAAATATTCATTAAGATGGCACATGTCTATAATCATTTGACAGCTTTATGTCATTATGGAATATGTTCTGTTACAGTAGATACATTCATTATTTTTTATGGCAATTGATAGTCCCTTTTCAAGTGAATATTATGGAATAATGTTAATGTTAGTAGCAGTCCTAAAAACAAATAAACAAGATTTAGCCCTTCTCCAAGATTCTGCTGTTAACATTCATTGTTGTACCAAGCCATCTTTTACCAAATTGATCACAATTGTTTCTAGCTATTTCATCAACCTTACAATTGTTTGTCTTTGTTTTTGAAAATGATGTCAATTCTTGGAGGAAGAAAAGACTTGTGGTTCCTTCTCCCTCCTGCCTTTGTTTAGATGAAATGAACAACTAAACCACAGTATTTGTTTATGGAGGAAAAAACTGGAAAGTCAAAAATAAGAAAAATACTATTGTATCATGTCTTGATCACACTGTAGATAACTTCCATCTGTGGCATAGTGAATTCATTTTTTACTTACTATAATTTGAGATCTCATGTTAGATTTCATCAGGGGTATTTGCAGGTACAGACCCTGGCTTCAAAATGGCAGGTAGAACCAGACCCTTAAAGCCCAAATACAATAGATTGCATCAACTGGAAAAATTCAATTCTTCCTCCCTGGAACTCAATTCTGTTTTTCCAGAAGGTGGATTATGTTGGTGATGGATGAATCTTCAACCGGCCTGCTAAATCTGTCTCTCCTCTTTATCCTTCTCTCCCTCCCATTCTTTCTAATATTTGCCAGAGGAAAAGCTCTTTTTGTCTATGGAGTGTCCCAATCATCCATGTCATGGTTGTCTCAAAGGTTCTTTTTCCAAGACTTCCTTAGTTTTTCTTTTGAAAAATTTTACTTCTTCAGAAGCTTCTTAAATGAGAAGTGAAATATTTAAAAAAACAAACAAACAAACTCCAGTTGTCTTTTGGAATAAGTACCTTTGGGACAACCATGTCTCTATGTTTTACAAGGGAAATAGTTTATTTTTGCTTGCACCGTGATTCATATACAATATACATTTGTGTTTCAACATCCATGCAGTAGATTACAAGATAGGATGAGGGACAATTTGAGGTATTAGATGCCAGATGAGACTGAACACATTCCTTAACTTCTTATAGAGTATTTGTTGAAGACAGCAGTAGGCAAGCCTGTAACAAACACAAGCAATTTATAATGTTCCAATATTGCTGAATTACAATTCCCAATAGCTGAAGAAAGTATGCCAAATAGTATCGAATGTTAGGGGCTGAAATTCAGTAACATGAGTAATTGAAATCTAGTACATCCAGTGATTTTTCTTGTCTGACCTCTTATTCTTATAATTTCACACCCTCCTACCCCACCTCTAGTCTGGCACTTTGAATGAATCATTCAATCCAGCTACTTCTTAGCTATTCCAAATGCTTTCACAGAAAAACATCACTAGACTTAGGCACCTGGTCCAGTCCAAAGACTGGAATTAAATTGCTGTCCATGCATAGAACGGGAAGCCATCTGTCTGCTCAGACTTAAAGATGATTCTGCATGAGTCATGGATTATATGAATATATGGCTGCACCTACTTTACATTCAGGTCTAGTCTGCTTTTTATGCCTGCTCTGAGATTGGGCCTGAAGCATTATTTATTAACTGTGAAGTTCCCAGCCCATGATACAAACAAACAGAAAATGTGGCAAAAATACAGTTTCCATGACAGATGAAATGCCTCTATTTTGGGGCGAAAAAGAATTGATGGATCTGATCTAAGCACATCCATTAAGTTCAAATAGGGAGATGCATACCGGATGCATACTCATTACTCTTGTTCTTGCCAGATTGAGCAGTTAATATAGTTTTCAGCTGTGTTAAGTTGATTTTCCATGTGATTGGATGTCTGGATAAAAAATGGTTCTCAATAATTCATACTGAGTGTGATGCATGCCTAAGGAAGTATGTATAAATCCCACTTCTTCATATCTTACTAGCTAAACTGGCAAGGTTGGAGAAAGTGGGGCAGGGTCAATGCACATAGATATATTGGAAGAAGGATATAACTGGTATCTCTCTGACTTCACTTGCCTTGTTCATGCTTAACATCTGGATTGGCTTAGCATTAGTTTATCAGTGGAGTGTAGCAACTTTTGGAGGATCTTGAAACTCCATTTTAAATATTTAGGGGCCTATGACATGGCTTCAGATGATTCAGTCTTTGAAACCTCCTTTATAATGTCTTATTCTTAACCATCTCTACTATATCTAGGTTGATGCAGATTAATGATTATTCTTATTTATAGAATCATAGAATCCAATAGGGCTAGAAGGGACCTTGGAGGTTTTCTAGTCCAATCTTTTGTCCAAGGCAGGAGTCCTTATGCCATCCTGGACAAATAGTTGTCCAATCTTCTTTTGAAAATATCCAGTGATGGAACATCAACAACTCTGGGAAATAGACTGTTCCACTGATTAATTATTCTCACTGACAGGAAATTTGTCCTTAGTTCTAGGTTGGATATCTCTCTAATGAGCTTCCATCCATTGCTTCTTGTACTGCTGTCAAATGCTTTGGAGAATATGTCAACCTTCTCTTCTCTGTGACAGCCTGTTAAGTACTGGAAGCCAGCTCTCATGTCACTACTAATTCTTTTCTCCACTAAGCTAGATAGACTTAGTTCCCTTCATCATATGGTTTAGCCGCAAGACCTTTTATTATTTTTGTTGCTCTTCTTAGCACTAAGGTCTCAACATCTTTTTTTGTATTGTGGCAACCAGAACTGGATGCAGTATTCCAAGTATGGTCTCACTAGTGCATTACAGAGCAGTACAGATAGTTCTTGACTTACACAATTGAACAGAAACCAAAGTTTCTGTTGCCAAGTGAGATTTTTGGGAAATCTAAATGAGATTTTTCCCATTTTACAACCTTTCTTGTCACAGTTGCTAAGTGAATCACTGCAATTGTTAAGTTAGTAACACAGTTGTTAAGTGAAACTGGCTTCCCCATTGACTTTGAAGGTTACAAAAGATGATCACATGGCCCCGGGACAGTGAAACCATCATAAATATGAATCAGTTGCTGACATCTGAATTTTGATCACATGACCACGGGGATGCTGCAACGGTTGTAAGGGTGAAAAAATGGTTACATTTCTCAGTGCCGTTATCACTTTGAATAGTCACTAAATGAACTGTTGTAAATTAAAGATTACCTGTACTATCACTTCTCAGGATTGAAGAATGTTGTATACAAACGCAATGTTTGAAGTACATTGGGTATCAGGTTGTATAAAAATGCAGATTTCACATGCAGTCAACCAGCCTCAAGTTTAAGGTCCTCACAATTTCCCAGGGAGAATACAGGAGGCTTGTTGTTGTTGTTGTTTTGTTCACAATGGTTTGGATTTTTTTCTGAGGTACATCTCAGTGGTGGGTTGCTCTCGGTTCTGTCCGGTTCTTGAGAACCGGTAGTAAAAGCGGTGGGAGGTTCCACCCATCCACCTGGACGTCATAAGGTATGATCTGCGTGCATGCTCCCGTTGAGAACCGGTAATAAAGGTAAGTAATACCCACCCCTGGTACATCTCTATTCCTGCAAAACAAAAACAAAAAGAAAACTGGCTTATTTGGAATACAGCTTTGGCCTGATCCAACTCTCAAGCTAATAGAGGTTTTGCACTCCAGTGCAATCATTTGTAGTTCAGGATAGATTTCACACAAGAGTTGAGAAGCTGTGGATTGCCAAATATTGCTGAACAACCATTTTTATAGAGCCTGAATGGTTAATGGTGATGCAAGCTAAGAACAAGCAAATATAGAGGAGCACAGATTCATTCCCATTTTTGACTCAATAATGTGACCCATCAGCACATTTATTTGGTCAGATAACTAGTGAATAAGTTTTACAAAGGGACGAAGAAACTCCTATATTGTACTTTACAGTTTCACTACATCTAATATCCTTGGGAAATCTAATATCATCAGAGTTATGAAAGGAAAAATCATGTAGAGTTGTCTTGTTTGGCTATTGGCAGTGCTTTCTGATAGAAACCAAAGATAATTGATTTGTCTTTCAGCCAACCACACAATATTAAAATGTAGCAATGCTGAGTATGCTAAATTTAAAGTAATATACACTACAGAAAGTTGCTTCAAGTGGGCAAACAAATAGAATTGTCGATGCCATAACTTTATGACATTCAAGAACTCATGGAAAGTTTAAAGTCTGTTTTAGAAAATCTTTTAGAGCAGTCTTGAACTGATATTTTTTTTTAAATGTATGATTTCTTTCTCATTCCCAGATTCGGTAAAAGAGAGGAAAGTAGGGATGGTTTAGGCTTAGTGTCAGGGAAATCTTATTTTTGTCAAGGATGCTAAAATATAATCAGTCCAGTATCAATAATCTTGTTAGCAAAGAGCTACTGATCTGAAATGGCTTATATATGGTTAATTATCAAGATTTGTGGGGCTAAAACTGCATACTTCAGAAAAATGGGAGAGATTAGGAAGTACAAAGTATGTTATCACAATTGAAGATGTTCTTATATTAATCTTGCAACTTGCAAATTTATAAAGATTATAGTCCCCATGGTTCTTAATCAACATTTATCCATTACTACAGTAACCAACTGTATTTGAATAGTGGGCAAACTATCTTTAATATTGTTCAATATGTCTGCGAGTCAAGGG
Source organism: Ptyas mucosa (assembly GCA_012654045.1). Taxonomy (NCBI): domain Eukaryota; kingdom Metazoa; phylum Chordata; class Lepidosauria; order Squamata; family Colubridae; genus Ptyas; species Ptyas mucosa. The sequence continues at coordinate 8,100,006 of WNWU01000007.1, read as the reverse complement.
CAATAGGAAAAGCTGTCTGTTTTTCATCTGTTACTTTGTGTTTTGACCCATAGATTTGTTCTCCATTTATCTTTGATTGTTAAAATCTGTGTATCACAGATTTTATCAAGACAGAAATAGAAACTCCAGTGAAAAATTATTTCACCCATGCACATTATTTTGAGCAGTGAAGACTGGGTGATCTTCTGCAATTATGTGCAAAGATCTCATTATGCAAACATACTTGAGGTGGTTCATAAAATCAGTAGCTGTATATTGTCATAAGGCATAGGACATCAATTAATAAGATCAGTTACTCACTATAAATAGCAAGCATGTATATGCTATGTGTTGCTATGTATTGCTGCTGATCCTTTCCTTTCTTTCTCTCCCC
>WNWU01000007.1:7925547-8099233 GCA_012654045.1 Ptyas mucosa | reverse complement strand
TCCCCTCCCCTCTCCTCTCCTCTCCTCTCCTCTCCTCTCCTCTCCCAGTAGACCTGATTCCATAGCAGTAACTGAGGACCTGTAAAATATACATAACATTTCTCCATATTATGCTATATAATTGTATAACCTCGGTCAAGTCTTACCAGTTGAGCCCTGCTGAACATGTTAGAAGGTGGTGGTGGGGCCTGATGAGCAAAGGAAAAAGACTGGCTTAAATTTAGTTCCAAATAGAGTATTTATTCAAATCCTATAACAACTAGCTGTCCACATTCAATACAAATATATCCACAATTTGTTAATGTTCGTAACAGACCTGACCTTTTGATTACTGCATTTATGAATTATATCAGGAGATGGGGAGCTGAAACACTTCAATCCTCCCTTAATTATTTTCTATTGCCATTAATCAAGCATTTGTTGAGAGCATCATTCCACTCTTCTTGAATGGACAGGTGTTGTCATCATGTCTGTATAATGTTTATTTAGAAGAGTGTAAAATTACTCCTTACAGAATTATAAAGTGTTTCTCCTTCTTTCACATCCACACACTAAATTTACATAATACAAGATAAATGTACTGCAAATTAGCAAACCTGCTTGCTGGTGCTTGTTTGAAGTGTTGTCTTAAAGTGTTGCGACAAATGTTACCAAAACACTTACAATATGCACAGCACCCTTTTCCCTGGACCAAAATGGTTCATTTTCACCTGGCAAGTGTGAGTGGGACAATGTCACTATTGAGGGCAATGCAGCAATTATGTTTCTCCCTTTTTTAATGTTAGCACCAAGAGGTTAATTATTTATTTTTGCTTCAAAACCCATAATTCTTTCATGTTTAATTTCTGCAGTGGGAGAATTGGTCTTCCCTTCCCCTCCCTCCCTTTTGCCAAAGCATGGCTTTCTATTTTTGACTATCATTCTAAATTTTCCTTTATAGTCTTTTATGCTGTGCAATCTGTTTTTGCAGCAAAGTGAGATAATTTTTGTTGCTGTTAAATGGAAAGCAAAATGTGAAAAAAATTGCTTCATCGTTACAATCCTTTGCCTTTTAATTTTGTTGTATTGGAAAGTTGGAATCAGAAAATTCTCTATTGAAAATTAACAGGATATAAGCTTATGTAGTTCCAGGACAAGGCTTCCAAAAATAGTGCTATCATCTAGTCCTTGTTTTACTTCTTGCAGGAAAAATTCTCAGCAGACCCTCCCTAAATAATCAGATGAAATATTAATTCTTGCAAAGTTTTCTATGGGTTGTGCCAGGGGTGAAATCTACTTACCTTCCTTACCGATTCGGAAGCGCATGCGTGCATGCATGTGCCGAAGGTAAAAACACATTCCTGGTTAACCAGGAAGTAATGGCACCGCTTCGCTCCGCCATCGCTACCGGATCGCTGAACCACCAGCCAAGATCACTACCAGAGCAGGCAATCCGGTTTGATCTGGGAGCATTTCACCCCGGGTTGTGCCATAAACAGCATCTTGGCACAGATAATGTTGCAACTAGGATACTGTTGAAGCTGGCAAAGCCCCTGCTCTTCTTGGCTTCCATGGTTTGAACAGCATCCATGGCTTCAGCAGAAGAACTCACAATGGACAAACCCTTTCAAAGCATTCATTTTTTTTTACTACCGGTTCTGTAGGCGTGGCTTGGTGGGCATGGCAGGGGAAGGATACTGCAAAATCCCCATTCCCTCCCCACTCCTGTGGGAAGAATATTGCAAAATGTCCATTCCCACCCCATTCGGGCCAGCCAGAGGTGGTATTTGCCGGTTTTCCAAACTACTCAAAATTTCCACTATTGGTTCTCCAGAACCTGTCAGAACCTGCTGGATTTCACTCCTGCTTCAAAGTAGCTAGCAGGGATGATGTTATTAGATTGCCAGATGTTTACAGAGAAAGATTTCATCACAAAGATGATAGCACTCAATTATATATCAGCTTCTGATACCTTTCCCCAAACCACAGATGATGATATCTAAAACATTTCATGATAAGCCTGGTTTATTTAAACACCGGTCTCAAATTAAAAAACAATGGACTGCATTCACATGATATGTTGCTTTTGGCTCTGGCAGCTTATACGTTTAGAATATAAAAATAAAATAAAATCTAGACACCATTGTCAGGCTCAACGGTCAGCATTAGAAGCCCCCAAGATACCACATACCAGTGTTCTGTTACAATGGAGGATATTCTATGGAAAGACAGCTTTCTTTTGTGAGATATTTATATAGGGCCTGATGAGTTGGGTCATTACTAATTTCAGTATGGGGGTTGCCGACTACCAATCCTAAAGTATGTTCAGGAAATTTAATAGGTTTAAAAGAAATGAAAACTTTAGGGAGAACTTAACAAAATGAATAAAAATTAATGTAAAATATTGTGATAAAGCAAAGAATGGTCTAAGAGACTTTAATACCACTTTTTATGTGGATGGAGTCAATTTTGACTACTGGTAAGTACATGGTCAGTTCCATATGGATTTCTTGACAACATTCTTAGAATAGGTTTTCTATTGCCGCCTTCTTATGGCTGAGGAAAATGACTGCTCCAAGGGCACTGAACAGGTTTTGTCGTTGAAACAGGACTCATGGTTTCCTAATTTCCTGCCTGGTGCCTTTAACCACTATAAGAACACCATAAAGCCTAAGCTTTATTAGTTTTAAGTGCAATATCACATATACATCTCACACCAATGTACAACTCATGTAGGGTTATATCCTGACATTGTAAAATCTACATTCTCCCAATATGGTAAGTCTAAACTAATCATTATTCATTAGTACGATGCACAAATCAAGTTTAAGCTATTTTTGTCAGACTTTTAAGAAGTTTAGGGTATTAAATGGCAGAGTAAGAGAAAGGACTGTAGCCAATTACTTTCTCTTATTCTGTCAGCCTCCACTTTTATATTGCTTGCTTGCTACAGCCGCCATTGAAACGGGGGGGGGGGGGAGTGGGGAGCTGTCTGGATAGTTGGGAGGGGGGAAGTGAGCTGATGGAATAAATTGGAGAAAGTTTTCCTCGGCGTTTCTCTGCAGCTGGGAAGCACGCTGATAACCAGTCAAGGTCAACCTTCCTGGCATACCAGAAGGAAGAAACTATTGGAAGCTGCACCCCACATGATCCCTTGGGGGGATGTGGATTGGATAATCCTGACTGGACAACTGGGGGGAGGGTTTTAAGGATGTTTTCTATATGTGATTTTTGCACCTATTGCCTAAGATCTTGCTTTTCTTTGGTTGCACTTAGTTCATACTCAGTAAAAGTACCTTTCTCTATGAAAATGGAATTGGGGTTTTTCTTTCATGAGTACTGAAAGGAGGCATACCTGACATTAAGCAAGGTCTGCAATTAACAGCCATCCCGGAAAACTAGCATGGGGGCTGAGCAAAGAATGTCTGACCAAGACAGCGACCAGGAGGACATGGGAGCTCCCGGTTCCACTACCTCCCAGTCATGCTCCAGCTGAAAATTCCCACCATAAGATATCTGATATTTAAAAGGAAATCAGTAGTTTTCATCTACCTTTACACAGAATTCTCAATCATAATTGGAGGAATACATACTTTCAGAAGTGTAAAAAATCAAAGATATGGACTAGGTATTTAATAAATCATGTAATTATCTTCCACTCTTTAAATACATACAGGTACAAATTTATTTTAAATTGAAAGATTTCTAACATCACTAAAGTGTAATTAAGCAGAGTTTTTTTTCAATCATTAGTAAACTTATAGCAATATTGATTTAGTATTGGATTTTTAGACTAGTTTCATTGATGGCTACCATAAAAGCAGTATTAGACTATTGGAGCATTTCAGATCAAAGTCCATTATGACTGACTCCAACTTTATGGCAGACACATACTATGAAATTAATTTCTACTTTAAATGTCTTTGGTATCCTTTGGAATTATGAAGAGGCTAACTATGTATTGATTACACAGTTACAACTGTATATTGACTAAATATATTTAATCTGAAACACCGTTGTTCAAATTAAGTTCTTTGAGTCTACTTCTCTCAAAGGGATGTAGACAACATTGCAGATGATAAAAGGCAGTGTAATTCCCTCTCACCTCAACCCTCACAAAAAAGATCATTGAAATTTCCACTTACCACATTTGTAGCTTGCTGTAATGTTAGGAAAGTTGCTTGCTTCAAAGGCTGTCCTACAGAAAGTTCATTTAACTGTTGGCAGTACTAATAGAACCTATCTTAACTCCATTTTTATACCATTGCCTACTAGCCATAAAATCATTGTATCCCATGAAAAGTGTTTACCAAAAAAAGCCAAGACAGGATTTCTTTATATTTGTTAGTTAAATATAAATATTTTCTGGCACATTTGCAAATGAAAATGAATTGTTTATACCATTAGTTTCAGTTGTAGACTAGGTTGCACCTCAGATCAGATTCTTAGATTTTGTGCTGCTCCACTCCATCCCCACTCCCATGTACAGCAAGAGTTCTTCAGGTGTTTATTCAACCTCTTCCTCAGGAAGCACCCCCATTGCACAGGTCCAGATTTTGAGCTCAGCAAGTGTCAGTTGATAACCAAATCAAACAGGCACACACAAAGTTCAAGAAAGCAATCCACAATTTGAATAGGTCAGAATACATGGATGAGCACAGAAGGAATGGAACTGGGTACGTTGCTCCAGCAACACTCAAATTCTCAGGGCAGGATTAAGTAGGCAATATCAGTGCAGCCCTTCATGAGAGGTGAAGTTGCCTCCTCATGAGTAATCTAGCTGACCAGTGTTGTGCCTGTTTTCTCTCTACTGTATGTGTTCTTGGATCAAGAGGTGAGGCTGCTTCATCAGGCTAGCACTCTGAGCGCTGAGCCTGACCAATACTCAGCTCTATGCTTTCCTCTGCAGACTTAAACTTACTTTCCTCCTCTGAACTCGCATCTGGAGAGGGGTCCAAGGGCAGATCCATGACAGATTATTAAACAATCTTTTTTTCCTCCTTGCTGCAAGAATTTTTATAAGACTTGGCCTATCTCAGTTATGGCAAACCTTTTAGGGACTGAGTGCCCAAACTGCAACCCAAAACCCACTTATTTATTGCAAAGTGCTAACATGGCAATTTAACCTGAATAATAAGGTTTTACTACCAGTGGTGGGATTTAAATAATTTAACAACTGGTTCTGCCTAATGACCAGATGGGCATGGCTGGGTGGGGAGGGTGGTGGTCATGTGACTGAGCGGGCATAGTCAATTCTACATTACTCATGTGGGTGGTGCCTGTATGAGACAGGCAGGGTTGGGAAGGGAATCCAGGGATCTCTGGTGGGTGGGGCGGGAGGGGGGAAAGAAAGAAAGATCCAACCTCTCTCTCTCTCTCTCTCTCTCTCTGTGTGTGTGTGTGTGTGTGTGTGTGTGTTTGTGTGTGTGTGTGTGGGGAGAGAGAGAGAGAGAGAGAGAGAGAGAGAGAGAGAGAGAGAGAGAGAGAACCACTGCCAGCCCTGATATAACTCTGAGATTGGATCAGATCTCTCTCTCTCTCTCTCTCTCTCTCCCTCTCTCTCTCTCTCTCCCACACCCACACCCACATACACACAGAGAGGTTAGATCGGATTTCTTTCCCTCCCTCCCTCCCTCCCTCCCTCCCTCCCTCCCTGCCTCCCTCCCTGCTTTGTCTGGCTGTCAGGGGAAAATGAACAGGGGCCTAGGGAAGAAGCCTGCGTCAAGCTAGATTGGGAAAGTTGGCTGCGAGAGGAAGAGAAGCTGGGTGAACCAGACCCAGACACTTCCCGGGTCCCCTCATACCAGAAACAGCAACCTCGCACTCTCCCCTCTCAGCTAGCCCTCTCTGTGGGTGTGTGTGCAGTCACCCCAGCCAGCTCCAATCATGTTTCTCCATCGTGTTTCATTCACTCAATCCCAACTTTTTGCGAAAGAAAAAGATCTCATGAAGTTGGAATTGATCAAACTTTTTCACTTGCGTGCTTCACAATGGGGGAGATGGAATCCAATCCTCCTCCTGAAGCCAATCATGACATGGAGCCACAGTGTGACCCTGTATCATCTCGGCTTAGCAAAAAAAAAAAAAAGAGCAGTCCTTTTCTTGCAGAGCTGCCAGTGGTCCTGTTTCATCCACCGGATTGGCACAGGGACAGAAAGAGAGAGAAAGATCCATTCTAACTTCTGTATGTGTGTGTGTGTGTGTGTGTATGTGAAAGAGAGAGAGAGAGGGAGGGAGGGAGAGAGACAGCTGATCCAATCTCAGAGAGTTATATCAGAGGTGGCAGTGGTATGCTTTCTCTCTCTCTCATGCACACACATACACACACACATACACACACAAATAGGTTGGATCATTCTTTCTTTCCTCCTCCTCCCATCCCACCCACCAGAGACCCCTAGATTCCCTCCCCAACCTTGCCTCCCTCATACAGGCACCACCCATATGGGTGATGTAGAATTGGCCATGTCCACTGTCACATGATCCCCCCCTCCCAGCCATGCCCATGCAGAACTGGTTGTTAAATTATTTGAATCCCACCACTGGTAGTAAAACCTTATTATTCAGGTTAAATTGTCGTGTTGGCATTTTGCAATAAATAAGTGGGTTTTGAGTTGCAGTTCAGGCACTCGGTCCCTAAAAGGTTCACCATCACTGTAATAGGCCAAATTACTACTGGCAAATAGTTGGAGGAAGGTCGTTGAGGGTTTATATTTCAAAGTATTGTTAAGTTTTTATTTAATAAATGTGAATAATAATAATAATAACAGATTATTATTATAATCATTGAACACAATTAATAATAATTGAACACAACACTCCAGATATCACAGTTGTTGAAAACTTAAGCGTACAATTTATTGATATCGCTGTACCAGGGGATGCCAGAATTGAAGAAAAAGAACTGGAAAAAAAATCACAAAATATCACAACCTGGCCATCAAAACTATATGATTATGGATGAAACAGTGATACCCATTGTCATCGGGGCACTTGGTACCATGTCCAAGAATTTTATAAGATACATCAACAAATTGCAACTTACTGCAATAACACCAGCAGAACTGCAAAAAGACTGCGCTACTCAGAACATCGTATATTTTAAGAAGGCACTTGGTTGATACCTAGGATGCTGGCAGCAACCTGTTATCAACCATTAGCACCAGTCAATGGTATTTGTGACACATTTTTAAATGATCAGTTGGCTGAATTTCGTGTTTAATGAATAAAAGAGATGATAATAATATAGTAATAGGCACTTTGGATGCAATTCCAAAACAAATGAAGAACCACTTGACCACTATCAGCATTGACAAAAATCACCATCAATCAATTGCAAAACATAGCTTTATCTGGAACTGCTTACATCCTTTGACAATACCTTTAACATAATCATCTGCCTATCTCAGGTCCTTTCAGAGGACTCTATAGGTCAATGATGACTAACCTTTTTGCTGTAGCGTGCCAAAAGTGGGGGTCGCGTGGGGGGTCATGGTTGCATGTGCCCACATCCATAATTCAATGCGCCCACCCTCCCGCGTATGCGCATGTGATCCCCCCAGACTTCCTCCTACTTTTTGTATGCGATGGCACGGTGGGCTCAGTAGGCCCATTTTTTCCCCTCCCCAGGCTCCAGAGGCTTTCTAGGAGCCTGGGGAGGGCAAAAACAGCCTTCTCCAGCCCCCCGGAGGCCGAAAACAGCCAGTTTCCCGACTTCCAGTGGGACCGGAAGGCCTGAAAGTCAATTGGCAAGTGCATGCATGTGCGTTGGAGCTGAGCTAGGGCAACACTTGCGTGCCCACCAATATGGCTCCGCGTGCCACCTGTGGCACCCGTGCCATAGGTTTGCCATCACGGCTATAGGTTGATAAAAATGCCATATCTAAACAACATCTATATCATCATCACATCATCATCATCATAGCATATGTATAATATGCAGAATTAAGTTACTACTTTATTAGATCATGATATATATAGTATGATAACAATATAATAAGTTATACTGGATGGATATATTCATGACTGATTCAGTTGGAGCTTCCCTACTCATGAGAGCTGTTAATTGGATTTTTAAAAAGATTTTGATTTTTTCCCCCTGTGTTGTACTCATGTCTTCAAAGATAACACCTATCCATTCAGGCACAAAATCAAATATCTATTAAAAGCTATTGCATGTATTTCAGCATTTCAGGGTTTAATTAACTGGAATTAAATACAGCTGTTAGATTTGCCTCCTCCTATGTACCATTATTAGCTGCTTGTTGTAGCACTTCCAAATTCAGTTTTTCAAAAATCTATCTGAAAGAACATCTTTTGTAATTTGGTTTCGCAATTTATATGTTATATTTAAAGCATTCAAGCCAGGGGTGAAATGCTCCCAGTTTGGACCGGATCGCCTGATCCAGTAGCGATGGCGGTGGGTGGTTCGGAGAACTGGTAGCAAAAATCCCTGCCTCCCCCCTCATGCCCAGCTGAGCCGCATGATCATCAGAGGCTTTTTTTTTTACTTTTAAAAGCATGTTTTCTACAACGTTTTCCGACGAAAAAATGCTTTTAAAAGTAAAAAAAAAAGCCTCTGATGATCGCGCGGCTTAGCTGGGATCATCAGAGGCTTTTCAAAGCATTTTTTTCTGCAACCTCTTGGCCGAAGAGCATTTCAAAAAAATGCTTTGAAAAGTTAAAAAAAAAAAGTTGGCCATGCCCATCCAGTCACATTCCCCCCCCACCAAACCCCCGCCCCACAAAACTGGTAGTAGCAAATTTTACATTTCACCCCTGATTCAAGGGCATATTGGCAATGAGAGAATAAACACTCTAAAGTATGTGTGCATGTGTGTATTGAAAATAAGATCAGAACCCAAAAAGTTTTGGCATTAAGTATTTCTCAGTTTTGTCAGTATACCTGTGCAAAGGCTTAAATAATTTATGCCCAAAGTCAGCAATGTCTTCAAGCCCTAAATTGCATGTTTTAGAACAAAAAAACAAAACAAAACAAAAACAAAAACAAAACAAAACAAAAACAAAACAAGCTTTACTCTTGGAACCTCAGCAAATCTGGCTATTTTTTTCCAAAGTCTGATAAGAGTTTACCATTTTGACTAGGTCAGGGATATCAAATGCGCAGCCCATGGGCTGGATGTGTCACACGCTGGCCACCCCCATCCCCATTTTAGTGAAGGGGGGAAAAGTCACGTGATGACAACATGATAACGCGAGTTTGACACCCATGGCCTAGGTAATAAATCTTGTAAAATTTGGTGATCTAAGAAGGTTTTAGGGGTTTAAGAGATATTTTTGAAATGGTCTCCATATGCTATTTTATTAGTCATTCAGGTGCACAAATATTGGATAAGAACCAAGAAATCAGAAAAAGGATTGAAAGAACAATAGATCAACAAAATAAAAGCAAAACAAAGGAATTAAAGATATTTTGAGGAAATTATTGCAAACCTTGCTATGATTATTGTCATTTAAATCAAAACAAAAGAATTATCTGTACTATTATATTAACAGTGCATACTGTGGAGCAGAACAATTGGCTTTGCTACTTTTTAAAATAGTTTTTAAATCTTGGCTTGTAAAGGTTACCTTTCTGACTGATTCATGTTCTTGTGTGCACATTTAAATATTCAGTTTCTTAACCTGCTGAATGTTCCTAATGCAAGTTGGCTGCCTCATAAATTATCAAAATCAAATATAAAATATGTGAAGAAGATGGCAAACACTGAATCTTGGGAGGGAAGCTGTGAATTTTTTTCTGTGCTTGAAAATTCTAGCTCTTCAGTCTGGTATATTTTATGATCTCAAAACACCTTATTTGGAAGTCTGTATCGCATTTTGTAAATATCAAATCAAAACTTTATTACAGTAAAAAACCAGCATAGGTCCTGTGAACAGATTTTTCATTTTTATCAGTAGAACTGAATGCAGATGAAGAAGCAAAAAACAAAGAAAAAAATGCGAGAGGAAAAGCTGAAATAGGATATAACACAAAAAGAAATTATATTTAAGACTGTATTACTTGGTACATAGGCTTTACATGTTTAAAAGGGAAAGTTTTTAGCAACCAACTGGAGTTATGTATTTTCAGCATTCTTCACTTTATAACCAAATAAATTGGAACATTTCACTGTCTTCCTCAAGGAAGATAAATCTGTAACAGTATATTTTATAGGTAAATATACCATTAATTATTATATCAATACATTTATATTTTAAACTGTTAATGAAGAGATTAATTATAGCAGCTTTCTTCTGACCATTGTCCTTTATGATATAGTGCAGTGCCACAGCATTTTAATACATTAACTTATTAATAATGGAGTGGGGGGGTTGCCTGGTAACTCAAGTTCTGCACATACAGGCCAAACAGCTCTAACGGGTCATTTCTCTCATCCTTTTTAACAATTACAGCCAAAGGATCTTAATCCAGGAGTGAAATGCTGGACCAGATCGCCCGATCTGGTAGCAATGGTGGCGGGTGGTTCAGAGAACCGGTAGCAAAAATCCCTGCCCCCGCCCCCCCATGACCAGCTGAGCCGCAAGATTATCAGAGGCTGTTTTTTTACTTTTAAAACCTTCTACAACCTCTTTGGCCGAAAAAAATGCTTTTAAAATTTTTTTTAAAAAAGCCTCTGATGATCGCGCGGCTCAGCTGGGATCGTCAGAGGCTTTTAAAAGCATTTTTTTCCTGCAACCTCTTTGACTGAAGACGTTGTAGAAAAGATGCTTTTAAAAGTAAAAAAAAACTTTTTTACTAAAAAACACGCCCCCCCCGAGACACTAAACCCCCCCCCCCCCCAAGCCATGCCCACAGAACCGGTAGTAACAGATTTTAGATTTCACCCCTGTCTTAATCTGTTTGAAATCTCATATGAGCCTCTAGAAGGGAAGTTTTGCTATTTTCAAAGGAAGAAGACACACCAATTGAAAAAAAAACTTTCCTACCAGATTGTAATTAGCCTGTAATATGCTCTTACAAAATCAGAAGTCACTTATCTGCATCCTAGTGTAGTCCTAAATCTTAGAACAAAATAATCAAGATTTTCCAAGACTCCTGGGATATGAAAGTAAATGTATCTCAGTTATATCTATAGAATACTAGATTTCCCTTTAAGATAGAGCGAAAAGAATATAATCTCTCTCCCTCTCCCCCCCCCACCAACCCATGTGTATTTATGTGTCTGTATCCAGAGAATTAAAATGCATATCCTGAACTGCTCCTGAAAAGAGGCTGCACATTTTAAAAGACATTTTTATGAGGCCCTTCTGAGGGTATGATACAATAGGAATGGTGATGCTTTAAAGATGACAAATGTTGAGCAGGGAATTACAGGCAATTTTAAGGCATAAAAGTATCTGAAGTCTTACGTTAGTTTAAGGCAGTTATTTTTTACTCTAAATCTTCAATAGCCAAAGAATGAACTTAAAATATTGGCTCTGCCTACTCCGGGCTTCTGTGGAAGCCATAAGAGAAGATCTAGAATTTATAACTAGTGGTCAAACAACTATGTATGTTTAAGCAACTTCTAAAGTCCCTTCTAGTTAGCAGATTGCTTTTCTAAAGAAAATCTACTCCACCAGCAGCCTTACAGGTTGTTTCACTCTCAAGATACCAGTTATAGTAATTTCACTTCAAGGTACCAGTTTCATCCAGTAATCCTTATAAATTTGAAATTCAAAAATACCCACTCCAGTAAAGCTATAGTCTCACTGACTTAATGTCCACTATGGCATGTAGAACTCTATATAGATGTCAGGTTTGTCTGACAATGCTAGACTGGAAGCAGGCATTCAATGTCACAAATCTCTGGTAAGCAGATTTATTATAGAAAAGCCAATTAAGCTTCTGAAAGAATTCCAGGGCCTGCCGTGTATCAAATGCAAATCCTATTTATAGTGAAATCAAGCTTTTATTTTTGTGCACCTTTTTCTTCCAGTTTGCATGATGTAAATGAGTATTTGGGACAGAACGATAGTTACCAAATGTATTGGTTTTGTTTAGCTGTGTCCTTCTGAAACTGGCTCTCACAATAGATTTCATATCCTTGATGTATATAATATATGGGCAAAGATATTTAATTATGGAGTCCCAGATCTTTTTTTCTATGAGTTTTTGTCCTTCTTTTTATGACTTTCAACTTCCTTTTTTCTGGGTGCTTTCCTGTTCTGCTGCCATATAAATTTCCATGTTTTCTGACATCTAAGCCAAGGAGGAGCCACCATTACCAGTCATTATAGGCCTATCAGTTCCTGAAAGTCTTCTAGGGCTCCTGCAGAAAACAATGAAAATGTGTACATTTTGAACTGATAAAAAGGGAAATTAATCAGCATATGGTGACTATTTTACATAATGAATTGAATAATTGATTTTCTCCCTCCTGACCCATCCACTCTGAGAATAAACCCTTTAGCCATTCAGTGGCTAAGTATGGTCCCCAATTTAAAAAAAAGAGTAATATTTATCTAGATGGATCAATCATTTACTGTAAAGCAAATTCCCAGCGTTTTTTTCTGCCTAAGGAAAAGATGAACTCTTTTCCACATGAAGACGAGAAGATCCATTTGGACAATCTGACAATTTTTGGCAATTTTGCACAAATTTCCTGATATGTACAATTATATATATTTAGACATGGTCATCTTCTATTATGCTGATAAAGTTGATTCATTTCATAGCAAAGTGTCCCTTCAATGAAAAGCAAAACATTTTTAAAAATATCTAAAGAAATAAAGAATTGTTTATGAATGCTTTATATATGAACAATTAGTTTGGTACATAATTATTATATAAGCTGTTTCCTAAGCTAATACAAAATCATTACTGTAAGATTAAGGAATATTTATATTCCATTTAAGTTAAATTAATGCAAAATATTAGTATAATAACTATGTTATCTTATTTCAGAACAGAAATAATGAAAATAAGCTGGAGTTAGCAATGGAATTTTTAGATTGGTATTAAAAGAAATATACAGGGACATACATATAGAATTAAGGAGAGACACAAACTGCAGTTTAACTAGATAGGTACAAACCAAACAGCACCAGAATTGTATTCTAAGTATACAACTTTAATATCAAACATGTATGGTTTTACATAATGTAACTTATCATAATGTATTTTTCTAAGTCTGTGAAAACTTTGAATCAGTAATTTTATTTAAAGGGCATTCATTGAATCATCATTTGAAAACCATTCTTTGAATTTAATCTTCAGATTGATTCAAGGTATTTAATTAAGTCAGGGATTTCAAATCACTTTGAACCAATCTGAAAACAGAGTTTAAATGTATTTTGCAGTTTTGAACACTAGTGCATATTTTCTTCCACAAATCTGATTAACCAAAGCCTGGAATGCACTACCTGACTCTGTGATTTCATCCCAATACCCCCCAAATTTTAACCTTAGACTGGCTACTGTTGACCTCACCCATTGGTGGGTTGCCCCCGGTTCGCATCAGTTCTATAGAACCGGTAGTAAAACTGGTGGCAGGCCCCGCCCACTGACCCTGACGTAATGAAAATGCTTCTGCGCATGTGCAGAAGAGCACATGCATGGCCCCGTTGCAAACCGGTAGTAAAGGTAAGTAGAACCCACCCCTGACCTCACCCCATTCCTAAGAGGTCTGTAAGGGGCATGTATAAGAGCACCAGCATGCCTACCATCCCTGTCCTAGTGTTCCCTTTAATTGTATTCATTTTATGTATTCAATTCATGCTTATACTTATATAAATTATCTAATATGTACTCGACAAATAAAACAAACAAACAAACAAATAAATAAACTAATGAGTTTTCTGATACTTACATGATAATTATCCAATGATTTTTATCAGTCAGGAAACTATGTCTATCAGACCATTTCAGAGACAGCAGGTATCTTCGTTCTGTTACTTTTTGCTTGGAAAAGAACAGAATGACAAAAAGAGATGTGATTGTGTGAATGGATATAAGGAGTCATTATACCTCTATATATGGCACAAGGATTCATTCTTAATATATTATATATGAATAGTAGTGAAGCATCTCTTCTCAGACTTTTTTAAATGGATCACAATTAAGATATAACATCTCATTCCTAGAAAACATCAGTCTTGCTAATAAACCCACAGGTTTCTCAGTTTAAAAGTATATGTCAGAAATTGATCGATCCTTCAACCTTTATTAAAAGCTTGGTCGGTAAAACTATTTTTAACCGGCTTTTGTTTTAAATTTTGAGCAGGTAATTTGATTCAACAATTTGCTAGACAATTTGTAAAGAGTTACTGTATATTACACTGTAACAGCATTGCTAAAAAAGCATTAAGAGTTGTTAATCTAATCTTGTGTAGTTTCTTCTCTGGTAATATTGAACTGCAAACTAGGGCATACAAAACTTTTGCGAGACCAATTCTTGAATACAGCTCATCTGTCTAGAACCTGCACTGCATTTCGGACATTAATACAATCGAACGAGTCGAGAGATATTTCACAAGAAGAGTCCTCCACTCCTCTGCTCGCAACAAAATACCTTATGCCACCAGACTCAAAATTTTGGGCTTAGACAACTTAGAACTTCACCATCTTTGGTCTGACCTAAGCATAGTACATAAAACCATCTGCTACAATGTCCTACCAGCCAATGAATACCAAAACAACACAAGAGCACACAATAGATTCAAACTCATGGTAAACCGATCCAAACCAGATTGCAGAAAATACGACTTCAGTAACAGAGTGGTCAATGGCTGGAATGCACTACCTGACTCTGTGGTTCCTTCCCCAAATCCCCAAAACTTTAACCTTAGACTCTGTACTGTAGACCTCACGCCACTCCTAAGAGGTCTGTAAGGGGCGTGCATAAGCGCACCAGCATGCCTACCATCCTAATGTTTTTTTTTAATTTGTATCCTTTTCATGTATTTATAATTATGTTTACACTTGTATCTGTCATTAAATACTTGCTTGACGAAATAAATAAATGAAAATAAATAAAAATAAATAAATTCTCTTCTTTCATCTCTGGCATTCTCTCTGCACACACACACACATACACACCATCAAATTATCCACTGGTAATCTTTATAGATTACTGTTCTTTAACAGATGTCCCCTTCTTGCGATTTTTATTGGATTCAGTCAAAAACTGAATGTTCCACATATTTTGATGCTTCTCCATAAAGCCTATGATCACAGCTCTCACTGAATTTAATTTCAAATTGGTTTAAACTATATTTCGTTGCCTTTGAATCTCAGATAAAACTTTCATATTGAAGCAGCTACTTGCCACAAATGTGGGAGGAGAGACTTTGGAGCTCTGCAATGATGATGATGTTATCTATTTTAGTCATATCCAGTTCTTGGCAATTCTATGGGCCAGATCTCTCCATGTCTTCCAATCTTGCACTGCTTCTTTGAGTTGTTCTATGCTTTGCCTGGTATCAGCTTTGATGGTGTCTAAGCAAATTGAATACACAGTTAAATAAAAGAAGGTGTGTTCTCTCCCCTCCCCTGGAATGAATAGATGATCTAAAAGAGAGGAAAAGAAGAATAGAAGACAAAGCAAATGTAAAAAAAAAAAAAAGATGCAAGAGCTTTCCATGCTGGCCATTAATAGAAAATGAAGGCGAAAAATCTGAGAGAGAGGTGGGATTAAAGACAGAACATATTTATTTAAAGATAGTGATACATATTATTAATAGTATTGAGCATGGTACACAGATAATTGTATTAGAGTAATACGTAATACTGATAGACTATAGAGTAGGGTAGGATAGGGTAGGGTAGGGTAGGGTAGGATAGGATAGGATAGGATAAGATAGGATTCAACAGAGCAGAGCAGAGCAGAGCAGAGCAGAGCACAACAGAATTCTTTATTTGGCCAAATGTGATTTGGCACAAGGAATTTGTCTCCTGTGCATGTGTGGGCATGTACATACCATGGAATACCTTTTAAATCTGCTGAACAAAACATATTTGGATTTTTGCAAGACAATCTTATTTATCGTTTTATCGTGAAGGTTGTCGAGAGTGTGGTGGCGCGGCAGCTTCCCCAGTACCTGGATGAAGCTATCTATCTAGACCTGCTCTAGCCCGGCTTCAGGCCTGGGCACAGCACGGAAACGGCATTGGTCGCATTGGTGGATGATCTCTGGAGGGCTTGGGATAGGGGTTGCTCCTTTATCCTGGTCCTATTAGATCTCTCAGCGGCTTTTGATACCATCGACCATGGTATCATGTTGCACCGGTTGGAGGGGCTAGGGGTGGGAGGCACCGTTTTGCAGTGGTTCTCCTCCTACCTCTCTGACTGGATGCAATCTGTGTTGGCAGGGGGGCAGCGGTCAAT
This sequence comes from Ptyas mucosa, assembly GCA_012654045.1. Classification (NCBI taxonomy): domain Eukaryota; kingdom Metazoa; phylum Chordata; class Lepidosauria; order Squamata; family Colubridae; genus Ptyas; species Ptyas mucosa. The sequence continues at coordinate 8,082,923 of WNWU01000007.1, read as the reverse complement.
CCCTAGGCACCTCGTTTGTGGGGTACTGCAAGGGTCGGTCCTTTCGCCCCTCCTATTCAACATTTATGTAAAGCCACTGGGTGAGATCATCTGTGGCTTTGGGGTGGAGTTCCATCAGTACGCTGATGACACTCAGCTGTACATCTCCACCCCAAGACACTCCAACGATGCCCATGAAGTGATGTCCCGGTGCCTGGAGGCCATGTGGGCCTGGATGGGGAGAAACAGGCTCCAACTCAACCCTTCCAAGACCGAGTGTCTGTGGCTTCCGGCGTCCTGATATAGCCAGCTGGTGCCATCGCTGGCTATTGGGGGAGAATCACTGGCCCCCACGGAGAAGGCTCGCAACTTGGGCATCCTCCTGGATGCACAGCTGTCTTTAGAAGAGCATATGACGGCCGTGGCCAGGGGGGCTTTCTATCAGGTTCACCTGATATGCCAGTTGTGTCCCTTTCTGGATCAGGACTCCCTACGTACAGTCACTCAGGCACTCGTCACTTCCCGCCTGGACTACTGCAATGCTCTCTACATGGGGCTTCCCCTGGGGTGCATCTGAAGGCTCCAGCTGGTCCAGAACGCGGCCACATGGGGCATTACGGGAGCAATAGGAAGCTCCCATGTGACACCTCTCTTCCGCGAGCTGCACTGGCTCCCAGTGATCTTCTGGGTGCGCTTCAAGGTGTTGGTGACCACCTTTAAAGTGCTCCATGGCATAGGGCCGGGGTATCTACGAGACCGCCTGCTGCTACCAATAGCCTCCCACCGGCCAATATGCTCACACAGAGAGGGCCTCCTCAGGGTGCCGTCCGCCAGACAATGTCGGCTGGCGACCTCTAGGGGCGAGCCTTCTCTGTGGTGGCACCCACCCTTTGGAATGACCTACCCCCAGAGATTCGCACAATATCTGACCTCCGGACTTTTCGCCGAGCCCTGAAAACACATCTATTTCATCTAGCTGGGCTGGCTTGACCCCATCTGTTTTGGTTTTAATTAGAACTTAGTTTTAATTGGGTTTTAAATTAGGCTGAAAATTATTTAATTATTTTAAATTGTTTTTTAAATTTTGTAATGTTCTGTTTTATTCCAGCTGGTCACCGCCCTGAGTCCTGCAGGAGAAGGGTGGTATACAAATTTAATAAAATGAAAAAATGAAAATGAAAATTTCATTGTCACCAACAAATGGACAATTAAGACAATCCATTTTTATTAGATTGGAACAACTTGGTTTCATACCAGCCTGAGCAAACAATCACAAAAATATAACCAGAGATTTGACTTCATATGAATATGTCTTAAATCACAATATTTGCAAGGATAAAGCACAACTACTGTACTGTATACAATGAAAATATGGAAAAATTGAAACTGAAGATAACTCATTTAGAAATAAGATTGGGATAGTGCAACCAGGCAGAAGAAGCACTAGGGATTGTATTTCTTTATAATGAAGGGCAATTCTGTGACTGATATATTATGCAACCAAGTTTACAGGCATATTTTAAAATTATTTACTAATAACATTTGTATATATGCCACTTTTCAATCCTATAGAGCCCAAAATTCGAAGCACGAGATTAATATGCAATCAAATTGGACCACAATAAATAAAAATAAAACAATAATCTTTTAAATCAGCTATTTAAAATTGAATAGTTATTAAAGCAGGACATATTCATAGCTAGAAAAAGGCAGAATCAGAAAAAAATGAGTTTTCAGGGATACCAAAAAAGCAAATCCAATTTTAGTGAATCCAAGCCTGATGCTACTCAAAAGGTACATGACTCTACTTTCATGCCTATAAAACATTTGTATTCCTTAATACAATCTTTGCCATTTCTTACACTCATGAGACACTGATTCCTATTAATCATTTTTTTAAAAAAATGTGATCAAAAAGGAATGAGGGAAAATAAAGGAAGGATATTGTAATGGCTAATACAAATTATTATTTGATCATTTCTCATATTAATTTTATTGCACAATCATATGGTTGTAAATGAATAACTCAAACATATTTTAGAGACAAAATCCTATAATTTAAATTAAATAATTGGATAAGGATCCATCAAATTACCACTCACCCAAAAAAGTTTTCATAGAGAACAAGCAGGAGAAAATTAATCATTTAAGTAAGACTCCATATTTAATTATTACCACAAAACACTTTTAACATTTAAATTTAAAAACTAGATTTGTGAGGATGGAGATATTTGCTTTAAGAAACTTTATTACCTACTAATTCTTCCAAATAGAAGCTCTCTACATTAAACTATAAATAAGGATAAGAGATCATGAGTCTTTGCTTTGAAATGTTTTGTAAGATGGTAAAGGAGTTTTCTTTTTTAGATAGGAATATCACATGTTATTAAAATATTCTGATTGTTCTTGTCTTGGTTTCCCCCTTCTGTTATTTTTATATATTGAAGGTCTAGCAATATGGTGCAATTAGGAAAGGAAATTTCGAATGTTTAAATTATAAATTTACTTGCAATGCTCTCTACATGGGGCTACCCTTGAGGACCACTCAGAGGCTTCAGCTGTTGCAAAATGCCGCCACACGGGTTGTGATGGGAGAATCCTGATACTCCCATGTTACACCCCTCCTGCGCGGTTTGCATTGGCTACCGGTTGCCCTCCGGGTGAGATTCAAGGTGCTGGTGATGACCTATAAAGCCCTACATGGCTTAGGACCAGGATATTTGGCGGACCACTTACAGCCAGCAATGATATCCCATCGCCCGGTTCGCGCTCATAGAGAGGGCCTACTTAGGGTGCCGTCGGCTAGAGAGTGGCAGCTGGTGGCCCCCAGGGGTAGAGCCTTCTCTGTGGGTGCCCCCATCCTCTGGAATCAACTCCCCTTGGAACTCCGATTAGCGCCCGACCTTCACACCTTCCGCTGTGAATTAAAAACTTGGCTTTTTAAATCTCTCGACCTGGACTGATGATGGGGTTTTAAGGGTTAATTTTAAATTTTTTAGATTTTAGTCTTATTTATATTGTGGCTTGTGTTTTATTGTTGTGAGCCGCCCTGAGTCCATTGTGAGATAGGGCGGCATATAAGTCGAATAAAATAAATAAATAAAATAAATAAATAAATAAAAACAAAATAAAGAAAATCATATTGCTTCGGATATGGCCTTGCTCCATGTTTTCATGGAAGCAAAAGAGATTTTGAGTAGAAGTTTCTGTTCCGAATAGAAGTGGACAACATATAGTACATGAAATTTCATCCTCAGGATTGGCAATCCTACTTGTAGATATGCTGTTTTGCTGCAGACTTTCTTAACATGAGAAAAATAAATGTTACAGCCTGACTAGCAATACTAAAGATTGACTCAGCAGATGCTGACTTTCCAGCAGCATTTGCTTTGTCACATTTTTGGGTATGCATGTAATGTTGCAGTGTAAGTGAGGAGGGGGGACTTGAAATGCAGAGTTGTGGCATCATTTGTGGCTTTCTGAACTACTTTGATTCTTCCCTTGCCACTCCACAGCTGCTGTTGTATCTTTGCTTTCCTTGTTAGATGATTCTATTAATTTATCCTAGGAGCTTTTAACTAAGGTTGTAGGATGGAAGTGGTGGGACTACAGATATATATTCACAATGGGCCAAATGTGGAAAGTTATTCCATTATCTTCAATGGTTTCTGCCCTAGCGGTATATTCTGGCAAATTAGATGGGTCCAAGTCCCTCTACAAAATGTTGTCATCTTGTAAGACTGGGGAAGCATGCTTTCTTTGATGTGCCCCCCTTTGGAACAGTATCCCTCCAGAGAGAAGGAGGCACCTTTTCTCTTAGGGTTCAGGAAAATTCTCAAACCTGGCTGTCACAGTTCCAAACCAAGCCAGCAAAAGAAGAGGCCACACTATGAACCGAACGGTCTCTTTACTGGAGTCTCAGCTTGGCACATGGTGAACAATACAAGTAAAAGGGCTTCTAGCCAGCATTACAATCAAATATTTAAATATATACATATCAAAGTAATCTTTAGCTTATTGTACAAGTTGTTTTAGGGTATGTATGTTGTGTTTGTGTGTGTGTGCTTTGCTTCTGCTATGCTTTTCAGTTTATAATGGAAAATAGCTAAGGAAATTTGTATAAATGTGTATAAATGATGACAGGGGGTTAAGGTACAAGATACTACTCAAATGTCTGTCTTAGAATTGCTGAAAGTGTAAAGCAATCAATATGAAAACAGAAGAGACATTGCTTTCCTTCCTAAATAAATACAATTATTCATTTTAAAAACCAAAAGTAAGCAGTACTTAAGCTACTGTAGTGTAATGAAATTGTATGGATTTTCTGTCTTCATCCAAGAATATAAGCTCCAACTGTCTACCATTCAATTTTGCTAATATAACTTATCAATAAAATATTAGCCTACTTGTCTACTTTATCATTTTCCTCTTTTTAATATATGTATGCATGTGTGTATATGTCTTTTTGCAGTATTATTTTACAAAAATCAAAACAAAAATATACAACAAAAAAAACTTACATTGTAGAGAGGATGAAACTAAGTAAAATGAATGAAAATTCATGATCAACTTTTTTGAATAGAAAGTTTGCTTTCTTTGAAAAAAACTATATAGTTTACAAGATAATTAATACAGATGTAGCTGTATTACTAATATATAATGCTACAAACAACCACCTCTTTTAAAAAAGCAGTGTTAATTAAAATGTTTTGAGAAATAATAACAATAATAATAAAAATATGGCAAGAAGAGACCTCTAATAATATTTCCAAATGCATAGCTTTTTTCTTCCCCACACTTTCAGATTTTAGGCTAAAATTGATCCAGGCTGCTTTGACAGTTTGCATATCTGTTCCCTGTTTTCCTTTCTTTACAATCCTTCTGGCATATGCAGTATATGGAGGTAAATAAACTGGGGTGACATTGATCAGAGTCAATTAGTTAAAAGACCTGGAACTGTCTAAGTGAGGCAATTTTGAGAGAGAAAAGTCACCCCATTGCCTTCGCTCTATCAGACAAGCCAGCATGCAAAGTTCAGGCTGTTTCTTCTCTGTGTGACTTGTGTGGGCTGGAAGTTTTGAAAAAAAAATAACAGCTTTAGCATGACCTGCTCAGAAAAATAGTGAAAGTATATGGAGATCTATGTAATTGCAAGTATTTGGTCAAGAGATGAATTAACTTCCAGAGCAGCAGTCCCCAACATTTCAAGTCTGGTGGCTTGGTCTGGCATGGTGGGGGCGTGTGAGTGGCAGGGGCAGGTGTGCGAGTGTGCACATGCATACCCTCCATTTGTGCACATAGAACATCACATATGGGCAGAGGGTGCTTGCACTCGCACACTCATGAGTGACAGGCATTTGTGCATGTGCCTTACTTAGTGGAAGGCGCTCATATGCAAAGCTCCATTTCTGCGAATGGAATTTTATGCGTGAGCACAAGTGTCCTTTGCTCATACAAGAGCTTCATGTGGAAGTGCAAGTCCTTTCACTTGCGTGAGTGGAGATTCACACATGGGTGCACACTTGCCCACTGCTCACATGAGTAGAGCTGTGTGCTTGCTTGCCCATCTCTCCCGTGGCCCGGTTTTGAGCAGGCCATAGCCCAATAGTGGGCCACAGCCTGGGAGTTGAGGATCCTTGCTCCAGAGGACTCATCTAATATTATATCCTGAGATTATACCCTAGATGATATGTACAGATATGTATGTACATCCAGTGATGTTTCATGTGATTCTAAACTCATATTTCAAGAAATATTTGCATCCAGGCTCCACATTTTCATAATAAATGCTGCAATTCCCCCCAAATAATTTTGGAGAAAATTATTACGTATGCATCAATTTTGTTTTTTTTCTACATTTCATTTTAAAAGAACTAATTACATGGCTCTGTAGGAACCAGAATAAATATATAGTTTATTCTTTGTCATCTTTCCTATTTCAAGATATTCTCATTCCAAATAAAACATTAAAAAATCAAATAGGTGCAATCCTGACTGATAGCTATTAAAATAAATTCTTGAGAGGATAAAAGAAAAAGAAAATAGCAACTTTAATTATCGGAGAAAGAAAGCCAAATGTTTCAAGCCACATTTGTAGATTAAGATGAATCTACAAACATGGCTTAATAACATGATCTATTAAGATGTTCATCTGAAAGTTCTTTAGGAACAAAATTCATTGTTGAATCAATTTATCACCCTGATGGAATTTATACCCTGATGGAAGAACAGAACTAATCTTGTTATAAAATAGTTCCAATTTTAAGTGAAGAAGTTACAAGTCTTTGTCTTTATCCTCTGCAGAAAGCTGTGATGTCTGCTTACTACATTTTTACAAGATTAGGTTATTTATTTACAAGGTTAGGTATGAGTAAGTAGCCAAATCCTCAACTGAACAATATCTTGATAGGTTGCTGCTTCATCTGCCTAATTCCTATAAAAGGCCTATTTAATATGTTCTTAAAGCAAAATCATGATTCAAAGTGAAAAAATTGTGGATATGATGAAAATCAATATAAATTATAAGAGATGTCCAGTTTCATTCATTTTTGCAAAACAGAGAGCTCCATTTATACCTTTAATAGACTCAGAAGGTGAACTTTCAAAAGTCTTATTTGAGATGTGATAATGTATTGTGGGTTTTTTTTCTATTCAAAATAGCATCTTATTAAATATAATTTACTATTTAACCAATGTTAAATGTCAGTTGACAATTCAAATAGCTGTGAAGAAAAAGAGTTCACTGAATATAATAGAATTCTATATTACAGGAGCAGGTTTTTTTCTGTTGCTCAGAGGTCACAAAAGATTATGCTGGCCATCTTTTACCTTTCAGCTTATAACTGTACAGGAAATTTCTTTTTCATACAAGAAACTTCCTTTTCATATCTGAAATACTTTATTTGTCTTTTACAACTATGAACAGTTCTTGATGGAAAAACTCATTCTGTTGCTCACCATCAGTTGAAATAGTTCTTACTGCAAATGTGCACACACACACACATGCCCAGTCAAAATACCTTTGATCATGGAACATGTTTGTTTGTTTGTTTGATGCCTTTGTATAGACGCCCATCTCAGCAAATGATTCCAGGTGACTCACAATTCAAGTTTTAAGTTGTGTTCTCTTGGTCCAATCTATGTACAACTGTTGTTATTAGTCTATACATATAAAAATGGGTGTGTGTGTGTGTGTGTTCCAGCATAACTCTGGAATGCCTTGAGCAATTTCAACCAAACTTTGTACACAGATGACTTACTCTCTGAAAAAAAATACTGTGGGGAGAAGACATCCCTAATACACCTAGGAGTATGTGTTCTGTTAAGATACAGCCTGCTGGCCTTAAAATGGCTTCTACCATGCAGCACAGTGGAGTTGCCATGGTAATGGTTTCACAGTACTCCACAAGGGGGCTCCTTCTGCTAAGGGGGAAAATCCAGCATTAGAAATTACGTTTGGTTCAGACATTTTCAACAAGGCTTTGATTATTCTTGAGGACAAATGTATGGCCATGATCAAGAAAACATTACTGCAACTCGGCCTGCCTGCACCACTACGAGAACGACACGATGTATTTCACACAGATTACATACAAGGGAAGAACTACAATATCAAACAGCTTAGTGCATATATTGCGGACAAGAAGCCACTTCTAAATCAAGATCAGAAAAAAGCATACCAAATGATCATGGATCAGCTATAGAAACAACAAGGTGGTATCATTTTACTTGATGATTCTGGGGGCTCAGGGAAAACATTTTTAGCTAATTTAATTCTCGCTGAAATCAGGGCTCAGGGTAAAGTTGCTCTTCCTTTCTAATACAGGATTGGGATAAATAAATACCTGGGCAATGCCGGGTTATCAGCTATTATCTAATAAAAAGAGGATTTTCTGAGACAAATGTGCTGTAAATGTGACATGTAAATGTAAACTGGAGTTGTATATAAAATATGTAAAATGTAGTTTTCTTATATGAGTATAAAAAATCAAAAAAGAATGTGCCTGTTACAAAATACTACAAAATTATTTGGGGAAAATAATTCTGCAAACCTACTTTTTCCAACCAACAGGAGGTCAGGCATCATTTTATGCAAATATTTTATTGTCCCAGAATATTATGAAAATGTTCCATTTTTTGGATTAATTGATTTTATTCTAATTATGGTAGAGAAATTAATAATCTATACTATGCTTTACCCCTTGCATAGTCAATCAGTATTTCAATCACCTGGAAACCACTAATGCCTTTTCTGTCTTGTTTCTATTGGCAGTCATTTAATACAATTTGGATTCAGCCTAATTCAGATACCTTCTTCCATCATGATTTCTGAAATTAAATATCCCTTTACAAGCTCTTAAATTAAATTTGGACTGCCTCTTGGTAACATCACTGTCAAAAATAAAACCCTTGCATGCTTCCAAGTTGGCCTTTTTCTATGTAATCATTCTGTCTGAATTATAGAGTTCAGATGTGTGTGGAAAGGATAACATGGGAGAATCTAGATAAAGTTGTTTCTCATTCCCACTTTTTTGTTGTTGTTTTATTGAACCACAGAAATTTATATTGTTTAGAAAAGAAATAAGGAATAACTGTAAAATCTCTCTTGATTGATAATTGGAACCATCAAACTTGGAAAACCATTTTTTTAAAAAAAAAACCTCATAATTTTGAATACTTTAGGCCCTGGAATACTTCAGGCAAATGTTGTTTGATGCTGTTAAAATTATCATCACAGGATATAAGCTATTTGAGCAAATTGCCTTCTGTAATTGACTGACAGTGATTTTGTCAATGCTGATGGTGTCATTATTGCTGTTGTTGTTTGTCACACAGTCAACCAGATGGATTTGGCATTTTTATCAATCTATGGAGTCCTTGCCAAAGACCTAGGATAGGCATGTTGTTGTTATTATTCCTTTTTGAAACAAAGGTAGTTATCCCACTTCAGTTATATATCCATGCAATATGAAAATAGCTAAGGATAAGCAGAAGCAATTGCCAAGTTGTATTTGGAAAGACAGACATCTACAGAATCAGCAAAAATATGGCAGAGACTAAATAATGTGACTGCTGAAGAACAGCAAGTCTCATTGTTAGGTCAATGATAGAAAAGATGCAGCCTTTACCTTCTGATCACAGTGCATGTTTCAAAACTTTATTACAAAAATATAGCTCTGTGACATCTTCCTACTTGCTTCAGTTGATTTCAAGCTTTAAATAGTTTGGTGACGAATTTGTTATCCCTTCCATATTTTTTTAATGTAGTTACAATATTTAGAGTGATGCCTCAACAGGTTTTTTTAAACCAGTTTCATAAAAATTGAGAGGAAAATTCTATGAAGCAAAATTGAGTGTCACTGGGTCTTCTATAATTACACACACATCAATAGAATTGTTTATTTCATGCTCTGTATAGTTCAAGTTAGCTACTTATATTATTAAGACATTTCTGGACTCCGTTTTAATAAGCAACATTTTATTTATAGCCCTAGTCCAATTGTTAACTGTTATATTATGTGTTTGTTTTCAGTTATGACTTAAATTGCATCAAACTGGGAAAGATAGTGGATATTTAGTAGACTGTTCATTTAAAAAAATGTAACTGAAACACTTTGGGGATTGTCAAATAAAAAATATTGCCATAGGTGAATATTACCTGTTTCATATTTTTAAAAATATTTCCATCTACCTAAAACTTTTGCATACAATAGCAAATTTCTCAACAAATATCCCTTACTTTTGACAAAATGTCTCTATGGAAAATATGGCGTTTCTTTTGTTGCCAAAAATCCCTTCAAAATATCTGTTGTTTACCTCAATTTGCTCTAAAATCTCTCTTAAAAAAAATAGAGAAAATAAACTGTTTTATCCCTACTCCCAAATATTTAAATGCTGCATTTGTACAAAATATCTCAATCTACCTGTTTGAAACATGCTAAGATTTACTCCTGATGTAAAGACAGTTATTGTTATCTATGTTGTCCAAAATCAATATTAAGAGCAAAGAGCACCTAGCTTTAAAACTTTTGCAACTACTTCTGTGAAATCAAGCACTTTGGAGCCTTTCACAGTTGTCTACAATTTGATCCCATGGAAAAAAAAATGAAGGCATGGATTCTATTCCTATCTCATACTCAGCCCTTATCAATCGTGTGTGTGTGTGTGTGTGTGTGTGTGTGTGTGTCTGTGTCTGTGTCTGTGTCTGTGTCTGTGTGTCTGTGTATATATGCATATATATTAGCAAACTTGGATACCACTCGCTTAAATCTCGCTTAAATACTTTGTATATATTATTATTTCAATTAGATATAAGAGATCCACAGTGTGCTTTGAAGGAAGCTTGAGTTACTGATTTTGGTAATCTCATGCAGAAGCTAAATTGACAGAAATTATGGAAACTAGAGAGATTCACCTCAACTTCAAGTAAGAACTGCAATGGAAGATTATATACTACTGGCACTAGACTTCAGTTACTTTGGCACATATAAATGTTGAAGTGGTCATTTTTTAAAAACAATTGTGGTGAGTATGCAATAAAGTTTTATCCTTTGGGCGTTAAATTTTAAGGGCAATAAGTCCCATCACTAAATATGGAATTGAATGGTCTCCAGAATTAGACTTTTTTGCATTTGTTTACTGTACCAAATCTAATGCTTAAAAATAAAGAACTTATTATTACTTAATAGTACTAGCTGAAATAATACTTGCCTAACACTGGAAAACTCTAGTGTTAGGCAAGTAATTCACAGTTGAAATGTGGCTTAACAAGGTTCCTTCAATTGCCACATTAGAAAGAAATCACAAAGTTCAAGTCAGAGGGAAGAACCACAATTTTATCAAATTTGGATGAATTTGATAACCACCATTTCATATTTCCTAATAAGTATGATATCCTTACACAAGCAGCGTTAATACAAAACAAGAGGACAATTTATCAGAAAAAGTAAGCTTCACATTAAAATTGCCATGCTTTATCTGACCTTCAAAATTTAGAGTCCTCAATAGAGACCAGCAAAGAAATAAAGAACAATTTATCTGCTTTCTTCCATCTAGTGGTTATTAGAGTTTTTACAGCCTAGATATGACATGCCTAATTAAAATTGCAATTTAAAAAGAAACAGCACGCAACAGTGTATTAGTCGATACTCAGTCAGAAGTAAGATCTCTTTAATTTCTTATGGATTGTGCCCAGTATAGTGGAAATAACTGGGTGAAACTAAATTAGATAGATTTCCATAAGATTTCCTTCTAAGGAGAAATTCATAGAAGTAGAAGGGAAGATTATAACCCTATACATATTTACGCAAGAGTAAATGAGAAAGCACTGATTAGATTTTGTTGAAAAAATATATTTTAGTGGTTTGTAACTTGGCATTGAAATCATGCATTGAAATTGCAATCATAGCATAGAAGAAAAATGGAATTTTAGAAGGTTTTAATCCAAAAAAGCTAATACTGCAGAAAAAAAGTATTTCACTCTGTAAAAAAATATCGAGAAGAAAATCTGAAACCAATGTTTGACTCATTAAAGCTGATGTACGCAGTATCTCCTGAAAATACAGTTTGCCTTGAAGCTTAATCCTTCATTTTAAGTTCTTCTTCCTAACTAGCCACGATAACAGAGGTAGCTACTGAAAAAAATCACAGGAGACCAGTCTCCATCTGTTTCTCTGTGTTAAAGATACGCAGCTGAAAGTGTTGATGTAATCATGTAATGTCACATGTAATATATTATCAAGTCTTACATTCTGGGAAAGCAGAGAATAAAGTAAACCAAACACTGTTTATACTATAACAAATGAAAAGTAGATACTCATGAGTGGGATCTGAACAGTGGTGGGTTTCAAAAAGTTTTACTACTGGTTCTGTGTGTGTGGTTTGGTGGGTGTGGCTTGGTGGGCATGTCAGGGGAAGGATACTGTAAAATCTCCATTTCCACCCCACTCTAGGGGAAGAATACTGTAAAACTCCATTCCCTCCCCAATCCAGGGAAAGGTTACTGCAAAATCCTCATTTCTGAGGAGCCTTAGTGGCGTAGGAGGCTAATGCCTCCGACAAGGGAGCATTTAACATCCAGTTGCCTGCAATTACTGTAAGTTCAAATCTCACCAGGCTCAAGGTTGACTCAGCCTTCCATCCTTTCTAAGGTGGGTAAACTGAGGACCCGGTTTGTGGGGGCAATAAGCTGACTTTGTATAAAATATACAAAAGTATGAAGGCTATTGCTTAACGCATTGTAAGCCGCCCTGAGTCTCCGGAGAAGGGCGGCATATAAATAAGAATTAAAAAAAAATTTCCTCCTGATCAGCTGGGACTTGGGAGGCAGAGAATAGATGGGGGCGGGACCAGTCAGAATTTTTACTACTGGTTCCCCGAACTACTCAAAATTTCTACTACCGGTTTATCAGAACTGGTCAGAACCTGCTGAAACCCACCTCTGGATCTGAAGCTGAAATGTGTTCTTTTCCCTTTCTGTGGGTGGGAGAGAGAGAAACTACAAAATTGCTCAATCATTCAAACAATAGATGAAACCTAGTTTCATTATACTGTGGAATTCTTGGCTGTATGATGACAGTTAGGCCTGTTCATACTTACAGAAAAAAACAAAGACAAAAAATGTTCAATCGTTAGATGACTAAGGCTGCTGATGTTTCAGCTTGTGGAGTCCCATAAGACATATAGATGCTCTGGAGTATGACTCCTGCCAAGTGATGTGTCTCTTTTAGCCATGGGCAAAAGGATTTGGGAAGGGATTGATGCCATTCTGAGAGAGGCATCATGCCACTTGCTTTGAAAGTGATGACAGTGAGCACTCTTCTGCAGAGAGACCATATCTTGATAAAACTTTCTTTATATTTTGCAACTTGCTACTTATATGTAATATTGCTAAGGACGTAATAGAGAATCATGTGCATTATAAAAATTCAGAGGGCTTTTTTTTTTTTTTTTGCAACTTTGTACTTTTAGAGAAGGTTTCTAAGAAGGAAGTAGAGAACCAGGTACAAAAACTGTAAAACAGCTCTGAACAACTTAAGGACTGTTGGATGGGTTCTGCCCACCAAGCAACCTTGTGCAATTCACCATCACCCCAAAAGACCTGCTGCTGGGCACCTCCAAGCCTCACTGCCACTACCAGATCCAGCACAGTCACTGCTCTACTAGCTTCGGAAAAGCTGATCAATATGTGAGGTATTGAAGCCGATTATGACTTTTATTCATCATGTTCATTTATCATATTTAATCCTTTCTTCTTTATAAATGTGCATGCTTGTCCCAGAGGAGGCAGAACATTAAGTGTCTTTTTGTCATCATTCAGTTCTAGGCATGAGATAGAAACATTGGCTATTGGAGTGGATGATCTAAATTAGGATGTCCCCTGCATGACCAGATCTGTCATTTGGGAGAGAGATTTTTCTGACCTGTAACTGGATGGTGTGCCAGTTATAGCCCAATCTTTATTCAAAAAGCTTTAATGACATTTACTCATGCCGTCTAGATTACTGCAACTTTCTGACTCAAATTACAACCAAAAAAATTGTAATGGGGAACTCACAACTGTAGAGTTCCACATATATTTTGAACTGGCTACCAGTTGACATCTGAGCCCAATTTGAAGTATCAATCATTGCTTATAAAGATCAACAGTGTAGTGTAGTGATCAAAAGAGTGTAAAAGTATAACTATGCTGGTAGGTAGACAGATAATCATAATATGGCAGCAACATTAACATCAAAGGCTCTACAACCATTGAAAACTGTGGAGGAATTAGTCTAAGGAAGAGCCTGCCTCATCAATCAATTCTAAAACAGCCTTCAGTTGTTAATACTGTAGTTCATTGAGTGGTTTGTTCCTATGATTTGGCCACACTTGTAATGATAAAATACCCACTTCATTCACAACCTTGAACCTTCAAGTTTCTAGGTGTGTGACCCTGGCATGATTCTAGTGGAATCTCTAAGTCAAAGAAAACTATCTACTAGTTTCTAGGTTTTAATTGAATTAATCATATTGGTATGCTCACTAGGTATGTTAATGACTCTAGGCAGAGCTGTCAAACTCCTGGCCCATGGGCCAGATGTGTCATGTATAGGCCACACCCATTCCCAGTTTAGCAAAGGGGGAAAAGTCCCAATACGTCACATGATGTTGCTGTGATTATGTGAGTTTGACACCCCTGCCCTAGGCAGTTCATGCATGTACCTACCAATGCTTTATGAAGCTTGTAAAGCTTCCGCTAGAACAGAGGTAACAAACGCACGTCATCACAGTAGTGTTACATTACGTATTGGGACTTTTTCCATCTTCGCTAAATGGGGCTTGGGCATGGCCAGTGCGTGATGCATCCAGCCCACGGGCCAGGACTTTGACTGAGCTAGAAAGTTTCATTGAATCATGTCCTCAAACTGAATCTTGTAATTAACTTAATTTATTCAAGGTGACAGGTAGGTCAAATTAGTTGACTTTGATTTGATTCATAGAAATTTGAAGGTTTTGAAACTTGACACGCTAATGTTGCTAATTCATACTGTATATAGAAAAAGCTGAAGGAGGCAAGAATGCTATAATGGGCTTTCTGATTTTGTAATACGTATTTGGTGGATTTTATCAACTCTGAAACTCCTGCTATCAGAATGCCTATAGGAGTGCTGCTAGACTGACTGTGACTTATTCTTCTCTTAGAATTGCTTTATTTAGGTGCATTTAAAGGAAGGGAAGGGGGAAATCAGATTTATTTTGCTGTGTTTTTAAAGTAAAAGTTGTTCTTTCTTGTGTTACTGTTACCTTTCTTCATATATCTTTTCATCATTTCTTAACTCAGTGTGTTTGCTGCATTAATCTTTGCATGCAGCTGTTCTTCAACATTTTCAAGGTTGTTCATTCTTCCATATCCCACATTTAGGAATCAGGAAAAAAGTAATTCCTCTTTACTTCCTGATATTTATTCTAGCTTTTTTCACTACATAGATGGTCCTGAGATAGTGTTCTGGTTATTAGACTATAGCCTACAAATAGAGCTTACGACATAATGTATATCACACTGACTGGTTTATGTAGTGGTGAAAACATACTTATTTTAAAAAAAAAATCTGCAGAAGCCACTTAAAACACAAGATTCTCAGAAGAATCTAACTTTGCCAAAGAGTGATGGCAATAAATTTGGAAATCAGTGGTCAAAGAATAGTGGGTTTTTAGATGTTTTTAGTAAGAGCCTATTTTAAACATCCTTTTTTTAAAAAATTGGAGCCAAAGTAGTTTCTGCATTTGTTCAATCTTGCCTTAGCTCTTTGTTGAACAATTGCTCTCTTCATTCCAATTGTATCTATTTCAAAAAAAAAGAAGAAGTAAAGGAACAATTTAGAACTTTATTGCAGTGAAATTTTTGAGGCCAACCAGTTGAAACTTTGCAGGTTCATGTTCTCCTACTATTTTCATCCCTTTCTGCTCCAAATTGAATCAGCTCTGGATATTTTTAGGCTCACTCATTGTAACTGATGAATGAATCTTGAACTGTTGCCTTAAAACTTCAAAGTGAGAGTTTAGATGAGTCTCGTAACCTTCAAATCTTAAACTCAAATTAAACTTTGGCTGATCTGCACACAAGTAGTATCTATTAAGACTGTTCATGCTTAAAATGATTTGGACAAAGTACTTTGGACCTGTTTTCTATTCATTAAAGCATCACAACTTTTTTCAGACTTCCAAAACCTTGCAAAAAGATGCAGCTTCTTTAAGCATTGCTTTAAGAAATCAACTAATTAAAGCAGCCAAATTACTCTTCAGTTTTGCACAGAAGTCTATAAAAAAGTTGTGGCTGCTTTAATGAATAGAAGTACTGTGTTCATATGAGCTCCAAAGCATTTCTATTCAATCATTTTCAAACATGCATAAACTATAATTTAATTCTTGTAGCCCACTAATAGCTATCATTTTTGATTTTTTAAAAAACAGTTGTCATTTCTCAGCACTAACTACCATGCTGTCTGAAATACTCATTGGTTCAGTGTGCACATAGAAAGATTTTTTGTTATTAGCACTAACTGCCTAAACAGTTTAGGAAGGTCTCTCTGTTTATTTGATGCCACTTCATGGCACTGATAATCTTCTCTAAAGAATGCACACTGAGCTATCTTTGCAATTATTTTGGCACTTGGCAAAAGCAAATGACAAATAAACATTTGAGTCAACTTTAAGTTGACTTTTTAGCAGACAGAAAGGCAGTAAAATTGTTTTCAATAAATATGGAATATTTATAGGAGAGAGAGAGACCAAAAATGATGTCTTATGTAATATATTCCATGTGCAAAAATTCTCTTCAAGTCTTTCCATTTTTAAATGATCATAAAAGAAACCAGTGATGAAATCCAATTTTTTTTACTACCAGTTCTTTGGGTGTGGTGTGGCTTGGTGGCCATGGCTTGGTGGGCATGTCAGGGAAAGGATACCTCAAAATCCCCATTCTCTCCCCCCTCCTGGGGGAAGGATGTTGTAAAATCTCAATTCTCACCCCACTCTGGGGCCAGCCAGAGGTGGT
Source organism: Ptyas mucosa (assembly GCA_012654045.1). Taxonomy (NCBI): domain Eukaryota; kingdom Metazoa; phylum Chordata; class Lepidosauria; order Squamata; family Colubridae; genus Ptyas; species Ptyas mucosa. The sequence continues at coordinate 8,066,410 of WNWU01000007.1, read as the reverse complement.
ATTTTCTGGTTCTCCAAACTACTCAAAATTTCCACTACTAGTTCTCCAGAACCTGTCAGAACCTGCTGGATTTCACCCCTGAAAGAAACTGATAAAACCTGAAGCTAGACTTATCTGCTTCTTCCCCAATAGGCCCTGTGCCAGTCCAGACTGCATATACTGCCACCAATTTCATATATTATTTGCAATGGCATGGACAAGAAGTAACATTTTACAATCTATAGATACTGTAGCCCTGGTGGTGGCTCACATCCTATTTGATTGTTGCTTGTATAAGGGGGTGAGAGACAGGTACCTTGGTCTATATACCAAACGAACAACCCATTGAGATCCCCATATCAGAACAACTTACTTTATCTGCAGCAAGAACCTGAAAATAACATTTAACACAGCACAGTACTTAAACAAAATGGTTCGTTTGAGATCTGCATATGTGGGACTGATTGGGGTAGATTGTAAGGGTGACACTGAAATATAATTTTATGTCATTTTATTCTATTTTATATATTTATGTATTAAATTATATTGTATCTTATCCTATAACTATTGTATTTTACTCTACTCTTATTTTAAATTGTTTGTATAGGATTTTATTGGTGATATGTGTTTGAACTTCGTGCTTTGATATGGCCTATAGGCTAATCAATAAAACTATCTAATCTACTGTAGCCCTGGTGGTGCAGTAGAGTTTGAACCTGACTGGCTCAAAGATGACTCAGCCTTCCATCCTTCTGAAGTCATTAGAATGAGGACCCAGACTGTTGGGGACAATATGCTGACTCTGTAAACCACTCTGTAAACCACTTTACAGAATGCTGTAAAGCACCATGGAGCTGCATATAAGTTTAAGCACTATTGCTATAATCAGGTGGTGTTCAAGATATGAAAATGTCCACGACAGTACTGATGAATATAAAAATTGATTTCTGTGAACCATCAATGAAGTTATGCAATTCAATCTATGTTGAATTGGTTTAATCTTTTTCCTTTCCAAACCACTGATTCTTGCAGAAACAAGCTTTTCACACAGACCCTTTATTCACTGGCCTTCCTTATGATAGCTGTAGATAAAATATAACTCAGAGATGGAAGAACCATCAACATACATTTTTGGAAACAATGAAAACTATTTATCCAGAAATAAGCAGCCTACTGCAATTAAAATACAACTCTCATCAGATCCAATTATCATAATCAAGGTATTGTGGAAATCATAATCTAAAATATCTGTAGGACTTCAGGTTTTCTGGTTCTCATACTTCTTAAAGATTTTTCTTCAACTTTGCAGGATAACTTCTATTCCTAAATAAGAAAATAGAGCAATTCTAAATATTTTCAGTGTCTATTGAATATAGATGTCCATTGAAGAAGAAATAAAGAATGAAAATAATTTATGATCTGCTATGGGAATGATACAATATTTTTCTAATAAAAAACCAGTTGCTATATTAACAGCTCATTTGTTTGTGGATATGATAATGCTGCATAGCTAAAGAACAGAAAAGGAGAACAAAGAAATTTAATTACACTTCAAACCTTTAAGTCAGTGAATGTCAGAGTTCTTTGACATTTAAATAATTTTAAATGACTTCTGAACACCCATATCATTTTCTCTTATGATTATCAGTGCTAAATCACAAATCAAAACAAATATTTCAAAAGTAAATATTTCAAAAATCTGAGACTATTATGACATTGGAGAACTGGATCAGTTCAAGCATCAGCCTGTCGGAATACAGAATACAGATTTTGTTACAATGAATAACATCTTCTGAAAGCACATATCCAAGACAAATTGAGGTTACATGATGTATTAATCCATGTATGGTTGGTTATATTTTGTATGTAATCAATAATTTATGTTTAAGCAATATTTAATGTTATATCATAACCTAGTAACAAAGTATGTAAGGGACGGGAAGAGTAAGTTAATATAGCAACACAAGCTTGTCATTCATGATTATATATAGGAGAAGGAATGGCAGAACTTGAGGGTGGAGTGAAAAGAGGGATCAGCCTCACGTAGGCACAAGAGAATTAAGTTCACTCTCCCTTAAGTGCCATTGATCTTTATCTAACCAGGTGCTGATTGTTAGTTGAGAAGATCCCTGTCATAGCTTTTAGCAATAAATAAGCTTAATTGAACCGTCTCATCTGGATCTGGTTGTTCGTGCCTGACATATTTTTAAGGTAGATTTTAGAACAGGGATATCAAACTCGTGGCCCTTGGCCTGGATGTGTCACGTGCTGGCCATGCCCACCCCTGGTTTAGCAATATGTCATGCAACAACAACGTGATGCCACAAATTTGACACCCCTGCTTTAAAATGAACCCATGCTGGACCAGACCAAAACCTAGCTACTCAAGCATTATATTTACTTGCTAGGAAAACAAGAAAACAAGATCTGCGCATTCATCCATTTGTGCCTCCTTACAGTTAGCCTAGAGAGGTTGGTTGCTTGTCATATTAGATATGATCCTAATGTGACCTTTTCATAATGAAAGTCAGTGTTTTGGGACCATTGAAGCTGATTTTTAGCTTTTTGGGTTGGGGCAGTGGAGGGAGAGAGGAAGAGAGGGATAGGAAGGATGCTTTGGTCATAATATATTTAGAATTAACCTTCATATCTTCATATTATTGTAGAAATGGCCTTGTTTAACAATTTTTAAAATGTATATTGTAGTCTGCATAGTGTAAAATAAAAGGTATTTTAATAACAAATAATAGAGTAAGATACAAGTGAATAGAGGAATAGGAGAAGAAAAACATGGATAACTGACAGGTGAAACTATAATTACTTCTTCCAAATAAAAGGGAGATGGCAAACTCCCTCCTACCTTGAAATCCAGTCATTATTTAAATCAGCTTTGAATTTGTTTTAAGACAAAAGTAAAAAGGTTTTGTTTTAAGTGATAATATTCCACGTTTGTAAGGAGTGAGGCCTAAACATGAATTATACATATGTATTTTATGACAAAGGTAAAAATTTAGTGGTAAAAAACTGTTCTAACAGATGTAGCCTTCAAGTGTGTGACACAATTTAACACTTGCTGTTTTGTACTTTTACACATTCAAGTGTTTCCTGGAAGTCTTTTTTGATGAAATAATGGAAAACAAACTGATCTATTCATAAATAGGATGTAAAAACATTTAAGTTCTGCAACATGTAGGCTTTCCTATTATAGGCTATATAAGTATATAAAGTATTATACACGGAGCTGCCCAATTTGTGTAAAAATAAAACAAATGGGATAAATGACAAGAGAGAAAAATACAAAAGCTCATTCTGCAGTCATGTCAAATGAAGACATTCCATAAGTAATAAACATCCCAAATCAATTTTGAAAAAAGGACACAAATATGCACTTATACTTTGTATAGTTGTAAAAAAGTTTTTGATACGGAGGATAATATGGTGTGTGCAGTTAAAAGACTTCCTAATTATGGGATAGAGCTGAGGACTTCTGTTTTATTCACTTTTTTATTACAACCTTTTAAAATAGCTATGCAATTTTGATGCAATAATTTTTCGTCAGCTCATAATGCAGTCAAATCTCATTTTCATGCTCAGAAAAAGAATATCATGAATGTCAGGGAAACAGTGATGGATTATGATGATTGTTTTCCAGTTGTAAGAACAATGAAAGTAACTTTATAATAGACTTCCAGGGGAGGTATGGTGAATTGAAGCCATTTCTGCAGTTGATTGTGGCTGCTTTAGTGAAAAGATTTTGAGGCCTAAAGCATGCATGGAAAGCTGCTTGTTTGCTAAAAGAGTCCCCTCAGTGCTCCTATTTACTGGCAGTAAACACTTGGTATCTCTGTTTTCTCTTCACTTCCAAGAAATGCCTTATTCCTGGTTTTACTGATTATATATTGCTCCAAATCTCTGCTTTCTCATTGGTATAACTTAGTTTCTGCCATGACTCTGATTTCCCAACTCATTTTTCCAGAGTGCCAGGAAGGACCTGAAAATGTCTATTCACTGAGGTCAAAGCCAGATGAAACAATCTGGGACTATCATGCGTTGTGAATAGCAGTCTAATTCAATGAGTGGTATTCTCTAAGGAGCAGAAAACAGCTGTGGAGCTCAGAGCTGAGTGTGCCGTGAAGAATATATTCTTCAACCCTTTAGTTAGATGAATGTTTGCAGTGGCTAAGCAACGTTCTCTTGTCAATACAACAGAATTAGGAAAGACCATATTATTATTTTCTTCAACAACAGTGGTGGTATTCAGCCGGTTCTATCCAGTTCAGGTGAACCAATAGCAGTAGCTGCAGGAGGCTCCACCCACCCACTTAGATGTCATCACATCCCATTTTTGATGCTTTGCATACAAGCATGCTCACATTTGCGAACCGGTAGAGAAGGTAAGTTAATACCACCACTGTTCAACAACCACAACATTAAGATTCCGTGTACAAGTGGGCCTTATATCCAAATCTCTCTCATTAATCTGCATATCTTAATAGTATTTATTACATCTATAGGCCACATAGTGTATATTGTATCCCATCCTCCCAGCATCCTCAAAAGAAATACCTATTGTGATGGATGCCAAGAATTTCAGCTTGTCAACATACTAGCAGCTGCAGGTTCCCCAGTGATTATAATTGCTTTTTAAGATCTCCTGTTTATGAGCTTAACTCTTTCAATTATAAATTCTCTAGGATTGACGGCAGAGCTATGTGCTTCCTCCTAGATCTGGCTTATCCATGAGATGGTCTCTTCAGGGCAGAAGATAGTCACGCACAGATAAAAACATACTCGTGTCATAGTCTTTTAATTTCTCTTTTTCAGAGCATGTCATGAGTGCCAAAATCCACTAACTTTGAAATTGCTTCTTTAATCATTGCCTTTTCATTTACATCTTTGATATACAATGCATGTCTTAATTTTACAGTGAAATATGCTTATATTTGCTACATAGGTTTAGCTAACATTAGACAAATAAATTGAAAACTGTCTCTTTCTTGTCTTGATACAAATCTTTATATAAAAATTGTCTGTGAAACAAGGACAATCAATATATATAGCAGCTTGGGACTCAACTTGAAAGCAATAATAAATTGATGAGTTCAGATTAGGTCAAAGATCAACAATGTTTAGAAATAATCATGAATAACTGTTGTGAGAAAATATACTAAAGAAACAAGCAATTTGAAACAAACACACAAGCAAAGTGTTTGTGTGTCTCTGCATCTGTGTACATGTATTTCTTTATTCATAAATTTTGATAATTTCAGCTTTTGGGAAATTCAGATTAATAAAACTATTATCTCTGCAAATCCTTAAGGGACTTTTGCTGATACTGGGAATGAAATAATGATACTTTGTGGATTTGTTTATAGATAAGACATAGGATATGGAAAGAAGACATCATTTGTTATATTTTAAGGGATGGTGGTATGTTAGTAAAATTATTTAGTAAGGGAATTCACTTCTCATATATTTATTTTATTTTTCTTTTTTTCAGCAACTTTGATTTTTTTCTTTTTATTCTTTTATCTGTCTTAGTTTGTATTAACTTTGTAATTGTAACCTATAATAAAAGAAAAGTAAGAGGGGGGGGGGAAAGAAAATTCTATAGTATAATATTTCAATATAGAAATTATTACAAGACCAGCAGTCCTTATTTGCATTGGATTTTGCTAAGCTAGACTTTCTAAATGCTGCAATATTTAAAATGGTCAAAGGTAACTATCAGAGGTTAGCAAGACTGAGCCTTTTGCCATTATTTTCCAGAATCAGCATACCTTACAGATGCACTTTGCATGCATAATAATCATCCTTACAGCTTCTCTAACCTCAACAAATGATTTGGTGCTACATGCAACCCAAACAATATTAATCAAAGTGACAGATATACTTCCCCAATATTCAGAATTCATTTTTAAAAGGAATGTCATTTCTGTGGTTGTTGTTGGTTTCTTTTTTTAAAGAGTGTAATTTTAAAAGTTGGAGAGATGTATATACAGGTAGAATTTATAAAGTAGGAAAGGAAAGAAGATAGGAAACAAATTAACAACATTGGGTAGGAAAAGAAGAAAAAAATTCAAAAAAATCTAATAGATGCTCCCTCTTGCTTAATAGACCTACAAATAGTTGTAAAGTTTTCCATGTATATTTGCGGTTACTTTTTTAGATCATAATCTCTGAAAATATCCCAAATATAAAATTATATTGTCTATCAATCAAATCGACCAAACAAGTTATTAGATGGTAACCCAAAAAGTTAGACTAAACAATCAAAATCTTAAAACATTCATTGTCATCATCACTATTGTCATCATCATCATCGTCGTCATCCCTGGTAGTTCATTGTCATCTGTTGAGCCTCAATGGGTACCTGTGAGCCACTTCTTCTCTCAGAACTTTGCAGAGCTGAAATGGGACAAATTGAAGGGAGAACTATGAAGCTGTTTTAAACTCCTGCAAAAAAGTAAGATACAAATGTGACAAATAAATAATATAATTCTGGGCACTGTACCCTTTAGATCTCAAAAAGGTACAGATGAGGACTAGCAAGAGGATGAGGTAATTCAAAAGAGTTGCTTTAGTCTATCAAAACAACAACAACAACAACTGCGGTGGCATACAGTAGATCTACATATCATCTCCATAACTGAGAATTGTTTCACAAATTTCATTGTTAAACTGTGGAATGTACTATTATAGAATGTGTTTTACTCCACAACTTCAGTCACATTGTCATTCGTACACTACTCTCAGTCACTACTACATATAAAACTATAGATTTTATTTCTCCCGTTGTTAAAGAGCTTGATCAGAAGGATATAAGTGCTTTGAAGTGAAAACTGGGTATAAAAGAGAGATCATAATTATTACATGTTGTTCTATATATCATGTTATGCATGTTTAATAGCAATTTTCTGAGGCTGGATTATATGTTCAGTGACAGATGATCAATTAGAGCTGTAGTCCTGTTTTGACATTTCTAAATGTAAGCTTCTTCAAACCCTTCATCAAACTTACTGAGTAGATATGGATAGAATTTGATTCTATTGAACAAATGTTACATATACAGTAAATTCACATACACACAAATTCCATTAACTGTCCATTTATTTCCATTTTAGTTAATTGTTGTTATCAGATTGTCCTAAAGCAAATAAAGAACAGGCTTCATTATCCCCAAACATGATTAACAGCTTAAAGCCCATGGAAAAATTGACTAGTAAAAAAAGTAGTATGCTGTGATGGCATCTTGTTTTCACCTTCCTTGTTTCTTTTCTGCATAATAAAGAGGGCATATGTGTATCCTTGGTGAAGGTCCACATGGTTACTTACAATAGAAAGCAAACGTGAAGTTTTGAAAATATTGATTTTTTTTTAAAGAAAAAAAAAACCTCTCTGGTGCTTAGTTACTTTTATTTTACTGACATATTTTTCTAAACCAAGTAATCTGTGCACCGTGGCACTTGGGGAAATAGATTAAGTACATACAATATAGTTATGGTAATTTTCACTTTAAAATAGTTTCTTACTGTTTTATTTTTATAATTTTGTGCCTGAACATCTCTCCCTCTCTCCATCTTCCTCTCCCCCCCCTCCCCAGTTTCTCTCAATTTGTTCTTGGTTTTTGAATGTGTTGAAGCCTATGTCATTGTTTTTAACAAAGCAAAACCTTAGGTAATATGTTATAGGAAATCCCAGTAGCTGGTAATCTACTATTTTCATTGGAAATGAAAAAGCATTTAAAAAGTTTGATTACCTTTCTATTAAAATGTGTGAAGTGTTGTATCAGGTACATTTAGAAAATATCCCTTCTGCATTTCCCAGAGAGTGAACTTTACCACCTCACCAAAGCTTATAATAATGGGTCCTTTCCAACAGTTTGGAAGACATGTTCTGAATTCTTTTGTGTTTGGACAAGCTGACAAGGCCTTATAGGAAAAGCTCAGGAAAACATTGAGTTTCTTGGCTGAAATTATTTTTCTCCCAGTAAAATGGTCCTTAACCATTTTACTATTCATTTTACTTTCAGAAAAAGTTACATGATTTTTTGTATTTTAAGCACTGAAACATTCCCTCATGATTGTTGTATATAACGGTTATATAAAGTGATTGACAAATGGTTTTAATCTCTTCCTTTCATTTTTACCCTTGTTAAAATAAATTGCATCCCTCAGCTCTTACTCCTGTATTTTATTTCTTCCCTATGGTTTATTACCTTAGTGGTCCAGAAAGCTCATCATTGTTGCTTTCTCTCCAACATCTCCCTAGTATCTTTTTAGGCTCACTTAAGCTGTCAAGACTCCCAGTAAGCCTATTATCAATGAAAGCTTTAAGAGTGCCACTATTACTTTTAAAAAAATGGTTGATTCTTTTTCAGGCATAATATTTTTACCTTAGAAATATGTACAGATCTTAACTCTAAGATGTAAAAAAATTTTTTGCCTAGCTTCGGCTAAAAATGAAACAAATACAATTAAATGATCCTGATATAAAATAATAGAATAATATGCATTTGTAGTAGATAGTAAGGAATAGGGCCTTGGCTGAGAAACCATGGCAATTTTCAAGAATTATCAGACCTGCAGGAGGTTAGAACTAAGAGAACTTTTACCATCTTTGGCTTGGAAGGACAAAATTTGGGATGCTGCCCTCAAGCACTGACCTTACTGGTTGTTTGATGGAGGAGAAAATTTCTGTTAACAAATCAGGTTGTGAAATTGAGTGGAAGGGGACAACCTCTAATCATTCCTATTTCTCTTCTCATGGGAAATAAGGCAGCAGAAATCGTGTCCCAAATGACTGAAAGTCAGGGACTTTTGGGGGGTTAGATTTCCTAAATGATCGATAATCTTGGTAGAATGGCTCCCTTATAAAGAAATATTTCCAATCTGACTAATTTTCTGGCCTGCTTTTATTACAAATTTCTAAAAAATAAAGGACAGAGTTCACTTATAAGATTTACATAATGACTTAATGCATGATAATTCCTAGAAGGACTGGGAAAAAAGTGCCCTTCAAAGCCACTTATAAACTCAACAAGCTTTTAAAATATAATAATTCCAATAATAATGGGTTGAATCACATTATAAAATGTCTAGATGGCAATCCTCATCTACTTTCCTTAAGTTTCCTTCTCCAAGCAATTGACGATGAGAATATATTGTGATTTATTTCCATTCCACCCACGAACCTCTGCCTCAAAATATACGTCTTCATTTCTATCAGCTTGGGCCATATATGTGTTAATATTTTTGTTCATTAATGTTTTTTATGTGTCTGCATTAGTGAAAGTAGTATAAGTTACAGTAATTTACCTTCTGACTCTAAACCATATACAGCTGAGGAGAAAACTCACTTCATGACATTTCTTCAACATGATTAGGCAGAAACAAGAGTTACAAACATGAAAATTACTTTGTCAAGCTAAGACTACAAGCACCACTTGAGATTAATCTTCGATTGTTTCCCTTCAAAAATGCCTCATTTTAGTGCTCTTCTATTTTCTATACACAAGTGTTCATGTGCATGTGCAAATTTGCCAGAAGCCACATTTCAAGGAAAAAAGTAAATGTCAGTCAATTAAATATTATTTGTATTATTGATTAAAATCATCAACCCCCTTGAAAAACACTTGTCTATACATACAGAAAATCGTACACACTTTCATTCTCAACCACATTACATATACTGTATATTAACATATATTTCTCTCCTTCTTTCTAACAGAAGTAAAGGAGAAAGAAGAGATACAGAGAAATAATGTGATGTTAATTGAAGTTCATTAGACTTCAGTTCTAATGATGTCTAGTCCCAAGAGTAAGAAGCAGGAGAATCTCCAGTTGTGAACTTTATAATTGTTTTTTTAAAAATGCATATGCTTTCATGAGCTGTACCTGGCTTCATCAGGTGCCACTGATGAAGTGAGCTACAGGTTATGAAAGCTTACCGTATATACTCGAATATAAGCTGAATTTTTCAGCCCGTTTTTCAGGCTGAAAAACGCCCCCTCGGCTTATATTCAGGTCACGAAAAAAATGACTTTTTCCCTGCAACTGGCTCCCAAGGCTTGCTAGGGGCATGAGGGGGGTGCCTAGCAAGACTCTCTGCAGCCCCCTGGAAGCAAAAACGGGCTGGGGGGGGGCTTAAAGGGAGAAAGAAACAAAGAAATCCTCACGTTTAGAGAGATCCCATGTGCACTGACCTTGAGTTGAGAGCTGATTGTAATTGGCTGCTAGCTAGCCTTCTTGTAATTGGCTGCTAGCTAGTGGGTTCTCCCAGCTTGGCTGTCTCAGGAATTCTGGGAGTTGAAGTCCACAGGTTGTAAAAGGGCCACATTTGCCCAGCCCTGGTATCTCTTAACAGAGGCTTCAACTTGCCTGAAATTAGATCAAGCCAGTGACTGGGTGGGTGTGGTCATGTGATATATGTGTATAGGGACTACTCAGAGGGCTGAAAAAAGTCATTTCTGACAGGTCCTCACACTTCTGACTGGTCCTCACACTTATGACCATCCTCACATTTATGCCCGTGCAGCATTCTTAAAACCATGTCACTCATTTCACAACTGCTTCTCTTTACCATGGTGACAAGATAGGGCAAAAACATAAAATGTGAGGACAGTCGTAAGTTCGAGGACTGGTCACAAGTGCGAAGACCAGTCAAAAATAACTTTTTCAGCCCTCTGAGTAGTCCATATGCACAAAAGGACTACCCAGAGGGCTGAAAAAAGTGATTTCTGACAGGTCTTCGCACTTTTGACCAGTCTTTTTTTATTTTGAAATTTACCAGTAGCCACTGCATTTCCCACCCCTGGCTTATACTCGAGTCAATGAGTTTTCGCAGTTTTTTGGGGTAAAATTGGGGGGGGGTTGGCTTATATTTGGGTCGGCTTATACTCGAGTATATACGGTATATCCCCCAAGACTAAAATGATGGGATGGTAACATAATTTTAAAAACTATTAAAAAAAACTTATTCTGCTTAAAATGAGCTTTCTTACCTGACTTTTTAAAACTTCTGCATTGAAAGTAAATCTCAGTAAAAATAAATAAAATTGTCTAGTTTTATTGGAACTGAGTTTTTCATAATAATGAATAATATTCAAGCCTTTTATGTCTTATGATAATACAAGCTGTTCTTACAATTTGGAAGATTCTTAATAAAGAATAAAGAAAAGTTGATCTTTAGAAAATGTGTTTTGTAAGAAAAGTCAATCTTCAGAATAATCACATTGATGAATCAAGAGATGCTATCCTTAAATATGTAACTAATCTCTTAAACATAGTAAGGCAGAATAATCAAGGTGAACATCTCTATATGGTTTCTAATTGTTTCAACACATCACAATTATTTCAAGTTATCACCTTTGAGTTATACAAGTTGAAGTTAGTTATATTATCTATTAAGTTTTTCTTTGAGCGTTTATGGCTGTTTTAAACTCCATTGATATACAATTGAGGATTTTTGTTATCCAGCATTAATCTTTGTCAATGTCTTGGGTTTTCCATTACCATATAGATCTAAATGATGAATTCTATAAATAAAGGCTGCATAAATGAAACAAACAAACAAACAAACTCTATACTCCAAAGAACATATTCCTCTGTGGTTAATTTTGAATGATGATTCTTGACAATGGAGGAGTCTTCTTAGGAATTCTTCACAATTTCTGATCATTGTAATGTTCTTCTCTTGTGAGCCCCTTAAGTGTCCTTATCTGGTTACTTATTTTTTCACTTTCTTTGCTTCTTATCTTCTAGCTTAACTGCCATAAGACCTAATTCAATACATTAGAATTTAGTAGAAAATATGTGATTTATTACAGTGCATCAGTAGCTGTCAGTCTAAAACCAACTAAGTGAAAGGCTGCTCTACTTTAAGAATCATTTGGGTCATAGCTCAGGAACTCTGAACTTATCACATCAACCCAAATCACCATAAGATAAACTTTGTCATAGGAAGATGAGGAGAAGGTGACAGGGGATAAACTAATGTACCTGACTAGGTGTCACCTAGGGCATCCTCTCCATGCTGTCTGGTTTAGACAGAGATACATGTATTTTAAAAATTCATTGATTTATCTGTTGCTGGGAAGGTTAAGAAGGGTTGAAATAATATTGCATGTGCACAGTGATTCAAATTGTTTTGCCTTCATAGAATCATACTGTAGAATGCAAGGAAGAAGTCTTGAACATCATTGGAGACTGTCTTGTCCAATTTCTTCCCAATACAGGAATCTATTGCTAATGCATCTCTGACAGATGTCCATCCACTTTCTGTTAAATGCATTTAAATGAAGGAGAATCCACTAGCACCTGAACAGTCTGTTTATTAATATTGGAAAATTTTCCTGAGACCCAGTAGAAATATTCCTTCTTTTAATTTAAACTAAATTAAACACTAAGCAATTCCAAACTTCTAAAAATTCTAAGCAAAAAAAGCCATGTTAGTATAGTGGTCAAAGTGCTGGTATAGAGACTAGGAGATTGGGAGTTCTAGATCTAGTCACTCTCTCTCTCAGTCCAATTCAATCCAATTTACATGGCTGTTGTCATGGGGAAAGGAGGAAAAGGAAGGAGTATTATATATGTTCACTACCTTCAAGTACAAGTACTTAGTAATAAAGGTGGGATAAAAATCTTATAATTAGAGAAATTCTGTGTCATTTTTCCATAAAATAGTTCTTTGTGTGTTTGAAAACTCTGCTGTCATGTTTCCACACAGCTTTTTCTTGTCCAGTATGAATCTTTCCAATACCTTCAATTGATCCACATAAGTTTTTCCTTTCATGCTTTCTCAGTTTTGTTACCCTCATCTGGTCATGCTGTACTTCAGCAATGTTCTTTTTAAAATGTAGTGCCTAAATTGGATACAATATTTTAAATGAATAAATTTCTTTCCAAAGGATCAGATTAGCAGACTGCTATTCTACAACAAACCAGGGATTGATGTAGTTATATATAAAAAGTTTATTTTATTTTTTATTTTTATTTATTATTTTATTTATTTATTTTTATTTATTTTTATTTATTTATATATTTATATTTTTTTATTTATTTATATTTATATGCCGCCCTTCTCCGGAGACTCAGGGCAGCTTACAATGCGTTAAAGCAATAGCCTTCATACTTTTGTATATTTATACAAAGTCAGCTTATTGCCCCCACAAACCGGGTCCTCATTTTATCCACCTTAGAAAGGATGGAAGGCTGAGTCAACCTTGAGCCTGGTGAGATTAGAACTCGCAGTAATTGCAGGCAGCTGGATGTTAAATGCTGCCTTAATAGGAGGCATTAGCCTGCTATGCCACTCAGGCTCTTATATATATTAATATAGATTTTCTGTAAATTCTGAAGGTTTTTCTCTTTAGTTTTATTTATTTTCTTCTAGCTCTTATTTAGTTTCAGCTTAGTTTTCATTCTTTCTTGTTCTTCTTATTTCTAAAAAAACATACTTTCAGCCTACAGATTTGAATTATGTGTATGTGGGTGATTTGCTTGGTTATTTACAAATATATTCATGTACAAAACCAATGAGTGTGGAATATATTTGCAAAATCATTATTCTGCATTCCTGAGGCTTTTAAGGTAGCTTGGACAAGATCTTATGGATTAGCAATGGTCTACAGCTCAGGGAAATAAATTCATTATAGCAGCAGTGATTTCCTGCTGGATCAGCTAAGTCAGTCAGTTAGTAAGTAAGTAAATAAATAAATAAATATTTGAATATCCCAGCATTTTTTTCTGCTGAAAATGAGAAAAGAAAACTTTTCTGACATGAAGAAATATTTTAAACCACAAATAAAACTGCTTGTGCTTCTGTATTAATAGGAGAAAAAATTATGAGTCTTGGTTTTTATCATTTTCAATCTGTAAATCCAGGAGCTATCTTTATCCAGATGTAGCTAATATAATCACAGCAGATGTGGGATGTGAATCAAGACAAAGAAGGGAGCTTGTTAACGATTCTATTTCACCTGGAGTCTATTCAGGCTGGTGAAAACCTTGCAAACCATTTCAGTTCAACATTTTGCAAACATTTACTAGTGTTCATATATCAATGATAAGAAGATATGGTCTTAATGGACTCTGCTCTAGTCAAGCAAACAAATCATAAAATAAATATAAACTGCTACGTTAGGCTGGGTTGGAGATTATTTTCAAGTAGTTTTGTATTAATTATTTATTCCAACTTAATCTTTGTAAGATAACCTTAAGAAATGTTAGATTTTTAGTATTCTTTTTTGACTATTATTGCACACAGTTCTACAAGCATATTGAAAAATGGTTTGAAGATATAAATATGGGTAATTTCCTCCATTGCACAATTAAACTGAAATAATTAAGATTATTTTGTGTGAAAGGAATTTGAAGGAACCACCCTTTGGGGTTCTACTTTCATGTGGATAAAAGTTTAGAGAAGCTGATTTGGCAAGATGACTGGAAAACAGGGAAAGTTAAAACCATTACCCTTGAAAAATTGGACAGAAAGCTACATATGCAATTTCTTTCTCTCCTACACTATCTCCTTTTTATTCTGACCCTTTCCCTTTTTAATATGTAAATAAAATGCAGAAAGGGACGACCATGATGATGATACTCATTTATCATTTTAAATTGATGTAAGGAAGCTTAGAAGTTTGTTTATGTTTATTTGTTTATGTTGATGTTTTAGTAGTTTGTTTAACATTATGTGGGGATGAATGCCATGACAATGAACTTGAAAATAATATCATGAGACTATGAACAGCTTGGCAAGAAAGTTAAGGAGTTAGAAGCACAAGTGATGTTTTCATCTGTACTTCCAATAAAAGGTCAACATTCAACAAGGAAACAGAGCATTATCAAACTAATCACTAGATTAAGGGATGGTGCTGTCAAGAGAAGTTTGGGTTCCTAGACCACAATCTGCCTAAATGAAAGGCTTCTGGCAAGAGATGGACTTACCTCGCAAAAAATGGGAAGAATGTATTTGGAAAATAACTCGCTCAGTTTATCAAAAGGGCTTTAAACTAAAACTAAGGGAGGAGGGTGATCAATCTTTAGGACCTTTGGGATCTAATTCCAAGCATAAATCCTAAAATAACCAATCAAACAAGGAAGAAGGAAATGGTGGGAAGGAAGAAAAAATGAGATATAAAGCAGGAAGTAAGAAATGGGGTATCCCAAGGTTCTGTTTTAGGCCCAGCACTCTTCAATATCTTCGTAAATGATTTAGATGAATTGAATAGAAGGGGACTCATCAAATTTGCAGATGAAACCAAGCTGGCAGGAATAGCCAACACCCCAGAAGTCTCAAGTTCCAGATGACTCTCAACATGCTTGAACTCTGGGCCCTAGCTAACAAAATGAAATTCAATGGGAAAAAAAGTAAGGTTTTATACTTAGGCAAGAAAAATCAAGTATACTGGTACAGATTAGATGAAACCTGGCTAACTAAGGAGAAATTTTCTGACAGTAAGAACAACCAAACAATCGAATGCCTTGCCTTAGAAGTTGTGAGTGTTTCATCACTGGAGGATCTTAAAAAGAGATTGTACAGCCATTTGTCTGAAATAATATAGAGTTTCCTGCTTAAGCAGGGGGTTGGACTAGAAGACCTTCAAGGTACCTTCCAAATCTGTTATTTTGTTATCTTACAATCTGCAAGTTTTGAAGATACCTTCAAAACTTACAGTTTGTTATCTTACAATCACCCAAGTTTTGCTTGGGTGCAATGAAATACTAGATCAGGGGTTTCAAACACAAAGCCCGCAGGTTGGATTCCAGCCTGCGATGTGGTCATACTTTCAGCCCACAGGGTCATTCTGGAAAATGTAAGGGGCCGGCCTGCGTCAGTTTGGCCCGGTCTACCCAATTTGAAGAGGAAACATCGGACCAGTGTGGCTTTGGTCCAGTCTAACCAGTGTGAAGTGGAAACATGCCAGCAGTTTGTGGAGTGGTGTCAAGCTGGCCACACCCACCCTGTCAGCCACACCCACCCAATTGGCCATGCCCAGTGAGTGTTGTCAAGCTGGCCATGCCCACCCAGTCGGCTACTCCCATCCATCTCCCCGAGGTCAACCACAGCCCTGATGCGGCCCTCAATGAAATTTGAGTTTGACACCCCTGTACTAGATGGAGTCTTGTAAATTAAAGAATCCATTAAAACATGTCTAATGCTGAGCAATCTTCATTCTATATGTGGAATCCAATCTGTAGACATAGCCCCACATTTTTTTAAAAAAACCCATTTACTTATGAATCTAATTTGTCCATCATACTTGCTTACCATAAGTTTCACACTTGAACTTTAAATTTCCTGGTGATTGTTGGATTCCTTAGAAAATTAATGCTGTTTTAAATATAAATAATCATCCTTTGTTTTACTACAGTCTTCAACATATGAAATACACTGCTCCACCACCAAAATTTAAGTCTGATTGGATTACATATTGTCATCAAGTCTCAGTATTAAGATTTAGAAGCATTAAATATGACTGTAACATCATTCAGCTCTCTACTGTGGAGACATCTGTTGCTGTTGCTTTGTGTAAGCTCTGCTTTGGCATTAAATTACTCACACATCTGGTTGTGTTAGAAGAGTAATTCCCTGCCAGGCTTTATTAGAAGAAGAAAAATACCCTGGATGTCACTTTTTCAAAGTGTACACTTGGAAATAAGATTAGGACATCTAAAACACTTTTATAGCCTAATTCAATTTATTCTCATGTAGAAAATAATTATCACATTTTTTATTAGAAATTTTTAATTTCAACATTCATACCATATAATTATTGTGCATAATAAGGGATAATTACTGGTTGGCTATTTTCCATAGCGGAATTTATGTGTTGTCAGGAAACTGGCACTGAATTATTTGTATGAAAAATGTGTCAACCTACATTTTTTTAGAATATAATTTCTGTAGTCAAATGTAGTGATTGAAGCAATTGCTTAAGAAATCCATTGAAATAAACTAAAAAGGATTAATAGTATACTTAATATATGCTTATGGGGCAAAACTGGGTTCTGAACTGAGTTTTACAACCTTAAGTATGAGTTTATATATGTGCTCAATCAGAAAATGTTAGATTGAATAAGACTTTTGTATTCAAAAAACAAACCTCAACTCAAAATGACAATTACAATTCACTATCTCTAAAGAGAAATTTCAGAGAAATTTCACTGTCCTGTATTTCACTATGCCACTATCCCTGTTCATTTTATAAACAGCTATCTTTTAAAATTCTGTGAATAAAACCAGGACTACTTTTACCAGTACTTTTTACTTCTTTCTAATTTATATGTTTTATTTTTTGTTTTAAAATTGTTCTGGGGGGGGGAGGGGAGATACACTTTTTTTAAAAAAAATGACAGGTAGGGTGCAAACTGACTTTGTTCCAATCTGTTCCAATTCTGAAAAGAGAAAAATCAATTATTCAAGCTGATACTTAAAAAGGAATCCATTTGATGTAGATAATGGATACAAATCATATATTTTATATTTATATTATATCATGAATCTAGTGTTCATTTGCTTTTGAAAACTTACTGCCACATGTAAAACTCATATGAACTTATGACTAGAAGTTTCATGTAGCCCTTAAAAATCCCAATTTAGTGCTGTGAAGAAAACACTCACCTAAAGCAAAAACAAAGTATTTGACGATAGAAAGAATAAAGTGCACTTTATTGAAAATACTTACAATGAGTCACTAGATTTGCTGCTAGCAGACTGCAGGAGAAAGCGTCAAGAAAGGCCATTCCTCATATAATATATATATTGGCAATAACATTAGTAGCAGAAGGATAACAGAAAGATAAGAATAGGTAAAGCAATCATTCCGTGCCCTTTCTTTTGATAAGTATTAGACTGACCTTACTACTTCCACACTGTAACATCCTTCCAGATATTTAGAACTTGTACCATAAAGATTGAAAGTTCATATATTGCAATCTCCCATTGCCCAATTCTGTGTGCTTAAGGGCTAGTGTCTGGGTTCCCTGCCCCTACTTTAGGATCATAACACGGGTATTAAGTTATGTATTTATACTGTGGGAAGCCACCCCTTCCCTAGAAGAATGAAATATTTTGAGAAATATTAAAAAGGCAGAATATTATATTTCCGTAAATGAGAAATGGGAAAACATGTTTTTTTAGAGGCAGGAAGCAGCCCCTAAGTCTCCCTGCCCCCAAGCAGAAACTGAAGAGGCAGTTTTTAGAAATCCATTCAAGACAAGATATTTTGAAACTCCCCGCAGCAAAGTCTGAACAAAGGCAGGAGCATAGGATTAGAACCAGCGCCTCTCCCAAGATCCAAAACAGGATGAAAGCCATTAAGACACACTAGGAATTGCCCAACTCCTTTCAGAACACTAGCCCAATCATTGCACCATCCCCAGAGCAGTCCAAACTTCATCTTGGAGCTCAGATAAACAATAAGCCAGAGGTCAACCAAATTAGCTCAGACAAGCATCTAGGATTTGCATTTCCTCTTTTGCCTATAGAGTCAGCTGTGACCCCTACATAACCTCTACAAGTCGCCATAGGAATCTGATAACAGCCAATAGAATATTAAAGGACATGTTTTTGCACAGGAACAGGAAGCTCAAATACAAAGCTCAAGAAGGCATAAAAACCCACCACTCTCAACTCAATTTTGTCAGCTTCACCAGAGCCACAAATCCTTGTGGTTCTGTTCATCAATAAATGGATCCTCTCTCCAATCATCCTCCAGCCTCCATTTTGTTTCCAGTGCCTTTCCCTCAGCTTGGAACTGAACCAGATGGATATTTCTTCCAACAATATTAATAAAGCTGAAGAAGCTTCTTGGATGAGAAGCGAAATGTCTTCAAAGAAAAACCAGAAAGTCCAGTTGCCTCTTGAAAAAGCACCATTAAAATGTATCATTGGAACATTTTATACTAACCCTAATCCTAAATTACACAAGTTATATTTTAACATGATTTACATTCTCTATAGATGGCCAGTTCTAGTAGTTAAAGCATTGGTCTGAAAACCAGGGGACTTTGACTTCTTGTCCTACTTTACTTGTGAAGTTAACTGAGCAATCTTGGGTCAGCCTCACTTTCTCAGCCATAAGACGGAGGCAGCGGCAAACCACTTAGAAATCTTACCAAGAAAACTGCAGAGACTTGTCCAGGCAGTCACCAGGAATCAATACTGATGTGAAGTAATAACAACAATAATAAAAGCTCTACACCATTGCAATAGTTGCTTTTTAGAAGTTATTCTGCAAACTTCCCATTTTTATAAAATGCTGAAAAATAAATATCTTCAGTCGATGCTCGAGTGAATGCCAATCAGATTTAGACTGAAACAGTAATCAAACCAAAAAACTTCCAATTAGTTCTGAGATTTTTTTAAAAAATGATTCATTAGATAACTGAGACTAAGTCATGTAGTATTGTAGCTCACAGAACCTATTTTTCACAAAAATGATAAATATAGAATTTAGTGACTGGCATTCAGCAAAGTCTTTACCACAGGTGTTACAATGATAAAGTAGGTGATCTCATTCTGGTTTCATTGAAAGGTAATAAATAAATTAGAGCAGAGCAGAAATTCAGATTTTTTTTCTTCTGAAAAATTTTCTCTATGCAGAAAAAGAACCTACCATCTCCATCTCCTTCACCACCTCTTTTTCCTCCTCTTCGTTTTCACCTTCTTTCCTCCTCCCTTCTTCTTTTTTTACTCTTCTCTGTTTTAGTAGAGAAATAGTCAAGGATAATATTATATCCTAGAAATTATGAAGGATACAATAGGAGGTCAAAGTAGAAATATAATTACTAATACCACTTTCAGCAATAGCTGAAAACAGTTTTAGAAAAATAAACACCAACTATCTTTGCTGATAGTGATTCTAATTAGAATACACTTTATTATTTTATAGTTCTAAATGTGGAAAGTGATGTTGTATCTGCTTTATTGGATTTTTAGAAACATATCCAGATCTGAATGTGTTACCTAATGGTATGTGGAAAACATTGAGAAATACTTTAAAATGAAGAGAGAAAAGCACTGAATTGTAGGTATAAAATAAGAAAATTGATTCATTTCTGGAATAGTTGAACTTTTTGAGCAGATATGTTGATAACCAAATGCTTCTGGCACTGACATAATTAGTGAGAAAACCATGCTTCACAACTGATAGAATAAAACTAACATTTGTGCAGCTGGATATATCTGTTTATGCTTTGTCCTTTTAATTAGGACCTTGGTCAACAAATATTTTCCTTCATAAATACTGACGATATGGTAATTCCCTTCATGTTACTGTCAGAAGCACTTGCCTGAATGTGTCCTTATAGTGCCATAAGATATAAATAATATATGTCAGTTTGTAATCTCTTTCTATACAGTATTCACCAAATAAGATTAAAAGATGGTTCTAATCAGAAAGAAATGTTAATCTTTACAACCAGATCTCTCTCTCTCTCTCTCTCTCTCTCACAGACACACACACACTCACACACACATACTAATTTTGAATATTTATGAATGCAATCATATGTACATGTTTATGGAGATTTTTAGTCATCCAGGTCATGGTTGTCCCAAAGGTACTTTTTCAAGAGAGAAAGATTGCTATCAGACCTAAGCCCAAATCTAAGCCCAAGAAGGATACAACACCCAATCAAGTTCAATCCTTTAATTGCTTACACTTAACAGACAGAATTTTGCAAAAGGTAAGATATCACCTTCTAGTCTACTAGATATATCCTTAGAGATTCTAGGGTGTAGCTAAACCTGGCCTCTCTCCAGGAAAGTTGTGTTGTCAGAAGCCTCCCTCTCTGTCCCCCTCAGGTGCACATTGCATTACAATGAGTCTATTTTAATTGACAGTTACCTTATGACTTCCTCATTGGCCAATGACCAAAAACATCCCTCTCTTTCTTGTCTTTTAGGTTAAAAGGGCAAATCCAACCTCATTATAGACTTACTTATTTGTAGGTCTTACCTATGCCAATCAGAACTAAATCAGGTTTCAAAAAGTCTTGTAGACCAAAACATTGTTGATATCCAAATTATATTGAAAGCATTCTTTTTCTAATTACAAAATACTAAAGGTTTATAATTCTCAATTTATCTAATAATTGATTCTGCTGGCTAAGACCAATGGAAATTGAAGAACAAAATATCTGGCAGGTTACATGTTCTCTACTTTGGACACACAAATTATCTGAATGCCTGACATTTATATTTTTCACCTAACAAATTACAATTAAGGCTTTTGGATCTTCAAAACTTTAACAGCACATCATTGCTCCCATCCTTCTTGTTCCAGTTAATGAATTAAATCAGTCTAAGAAATGTTACTGGAAAGAAAATACAAACAGTACTTGGTTAATAACTTTAGTAACTCAAGAGACTGTAGCAAGCTGAAGGACTAAATAGCAAGTGGTTTTCAACTGGAAGAGGTTTTTGTTTTTTAATTTTTTTAATTTGATTTATATGCCACCCTTCTCCAGAGACTCAGGGTGGCTTACAATGCGCTAAGCAATAGCCTTCATACTTTTGTATATTTTATACAAAGTCAGCTTATTTGTGCCCACAAACTGGGTCCTCAATTTACCTACCTTAGAAAGGATGGAAGGCTGAATCAACCTTGAGCCTGGTGAGATTCGAACTTGCAGTAATTGCAGGCAGCTGGTGTTAATAACAGTGTGCTTTAGTCCACTATACTACCAAGGCTCTTTTTCTCAGTGAGCATTTTGGGTAAGGTTTCTGACAATCAACTTCTTTCAACCATTCTTTTACTTTAACTGGTTTTTAAAAATTGTTCTACCATACAAGGACAGCTTGTGACTTGCCAAAATGAGCACAATCTTTTAGCCATAGATGACACCCCTGCTGTACAACTGCAATACCAGAAACTGAAGTGCTATCAGCTAAGTAGCAAGCCATAATACATGGCTATTGAATTATTTGAAGTGTAGGGGTCACAGTTTGTTTCAGCCTATTATTATAAGTATCAGCAGTAAAAACTATTAAACATAGTGAGATTCAGAACAGATCTCCCCATCTCATGTTTTCAAGTGATGTCTCAGATGAATGGGGGGGGGGGGGAGCACTGCTATTTCACCTAATCATTCCTCTCATTTTGCCAGCACTAAACTGCATTTCTCCCAGAGATCATCAAACCACAGTAGCACATCCACACAGAGCCCTTGTGTTCCCAGGGTTCATTTAATAGATTTTGAGTCCTGCTCAGCTGGATGCATTACCTTCAAACCTAATCATGCATCATTTCTTTGGCTGCCACTTTTCTCCACCCCCCATGCTGCCGTTGCTATTGCAACTCAGAAGAGAAAAAAAAGAGAAGAGAAAATTTGAAAATGACAGACCATCGGCCACTAGCAATCTCCTTCATAAACTCAACAGTTGCTTCACTTTGCATGATTAGCAGGTTTTGAAAGAAAACCAGCATGCCTGCAAATACAGCTCCTTTTCTTCCCAGAATTTGCTTGGAATATAGCATTTTCTAAGTAGGTTGACTGCTGTCCAAAGAATCTAATAGTTAATGTTCTTAAAAAAATAAAAAAAGCTGCTTTATGCAACCTGGAAAGACTTGCCATCTTCACTCTTCATTTTTGTCTCTGCTCTCCCCACTTTTAACATTTTTATTTGTAATTACATTCAGTTGTTGGGAGTTGGGCAGTACATTGCAATTATTTTATTTATTATATTTATTTAAATGTATTGCTTACCCAACTCCAGTGGATTCTGGGCAGCACACAAAACTAAAATCACATAAAAAGAGTTTTGAGTTTGAGTTTGAGTTTATTTAGATTTATATACCGTCCTCCTCCCGAAGGACTCAGGGTGGTGAACAGCCATAAAACAAACAAAATTTACAAAAATACAAAGTTTAAAAACAAGTTTAAAAACATACTAAATAGATTTGGCCCACTAATTAAAACATCCTATTTTTAAGAAAAGATTTAAATTAAAATTAAACAATTAAAAAGGGTCAGGCCAGCCCTGCTTGTTGGAATAAAAAGGTCTTGAGGGCATGGTGGAAAGTGCGCAAATCTGGGATCCTCCGTATCTCTGGGGGGAGCTCGTTCCAAAGGGCAGGTGCCCCCACAGAGAAGGCTCTCCCCCTGGGGGCCGTCAGTCGACACTGTTTGGCTGACGGCACCCTGAGAAGCCTCTCTCTGTGGGGGCGTACTGGCCAGTGAGAGGCTACCGGTGGCAGAAGGCGGTCTCGTAAATAACTAGGTCCTGAGCCATGGAGCGCTCTAAAGGTGGTAACCAATACCTTGAAGCGCACCTGGAAGACCACCGGGAGCCAGTGCAGCTCGCACAGGAGAGGTGTTACGTGGGAGCGCCATGTCACTCCCATAACCACTTGCGTGGCCGCATTCTGGACCAGTTGGAGCCTCCAGGTACTCCTCAAGGGGAGCCCCATGTAGAGAGCATTACAGTAGTCCAGGCAGGAAGTGACGAGGGCATGAGTGACCGTGCATAAGGAGTCCTGATCCAGAAAGGGACGCAATTGGCAAATCAGGCAAACCTGATAGAAAGTTTGAGATATTAAATTAACTGGGAACTCAGATTAAAAGGCTCTAATAATAAAATCCACAACAGGATATAGAGGTCATTAAACCTATAGCAGGAATCAACCTTAGGTCTGGGACCTGGGTAGGAGAATGAAAAAGAGGAGGAGGAAAGAAAGGAAAGGAGGAGGAAGAAGAGGATGATGATGATGAAGAAGAAAACTTATACAAATCCTTGGGAAACACTTGATAGGTGAATAAAAATGACAAATTCAGTCTAAATATCTGGCTCATTGTGCAATCAACTATAATAATAAGACAAGAAAAAGAACTGGAAAAAGAATCACAAAATATAAACCTGCAAATAGAAAAACAACTGTTGCAAAAGAAAACAAAAGTTGTGCCAATAGTAATAGTAACCTTTGGTGCAATCCTTAAACATCTGGAGCACCACTTGAACACCATTGGCATGATAAAATCATTGTCAGTCAATTGCAAATGGCAGTTTGATTTGCTACAGCTTACAACCTGTGACCATATTTTAACACCATCAAACAACAATATCTGTCTATCTCAGATCCTTGGGAAGGACTCAGTGGTGAAAAGAAATGCCAAATTCATTTTAAACACCTGGTTAACTATGCCATGAGCCATAATAATAATAATAATAAGCCAAAAGCAAATGACTTCAGGATCCTCATGGCCCATAACAGAAGTACTACCAAAATATTCAATTTCTGCTACATTTGGAAATTATTCAATGTAATGAACCATTCAATAAGAGTGGATCTGTTAGGCTGAGCAATTGTTGGATTCAAAGGGAAAATGTGTTTCAAAGCATGCAGGTGTGCTCTTGTAGCACCTGCTAGAAACACCATAAAGCAAATGTGTGATGATCTAGGATCGTTCACAGAAACCTTGTGATTCTAGGAATAGAGGAATTTGATTGAAAAAAATATAAATCACTGCTTTGCTCATATCTACCTGGAGCAAAGCACCTTTTTTTCCTTCTGATCCAAAAGTGCCTAATAATCTTGTTATTATTATTGTTGTTATTTAAAATCAATTAAATCGATATCCCCATGAAATCAAAAGAGAATGAGCCTTTGTCCTGTCCGTTATTTTTGGAGAATGGCCTTGAGTACACTTTTCCACAGCCACATATGGTTTTTAATCCAGAAATAGTTATATAAAGAGTTTGCTACTTAAAAGTAAATGCAAACAACCAATAAATGATAAAACACCCAACCACTATGGATATCTATTAAAGGAGCTTTGTAAAATTTATTTTGTAGAACATTCTGCTGTAACATATTTTATAGTATAGAATAAAACTTACCAATACTCAGCTTTTATCATTTTTAGGAAAAAAAAATAAGAACTTGTTGGCAAAAATGCATCTGAAATATATATTTATGTTCTTGAAAGATAAGTACAAAAAGATGTTGCTGTTTGAAAGAACTTACAATATATAAAAGTTTGCTACATCAGATAAATTTACATAAGAACAGCAATAGAAAAAATAGATTTTAAAGCTCATCAGCCGTCTTACACTCTTTGCAAAGAAGAAAAGATGCATTCTAATTATTATATTCCATTGGCTTCTTGAATAGTTTGTCTGTCTCATAAATTTGTTATATCTAATTTTACTGATGTGGTTCTACCTGAACTGTATCTCATGTTAATCATATTTGCTTTAGCATGATGTGGAAAACATCCAACAGTTTTTCTTCCTGTTACCTTTTAGCATTTTAATTACCTAGATTTTTGTTTTTTTAAAAAGAAGACAAACATTTGGGGAAGTCTAATAGGTGGCTTGAAGGGTTTGGTTAGTTGTAAGTGAAGTCAGTAGGAAAAAAACCAGAAGCTCAAGAAGAGTTTTTGTTCTTCTACTTCTGGGAAAAAGAATAAACCATGAAAGAATACTGCGAGATATTTTGTTTGTGGGTCTAATTTTGAACTACTTGGATGATGTATTCCTAGCCTAAAATGGATTGGACCAAGAAACGGGAAAAAATGTAATTTTATTTCTTAGCTTCCCAAATGCCACAGAACAGGTGGTTCTGCTAAAACCAAATTTGCAGAAAACTAGAATGTAGACAGTATTTCACAACACTTGCTCTTGTGTTACTGAAGTCAAAACAAAAGCAAGACAAAATCCCCAATGAAAGTTGAACAGATATGAATATCTATACTTATTCACTCATCATGATAATGTTCTTTTAGCAGAGTCATTTAATGTAATTTCAAAATTAATTTCAGGTGCATTTTGGATTTGTCTTTTATGGGGAAATGCTTATGCTTTATTTCTTTTTTATTCATGAGCCAGATGTAGACAATTTCCCTAGCATTGTAGTGATAAAGACTAAGCAAGTCTTATGAAATAGCAATACTCTGAATTTATAAACCAGATGTAGTCGATATTGTTTTGGTACATTATGTAAATACTGTAGATGTTTATCAAAGGGATTTTAATGTGTTGGGCAAAATCTTTTATTTTCTTAACAATGAAAAAATGAAGCTGCAATAATATCTACACACCAACATAACAGTTTCAAGGAAATATAATTTCAATTGTTAAAAAAATAATAAAGGCTAGATTCTTGATTTGGCAGGAGATATTAAGAATGAGCTAAGAAAAATCATTAAGGTAAAAGTGCAATTGAACAAGTGTTAGGGTCAATCAATGGCAGCCTTCCTTTCTCTTCTGAATATCCAGGAGATATGGAAGTTGCCCATCATAAATAATATCTGAGAAAAATGTTGTACATGAAAGGGTAATAATTAGTTTGACAGGGCAACCACCTTTTAGATTACTTGTACATTGTGTTAGTTGTACATTTCTCATTTATATTAATTATCTCTAGAGCATGAATTAGTGAAGTTTTAACTCGGTAGAACATGCAGCAGCTTAACTTTAAGCAAATGGAATCTGATATGGTTTTACAATTCTGAATAAGATTAAGTCAAGATGCTGATGTGATTAATGGGCTCAGCCAGAAGAATCACTATCATTTGGAAGTTAATAAATTTTAAAGCCAGGATGACTGTGAAGGAAAAGAAAGTAAAACAAATTGACTGAAGCAGAAACAAAAATCTGGGAGGAAAAACAGTATAAGTGAATAAAAATGTTGAAGTTATTAATTTTATGTTAAAATTATTTTAATGTAAATTTTATGTTAAATCAATACAGTTCATATGAGACTCTGGGGTAGTATGTCCACTACTACTCTATGTCCACTACTACTGTGTACATTTCTACCCAGGAAAGCTTATAAGTGGAAAGATTAAGAGTATGTATTTTACACACTAAATGATGGGAAATCTGCATCTCATAAGAGGTGTGTGACAAATTTAACTTCACTCTCATTTTACATCTTGTTACCAAATGCTACTCTTTCATAATAACTTGTTTTATAAATATCACGATTTTCTTGTTCAACATTTAATAGTAATTCTGTGCATAAAACATTGAATCTCATTTTTCTAGTCAAAAATGTGAAATTGTTTTAAAATATACTTTCCCAATTCTATTAAAATATGGCATTTGAAGTCTCTGTTGACCAAAACTCATCTTCAACTGAGGGATCCTGGCTGGGATTTCAGAATTATTAATTTAGCATCTCTTTCATTATTACAAATGAATGCAGAAAGAGAATTGTGGGATGAAGAAGTAAGAGAAAAGAATTAGTCTTTTTTTCTGAAATTCACCAGCCACTAGAGTCCTAAGCTCCTATTTACCAAAGATGCTTTTTCAAGAGGCAGCTGGACTTTCTGGTTTTTCTTTGAAGACGTTTCACTTCTTATCCAAGGAATTTCTTCAGCTCTCTTCAATGTCTTCAAAGAAAAACAAGTAAGTCCAATTTTCAGACAAATACTTTGTGGCAACACTGCAGTGTCTTTGCACTTACTTAGTTATGAGATGACCAAGATGACTTTTCTGTCCTTATAATCATCTCTTTCTTCTTCTGCAGTCTCCACAGCTTCCTCTGTTTCAATTAAGTTGAAAACACAGTATTGGGAAAATATTAACAGAAAGCAGCAACATCAGCATAGAATCATTCTTTATCTTTATCAGTCCTTCAAAAAATACCAAGAGAATTTTGAAAGAAGATATCAAGTGCCCATGGAAGGTTAAAAAACCAAAATTCATCCTTTTTTTGCAGGGAGCTCTGGAAAATGTGAAATGTGAAAAATATAGACACAACATAGTTTGAAACTCCATTAATAAGAAAAACAAATGATGAATTTCATATTAAAAGTAGCAGTAGAAAAATTACAAATATTCTTTCTTTCTACATCTTATCTGCTCTAAAGTAGCATAACTTACTCCTGTCTAGGTCGTATAGGCAAAGTATCTTAAGAAGATTTTTACAGAAATCCTCCCTTCCACACTCTTATTAAGATGTTTTTTTTTTATAATTCAGTGGAATAAACGGAAAAAGGAAAAAAAATCTGAGCAACAAGAGCAAAAATCAAAATTCCTTTTCAATTGTTGAAGATTGAAGAGAGCCAGTTTGGTGTAGCGGTTAAGGTGCTGTCAGCCCAATCCATCTCACAGGGTTGTTGTTGTTGTGGGGAAAATAGGAAAGGGGAGGAATATTATGTATTTCATTGCTTTGAGTTACTTATAAAATAATAAAGGCAGAGTAAAAATCAAATAAATAAACAAATATTCCAACTGAATCATGGAGCTCGCTTATTCTGAGGTAATTCCTGCTCATCTCTTCCTACACCATAGAATTGTCATTGGCAAAACAATAAAGCAGAAGAGATTTCCAAGTATTTCATTTTGAGTTCTAAAGCAAAGGCAAAATAAAATGTTACAGATAACAAAGTGAGTGATAGACAAAAAAAAAGGAGGAAGAGGTACAGATACTTTAATTTAACAATTAAGCTAAGTTTCATCTGGAACCTCAGTCAGACCTGAAAAGTCTAAAGCACATATATTTGGTAATTTGCAAGGTACTAAAATAACTTTTACTATATTTAATTGCATTCATCTAACAATATCCCTTTGTTACTGTTTTGACGAGGCACATAATTCTCTTCAAAGCACCACAGGTAGTAATGCTTCAGCTATGCCATTTACAAATGATGTGCAACATTGGCTCATATGTGCATGCTAACTAATCAGCTTCCGTGAATCAAGGGCCCTGACAATTTCTGCTGTCAAGCGGAAGAACTTAATTAAAATCTTGCCTG
The DNA here is from genome assembly GCA_012654045.1 of Ptyas mucosa. Taxonomy (NCBI): domain Eukaryota; kingdom Metazoa; phylum Chordata; class Lepidosauria; order Squamata; family Colubridae; genus Ptyas; species Ptyas mucosa. The sequence continues at coordinate 8,037,719 of WNWU01000007.1, read as the reverse complement.
AGAAATGGTGGAGTGGTCATTGTTCCTTTGAATAATAAGGCATAACACAAGAAATACAGGCAACATTATGGAAGGAAATATTGTTGTTACTCCAAAGCTGACATCCATAAAGTTTCTTTAAGCAAACATACATGGACAGAAATCCATGCCATAAACACAAAACTCCTGCTGAATTCAAGCCAACAATTTGCTTGACAGCATTCCTGTGCCAGTAGTAGGCAGCAAATGTTTTTTTCTTGCTGAATTTATGTGCTGTCAATTCTTTTGAGACTCCCAGTGGTAAGCAGAACTAGAAAACATATGGTAAAAATAAAAACAATCATGGTAAACCCGAAAACAAACACCCTACGTCCTGAAGCCACTAAAGTATTCAAACCAATTAAATAATAAACCGAGATTGTTAATACACAGGTAATCAAACCACCACTTCTTATCTAAATCAGCAGAATCCTTATTACTTAAATTTCTGTTCTTTTGACCTCTGCCCACAACAATGGATATGATTAATTTTAAGAACCTTACATTACTGTTGTTCAGTTTGGTATATAATTCATTTAAAATTCAAGTAGAACAGCCTAATTTGTTTATAACCCACAGTGTATATTGCCTTTGGCTAAAATATATCGAAAGAATATGTGTTGCTCTATTTGTGGTTTATTAAATTGTGAGATAGTTGTTCCTGGAACTAAGATTATTAGGTTAGCAAGCACTCTAAAGTAACTTTTCTGATTTCCATTTCTTATTCTATATATGCTATTTTCTGTGCAAACAAGCTTTACAAATCCTTTGAATATTTTGGGCAAAATGTATATTCTGAAATACAGTACTGTGCAAATGTTTTAGGCAGTTGTGCAAAAATGCTGTAAATTAAGAATGCTTCCAGAAATATATATATATAGTCATGATATTTATTATATTTATATACCACTCTACTCCTGGGGGACTCAGGGCGGTGTACAGACAAATGATAAAATACATATAATACAAATATTTTAAAGATTGATTAAAATACAATTAAATAATTTGGTCTTGAACCTAAAATTAAAACTCTAAATTTATGAGATTAAGATTTAAGAATTTAAGAGCAGTTTTAGAACAGGTTAGTCCAGGCCAGCCTGCTGGAATAGAAACGTCTTGAGGGCATGGCAGAAAGCGCAAAGATCCGGGATTGTCCATATCTCCGGGGGGAGCTTGTTCCACATGGTGGGTGCCCCCACAGAGAAGGCTCTCCCCCTGGGGGCCGTCAGTCGACACTGTTTGACCGACGGCACCTGAGAAGCCCCTCTCTATGGGAGCATACTGGTCGGTGAGAGGGTACTGGTGGCAGAAGACGGTCTCGAAGATACCCCGGTCCTAAGCCATGGAGCATTCTAAAGGTGGTAACCAAAACCTTGAAGTGCACCCGGAAGAACACAGGAAGCCAGTGTAGCTCATGCAGGAGGGGTGTCACATGGGAGTGCCACGTCGCTCCCATAACTACCCGCGCAGCCGCATTCTGGACCAACTGGAGCCTCCGGGTGCTCTTCAAGGGGAGCCCCATATAAAGAGCATTGCAGTAGTCCAGGAGGGAAGTGACGAGGGCATGAGTGACCGTGTTTAATGAGTCCCAATTCAGAAAGGGGCACAACTGGTGTATCAGGCGAACCTGATAAAAAGCCCTTTTGGCCACAGCCATCAGGTGTTCTTCTAAAGATACCTGTGAGTCCAGAAGGACACCTAAGTTGTGAGCCCTCTCCGTGGGGGCCAATGACTCGCCCCCAATAGTCAGCGTTGGCACCAACTGACTATATCGGGATGTCGGAAACCACAGCCACTCGGTCTTGGATGGGTTGAGCCTGAGTCTGTTCCTCCCCATCCAGATCCGTACAGCCTCCAGGCTCCAGGACATCACTTCAAGGGCATCATTGGGGTGGTCTGGGGTAGAGATGTACAGCTGGGTGTTATCAGCATACTGGTGGTACTTCACCCCAAAACCACGGATGATTTCACCCAGCGGCTTCACATAAATGTTGAACAGAAGGGGCAAGAGAACCGATCCCTGTGGTACCCCATATATAAGGGCCTCGGGGTCGATCTCTGCCCCCCTGCCAACACAGACTGCGACCAGTCAGAGAGAAAGGAGGAGAATCGCAACATGGTGCCCCTCACTCCCAACTCTTCCAGCTGGTGCAGCATGATACCATGGTCGATGGTATCAAAAGCCGCTGAGAGATCTAATAGGACCAGGGCAGAGGAACAACCTTGTCCCGAACCCTCCAGAGATCATCGACCAATGGGACCAATGCCCGTTCCGTGCTGTACCCAGGCCTGAAGCCCGACTGGAACGGATCGAGATAAGCCGATTCATCCAGGTACTGAGGAAGCTGTCGTGCTACCACACTCTCAACAACCTTCGCAACGAAGCGAAGGTTGGAGACTGGACGATAATTAGCCAATACTGCTGGGTCCAGGGAAGGCTTCTTGAGGAGAGATCTCACCACTGCCTCTTTCAAGGGGCAGGAAAGACACCTTCACTCAGAGAAGCATTTATAATCCCCTGGAGCCAGCCTTGTGTAACGTCCCAAGAGGCCAGCACCAACCAGGAGGGACATGGGTCCAATAAACATGTGATAGCATTCAGCCTCCCCAGTATCCTGTCCACATTTTCAGGAGTCACAGAATCAAACTCTTCCCAGGTGGTATTCTCAAGACCTGCCTCCGTCCTCTCCTCTGAATCTACTATGTCAGAGTCCAGGTGTTCCCGAATCTGAGCGATTTTATCATACAGATATTGATCAAAATCCTCGGCTCTACCCTCCAAGGGGTCTTCCCGCACTTCCTGAAGGAGCAGGGAGCGGGTCACCCTAAACAGGCTGGGCGGTTATCTGATGATGCAATAAGAGCGGAAAAATAGTTATGTTTTGCCGCTTTTATCACCACTAGGTAAGTCTTAATATGAGATCTTACCAGTGTTCAGTCAGATTCAGATTGGCTGGCCCCCAACTGCTCTCCAGGTGTCTTTTCCGATGCTTCATCTCCCTCAGCTCCTCAGTGTACCAAGGAGCCAAGCAAGATCGGTGTCGAGTCAGAGGCCGCAAAGGCACGACCCGATCCAAAGCTCCGGTAGCCTCCCTATCCCAGGCAGCCACCAGGTCTTCGATTGAGCCATGTGCCAGAGCCTCAGGAAATGGCCCAACCTCCATCTGGAACCTATCTGGGTCCATCAGGCACCTGGGGCGGAACCACCTTATCAGTTCCACCTCCCTGCGGCGGGGTCGGTGGTTCGAAGGTCAAAGTGAAGGAGGGAGTGATCCGTCCATGACAAGGGCTCAGTCACTATATTCCCTATCTCAAGATCACTCAACCACTGACCAGAGACCAAAACCAGGTCCAGCGTGTTTCCCTCCATGTGAGTAGGGCCATGAACTAACTGGGTCAAGTCCATGGCCATCATGGAAGCCATATAACTCCTGAGCCACCTCAGATGCCTCACCGACAGATGACAGGTTGAAATCCCCCATGACTATAAGCCTAGGGGTATCAACCGCCACTGCGGCTATAACATTGAGTAGCTCAGGCAGCGCTGCCGCCACGTAGCAGGGAGCCAGGTACGTAACTAGCAAGTCCATCTGTACTCCATGACCCCACTTCACAAGGAGGGACTCACATCCGACTGTCTGAGGAACAGTGGCCTCCTTTGGACCAAGACCTTCTCTAATGATAACTGCCACCCCCCCCCCTTCCCCATGACCTTGGTTGATGAAATGCCCGGAAACCGGGTGGGCACATCTCTATGAGAGAAACTCTTCCCTCCTAAATAGAAGTGTTAATAGTTTATTTTTACCAATTAACAAAATGAGAAGTAAATGAACAGAAAAGAAATCCAAATCAATATTTGATGTGACCACCCTTTGCCTACAAAACAGCATAAATTGTTCTAGGTACATTTGCACACAGTTTCCCTGACAAATCAATGTGGAAAATTGGATTTGCTTTATGACCAAAATGCTACCTACAGTAATTTGCCTAACAGCTGTGGCAAAAAATCATAAGATATCATGATTCACTTAACAATCGCCTTGCTGTTGCGGTCACATTCTGGTCCCAACTGTGGTCATAGATTGAGGACTACTTACAGTATATATATTAAGATCTTAATGTTTTTTGGTTGTGGTCAATCTATGAATCTTTCAATTGCAAACAAAGAAAAATGCTCGTTAAAAACAAATAAAGCAAAGAAAAAGCAAAACAGAAATATCCAGGATAATGCTAAAATTGATGTTTTGAAATCTCAGTTTGAAAAATACTGTGTGTTAATAGCAATAGCAATAGCATGTATACCACTGCACAGTGTGTTATAGCCCTCTCAAAGCAGTTTGCAGTCAGCATATTGCCTCCAATAATCTGAGTCCTCCTTTTACCAACCTTGGAAGGATGAAAGGCTGAGTCAATCGTGAGCTGGTGAGCCTCAAACTGCTGAACTGCTGGCAGTCTATAGTCAGCAGAATTAGCCTGCAATATTGTATTCTAACCACTGCACACTATGGCTCTTAATAGCCTCTTCATCTTCATTTCCCTTGTCGCAAAGCTTTTAGTGAGAATGTAAGTAGGGAAGCATAGGAAACAGAAAAGGTAGAAGATTTTTTTTTTTTTAGAAAAAGGAATGATACATTATATTAAACAACAAGGGCAAGGCTTGCATTATTTAGAATATTCTGGGCTATTTGAAAAGAAAGAGTGATATAAATATAGATTAAATAATCATAAAATAATTAGTCTATTCATTTGACTAAACAAATGACATGCATGTATATGCACACACTTAGTAGCAGTGTCATCATCAGGGAAAATGTCCTCTTATCCATAAGGACATTTATAAAAATGTTGCTCCAATTTCACCACTTCTGGAGAAGTGTTACTTAGCTTTAGTCACCAGTTGCTCCATTGTAGCTATAATTTTCTCACTGAACACATGAAAGGGGAAGAAATGTTCTTTGACCTACAGAGAAAACACTGATATTTTCCCCAAAGAATACCAGGACATATAAGTATTAGGTAAACATACACTTTAAATATAAATGGGAAGCAAAGCAAACAATTCCTAATGATAAAATACTTTGTGCAGTCAATTTGGAAAGGATGTTTAATGACACTAAAAATGCCTGAATCTTACCCAGGCATCTTACAATGAGTTTCTTGATGTGGACTTCTTTCAATGGTACTTGTACGATGGCAATTTTGTTTCATTGGATGAACCCCAGAGGAATGGAATAATGATTACATTTTCGGCCGAACAGGTTTTTTATTGTGTTGAAATCTACTTCCCATTATACGAGACATCAGTCAAATGTTCATGCATCTTAGCTGTGTTGGAAACTGCTAGCACTTGTACTCATTGGTGGCATATTTTAAAGCATTGTTCCCTGCTGTGAAGTAAATGAAGAGAGCTTTATTTGTAAGAATTAAAGTGACCTACTTACAACACACAGCAATTAAGCTATCTTATTTCCAATATTTTTTTCTTCTGTTCAATCATGTCCAATTCACAGAGACTTCCTGACATGCCTCTGCATTTTTCTTGACAAAGTTTTTCAGAATTGGTTTGCCATTTCCTGATTCTTAGGCCTGAGAAAGAATGACTGGCCTAAGGTCACCCAACTGACTTTGTGCCTAAGGCGGGACTAGAATTCTTGGTTTTTAGCCTGATGCTTTAACCATTATACCAACCTGGGCATTTTACAGCCCCCAGATCACATCATATCCTTTGGCTGTCCCAATCTGACCCACATGAGGTTAATTGGAAATTAGAAATCAAATGTAAATAAGGGTCAACCATGCATGTAATACTACTGCATTGTTTTTATTTTGAAGGCAACTGCTTTTTTAAAACTTACATTTGTATGAGGGTATGCACTTTCACAGCCCTATTGGTTTGGCTCGCCACAAAAGTCCCAGTTTCTTCTGTGCCCTTTTGGAAAAATTAATTGCCTAACCTCTGCACTATACCAGCCTGGCTGTCCATTTCCAATGCAGGTCTTCCTAAATATTCTGGATACTTAGGCTTAGCATCATAAGATATAAAGTACTAAGATATAAAGATGTCCACTAACCCACAGGTTTTCTGAATCCCTAGAATCAAATTGAATATTCAGTGATACTGATTGGATAAATCCACAATTAGTGAGCTTGCTTTCAGGATTTTCCATGGGAAGGTAAAATGGATTGAGAATCTCAAGCAGGGCCATCCAATCAATGAACTCCATAGTGTGTTCCTATACACCACTATAAAATGATTAATAATACATAATTTGGCTTTAGGGTATATAACCTTCCACATATAAAAAGAGTTTATTGGCACTTAACATTGAAGCTGCTTCTAAAGAAAAATATGTCTAAATGAGATGGCTGGGCAAATATTCCATCAAATTGCAAACTATTATCTCCTATATATAATTACACCAAATTTATACATGCAAAGTTAACCTTCAAAATGCACATATATGCAGTATATAATCCACTTTTGTAAAAAGAAAGGGAAGATTCTTTCTTATCTTATTTCTTTTTAATGCCTCTTATAGCTGCCTTTACCTCACACCAAACATAATTGCTACTGTCTTTGCTTTTAAATATAAAGTTGCCAGTTCAAAACCCAATAGAAACATTAAAAAAGATTTTTTATCGTGCTTAAAAAAATTTATCCATGAATTTTTTCACAATTTTTTTTTAATCATCTGAAGTACAAGAATTTGAAACCCTCATCATATAGCCCAGTCTCCCATTCCCAGGGTATTTGGGACGTGAGGGTGAAACCATTGTACCTATCATATTTTTCAGAGTATAAGATGCACCTTTTCCCCCCAAAAAGAGGGTGAAAATCAGGATGTGTCTTGTATTCTGAATGTAGCTCCACCCAGCCTCTGAAATGGAATTTCAGAAAAAAAGCCTCCGAAACGGACCTTCAGGAAAAAAGCCTCTGAAATGGAGGCTTCAGAGGCTGAAAAAAAAAGCAAGGCACAGAGCTCACAACCAACGAGCCTGTTGCTAAAATTCACCTTTGGGAACATCTGATCTGGGGGTATTCTGGGAGGCCGATCCACCGGCCAATCATCTTTTTTCTTATTTTCCTCCCCAAAAACTAAGGTGCGTCTTATACTATGGTGCATCTTATAGTCTGAAAAATATGGTAAATGATTTTTTTAAAAGAACGATTGGGGTTAGCTTGCAGCAAAATGAAATGTTCTGTCCCAAATCGACAGGAGCACTTAAAGTTATATGACTTGGAAAGGTTCACTTAAGAAATGGAGCAGAAAAATATGAAATAATTGTGATGGTAATGACTAAGGAATGTAGAAGAAATTAAAATGAAACAAACTGGGACAACACAAACAGTCATAATTCTTACAGAATAGGATGTTGAAGCCTCAAATCTCATTGGACTCCTCCACTGAATGCAAATTTTAGGAAAACATTTATAGAGGTTAAAGAGCAATATTTCATATGTGATCAATATCAATAACTATAACTACTTGTTTATGATGCTTATACTGACCCATTGGACCACATCCTTTTCCCACATCTTCTCCCAAACATATTTTTTAATGCACAATGAACAAGTATTGTGAAAATAATACTCCAAAATAATGGTTAAAAAAATTTCTGAGAAAAGGCACTGGGTCCAAGCCTCTTGGCAAACTCTTATTAATTTTACTGTTAAGTTAAAGCATTATGTATGAAGAAACATTTAATTCTCTTCTGTACAGATTTATCAATTCAGACAACTTGAGTATCGAATGAAATATTATTTTAAGCAGATAAATCTTCTTTTGCAAGCTGTACCCAAATCTTTACATTTACTTTAACAATCGTTAAGTCAGTTAATTTTACTGTCATCTAAACTTCTCCTTATGACTACAAATTGTCTTTTGTCTTGTTATCAATCTGAAAGAAAATGTCTGTATGAATACATTTCTGCATTTATATTGTTTATTTTTCAATAAATGTGTTTATATGAATATCCACCTTTTTTTTTTCAGTCACCCAACTTTGTTTCTTCTGTGGGTGCTGTTTTTCTAGTTATAGTTTTACAGTCCTTGGAATTTTCAGATTCTGCAATGAGCAATTTATATCCAGACATGACAGAAGTAATCAGATTGTGATTATGTCATTTGAGCCCAATAAACCTGCTGAGAAAGGTGGCATGGTTCCTTGGGAACACTGACAGGTATGGCTCTAGACATAGGGCAAATGGAAGTGAATGTAACACAAATGTAACAAAATACATAGACATTTGTGTATTTAACAACAAAACACAGCAAGTAAAAATGCTTGAGCAATAACAGCAATGCATCAACTTGGTGCATTTTGCAATCTTTCAACAGTGAACAACCCCAAATGTGCAAGTGAAAGGCAAGTGTTTATGTATCAAATCAATATGTATTAATTTTGTTACAAAAACATTCCCCAACTTTCAGTTTCACCTTTTAGGATTCCATTGATAGTATCCAAATCAATTAATTATGATCCATTAAAAGATAGCGGAGAAGGAGCATTCTTCCACTGATGTTAAAGCAAAGCTATCATCGAGTTTAATTAAAAAATGTTTGTAAACACTGATCAGAGAACCAAATATGAACTTTCATACTGAGTCATATAATTGCACCAATTCTATAATTAACTGATATTTTAACTGCAGACTGTTTATTTAGCACTAAAACTCCATGATCATCTTTGCCCAAAGATTAATGTGGATGAAAACTTAATAGCTAACAGTATTTGCTCCAAGGAGCTGCAAGGAAGTATATGTCCAAAGGTCATTGAATTTCTTTACTTGTTCAGGCACTGTTTCAAATGGCATTTGAGATTTGAGTTTGTTATCCAGAAGGCTCACTTTTTAAAGAACTGTTTCAATGATGGAAACAAATTGCTCTCTGTGTATATAGCATTAGATTGTCTCCTTGGTATGAAAGTTGATCCTACTCAACTGAAGGTGAACCTAATTCTAAATAAAAGAGTAAGTAGCATGGAAACTTATTTGTTACCGGTACATCAGGGCAACAAAACTGTGTTTAAATCACTCACACTCCAATTCCTTTATAATATATTGATTTCTGCCAATGGCACAAAAGTGGTACATGTCAGTAACTGAATTGATCCTTTATCCATATGCAGCTTCCTCATGTTGGCTACATCCATTTTAATGTAGGTTCACCAACTATGATATCAAAACTCTCTCATAATCCAAATCCGTGATTCTGTGCAAAATTGACTCTAGGTCAAATTTATTATTTTGCATGCTCCCTACTGACTTTCCATCAACATGAGGAAATTTTGCATGGAAAGAATGAAGCCATTGCTAATTTACCATTAAGGACACCTCAAGAGGGTTTGTGTCTTCATCTAAAAAGAGAAAGTGTATGTACAAATAGTCCTCATTTAGCAACTGCCTCATTAGCAATAGTTATAATAGCAATGAAAAATATCAGTTCTTCAATTTCAGTACAGATAGGTCGTGGAAGCTTCAAGGGTTCATTTAACAAAGAATAATTATTACATATACAAATCTCATTTTAAATGTGAACATTGTACAAGTTTGGAATTTTTAGAAACTCTTCAAAAGGGTTAGCAAGGAAAAGGTAAGAAAAACCAAACTAAATCAAAGAGATTCTCTATTATGACCAACCTTTATCTAGCCAGAAATGCTCAAATTTGGTAGCCAAGAATAATTCAGATTTCTGGTATATTGGTAGGAAGACATGAGCTGATCCACATTGCTGATTAGTTCTACTTAGGTTAAATAGCCAGAAACAGCCTTCTTGCTTTCAGGAAGAGCTAATTGAAAACAATGACATTTTTTCTTGCTATGGATAAGCCAGAATTTCCTGGAATGTCTTGAGGTTTCAGTGTTTTCTGCAATTATAACTAGTGTGAGTTAAAGGTATTTAGTTTTGGCTAGGCCTGTACTTATTCACTGCTTTTATCTGCAATATATCTCATTTTGGTCACATGAATACAAATCTAAAATCTCAGAATGTTCTTTCCCTCCCCCATGTTTTTGGCAAATGAAAAATTGAGAAACAAGGGGGTTCTGAACATTGAAATAAATGTGTCAAGCAAAAAGAAAAGAAAGTACTTTGCAACCAATCCTCGCATTCACCGTCTTTGTTGATCTGTAAAGCTAATGAAAACAGAAGTAAGATCATGAGTCATTTGTTTAATGACTGAGTTGCCAGTCCCATTTGTCCTGCTAAACAAGGACTATATTGTGTAATGGTAAAGTGAAATAGATGATATGCCTTTTTTTCCATTAGAGATTCTCATAGAAGGTGGCTTTGGGTCTGTATTTCTTTTCCTTACAGATGTTTCTTTTTTCTCTTTTCTCATCTCTTCATGCCACCTCACACAAGTGTTAGCTTTATTTTTAGAAATGCTTTGTCGGCATTGAAATCAGTTACCTCTGGCAGAAAAATTATACACCTCTGATGTATGAGCTGGTATTATCTAGCAGCAATTTTTAATAGGTAATATGGAAGAGGTATAAAGAATAGTTAATCAGAAATATGAATAACAAAAACACATAGGCATATAGGGATTTCTTCTTATGACTGAGTTTCAGAGTGGATAGAGTGGGAAAGATATTGTGTGCTAGAAAGTAGAAGAAAGGGATTTCCCCCCTGTGCATATGGGCTCTCAACAATTAAAGGAATATGGGCATATTCCTATTGAATATTTCTCTCTATATTAAAGTTTGCAATAAAAGTCCTAATTATTTTCTCTTTTTTTTGTTGTTGTTGTTCAGGAAACCATTTCAGCTTTTACTGTGTGTGTCTGTTCACTGCTTTGGAATCCATGAATCTCCTGCTCACACTTTACAATGGCAAAACAGAATGAATACACAATGTAATGTATTATGGACTAAAAGAAAATATGCTGACATGAAACCAAATGCAGATGTTGCCTTGATGCTGATATTCATCAACTTCATCAATTGATTTATACCATTAGCCCATTTTCAGATTTTAAACATATAAAGGGGGTCTGTTAGAAAAAGGAATCAGTAGCAAGGCTGTTGCTACCATTGATCTAGACTCCAGTATAATTCCTATTGAATTTACCATATTTTTCGGAGTATAAGACACACCTTTTTCTCCCAAAAAAGAGGATGAAAATCTGGGTGCGTCTTATACTCCGAATGTAGCCCCATCCAGCTTCTCAAACGGAGGTTTCAGACGCTGAAAAAAGCATCAGAAACAAAGCTTCAGAAAAGAAGGCCCCCAGCAGAACTTCAGAGGCTTTTTTTCTCAAGCCCTCCTTCAGAGGCTTTCAGAGGCAGGAAAAAAAGTTTTTTCTGAAACAGAGTTTCAGAAGTTTCAGCAGCAGAAAAAAAAAAAGCAAAAAAAAAGCAAGGCACAGAGCTGACAACCAAGGAACCTGTTGCTAAAATTCACCTCTGGGAACAGCTGATTGGGGGTATTCTGGGAGGCTGATCCACTCGCCAATCAGCTTTTTTCTTATTTTTCTTCCCCAAAACTAAGGTGCGTCTTATACTCCGAAAAATACAGTAATTCAATCAGAATAAAGAGATTTTTAATTAAAGAAACAAAGAATAAACATTCTAAGCATGTTAAGCATAACCATTGATATATTTGATAGGTGGTGGTACAGAATAGTGCCCTTCCTGGAAATTGTCAAAGATCTCATATAAAATGTAAAGTAAATAATTTATAAATGCCTGCATAGAACATTCTTCAGGAATCTAAGGTACATTGGATTAAAATAAGATAACAAATTTTGAGTCAGAATCTCAATGAAAATCAAAGCCTTAACAACACATGTCTACCGCCTCTGCCACACAGAGACATAATGCTAACCATCATAGAGGTAGGCAGGATCAAGGAAGCGAGAACTCCACAGATTTCAGTAAGATACTTTTATTATTAATACATGGTAGCTGAAATCTTGGAAATTTTAATAGGCATTTTCCAACCTCATGTATAGTGTGAGTTAATTAAGCAGTGTCTTTGGAGGATCCAAAATGCTTAATCCTACATTTCATCTAAGCTAATTGTTAGATTTATTCTTTGTTTTCTCTTCCATTCCTTTACGGGCCCACTCACAATTTCTTACCTATTAAGGATCTAAAGAAGCTTTTGCGAAAAGCAGACAAGAGATTGTTTGATCTGGGATCAGTTCCAGTTTGATAATTTTATTTTTTGTTCTGAGTAACTGCAAGTTCTCAATTGGAAGGTAGTTGGAGATGCTTCCAATAATGTTTCCTAGCAGGAGTAAGATATATTGAACCTATGTTTCAGTAAATATAAGAAAGAAAATAAAACACAGAACCTACGGTGGGAATTTCATCTTAGCATATGCTAGTCAAATGCGTCTTTTTTAGATTGTTTCAAAAGAATAAAAATTGGATTTTATCATTTGTGACTATATGGGAATGCCAATAGTAATACATTATTACTACTACTAGGCTGTTTTGTCTTATTTGTTTTTTAGTATCTCAAAAAGAATAATAATAAAAGATAAATGAGATTCTGAGAAACATTTCTAAATAGCATATTCAGTAAAAAAAATATGAATTGTTTATCACGGGAGAGAGAAGCATTTTTTCTTGTTTTATTTCCTTCATTATGATTCTGGATAATTATGGGAAAGGTATCTTGTTCTAAAATTACTCTGTGTGTGCATGCATCCACATGCCTTCAAGTCAGTTTTTGACTCCTGATAAGTGCATGGACAAGTCCCTACACTTTTCTTGGAAACATTTCAGAAGTGATTTTTCCATTGCATGCTTTCTAGGGCTGTGAAAGAGTGTCTGACCCAAGGTCACCCAGTTGGCTTCATTCCTAAAGCAGTACTAGAACTCACAGTCTCTCCATTTTTAGCCTGGCTCTCTGATAATTTTACTATTATGTTTTTATTAAATGGTGTGATAAACGTTTACTCCAGTTCAAGGTGCATAAAATCAAATTCCTTTCAAATCAAATAGAACCAGTCCTTTTTTGGCTACCATTTTTTCCTCTTCTTTATTTTCCTTTAAACCTTAAAGAAGATTCTCTACATGGATGGAGCATGCAAAGAAAAGCATGCAAGCTTTTCTTTAGTTTTTCATTGATTGTATCACTATCATTTTAGATGTGCAACTTCAATTAAGAAATGGTCAGGAGTTCATTGTAAAATGAGGAATATGGCAAAGGGGAGTATGTGTGTTTGTGTGTAATTTTAACATTATTTTAACATTAAAGGATATTAAAACCAAAAAGGGAATATTATGAACTCATTGACCTAAACTCTCCCACTAATGAAAATGATACGGACTTGATTCAGTCAGGTTTTAACCTATCATCTTTATTATTATAATTATCTTCAGCACTTTAACCAAAGGGAATTTAATCCCTAAAGATGCAGAGATTATCATGTGTTAATTAATCAGCAAAACTATCTTATACAAGGATTAGAGAAAAATCCAAATGGTTGTGTTAGTTATTATTCTGATTTGCTGAAATATGATTGTTTTGGTAAATGGTTGGTTGGAAAGCTTAAGAACCTCTTCAGTTTGTATGTATTAATTCAGGGCTGTTTCAATCTTAGTTTCATGAGCAATTTTATTTAAAATGCATACTTTTTCAGAGTCTATTTCCAAATTTGTTTCCTACCACATAGTAATTGTTCTTATTCAATTATATATTTCGGTCATTTATATGTTACCAGAATCCAAAGAATCCTGGTGGTTTAGAACAGGGGTGTCAAACGCAATTTCATTGAGGGCCTCATCAGGGTTGTGGTTGACCTCGGGACACTGGGTGGGCATGGCCAACTGGGTGGGTGTGGCCAACTGGGTAGGTGTGGTCAACTGGGTGGGCATGGCCACCTTGATGCTAGTCCCCAAACTGCTGGCATGGCTCCTCTTCACATTGGGTAGACCGGTCCAAAGCTACACTGGCCTGATCTTTCCTCTTTGCACTGGGTAGACTGGGCTGAAGTTACATTGGCCTGATCTTTCCTCTTTGCATTATTGCTTTCTTTAGTTTTACACACACACACACACACATATGTACATGCATACACACACTGGATGGGAGGGGAATTCAAATACTGTTACGTGCATAAAATTATGACTCTAAATTCAGAATGAACAAAATGTTTAAATAGCCTTATGCAGCAAAGGAAAAACAAGGATTCAATCATTCCCTCAGACTATTTTCTAATGAATAATCTGGTTACTTTGCCCACAAATGAAACATTCTCATCTCCAGTCATAATATCTGCTGGCTTCCTCACTCCACACATTGAAATTCCAAGCTTTCATCTATCTTTGCTATTTTTGCATTTAACTGATTTTGGATGACTTTAAAAACTTAAGCAGAGTTGGACCTAGTTAACACTTGGATGACAGATCATCAGGAAGTTCCAAATATTTGTGGAATTGGAAACCGTCACAGAAGAAGTCTGTGGCAAACTCTCTCCATATTTTATTTACAAAGCTATAATGATGTCCATAAACAAGCAAGAATCAACCTTGAATCAAAGTGCAACTTTATCACAACATATATACTGTATTTACCCAGATTATTTTTTTCACCCACTAAACTTAAAGAATGTAACAAAAATGTTTTCACCATGATTGTAAAGAATGATATCAGTTATATGATTGTGTCTAAAGGTCAGTTTATTTTTATATCCACAATATAGGTGTTTTGATACACAGTATAAACACATTAATTTATATGATATCAAAACCCTGCAGAGAAGAAGTATTTATAATTGATAGTTGTCCTTCTTAACCTTAAGCAAAGAGCAGAAAATTGTTCAAAACTCATGAACTCTCTTCACTGAATCCCAATCAATCTCCAATACAACTGGCCAAGTTGGAGATTTCACAAAGCACAAAGTGAAGAAAATTGAAGAAAGAATCCTAACCTTTCTCAGCAATCAGGGAAAATGAAAAATAAATTGCAGAGGCAAGAAAATGTATGCTTATTTGTACAGTTCAATATTCTTTCAACAATTTATATTTTTCCTTGAGTAATTAACCTTCTGAACTTGCAGAGAAAAATATATAAACATATATTTCTGTACCTAGCTATCCTTGAAATGCAGTGCATTGATTTTCTCTTTGAAGCTCTACAAAAGGGGAAAAAAAAGAAATTTTCGTTTAAATGGAAAACAATTTTCTGATAAAGCCTGCCCCCTTTGCCTCTTAGTTACTGATGTCAAGTTTCTTATCCTCCAATATTGCACAAGTTATTTTCTTTTCATCTCACTTATTGAAGATGAAAGACTCTGAAAGTATTTTTATTCCTCCTATATTTTTAAACAAATTTTATATAGTTCTGATAGCAATGGTCTGGCCATTGATGGAAGTGGCAATTTTTATATATAGTAGTTGCCTTCATTCCTTATAAAAATCAAAAGAAACACTAAATTGACAGATTCTTATCTCAGAAATCCCATGTATTCTAACAGGTGAGTGAGTCAAATTTCCTCAGATGACTTCTTAGAACATTTCTGAAATTATTCTTTTTCACTCCTTTTTTTGGAGAACATTTTCAGAACTTCCCCAAATACACTCTACCATCTCTGTGTATTAATGCATATGTTGTTGTACTCCTCCTACTCTAGTGTCCATGAATGAAACTTAGAGTAGCGAGCAGGTTCTTAAGGCAAATGTTGCTATAGTTATTTCCAGAAAAGAAGAACATAAACAGAAATAGAGAGGAGGAGAACATGCTTACTTTAATGCCACATATTCTTCTAAGCTAGAAGCTATTAGGAATCCTAAGAGGGGAAAGTCTGCTATTAGAAATGTTTTCCTAGATTCAAGCTAGATGAGAGAAGGAGGCTCCCGAATATATAAAGTATCAGTCAGTGGAACCAACTACCCCAAGATTTGATGGCTCTCCTTCACTAGAGGTCTTAAACAATATTACATGCATGATCAATAGTCAGAAATGTTATACTGAATTCTAGCCAAGCAGATTATTGGGGTAGATGAAATGTCTCCAGCTCTCTATTTGTATGATGTCTCCAGCTCCTTATTTGTATGAAACAGTATATTTGCTCATCACACAAGGCAAATAAAATGAAAGAAAACCAAAATCAAGCTCTAATCCTATGCTTAGGGCAGGAATACAAATGGAAGCATTTCAGATAAATGTCTGTGTGGCCTTTGCTTGAGGGTATACAATGTCTTGGTTCTCTTCATGCTTATGTGTGATTATTGCTATTATGACTTCTCAAGTCAATTTTGACTTCTGGTGAGGACATGGACAGGTCCGTGCAGTTTCATTGGCAACAATTTTGTCAGTATCATATTCTGGGATGTTTTTGAACTGTGTAGCCTGTGGCTGAGAGAAAGCCATAGTCACCTAACTGGCTTTTAGGTAGGGAAGACCAGAAGAAAATGCAAGTTTGCCCCATCTTAATGCTCTTTGTTATAATAGAAGAGAGATAGAACCTTTGTTAGGCTTTCAGGATTCTATTATTAAGCCCTGTAACAATAGAGTTCCATCAGTCATTATGAACTTATTCCAGATCTAGTCTACTTCAACTGACAAAAAGAGATAAAAAACAAAACAAAAAAACATTGCTCCAGTGAATTCAAACAAACCAGAAGCACTGCCAAAACTAATGTGTGCTCTTCCTGTTTATTTGATCACTGTAGATCAAAAGATACACCTTCTCTTGAAGAAAAGAGATACGAAAACTCTGAGATTAGATATTCAAATGAGAAAGGGGCAATTAGCATGGAGAATCAACATAATCATTGACCTTTCTGTTTGCCTTTAATTTAGAATTTGCATATTATTTTCCTGTTAATTCTTCTGGGTTATTCTGGCTTTGCTGGAAGTGTTCTTGCATTCTGGTGAGCCAATTTCCTGCTAATTGATGCCAAAACCTTACAAGTTCAGTGTTTCACTCTTTGTATAAAGAGTTCTACATAGCTTAGAAAAATCCCAAGAACAGATGGAAGAATGTAATGGATCTCATTTGATAGACTCTTGTAGAAGGGCTTGAAAAAGCCAACAGAAATAACTGGATCATGAGTATCAGAACGTCACTGCTTAGCAATGCTATGCCAATGAAGGTACATTAGAAGAATTCTAAAGGGAAAATACATACGTTAGAAACGTGTAAGACAAACCAAGAAATTCTTGAATTTTTTTTACTCAAAGAAAACTATCCTTTAATTTTAATTTTTATCCTTTAATTTTAGGATAAGAATTTTAAAAAATAGGATTTGATGTCCACAGAATACAAGCTTGCCGAATGTAATGGTCTTTGCCAAGAACTCTAAGAAGTTCAATATTCTTTTCAAAGTAGAAAGAGGTTATGAATTACAAAATTCAATAAGAAGCTATGATTCTAGGTTATTTTTTTATGTTGCTAGTTTTATAAACCTTTTGCTAAATTGTTGAGTAATTCATATTATCTGTTTTGTTTCCGTGGCCACAGTAACATTGCGCTGTACAGAGAGCAGCCTGAAGTATCTTGGTAAATCATGATAATGCAACTTCCTGGTCTTGAAAATAAACCTGAAAAGTAACAGTATTATTTTTCTTTGCAATTAATATTTTACTGAATCCTCCCAGAGATGTGTTATAGAGCATGACAAATTGTCATATTGTGGTACCATCTCGAGCCATCAGAGTTCATTGCTTGAATGTTTAGAAGGCAAAAGACATTATGAATATAAATGCACATAATAAAAGCCTTTTGTGATTAATATCATGCCATTATCAGAAAGGTATTGGTAGGAGAAATGCATTTAGAGCTAAAAATTAAAAATAGCGTAAACTACCTGTAAAGCTCCATATATAATGCTATGTCTAAATTAAGCTTTAATCACTTTTCAATTTGATCAGTATACTAGTTGCTGCTAAATGTAGACTTACTTTAAATCACTAGGTGTCCCAGTTTTAGATTTAATTGGTAAAATAATTCTGGAGAGAACTAGTTCTCGGCTTTATTCAAGATTAAATGGCAAATGAACCAGTGGTGGGTTTCAAATTTTTTTACTACCGGTTCTGTGGGTGTGGCTTAGTAGGCATGGCATGGCTTGGTGGGTGAGGCTTGGTGGGCGTGGCAGGAGAAGGATACTGTAAAATCTCCATTCCCACCCAACTCCAAGGGAAGAATACTGTAAAATCTCCATTCCATCCCCAATCCAGGGGCAGGTTACTGCAAATTCCCCATTTCCTCCCGATCAGCTGGGACTTGGGAGGCAGAGAATAGATGTGGGCGGAGCCAGTCAGAATTTTTACTACCGGTTCTCCGAACTACTCAAAATTTCCAGAACTGGTCAGAACCTCCTGAAACCCACTTCTGAAGTGAACAAAGACAAAGGGTAAATAAAAGTGTTTTCAGATGCATCATGAACTTATTCAAAGAGCAGTACCAATTGGAAATGTGGCTTGGGGCAGGCTGGTATTTTAAATGATTATCCCCTTGCCTTCATTAAATAATTTTAATTTTAGCTTCAGCTTCAATCTTTGGAAGTTGTTTCTATGACTGAAGAGAAAAAAAAATTTTTTTTCTGTATTTTTTCTTATCTGACCAACCAAGCCATCAAAGAACACTATGGCTGCTCACCAGCTAAAGTTGACACCAGCCATAGCAAGATCAGAATATGTGGAGAGACCTGGCCAACAAAATTACCAAGAGTCAGACATAACTGAATGCATAATATCAACATCGTCATGTGTATATAGTATGAAATTATAGTATTTGCCTTAGTATGTTGTAAGGACCTAAATATGATGTATTCAATAAACCACGATTAAGCAAATCATAAACAGAATGCAAGACAGTATATTATATAATAAGATAAGAATGGACAAAAATGTTATAACCCATAACTTGACTGTTATTCTCTTGCTCCATTGTTAGACAAGGAGAAATATAAAAATGTTCTCTTTTTCTACTGATAATAAATAGACACAAGATTCAGGTTTCTTGATACCTGCTTTACTGAATCTTATGGGGCGGAAATAAAACCCTAAATATAGTGATTTTGCAAGGGTTGGAATAGCCACAGGTGGGACAAGGTAATTGAGTTACAAGACTGGATGAGAGACAGGATTAATAATCAGTCTTAAAAATAACCCAATATCCTACAAAAGGTATTTTGCACAGCACAGCCCAAGTGTCATGATAAACTGTTTAGCCCATGTGGAGATTTTAGATATACTGTAGAACATTTTCATTCTAAAGAAAAAGGACTAGGACTCTGATCTGAGGTTGCTTTAAGCTGGTTTAGACCTATCTGGAATTCTCAGCTTTGGCTAGGATCTTAGGCTTTACACCTTACTTTTCACATAATTGTAATTCAATCAGATGTCAAGGGTATGAAGTTTAGCTGAAAACTTCATACATTCAGAGTATGGTCGATTGAGCTTTGGAAGGATTTATCCATACAGCATTGTCATCAACATACTTCTCTTCCATGCTTGAGATGGGAGGAAAGAAAGTTGGACAAGAAAAACTAATCCCCTAGCATACCAACCTACTGTACCTCAGCTACAGGGTTGTTTAGAGCCTTTTGCTCTATGCATCACCAGCATTCACTCCTTTGAATGTGTGAGAGAGATGGGTGAACAGGCAAACCCTGCCATGCAAACCGGACTGATTATCCTGATTGCCTGTTCTTACAAACATCTTCTATCTATTAGTATACTAACCTCTAAAGGGAATATACACTAAAGGGAAAATTCTATTCTTAAGAGGATAATATTTCAAAGGGTAGAACTTTTAGAAAGAACATACCAGAATTTTAAAACCTGGCGTACCAGTCCTTCATCCCATTCTCTTGCTGTCAGACCCTCTTGGAGCCCTGACACATGGCACTTTCCCTGATATAGGTCTTAATTGAGGGATTTGGATGGAGAGGGTTAAAGAGAAAATTTTAGATATATGTCCCAACACTAAGCGGATCCTGCACTTGCAGGAATACGCTAGGAAGAAGAAGATATGCGCCCCAACACTACAAATGAAGCACAGATTCTCTAGGACAATTCTGTGAGGTGTTTGAGAAATGCAGTTCCACAAAGCCTGGCTAGCTGGAAATAGACAACAAGACAAGTGTGGGCAATGAATCTATGGGGCAGATAGGAGTCACTGGGACTTGAAGACTGGAAGCTATAGATGGTTTTGCTCCTGCATTCCAGCAGCCACTAGCTTTACATTTCCCAAAGGGTGGAATTGACCGGTTTTCTCACCTATTGGACACCAAAGAATAAAGGAACGAAGTAAGAGGTAGTACAAATGATCAAAATAATCTGCCTGATTTTTAGAAAATAAAATTTCTAAAACTTTAGAAAACTAGAACTTCTTGTTATTATTTATTATTTATCAAGCAAAAATTGGCTTGGAACTCCCAAAAATAGTA
This sequence comes from Ptyas mucosa, assembly GCA_012654045.1. NCBI lineage: Eukaryota > Metazoa > Chordata > Lepidosauria > Squamata > Colubridae > Ptyas > Ptyas mucosa. Next base: position 8,017,348 of record WNWU01000007.1, on the reverse strand, counting down.
CTACCCATAACTGTTAAGTAATGAACAGTTGCCTATTGCTATGGACACTCCTTAATTAACAGTCTTTTCTACTAACCTCCAAAATGCTTAACTGCTGCAGTCATTTTTCATTTTGCTAAGAGAATTAATATTTCCTCATTGCTCTCACTATTTAAAGCAAACAGATATTCCCAAACACATTTACAATTGTCTGGACAGCAGTAGAGAGTTCATATTTCTGGACTGCATCCCTCCCAATCAGTCTCCATGCAACTGTAGCAGTCACCTTAATTGTATGTTAGGATTAGGGAGTTATTTTATATGTTTCACTGCTCTGTGACAGAAGTGTAACTGACACAAATGAAACAAAAAAAATCTTAAGACTACTGGCTAGCCATTCTCACTGTTGGATGTGGGCCACTGAAGAGAAAAAAATGAATGAAAGTAATCAGAGGTTCAGTGTTATCCTATCAAGCATAGTCTTCCGATGCTTGATGGGAACTTGAGGCACAGCTCTACTGGAATTTCATAACAGCTATTAAAATGCAGACAATAGAGATCAGCGGTGAAGCCAGCTTCAAGCCAACAGTGTAAAATTGGAATTCCATCAAGTGATCCAGTAGATGAGGATTTCATCAAATTAGGAAAATAACATGGTTCTATCACCAGCCAGCAAGTAATAGTAGAATAAAATGGTGATATATGTAAGCCAAAGAATTTGCATTAAAAAAGAAAAAATTGGGAAATAGCCCACTCATGTTTTCTCTTTTATAATAAGACTTATAAATTTGTTAAATGATTCTCACAAAACACCAGAGTTAATTGTTACTAATATTTCCTATACTGCTCTTGTCGCAATGGTGTATTGCAGGAAAGAGCTCTTCATCAGGAATTGACTGGTAGGAATTTTTAGGCAAGACAATGACAAACTGTCCCCATAAATCAGCAAGAGATAAGCTTCTATGAAACTTTTCATAGATTCCTTGGCCCCAATTTAAACTAAAAAATATATATAGGCACACCGTGATAGGTCATGTTTTGATTATTTAATTGTACACAAATGGTACAATATGATTGGTACACATTGGCAAAAGAAAAACAGCAGACTTTTCTTCCCATCATTTTGTTTAAGCATTTAGAATCTGTGACCAAACATACAAATTCATTTTGTTAAAGTTGGCCTAAAAAATCACTTTAATATTATGACAAGGGAGCAAAATGTGCTCCTGAATTATTTGTTGACTGGATAACCTGCAGTATTGTTGGAAAGTTAAAAATGCTTTAAAAAAACTGATGTAGAACCAGGAGATTATAGGTTACTATTTTTGTTTTTAAAACCTAATACCTTTTGACAACTGAGTTTTCTTATTTTGAGTCTTATCTGTCCATAAGATTACATGACACTTTATTTGTCTGAAATACTTGATTGTATTATATGAATTAATAATTTCCTATGAGAAAAATTTCGGCGTATCTGAAGGACCATACCCATGAGAGATTTCTACGGGAATGGAGAAGATGGATCGATTACATTCAGAATAAATACCAGACAAGAAAATATCAAATAGCTTATGAATAAATGTTAACTCTAGATGTATTATGTTATCTATAGTGGAGTTAAGGGTCTAGGAGAGAATTGCTACTTCAAAGTTAGTTACCGTATATACTCGTGTATAAGCCGACCCACATATAAGCCGACCCCCCCAATTTTACCCTCAAAAACTGGGAAAACTTGTTGACTTGCGTATAAGCCAGGGGTGGAAAATGCAGCGGCTACTGGTAAATTTCAAAATAAAAAAAGACTGGTCAAAAGTGCGAGGACCTGTCAGAAATCACTTTTTTCAGCCCTCTGGGTAGTCCTTTTGTGCATATGGACTACTCAGGGGGCTAAAAAAGTAATTTTGGAAAGGTCCTCGCACTTGTGACCAGTCCTCGAACTTACGACTGTCCTCACATTTTACGTTTTTGCCCTATCTTGTCACCATGATGAAGAGAAGCAGTTGTGAAATGAGTGACATGGTTTTAAGAATGCTACACGGGCATAAATGTGAGGATGGTCATAAGTGTGAGAACTAGTCAGAAGTTTGAGGACTGGTCACAAGTGTGAGGACCAGTCAAAAATAACTTTTTCAGCCCTCTGAGTAGTCCATGTGCACAAAAGAACTACTCAAAGGACTGAAAAAAGTGATATCTGACAGGTCCTCGCACTTTTGACCGGTCTTCACACTTATGACTGGTCATCATTTATGCCCATTGTAGCATTCTTAAAAACGGTGTCACTCATTTCACAACTGCTTCTCTTCACCATGGTGACAAGATAGGGCCAAAACGTAAAATTGAGAACAGTCGTAAGTTCAAGGACTGGTCACAAGTGCGAGGACCAGTCAAAAATAACTTTTTCAGCCCTCTGAGTAGTCCATGTGCATAAAAGGAGAGGGAGGAAGAGGGGAGGAGAAGAAGAAAGGAAGAGGAAGTAGGGAGGAGAAGAAGGGGGGGAAGAGAAAGTAAGAAGGAAAGAAAAGAGGTGGTAGGTTTGAGGAGAAAGATTGCTGTACAATAAAAAAGATGAAAGGGAAGAAAACCAACCCCAAACACATATAAAGATATTAAGATAAAGAATGAATTGTTAAACTTTAAAGAATAAAAGAGAACAAATATGAATAAATAGCAATAATTAGAAACACACATACAAACATACAATGTATTTTCTTTGAACAGAATATTTGGCCGGTTCACAAATTTAAACAGTGTTTAGTCATTTCACTTAAATTTACAATTTCTACATTTCCTTTTTGCCATATTTATTCCTTATCTATTTTTTAAAAAACCAATATTACCCTTCATCCTCATCTCTAATCTTAATCAAATTCAAATTTTCACTTCTATTCTATATTATACCCCTTCCCATTATCATCTATTTTTATATCAATCCTCACATTGCTTAATTATGTAATATTGCAGTTTAATACAAATTCAACATTTTAATATAAATCAATTAGTTATATAACGATCTTTTTTGTATATTAATCAATATGAACATGAATATTCCAATTATTTCCATGCAATCCAATTTCTTACAAATCAATTAATTATATTTACCAATAATAATAAACCAAATAATTTCCCCCAATATTCTTCCAAACCACAACTTAACCATTTCTGCTTTCAACACAATATACAATTAATAATATCTCAATTATTACAATTCCCTATTTAAATAGAGCTTTTTTTCTTTTGTGTTTTAAAATCTTGAACTCCTCTCTTTTGCCATTTGCCATAAATTTCCCATTGTTTGCACCAACCTTTTTGATGAGGAAAAAGAAAAGAAATCTGCCTTAGCAAACAGCAAAGCCAACAAGCTGTTTTACTTTCGCTTTTGGTTTCAGCACAAGGAGAAAAAAAAATGTGCTCTTTGCAGCAGGCACCTTTTTGTAGCCGGCACCGATCTTCTCATTTGTTTTCTTTTAACCCTGATCAGCTGTAGGACGGGCCTTTGAAGCTCCGCGGCAAGAATTTAAAGGTTTTTTTTTCCTCTAGCCATCAGCTGGAACTCAGGAGGCAGTCCCAATAGATTGGGAGTGGGCGGGGTAAGCAAACCCTGTTCTCCCGCTGTTTCCTAGCTTGCAGGAAAAAAGTCATTTTTTTTGTGACCCGTGTATAAGCCTAGGGGGCGTTTTTCAGCCTGAAAAATGGGCTGAAAAACTCGGCTTATACGCGAGTATATACGGTAGTTTAATTTAGCTTATGATTGCTAGTTGAAATACCCTGTATTTTGCTCTGGGAAGTCTGGGGAGGACAGCGGGAAGGGGTGTTGGGAGGGTTGGGGGAAGGGGAAGAGGGAGGGGGGAATATTGGGGGGGGGGAAACCATTGTTGTGTAAAACTTTTCAATAAAAAAAATAATCTCCTATGAAGAAAGATTGCTGTACAATAAAAAAGATGAAATGGAAGAAAGGCAATCTGAACATGTGTAAATGTACTAGGATAAAGAATGAATTATTAAAAAATAAAAGAGAATAAATATGAGTAAAAACAGAGCAATTAGAATTTGAAGGCGAATAAAGATGTTGTTTATACAAATAAGCATAGAAATTTTAAGATGTGATCAAAAAATGGAAAAAGAAGATTTCGGCAAAAATTGTAACTGAGTAAAATGTATTTGAATAAGATAAATTGTATAAGTTATGATATGGCCAATACTGTTCATAAAATATGCAGGTAAATGTGTGTGTGGGGGGGGGAATCAATAAAACTTGATTCAAAAAAAATAATCTCCTATGAATCATTGTACTGTAGTCATAGGGAACATGTGAGTGAGTGAGTGAGTGTGTGTGTCTCAGGGGTGGTACTCACTTACCTTCGCTACCAGTTCGCAAATGTGAGTGTGAGCATGCTTAGGGTCTTCCATGCATGCTGTTCTGTCCCCTCCCTGCTTCAGGAGCCCAGACAAGCACACATACAAACAGAAGTGTACGAAAGTCGTTTATTCACCATTCATAAACAACAAGCTGGCAGCGAGCCCGGGAGAGATAAAGACAGCTGTTATTTTGAGTTGCCACGGCCAGTCCCTGATAAGGCTCTCCGGCATGTCCAAAAACAAACAGTCTTAAGATTAGCAAACACTTATCTGATGCAGTACTTCAGGAAACAAGCAGCCAAATTAATAATTTGTTCATCACAAAAGCCAACAAGGTAAGGTCAGCTCCTTTTATACCTTGTGGGGCGTTGGCTTTGTGACTCATCACCTCGTGCTCGGCCCCACCCACTCCTTTGCTGAGCCTGTCTCTCTGATCATCGCCACCTGGGATTAATCCACTCCCTCTCCTCATTAACGTCTGACTCAGAGAAGCTTTCCTCCTCAGGGCTTTCAGCTGGGGCCTGGGGTGGTGCCAAACCAGACGGGCCAGGAGAGGGGGGCCTTGCCTCCTCCTCCTCTTCACTTTCGGAGGGTTCTTCCTCCGAAGGTCCGGGCTCGGGAGCCGAAGACACAACACATGCGCAGAGCATCAAAAACATGGAAAAATGGGAGGTGATAAAAATGGGAGTGGAAAAATCAATACTTACCGATGGATTTGAAAATAATATATAAAATTAATGAGTGTGCAGAATCAGATAGATTAACTAGATTGATCAATGGTAAAAAAGATTCAGAATTTTATAACAGTTGGAAATCATGGTACAATTGGGTCCAGAAAAGGTGAGATAGAATAGATATATGATGTATATCTATGATAGCAAGTATGTATGTATAAAGGAATGACTTTATATTTATGGACAATGTACTCATATTACACCATGGTGGCAGAATTGTATATTTCATTTGTGTATTGATGCATAGAATATATTAATAAAAATAATTTATAATTAAGAAAAATGAGAGGGGATGACATCCAGGTGGGTGAGCGGAGCTTCCCACAGCTGCTGCTACCGGTTTGCTCAAACCGGATAGAACTGGCTGAATACCACCATTGGTCTTTCTCCCAAAGACCTTGGATGAAAGGTAACTGTTTGGAAAGCTAGGCTACTTCTGTGAATTGCTGAAGAATGTAAGAACAGAAAGTGATGGTCTTTTGCTCCATTTAAGTAGGAGAGAGAGAGAGATGTCTATTTTAAAGTTTTTGAAGCTTGAAGAAGGATATTGGAATTGCTGAGGAAATGGGTCAGAAAATGTAAACCAAGAAATTCTATTTTTCATTCATAAGATCCATGCCCCAAAGTAATTCCAATTAGGCTGTATTTTGCAGTGATATAGTTTTTGCATTGGAAAATACTCTATATATGAAGTAGAGGAAGATGTGCATATAACTGCCAGATCCTGAGCCTATAGTAGTTCTTACATTGCAAATCCATGGGCTATAAAAGAGATGTTGACTATGTGCTAACATTATATTATATTTTGACACTTTGAGGAGACTGGCTCATGAACAACCAATTTCTTTTACAATAATAGGTCAGATCAAAGGAAGTCAAATTGTATTAATATGATTATAGATCAATCATTGTAATAATAGGTCAGAATAAGTCAGATGTTACTACATAAACTTTGTAAAAATGTTCAGGCCAGGGTTATCACTGTCATTGCTCTTTCTCCTTTTCCCAACCTTAAGTTAATGATTTCATACTCCTTATACAAACTGCTATATTGTTTTCTAAGAAGGTATTCTCATGATTTCAGTTATATTTCTCTGCCAGCAAATTATTAATGAATGTATACAAAGACATGTGACATGATATTGTTCAATAAATGTTAATAGTAATAGATGAAATGGACATATTTCCTATATGTCCATGTCCATACCTATAAACATTGATGACTTCCAACTTTCCAAATTGAAAATGTCAGATAAATGAGAAAGAACTCATGGTTTCCATGTTTCTAACCTGGTGCCATTACCACTATACCAAACTGGCTCTCAGCATGGTTTAGAACTCTCACCTCATTTCTTTGTTTTATATTCCAAATGCATATTATCTCAGTACAAGCAATAGATGTTCAGATTATTCTCAATGATTTTTTTATTATTTCTTTATATTGTGCCTTTATTATTTTTATAAATAGCTTAAGGCAGTGAACATAATCAATACACCTTCCTCCTTCTATTTTCTCTATTAGAACAACCATGTGAGATGGATTGGGCTGAAAGAGAGTGACTAGCCCAAAGTCACAGAGTCAGCTTTTATGGCTAAGGTGAGACTTGAACTCAAAGTCAACTGTTTTCTAGTCTGATGCCTTAACCTCTGCAGTAAACTGGATCCCCAGTCAGAACAATAGAATAACAACAGAATAACAGATTTGGAAGAGACCTAGGAGGTCTTCTAGTAGGAAACCATTTCAGACAAAAGCTGTCCAATCTCTTCTTCAAGTCATAAGTCATTAAAGTCAATCATCTTCTTAAAGTCAGTCATGGAGAAATTGCATGGGGAAAGGGGTTTAATTATTCCAAAACATATTACAGTTCTGATCAAAATCTGGAGGTAATTATTTAATTTGTATAGATGTTCATTAAAAGAGAAATAGGGGTGAATCTTTGGAATCAAACTCAAAACAGTGTTTTAACCAGTGGTGAAATCTGAACTGGTTTGCTACCGGTTTGCATGCACAGTATGCACCAAAAGGAGGCTTGGGAAGGTAAGTAGAACAGCTAGGGTGAGAATCAGCTGTGGCACGTGAGCTTGGGAACCTTTTCTAAAAAAAATTTAAAGCATTTTTTACTACCGGTTCTCTGGAACCAGTAGTAAAAAATGCTTTTAAAAGGTTTTAAAAAGGTTCCAATGATCACAGATGTGGCGCACGATCGTCGGAACCTTTTTAAAAACTTTTTAAAAGCATTTTTAACTACCAGTTCTGGAGAACTGGTAGTAAAAAAATGCTTTTAAAAAGTTTTTTAAAAAGGTTCCCAAGCTTGCGCACCACAGCTGTGATCGTCGGAGCCTTTTTTTTATCTTTTTAAAGCATTTTTTACTACCGGTTCCAGAAAACCAGTAGTAAAAAATGCTTAAAAAGTAAAACAGAAAGTTCTGAAGATCAGTTGAGCAATGCGTGATCATCAGAACTTTTTGAAAAAACTTTTTAAGCATTTTTTTTTTACTACCGGTTCTCTGGAACCAGTAGTTAAAAATGCTTTTAAAAGTAAAAAAAAAAAAAAGTTCAGACGATCGCGTGTCACTCAGCTGATCTTCAGAACTCTATTTTTAGTTTTTTTACTACTGGTTCAGCGAACCAGTAGCATTTTTTACTACCAGTTTGAGCAAACCGGCCCGAACTGGTAGCATTTCACCCCTGGTTTTAACCTACCGTTTTATGCATACTTTAGGTTTTCTTCCTTTCTTTTCTATCATTATATAGGGTTAATTTTATGGGTCCTGAGAAATTTAATAAATTAAATGTAATATTTCCTTCGAAATTAAATTCATTGAATTTCTATTTAGTTTCATGGACTAAATCATGGAAGCCACTGCTGATTCCAAGATATTTATTAAAACCTGGAGGGGAAAAAAACCGCTAAATGGTTCAATATAATCAACAGTTGAATATCAAAGATTTTGTGACCATAAATAACTGATTCTTTAGATCTGGTTCGGGATGGGGATACCATTTTTTCCCCAATGTGAATATATTTTGAAAATACGTTAGGAATTTTTTTGAATATTTTGGGCTAGTTGTTGTAGTTAGAAAATGAGAAAATGCAACAGGAAATACTTGCTTTCCTATTATTTTCATTCAAGCTACTGCAAATGTTATGACACATCTTCATCCTACACTAAACTTGTTATTTATGTAAATTATGACATTACCCACAAATGTATTTTTGCAGGAGAAAATTTTGTTTCAAAATACATTCAGATAGTAACTACATTGAATGCTAAGTAGTTCATATTTTATCTCTTTGACAGCTCTCAGCTTTACATATTCCACTGAATTATCCATTGAATAATCCAGGGATTATTGAAAATTACTACTCGTAGTGTTTGTTTCAGGAGTAGGATTCAAAAATTGAAATTTGATGGAAATGTATTTTAATGCCATGAATGCTCTTCTCAGAAAATTATTTATAGTGGGTGAAAAGTTCAGAAAGCACTGAACATATTTAATTGTTTACCAAAGCAAACACCAAATATAAGTGTTGGCAGAGTAAAGAAATTATTGTGCTTTTGTATACATATTATGTTGTAAGAAATGTAATGCAGATACTTGACAATACGCATGGCAAACATAATACAATCTGCAATATAAACTAGTCCATGCAGGAGAGGAATTGGGTAGGTGTTCACAATTGATTATAACACCTTGTTTCTAAGAACAACAGTTATCTGGAACAAACATTAAGCGTTAGTGCTTCTTTCCCAGGGGTAGGCAGGTATTCCACTGATGAATAAATGCTCTGCAATTTTATTCTACATGAATTCTCTTTTGCTCTGTTCTTTTTAAAGAGAAAGACTAGTTTTAGCCGTTTTTCTATTGATCCGTTTTCCCTATCTGCTAAATCAAATTAAATCAAGCAAGTTTTAGCCAGCGTGGCTGCTTAGCATGTATCAGCTCCTTCTTTCCTGTTATAATGAACAGAAGATGTGCTGGTGAATAGACACTGTTGCTGCATGGCTGTAAGAAAAAGTATAGTCACCTTGGGAAGAAACTTAGTTTGGAAGCAATAATAAGTAAGATGAAAGTAACAGTGTCTACTTCTTAAAATGTTTCAGTACCAAGATTGTCTGTTCTTTTTGGGCTCTTTCAGAAATGCAGAAATAAGGAAGTAGGTGGAGATGGAAGAAACCTGTTCAGAAGGTGTCAACCTTTTAAGCTGACCTGGCCTGTTCCAAAATTGAATAGAGTGGCAATACAGTGTTGATAGAGTTAGTTTGGTGTAGTTATTAAAACTCACACTAGACACCAGGAGACCATGAGTTCTAGTCCTTAGGCACAAAGCCAGCTGGGTGACATTGGGCCAACCACTTTCTTTCAGTTCTGGGAAGCAGGCAATGACAAACCACTTCTGGAAAACCTTCCCAGGAAAATGGCAGGATCTCGTGTAGGCAGTCTTCGAAAATTGGACATGATTAAAAATGCAAGGGGAGAAAAATACTGTTGATAATGTAATGATTGGCTGAGGCAAGAGTGTCATAAGTCAGCAGTGCTCTTTATTTCTTCTAACTTGTTATGGGAACATCTTTCCGCCTTCAATAACATAAATACTTAATTTTTCTATAATTATTTGGTATACTTTTTACTCTAATGATTTGGTATACTTTTTTAATATATTCTTTTATTGCTTTTAAAGTAATGACAGAGAAATAAAAAACAAAGGTAAAAAATCATGCTGTGTCAAAGAAAAGAAAAAACATGACGAGTTATGATACGTGAGTGTGTATGTTTGTATAAATACATATATAGATACAAATAGCAATGTAACTATGATTTTTAAAATAACTTATTGTATGTTATATACACGACTTTCATACTTCATTATACTTTTCATGCAAAGTCTGCTCCTAGGTAGCAAGTACAATGAGCTCTTCTTTGTGTAAAGTGGGCTATACATTTATCTTTCCCATGCTACAATATTGGTCTTTTGGCCATAATAAGGGCACAGAGAATCCATTTGCATTAAGTCCCTCTTAAGTTTGGCTTTCCACATTTCTCTCTATCCTGGTGGTTTTTTCTAATCCAGTTTGTTAATGTCATTTAAATGTGATGTCAAGAGCTGGACAAACCAGCTAGAATATCATATAGTATGGATCTGGAATGTAAGTCTTCATATTGCCTTCATATAGGCAAGATAGATTCTCAATGGGATCAAGGAATCAATAGAAATGCCCAAATGTTGAGACATCTCATACATTCTATTTTCTGTCTCTTTGAAAGAATTAATTGATTAACTGTTTTGTACATTCATTTGCCTAATTATGTCTTTTTGTTTCTTGTTTGTTTTTAGCTAATGAGAATGGCAGCTGTTAAGTATATTCTTCTTGCAAAAATTGCCGCTTATCTTAAGAGAGTTTGCTGTTCATTTTCTAACTAAAACTGGTATACATTATAAAAGATTGATGTTTCCCACCTGGAAGGCTACATTGTAAGTTGCAGGTAGTTTATCTACCATGTTGGAAGCCCCACTGTTATAAAGAATGTATTTGCAAGAATGAACATTGGCATTTGTCTTCGTTGACTTCTCTCTCTTTCTCCCTCCCTCTCTCTCTTGGGAAGCCTCTTTAGCAGTGAGAAGGACAAAACAGTTGTTAGAAAGACATTGCACTATGAACAGCAACAGATTAAACTTTACAAGTAAAAGGTCATTTCAAATAAATGTTTATTTCCCTTGTGGTTGCATACTGAAAATAAATCTCAATCAAACAGTTGTACTTATATCTAGCTTTAAGCTAAAGAGGACTGGAGGGTAGGAAAAGAGTAGTTAAAACACAGTCTGATTTTTTAAAATGTTTATTAATCCTCATATTACAAGCATTAGAACTCAGCGATAGTGGAGTACCATTGAGAGTCAGGAATTAATTTAACTCTAAACTTTCTCCTCCTCTATATATTATTGGTGCCTATATTCAATTACACACAGTAGGTGTTTGCCAATTGTGTACCCTTGTAAATTTCCATCTGCCCCTTAAGAATTCAGAAAAGTCTTTCTTGGGTTAAATTGCTTATATGCTTTTATGTTTATATAAACATTTAATCCAATTTTCTTAATTTTTAGTGAGCTGATGGAAATTTTCAAGTGTACATAAACATGAACATGTACACTTGTATGCAAGTAAATACTTATATTACAATGTATTCTGAAATCACTGACAATCCATTTTTTTTTTACAAAGCAATAAGGGAAGGAAAGGTAAATATCTCTAAAATATTAGTGGTCATCATAAAAGAATCATAGGCTGGAAGTCATAGTATTCCTCTTCTGTTTTCTCACAAGAACAATTAAGTGGCATCTAGAATTCAGTCAATTTTATTTCACTGCTGCAATGGGAAATGCACATATAGATAATTATGGAATTATTAGTGCAGGGGTGGGCAACTGTGGCCCTTTTACAACCTGTGGACTTAAATTCCCAGTATTCCTGAGGCAGCCAAGCTGGCTCAGGAATTCTGGGAGTTGAAGTGCACAGGTTGTAAAAGGGCCACAGTTGCCCACCCTTGACTTAGAGGCATAGTAATGTATACTACAAAAAGAGCACAAAGACAAAATGGGTGGTACAGTTTTGCTATGATTGCTTAATAAAAAGTAAAATTATAACATTTCATCAGGAATGATGAAGAGTCATAAGAACTTGATGAAAGTTAATGTATAGAAGTCATTGATTCTCACTCGCCTACGTCCTAACCACTGAATTAGTGGCCTGTTATATGAGATAAAACACACCAATATTTGTATCACTATTCTAAGCTGAAGGGCAAGCTTATTAAGTTTATTGCGTTGAACAAGCCTTTGACATTTCAAGCTTCTAAGTTCCAGATGGATCAAATCATAAAACTGAGCCGTATTTTATTCTGCATCTCCAAAAATAAGCTACAGATTTTCATACATGGCAGAAGAGCACAGCCTGAAGCTCTAAGGTTTCAGAAGCAGATTTACAGCTCCTCCAACAATTGCAAAAATGCAATTGTTTTATGTAATTGAGAATAAACTACTATTCCTATTAACTTTCTTTGATTCAATTTCAGCTAAACTGTCACGTAAAGAAAATTAATACAGTTCTCGCACCAACTACTTCTTCATCTTGGTCCATAATCACATCTCCAAAAACTAAGGTTTTCCTTTCCATAAGCAAAATCATGGGAGGAAATTAATTCTGTAACTGAAGGAGAACATTGATCCATGAGGCCCAACATTATCCATTTTGGCACTTTTTCAAGCTTGGCCACCAAAGAGCATTCAATGAGGAATTCTACCTGGAAAGCTGGTGCTCCAACCCTGAGCTACATTTTTTCCCAAATTCTTGTTTATATCACAGTCTGCAAAGTGAATGACAGATTAAATTTAGCTGAGGGAGCAAAGATGTTCCAAATTCATTTGCAAACTATCCTTAAAGATGCACAGCAAAATAGTAAGCTGCAGCCACACGAAACATTTCCCTCTTTGCCAGCCTTTGCAATCCGCTGTGCCAAGGAAAAAGCGCCCTCAATGAATGGCAAGAAAATGTTTGCTGTGATGTGCAGTTGCATGCACTACTAATGCAAGCCAGAGCTAATACGCAGAATCTTCATTTATGGAAGTGATTACATATGCTGACAGTCAACAATTTGAAAGGCGATTTATTCATTAGCAGTTTATTAACAGATTACAAGCTGTTGAAAGTTGTCATTCAAAAGGCACTCCAGCACAAACAAAGGCAGCTTTTCCATGTTCTTTGACAGCATCTCATTTGTTTTGTAGATGAGATGCCCTGAATCATTTTGGAAGCTATCCATTTGTTTACTGAGCAGTCTCCTCTTAGTGAGCGAGCTGGAATCAAACATTCACTGTTGAAAGCACTCAAATTATCTGAAACCTGCTATGCTATTTTCTCTGTCATGATGCAGATTAAAGAAGTTGGACCTTAATGTCACCACAGTCATCAAATTGTTTAGGGTTCACACATGCCCTTCATGGTCAATTGCTTAGGCAGAGATTTAATGGCTCTTGCAAAATTGATTATATTGGAGAAGAAAAGCTTTTGTTTAATGCAATGTCTACTTCCATTTCAGTTAGTACAATTATTCCTGATACTTGTGCTTCATGAAGGTAAAAGGAAATAAGCATCAATGCCTTTCCCCCCACCCATATTCACTCTATTAGGATACTGCTCCAGTCCAAAGGACCACACATTTGTCAGAAAGCACTTTTTAAATTACAGGTAGTCCTCGACTTATAACCACAATTGAGCCCAAAATTTCTATTGCTAAGTGAAACATTTGTTAAGTGAATTTTGCTCCATTTTAGGACCTCTCTTGCCACATTTGTTAAGTGAATCATGGCAGCTGTTCAGTTAGGAACACAGTTGTTTAATGAATCTGATTTTCCCATTGATTTGCTTGTCACAAAGGTCGCAAAAGCTGATCACATAAGCCTGGGACACGGCAACTGTCAGATATATGAACCAGTTGCCAGGCATCCAAATTTTCTTCATGTGACAATGGGGATGCTGCAATTGTCTTAAGTGTGAGAAAATGGTCATAAGTCTTTTTTTCAGTGCCATTGTAACTTTGAACAGTCACTAAATGAACTGTTGTAAGTTGAGGACTACCCATAATTTGTTTTCATGAATGAGGAACATTCGCCAATAAAATCAAGGTTATTAGGATCTAATTAAATTAAATACATATTTTTATTTAGACATACATAAATATTTGTTTCATTTGTTGTTGTTTGTTTATTTATTTATTAAACATAGATCTTCACCCAAGAAATAAAAACACTCTTGCTAGCTTTTTTTTAATTAACATCCACCATATAAAAATTAACAAAAATACCTCTATGTAGTACAATAAAACCATTAAAAAATGAACAAAACCAAAACAGAAATAAATACATAGGTAGCAACATCAAATCAGGAAAAGATTTCTTGAACCAATTCAGCCTTCCAAAGTTTATGAAATACAGATAAAGATGTAGATTAATATTATAGAATGGGATTTGAATTACAGCCAGTTTGTCCCATTGATATTAGTGGGCATGTTTCAAACATGTTTACATCTGCATAACATTCACTATTCAGTATATAGATAGTAACTTTCCAAATGTAATGTACAACTAAATAATAATAATAAAAAGATATGAATACACAAAATGTTGTGGGCCTGAGGTTGATACATAATACCTGCTGTCATAAGATCTGTCCCTTCCCTCTCTTTCATTAAGCAAAATGATTTTTTTCATATAATTACAATTGTCTATGGACTTCAATTATTTATTTGATTCCCACATTTGCTCCACAACTTGCCAAAACTGAAAGCAACTGATTCTTAACAATACACATGAAGCAGAATGTTGCTAATATTCAATCTTTACAAACAACAGCCCTTCTTTTTTCGCTTAATGGTCACAGATAAGGCAGTACTTGGCTCACTCTGTCCTCTAAGACAGTTCTTTAGGATAGTCAAAATAAATACAAAGAACAATTTAACCTCCAACGTTTTCAAGAAGAGACCCCAACCTGTTTTCCCAGTTCTTCATGCTTCTTTTATATCTTTTGCGGTTGAGCTACTGTTTCAGAGCATGTGTATGTATTTATATATTTTGAAAACATTGGAGTTTCAAGATTGTACTATGAAATTAAATCTCTATTGTTTTATGAACACATTAATAAAACAGAAATTGATAGTAATTACAATTGATAGCTTATTGATATGTTTATGCTTAGTGGGGGGGGGTTCTGTGTATGTGTATAGAGAAAAAAAGAAAACATTAATATTCAGGTGAACTTCTTTGGATATTTGTATGGTTGATCTGTAAGTCATCAAATTATTAACAGATATGTTTCCAATAAAGAAATATAATCTAGCAAGATACTTTAAAGACTGCTTTACATGGATTAAGATTCTACTTAAGGCATTTTTGTCCCTAGCCATTTAGATAAAAAACCCAGTCATAGTATTTTTTTTAAATTTTATTTATATGCCGCCCTTCTCCGGAGACTCAGGGCAGCTTACAATGCATTAAGCAATAGCCTTCATACTTTTATATATTTTATACAAAGTCAGCTTATTGCC
This sequence comes from Ptyas mucosa, assembly GCA_012654045.1. Classification (NCBI taxonomy): domain Eukaryota; kingdom Metazoa; phylum Chordata; class Lepidosauria; order Squamata; family Colubridae; genus Ptyas; species Ptyas mucosa. The sequence continues at coordinate 8,002,177 of WNWU01000007.1, read as the reverse complement.
CCCACAATCTGGGTCCTCATTTCACCTACCTTAGAAAGGATGGAAGGCTGAGTCAACCTTGAGACTAGTGAGATTCGAATTTACAGTAATTGCAGACAGCTGGATGTTAAATGCTGCATTTGAACTAGATGCAAAGTGCCACCAATGAAATTCTTTCAAAATTGATATATTTTTTGATTTTATTTAATAATGCCTTCATTATTTTTTAAAAAAATTCAAGGTGGAGCACATACTTAATATTTATTCCTTCTCCTATTTTTCCCACAACAAAAATCTATGAGGTCAGGTGGGCTGAGACAGAGTAACTGAGGCAGTCACCCCATCAGCTTTCATGCTTATGGCTACAACTCACTAGAATTCACAGTCTCCTGGTTTCTAGCCTAGTGCCTTTATTACTAGTCCAAATTGCTTCTTTGCATTGTATATTAAATATATTGGCCATACTGTCTATTCAAAGGCATAAGAAGATTCTACGTCATGGTTAAGGAAATTTCCACATGCAATACATTAAAATCCAGTCAGGAAGTTACCGAAGTATTAGCTATGATAAGCAAACAATCCATTGTTTTAAAAGTGGCATTTGATGCCACTTAGCTACAATAGCTAAAGTAGATTTCATAGCTTATATAGTATGTTCAGGTATAGATCCACAGGGTCTATCTCTCCAGGCAGTCAGAGAAAGTCTTTGAAATAGCCATCTTGAGCTCAAGCGATATGCTTGGTGGAATGTCCCTTTTATTGTATCCTTGATATTGCTACTGTTGGTCAAATAGTAGAGGGATATAATTGGCTTTACCAAGTTTCCTAATTTGATGACAGTAGACAGGAAAATCACCAGCAGAATCCAGCAATGCCCAATGCTGGCATACATGTGCTAACATCATCCAAATGCTGTTTGTATTTTGTAACTGCATCTCCCTATCTAATATAAGCATTTATAATTTATGCACATTTCATTATTTGCCGTCCTAACTTTTCCCAGCTGCAGACACCCATAACAAAAGCCAATAAGGAGATTCAAATCTACATGATTATGGAAAGTCAGTTACAGTATATCTAACTTCCAAGCTTTTCAAAAACCTACACCACTAATGCTGTAGTGGAAAAGAAATATTAATCTAAATAGGCTGCCTAATTATAATTCCCCTATTTATCTATAAACGAATAGGGGAGCCAAACTTTTTAAAATCTTCTGAAATCAAAGTAATGTTCTGCAATAAATGAGGACACAAAGCTACAAAAGCATTTGAATCTTCCTTTGTGCTTAACTATTGTGAATTACTGAGGAGGATTGTACTGGCTCAGCCCCCCTTATAATGGCTTATAAAGAGTTTTAAACTATGTCACTTAGCAGAAAAAGATGCAGTAGGTATTTGCCCTCCTATTAAAGGCCTGCTAAAGAATTCAACCATGAGTTAATTGAACAACTCCTAACCAGAGCTAATTGCTTATTAAAGTAGAATGTGCCAAACGACTTTAAAGTATAGTTTGAAATAATTGCTTTCCATTTTGTTTTTGCTATCAAAGCATTCTTTACTTAGTCAGTCTATAGTACAGTCATCTCCATGGTACTTAAAAATCCTGTGATGAAATAGAAATAAAATATATTGTTTGAGAAGAACTTAAGGCCTATCTAGCTAAACAAAGTTTACTTTTAGCCATATCTCCCTAGGTTTTATTATCTACTTGGGAGTTTTAAAAAGAAATTCTAGATTTTATTTTGTTCTGTATTTAGCACATTACGCCCTTAAACTTATGATTGTCAATTACGACAGAGATCTGGCAAAGAAAAAAAAGGCAAAAATGTTGCCTTTAGCCAAATTCAGTTAGGTGTAGTGGTTATGGTGTTGGCCTAGAAACCTAGAGACTGTGAGTTCTAGTCCCACCTTAGTCATGAAAAACCAACTGTGGGACAGTCACTGCCTCTCTCAGGTCATTTTATCACACAGTTTTCAAAAGGTAGAATATGGAAAGGCAATTTTCTGGATTTACCTCATGATTCTATCAATAGGCTATATCAAGGGTTAAAGGGTTAAAAACAAAGAAGAGGAAAAAGAAAAGTCTCAAATAGGTGGTAAATAGGCTGCCAACACAAAATGTCGGTGATGCTCTTAGTCCAGTTATTCTAGACTAGTATCTTCTTAATGGCCATCATTAGCTTCCTTATTTTTTAATCTTCAGTTGAAAGAACAGTATTTATATAAATAAAATTAGAGACAAGGAAATTGAGAAATTGTAAGATCAGAAACATGCAAAGTACCCAGTAAATGTTATATATCATTATGAATCTTGACTATAGACAGACATTGTCAGGAGACTAGCTTGTAAACCATACCTCAATTTGATGATCTTCCTGTTTGGAGATGATTTCCTGAATCTAGTGTATAAGCAACTTCTGAATATTTCCAATAAATCATTATCAATACAATTAATTATATTTTATAATAGTTTCTAAGAGCAGCATTTTTCCATTTTTGACAAATAAATTTACCATAATTTTGGGCAACTAACTAATCAAAAGCTAACATGATCAACTGAAGTTAGTACTTATGTTTGGATCACCCAAATGATAGGATGGGCAAAATAATTCTTCAATTCAACCAATACTCTCTCTTTTTTTAAAAGAAAAGTTCTGGTGTTTACCTGATTTTTAATGCTTTTATAGAATAATTATTTCCTTTTTCCCTCCCTCAGCATCTTTTTATTTATGCATACAAGGAACATCATGACACATGATAAAGATATGAGATGAGTTTGTATCATGTCAATAGAATTATTTCATCATCATTTCCCTCTTTCTTAATTGCAAATACTGTTTTTCAATCTTCCTGCCAAAAGAATGAGGCAAAGTATTGAGTATCCAAGATCTATGTCTGAAGTTCTTAGATAATTGCAGACATTGTAGGAGGAGATCCATGTCAGTCTATAGTAGCAAAAAATCAGAAGTTTGATAGTAAATTTCAACTCTAAGGCATAGCTTTAATAAGCTATAAGTGATAAAATGAGTTTGTTTCTGGTTTGGTTTTTTTTTTGGCTAATTCCAATGTCCTCTCTTTAAAAGAACTACAACTTTATTAATATTGACAAATGAAAAGGTTGTTGATGAGCAATATTTTAAGTAACAATGTAGAAGATGATATGGATCTATTGATATTTGCATATAAACTATCAATCCCTTTGTGTCATACTTTTACATCCTGTTACAACATAGTCACATAAAAAAGTAATAAGCATCAAGCCTTGAAATCTGTATTCACAGCATTTTTTAAATAAACAGCTAGGAGGGAAAGACCATCTCTGCAAATAAAATTGCTGCTGCCAGCTTTTGTTAGAGTTGGGGGTTATTTATTGCTAATGGTGAGTCTGTATTCATTTAAATTGGAGTATCTTCAACTCTTTTAAATGAAATCAGCACACATTTGTATACAAGCTTCTTCTGTAACTATGTGTGAAATCAGGTTTTGAGACAAATGTGGTGATTAAGCTCAAATTTCAACTCCTGGAATTTTTTTTTAGCAAAGCCTCAGAAGATCAAAACATTAAAAACGCTTCTTCTTTTCCAAAATCAGATCAGTTCCAAGCTTCTGCTTAGTGTCTAGCATTGTAGCAAAGGCATACCTTATGTTCTGTGAAATGCATGAAAGAAATCATTGTTCTCCCCATGAAGACAAGAAACAGAAAAGCACATGGTCATAAACAAAAGGTTTGGACTCTTGCTGAGTGTTTCCAAGCAATGAAAACTGTAATGCAGACGAGCAAAACCTGCAGATGATGCTGTCAAGAAAAGAATCAGTTCACAAGTTTGCTTTATTTAACTCTTCTGAGGACAGAGGACAACAATTTTTTGAATGCAGGTGTTTGTTGGTTTTTAATTCACGCAAAAATCACCAGACTTCACTGGAAAGCTGAATCTTGCATTTCTTTTGTAAATCTATAAGGTATCCAAGGAAGTCTTGTCCATCTATCTTTACTTTGAAGCTATCCAGTATACTTATGGCGCTGTCAAGATACTTGTGTATCTGGCTTTGTGTTCACACAACGTTATAACTACTCTTGGTGTTTTCAAATCAAAGGAAGTCAGAAGAGATTCAGCTGCCCCTCTGTAAATTTTAGAAAATTTGCAGGCTCGATATACTAAGGATTTCTTATGAAAAGGAATGCTGGTTACCTTTTGTCCCAATATTGATCCAAATGAATCTCTGTTTAGGGTGCTGTGCTCTGATTGGATGGCTCTGATTGGCTGGGGGTGTGCTCTGTTTGGGTGGGGGCTTGGCTGTGCTCGGGTTAGTCTGAGTTGCAGGGGGATTTGAGCTGGTGAGCTGCACAGCCAGGCCCCCAACCAATCAAAGCACACCTCCACCCAATCAGAACACAGCCAGGCTCCCACCCAATCAGCTCCCACCCCCACTGGCAGTTAAAAGGAAGAAACAGCTGCGATCACACCTTGCTCCTGGAAGCACGAATCCAAGAACACCAGCCCGAAGATGACGAATGAGACTTCGTCGAAACGTTGCCAAGACACTTCCAATCTTAAGCGGGAGAAAACCCGAATAACCAAAGACCACCATATATATATATGTGTGTGTGTGTGTGTGTGTGTGTGTGTGTGTGTGTGTGTGTATAATAGTATGTCACCAGAATTAGGTAAAATGATCTACAGCAAACTTGATCACATCATGTGACATATTGTGACAGTTTTTGCCTTTGTGGAGCCAGGATGGGCATGGCTTGCGCATGACATCCGGCCCATCGGCTACCAGTTTGACAGGGCTGGTCTACAACCTCTAAATGACAGTAACATCCATTTAGATGTTATAACAAATAACAATTGTTTGACATGTTGTTTAAGATTTGTCTCTTTTTTATAAACCACCTAAATTAACATAATTTTGCCATTGCAGACAAGTTCCAGATTACCTCCTTTCTTTTCCTCACCCCAACAAAATTATAGTTTAAAATTAGATCATTGCACAATGCATGCAATACATTAATATTTTTTCACTGATTTTTCCATTAATTGAAGTATGGTGAATTGGTCTCTAGAAATTGTCCTTTCATTATTGAGACCATTTTGGTATATGATCTATTCTGTCAATTATCAGAATATTGAAACCTCCCTCTTTTCAGGTTTTGGGTGACTCCTAGGCCCTTGCATGGGCCAGAGGTTTGGGCATCTCTGCAGAATTAAATACAACAGCCAAACCAATCAGATTGCATACATATCTTGCTCAATATGCTAAATTGTTGATCTTGTCAGGACGTGCAAGGTTAGCAAATGAACTCAGGCTTCTGCATTCTGCTGGAAAATCTCTAAAGATCATGAGGTAATATTTAATGTACTGATGGCATGTCAGAACCTGGAACTTTTATTTTTCAAAAAAGTACTGAAGCAACACCCAAGCAGGTGTTTAAGATTACAAAGTAAAACAAAAAGTGCTGCCTTTAAGATAACATAAAACATACACTGCACCTGATTATTTGTAGATGTTAAATATCACTGGGAACTGGGAACTTCCTGACTGAAATCTAATTTGTGTAATCATATCCACTTTAGATTACTATTATTTTCCCTTGCATATTTTGTAACACATAGCTTGAGGGAAAAATTAATTTATGTGTAATTTTGGAAAGTTCAGAATATTCATAACCACCCATTACTTGTATTAACACTTGGATATTAGGTCATTCTAATGTTTATGCTACTTTTATATAACCTAATAAGATTATAATACAATATCATGGATATGAATAAGGTTCCTATTATATTACTTGGAAACTCATTCTGTTCTTTTCTGATTTTCAGTAGGCAATCTCATGATTTCTTTCTCTAGTACAAACTTTCTCTAGTACTAAGAATAAAATGTAAAAGTAACAGGAAATAAAGAAGAAGAAAAAAGAGAAAAATAAGCAAATAGAAAAAGAAAAAGAAATAAGAATATAGTATAGTAAAGAAAAAGAAAAGAGAAAATTATCCAGGTCACTTTCTTGGTTTATTGTTTGGACGTCCTTTTTAATTTTTATGACATCAGACAGTTTCTTTTGTATGACCATTGTAACATTTTTTTCATATCATTCTTGTAGCCTGTCACTTATAAATATACTTTCAAATCACATATTTTAAACACAGGCTGTCTATAGAGGCAGACAGTCTTAAAATTAAGTTCTGGATCCATTGCTCAAAATATCTTTCAATATGTCCAATGTTAAAATATTATGCTTCAAGGTTGACACAGCCTTCCATCTTTCTGAGGTTGGTAAAATGAGGACCCAGATTGTTGGGGGCAATATGCTGAATCTGCAAACCGCTTAGAGAGGGATATAAAGCACTATGAAGTGGTATAGAAGTCAATAATAGAGGTAATAGCTATTGCTATTAGTAAGTCAGGTTTGAGTATTTTTCTCCTTTAATTATAATATTTAGTTTCCGTTAGTTCATATCCCCCCAACACAAGACCAGTTTCATCTGGAACAACAAATTTGGAACAACATTAACAATTTATAGGTTTGAAAGATGCCCTTCTGAAATATGCTGGAATGGCTGGGTTTGAGCAATTGAATGTTGAGTAGTTTTTGCATATAACTAAAATGAATGTTGCCAGTCAAAGTCTTCACTGGATACTTCTTAAGCACTTCCTGAGAAAGAGAAGAGTCCCTGGTTTGAGAATATTATGTGAATAAGCTTCTGCTGGGAGATCAAATTGTTGAATAAAGTTCTCTACATCCTTGACATAATCTATGAAGATTCATAGTCGAAAGATACCTTCTGACTTTGAGTTCTGTTTCCCTTCTGCACATATTCCTAATATTCTCGATTACCAGTTTTGCATGAGACATTTCCCTCCCAATTCAATGGATGCTTGAAAGGGGGCCCCTTGGTCTGGTGGGCTGATACAGGCAGGTCATCCATCTCCCTTACCTTCCCATACCTTCTCTACGAAACTATAATTTTTAGTATGATGAAAAGGACATACTACTCAGTCACAAGAGTAATCACGCTAAATGTTTTCAGTCAAATTTAAATTAGATCGTCAGTTTTTCAGTTGTCCCCTCTATTCTTTTGTTGTTTTGCAACAAATGGAATTGGGCCAATTCCATTTGAATTTAAATCTCCAGCCAAGTACAAGTTTTTACCAGACATTCAACCTTGCTGGTAATTTTAGACTAGTTACTCTTTTAGTCACTGTTTCTGGACAGGATTGTATTATTATAAAAATCAAAAATCAGAAAGTCCCCATATAAACTGTTTTCTGGCTACACATATACACACAAACCCATATATACTTTACAGATATATCCACTCATTTTGCTTGAAAGGCTGAAAGATTATCTTCCTGCTATACATAGAAGCAACATGGCCTCTAATTCATATCAAATGCAATTCTTTCAATATATGCCATTATTAACTGTCCAGTCAAAGATTCCTTTACAAAAATATGCTTTAGAATTGAGTCTGAATCAAAGGGGATGCTTAGAGCTGCCAAAGGCCTGCCCAGATGAAGAAAGCTCCAATAAATGTTTCACTTCAAGTGTTTACTATAGCTACAGCTCTCTAGGGGAAAATAAAGCAGAGAGTTGCTTTTAACCAGGGTGTATGAAGGAAAGTGTAATTCTGATAATGTGAAAGGTTTGTATTTGGAATGCCATACTGAAATAAATTTATCTAGTCTGAAATAATGGACTCAAAATACATTCCTACCCAGATATTAGTGGTGTTCTAAATGACCCTTACTGTAATTGCCGAATAATAAGAAGTGAAAGAAGGAACAGAATGGATTACAGCCTTTTAGGTAAAGGTAAAGGTTGCCTTCGCACATATGTGCTAGTCATTCCTGACTCTAGGGGGCGTTACTCATCTCCGTTTCAAACCCAAAAAGCCAGCGCTATCCAAAGGCATCTCTGTGGTCATGTGGCTGGCATGACTAAATGTCAAAGATGCACAGAACGCTGTTACCCTGCCACCAAGGTGGTCCCTATTTTTCTACTTGCATTTTTTACATGCTTTCGAACTGCTAGGTTGACAGAAGCTGGGACAAGTAACGGGAGCTCACCCCATTACATGGCACTAGGGATTCGAACCGCTGAACTGCTGACCTTTCAATCAACAAGCTCAGCGTCTTAGCCACTGAGCCACCATGTCCCTTTTAGTCCATATCAAACAGTGCATAAAGTAATTCTGGTTCAATCTGAAATGTTTAAGCAGAAGCTCAACAAGCTCAACAAGAGATAATGTGCTCACGGATGTACGTTTCTGGCATCAGGACTGACGGTTGAACACTCGTTGAGTACTTATTGTACATCCAAGTTAAACTTAGCATTTCCTGATCCCTAATAGATGGGGTAGAACTACACCATGTAGCTTATCTGGAAATAAAGAGGTAAGTGATTTTCAAAATCAAAAATTGTCTGACTCCAACATCTTGCATAAGTAAAACCTATCTTCCTCTTCTTCTTTTCAAAAGACACAATAATAGAAAAGTGATACATGTCAGGTTATAAAGATAATATCATCCAGCAACAGAATGGGATCCTAGCAGGAGAATACTAGTAGAAAAGTACGTGCTGAGGGCCCATCAGTGCATGGAATTCACTCTCCTCTTAATCATATCTAATCAGTGGCGTCTTGTTTTGATAATTATGCACCTTTCTCACAAATTTTCAGTTTCAATAAATATTAAGCTTGGTGATATCAAGTTCTGAGGATTCCACACTTAAACATATTTTATTTAATTTGGTAAGAATGTAAACAGAACAGAAGTGAGATAATAGAACAATAAAATAATCAATGAAATATGCCACAATAAGAATTTAGCAATATGATCACCAAAAAAGAAATATGACCAGCTAGAAAGCAAAGGGCAAGGGGCAGGAAGTTGAGTCTGCTACCAATCCAGCAGTCACCTCCAGTGGGAACTCCCCCATTTGAACTCTATGTCAACAGGCAGATCAAGATTTTAAAACTCCTGAAGAAGAATAAGAGTGTTATAGGCAGAGGTGGGCTGCTGCGGACCAGTTCAGGTGAACCAGTAGTTGCGACCACGGTAGGACCAGCCACCTGCCCCAGGGCTATTCCCTCCTATATTGCCATGGTTTTGAAGCTGCGTGATGCGTGGAAGGTGTGCATGCAAGCAAAGTAAGCGTATGTGCGTGCACACTTACATTTTCGGTGCTGGGCGAACCAGTTGTTACAACTGGCAGCAACCCACCACTGGTTATAGGATTGAACGTTTCTTGGACTGCAGCCCCTAGAAGCCTTAACCAATAAAGAAAATTTAGAGCCAATCTGATTAGTAATTAAGGTGCTGGCCTAGAAACCAGGAAACTGAGTTGTGGGCCTCCCTTAGACATAAAAGCCAGCTGGACAACTTTAGTAATATTAGGTATATTCACTGTCTGGAATTATATATTTAAAAAATGCTGGATAAACATACACATGAACACATGAAACCAAAATCTTCCACAATCCCATCCACACATCACAGTGTTAGTAGAACCTTCTGTTTTAGCAAACATCCTGCCATAAATATACAAAAATTTGTATGTCCTTGACTGACATTAATTGAGAGAGAGAATAATTTCTGGTTTTCAGGCTTAAAGTCTGCTGAGTTCAATTTTAAGTAGTGTACAACTTCCCCAAACTTTCATTTTATATTAAGAAAATTAAAACTGAGACCAGTAAATGATAAAACAGCCATATAAATACTTGAAACCAAAATGAAGAATGAAGTGAAGAATTTCTTTCTATGAAGAAAAATAGCTGCCTTCCAATCATGCATCTTCTCTTTTAATAAAAATATAAAATGATGCTCAGTCTTCTTCCTTAAAAACTTTTCTTTTCTGACCTCTATGAAGTTCTGTCTCTTGGCAGCTACATAATAACTTGCTGCCCTTTGCTTTGTTAATGGAACCATGGCCTTTCTCAGTGACTTACCTTTCCATCAGAAGTTACAGCTTCTGCATCAATTTTGAAGTTTCCTGGCACATTGGTTCCCCCCTCTCAAGCTTTGTTTAAATAAAAAATGATCTCCAAAAAAATGAAGCTTTCAATGCATACATTCCAAGGATGTTTTTCTTCCAGCGTATGAGTGTTAAGTCTAGCATGAAATGTCAGAGAAAATGTCATTCATCTTTCTCTGTTCTACTTCAATCCTTGGGTCATTTTGGAAGTGGCAGTGAGGTTTCATACTTTGGTATAAGGTGCTTTGGCGGCACTAAAAGAAGAGTTCTTTAATGGCACTAAAAGAAGAAGAGTTCAAGAATAATCTGTTTCATTGATTACATTTAGGATTGCAAAAAACAAAAGAGCAAACAAGCTTGAAATCAAGCAATGCCCATGAGCCCATTATTATGTACTAAAGTTGCACTTTAGTAGAGAGAGAAAAAGAGAAAGAGGAAGTTCACTAAACAACTTTGTCAGAGTTACAATTGTTACTGTCAGCCAGATGTAAATGGACCAGACAAATTCAAGATAAATCCCCATTAGAAATTTTGAGTAAATTTAGGAGTTTTCCCAGATGTTCCCTTTTCCATTCCCATAATTTCCCAGTCTATATGCTTGTTGCAGAATTGAAGTCTATGATTTTGGACAAAGCTCAGGTATGAAGAAGCCTTCAATAGCAACAGATTTTTCTTTTTTGCTTAAAAAAACAAGTATCGTTGCTTTTTCTGCCACTTTAAAATAAAAAGTTAAGTAGGGATGAGTTTGATGAGAGTTTTTGTGTTGTTTTGTTTTGTTTTTTTGATAAGAGATCAGCAGGGAATCCCAAAACCATGGGTTAGATTGAAAAATTAAAAAATCCCTTCTGTGCTGTTGCCATCTCCCCAGCCCTGGGTGTGTTCACAAAATTACCAGGATGATGACCACATTCAATTAAAAGGAATTCTTTTTTTTTTAATGTATTGAGAATTTTTGTTTAATGTATTGAGAATTTTTGCTACAAAAATATTTAGCATATAGTGACTATAGCATATAGAAACAAAAGTGACTAAATACATAAATGACAATAGTGACAATTATGACAATGACAATAATAACAATTCATGGAAGTTCACTTTTTTAGATTCAATTTCCTGTGAGATAAAGGTAAGCTTAATATTTAATGAAAATTGGAGAATGGATCAGTGCAACTTTTCAAACAGTTGCCTCTCCTTGATCAATACTGAAAGAAATTAGTACCATGTGGTGCCAAAAGAATATCTTACAAAAAGCCATAAACTACCATATTTTTCAGACTATAAAATGCACTGGATTATAAGATGCACCAAGATTTTGAAGAGGAAAATAAGAACAAAAATAGTTTTTGTCTTCCGTGCCTCCAGTTTCTGTCCTCTGCAGGCCTCCCAAACCCTCTGTGCATCCCATTTTTGTGAAAAATGGGCCTGTTTTTGGTGAAAATAGGATGCGGGGGCGGGGTTTCGGGAGGCTCAAAATGGCTGTATTCGGTGTATAAGACGCACCAACATTTCCACCCTCTTTTAGAGTGGGGGGAAAGTGTGTCTTATATTCTGAAAAGTATGGTAACTCTTTTGAATCTAATATGAAAACACAAAGTCATGGAATATAATTACTAGCATCAGTTTTTTGAAATCCCAGGATGAGTTCTGGTACATGGATTCCCATGGGGGTGGCAAATTAAAAGGGAGAGTTGCACCTTTGGGAAACAAATGTTTAATGATAGAAACGATCTTGTTACTACCCTGTTTCCCCCAAAATAAGACATCCCCGATAATAAACCCAATCTGGCTTTTGAGCGTATGACAATAAGACCAAGCGCTTATTTCAGGGTTCAAAAAAATATAAGACAGGGTCTTATTTTGGGGGAAACACAGTATTAACCAAGGGAGGAGGAGGAGGAGGAGGATAGGAATGGGAGGAGAAGAGATGGGGAGGCAGAGGAGGAGAAAGAGGAGTAGGGGAGGCACTTACTTTCTCTACTGGTATTCTCCTGCTAGGTTCACATTCTGAAAGGTAGTGGATAGACGTAACATTTTTTGTGTGTTCACTTAATTAATATGTGGTACATCCTGGCTAAGATAATTTTGTTGGGCTATATCTCTGGCGTGTTCCTTGAAAGTTCCTTTGGCCTGATCATATCCATTAGAATCAATACACCTGTAGAGAATCTACAGCGGCTTAAGGTATCACCAAACAATTTTCACCAAGAAGTCTGGAATTTTTTTTTGAAGAGTTAAATAAACCAGACAATCTGGGTTGTCAGTACCTAACACATGCTATTGAGACATGAGTTTTAATTGGAATCATTTCAGTTTCAGCCCAAAGGGTTGAATTAGGAACACAATGAAAAACCAGGATACTTAGGAAGTTTGATTGTAAGAACATGGGTCTAGGTTCTTTATACATTTATTTCAAAGGTGTCAGACAGCTGTGATATTATTTTGACTTCAAATAATTTGAGTAGACCAGGTATATAATTGGTTCATATCATACAAAAATTGTTTATATATATATTGCATGTTCAGATTTATACATAGTTCAGTCTCAAATTCTGTCTTCTGCTGTTTAATTCCAAATCTCTTATTATCTACCTTAAATATTTATTTTAACTATGCATATTAAAACCATTGAAAACTAAATCTTCTTCAGCCATTTGGTCTCTTGATTTCATTTTATATCTCCATCTTCCTGTTTGAACAAATATCATGTGAAAAAAAATCTTAATCTGGCAACTTCATTTCTTCTGATATTCTAAATTTTCTTCTGGTGCCTCTAAACTTGAGGCTTCTATGAGCCAATGGTGTGAAAAATAATTCTGAGGTGTTTGAAAGCCTGAACTTGTTCAATATCATTCCTCTTTATTTACTACTTATGATTGCAACTAGAAAGATCCTTGGAAATTTTTGTGTTGTTTTTTTCAGACTTAATAATTGAATTGTTGTCTATGTAGTAGGAGACAATTGATTTTATGACTCCTCAAATTGATTATGAAATAGAAATGATGGCTGCATTATCTACATACAACAGAAGTGTGATCAGTCTACCAGTTGGTATGGAAGAGGATAGACTAATTTTGTAAATCTTGCCACCATATCATTAATATAGAAATTAAATAATTTAATTTCTAACATATGACCTTGGTTGATATATCCTTCTAAGCAAGAAATATGTCCTTGGTTGTAAAGTATTCTCGTGCAGCATTTTAATAGCGTTAACCAACTTCTACCATGTTTCCCTGAAAATAAGACAGGGTCTTATTTTCTTTTGACCCCCGAAATATGGCCTTGGCCTTATTATTGGGGGTCTTATTATTTTTCAGGTGCAGAGGTCCCTAAACATTGGCAATCCAAGCCAGTGCTTCTTCTTCTGCTCTCCTTCCCCCCCCCCCCCCCCCCCCCCCCAAGCTATGTGTGTAACTTGAGAACCAGCACCTTGGATTCTCTCTTTTAAACTCTTCCCAGCCATCCTTTTGTTCTCTGCTTTGGCTCCAGGGAGGAGGAAAGGGGACAGGAGAAGAAGCGCTGGCTTGGATTGCAAAAGCCATTTACTGGCTCGATTGCCTTCCTCTTGAAGAGTCTGCAGGGCAAACAGGAGATCTGGGGTTTGGCCAAGTGGCAGAATTCTTGCTTTTCTGTCCCCACCCCTCCCCACCTGGCATTCCCCCTTGTGGCCAAGATCGCCAAACCTGATTCGGGGAGCTGAACATGCTGCTGATGCCCAGGAAAGAAGAATGTCAGAAATGGGCTGTCTCGCAGCGCCTCCTCTCTCTCTTCTCCCGAGTGGCAGCGATACGTCTGGCTCACTGAATCTGGCCTGATGATCTTGGGCAGCAGGGGCAGCGGCTCTGACCTGATCCTCGCCTGCAATGCTGCGAGCAAGAACCAGCCATGCCAATCCCGCTTCATGGCTGCACAGACAACTCGCACCGGCCACTGCTCAGAGCTCCAGTGCCAGTACCCCTCTCGACAGGGTCGACAGGTTAGAGCTGGCAAGAGTTTGTTTGCAGCCACTAAGAGAAGAGGCACACAAACTATGGTTTGTGGAAGCAGTCTCTGTGAGACCGTTCCGGGTGGGTGGCATGTTCCCCCACCATTCCCCTCTGCCTTGCCTCCTCACCTCATGCTGTTTGCACGGCAGCTGCACATGCGTATAAGTTTTTTGGGAGGGGGGCTTATTTGGGGGGGCTTATTATAGCATGTGTGCTTGAAAGCCCAATTGGGCTTATTATTGGGACATGTCTTATTTTGGGGGAAAACACAGTATCAATAAAACATCTTTCCAGTTTCAACAACAGACATTCTCTGTAGACTGAATTGAAAGCTTTAAAAAATCCATAAAAGTCATATATAAACTAGACCTAGAGGAAAATATATATTTTCCAATTATATGTTATAGAATTAAGCTGTTCCATGGTTAGACCTATCCTGAATCCAGGTTGCTCTTCCATTAAAATGACCTCTATTACCACAAACAACTTTGTACATTGTGAAACTCCTGATCCGATTCTTCTTCTTTAATGATAAAATAACATGTTATCATTATAAGTTCAGTAATATATTTTGTCTGATTTACACTTGACAATCAATACTTAATCATTGTATGTATACGATGCACAAACACATATAAATTCCTAGCATTGCTCTTTATGATTCTGGAAACTTTCAAACAATCCTCTACACCACTTTCTGTTAATATTATAAAAATAGCCAAAACGGATAAAGGATGCTTACTCTGTTTTGTTGTTGTTTTTACTTTGCTGTGTATTTAATTCATTTTTGTGGCAGAAATGTCAGAAAGGAAAACGTTTGTCAAAAGCAAAGAACTGAGAACAAGACTAGAGGATAAGTCATGTAAGAAAGATCTGCCAAGTTTGTTTTTTTCCCCAAATGCTTTATAAAACAGTTCCCGCCCCCAGTTCAAATTATTGTAATTGTCGGTAAATTCAATAAAATGTATGCACTTATTTGCAAATGTATGTCTGTATTTGTATTTATCATATATACAAAAACACAAGCACAACTGTACCTAACATACTATATTAAAATAAATTTTCTCAAATAAATGGACTTTTTCAGGAGAAAGTGCAACTGTTGGGGATCCCCATTTCTGTGACCTATGTTGGGGGAATCAAAGATGCTGCTTTTCAGAAGCAGAAATTACTAGAAATGAAAACCCCCTTAAAAATCAAGTTGGCCCTCACTGTCCTGGATTTTTATACATTTCTGAAAACTGAGTTATGTCAGAGGGCCCATGGTGAGTAATATGATAGCAAGTTGGATTGTTCTTGTGATAGTTAATATAGATATTTCTCTTGCTTTTTCTAATTTTCATGATTGGAAACCACTGAATATTCATAATTGTAGATGTTAATACAACCAAAAATGCATTTTAAAATAAATAAAGGATAATGCATACTTCTGCATGAATTCCCCTTAACATATGCACTGTTGTACACGATTCTGAGGATTATATCATACAATTTAGAACATATTTCAAAAATTTTTGCGTTCTGGTTGTTTTGAATATTTTGAATATTGCAATATCAATGAACCACTATTCCACAATAGTGATGTCAGGTGTATATATTAATTAATATATATATTAATTAAGTGAACCACAAAAAAGCATTACGTCTATTCACTATGTTTACAATATTGTTCCCTACTTTTTTTACTATAATGTTGCTTTCTCTATTGTCTTTGATGGACGGTTCTACAATATATCAAAAGAGCTGTGGCCCTGTTCTTGTAATGAAGAAGACATTGAAACTGTAGGTCATGCATTGCTATATTGCCTTTTTTATATAAGACCATAAGATACATCTATTTCCCCATGTATAATACACTTGAGCAGGCTGGAGGCTGATTACCTTAGTTTATTCCCAGATGATCAGGACATGGGAATTCAGACAATATAGCCCAGTTCCGTTTCTTGACTAAATGTGAACAAGTCTTCAAAGTGAGATGCTGAGCCTTAACTAGACTTCCATAACTGAATATATTTTTTCTTACTTTCCCCCTTTCCCTTTTCCCTCCTCCACTTCACTTTTTTCTTTTCTTTTTCTTCCTTTGCTTTCTTCTTTTAAATATACAAATACCACTCTATTTTTAGATCCATGTTTTGGGGTTACAATTGGTTGGACCATAATGGCCTTAATTCGTACAAATCCTAGCACAGCTTCAACAAGTATGAGACTTAAAATAAGTTAGCATAGCTTTACATTCTCAGTGTTTTATAAATTCTACTATATTTATGTCCTTTTATAGTTATGTCCTGTCATAGTTTTTTAGATAATATTGTAAAATTAATTGTAATTTACAGTTACAGTTATTATTTTAATAACTGTACCCTGTAATTTTACCTTAATAATTTTATCTTGGATTATTTTATTCTATTAATTTTTCCATTTTCATCCCTATTGTATTTTACTATAAGTTTTATGTTATTAGTTCTTTGCGGGGTCTACAACCAAAATAGCATTGATTGATTGAGAGTTTTTTACGCAAATGCTCAGGTGTTTTTTTCTTTTAAGTATCCTGACATCCCATTTTCAAATTTCAAATGCTTTTGCCTGAAAAAAAGAGTTGGCTCCTTTTGAAAATGAATGGTATATTAAAGTAAAATGTTTATTAAACTCACGGTCTCCTCATTACTTGCCCTCTTGTGACTTCTAAAGGAGCTTGCATAAAAGGTCTCATTTGCATTTTGCATGCCTAACAAAAGTGATGAGACTGAAATGATGACTAATTCCAATACAGCCATGCTATATATTAGAAATTGATCACCTCATTATTTCTTCTCTAATAGTCTCATTACCTCTGATTTTGGTATGTGTGAGAGCTTATTTTTTTCCTCTCCGTCAAAGCAATGTGTGCAAGAAATAGATCATTAATTTTTATAGGCTCTTGTGTTTCTCCCTGGCTCTTCTCACAAAATACACTGACGACTTTTGATGACACATTAAAAGCTCTTTTATTATAGTCTGTATTTATCTCTGTATAAAATGTGGTTGCTTGTAATAAGCATGCATTATTTTTAAAGGAATAACCTAATGCATTTTCCCCAAACTTCTTATTTTACAGCAGCTGCAATATTAGTTAAGGTAAGTTTCAAAAAGGAAATGAGGCACTATATGGATCCAGCCAAAAATTGCCAGATTTAGTTGAATATGATTGTTCAGATTTGGCACTCTGTCTTAGAACTCAAGATACCCATTTGGAAATTTGTTTAGAATGTGATTGAACTGAACTGAAACAGCAAATAATACAGAGTTGCTAAAACAAATCACCATACAATTTGAATTGTCAAATGAAACTGTATATATCCAAATCAGCTAAATTTAATTTGGACTGATTCAGACAATTTGGCTGGATCCATATTTCAAGTTGATTTAATTCAAAGATTCAAATTGACACTGATGATATGACCTGAACTGAGGCCAATTCCCATATCTAGACACAGACAGACACAAACACACAAATCTTTTTGGCCTTCCTAATATTTTCTTAAGTGTTGCAGAATCAATAGAGTTGATATTGGACATATGTGGGCACTGAAAACCAGCACTTGCCTGTCCAATAGTAGGACATCAATCAGTTTGTAGCTTTTATTAATGGTAGTCATAAAAAAAAATCTGCAACAAGCAATAATATAAGAAAAGACATTATGAAACTCCTGCCACTTGGGCAGCTTACAGCCTTCAACCTCTATTAAGGGCAATTCTACTCTGAGTCTAGGAAATGAATCTGTTATATAGTTAAATCATTTCCTGTTATTGTCTTCCTGCCTTAAAGACAGGCAAGGATTCCCTGTTGGTTAGAGCACTGTATAAGCTGTCAAGATCCAAGGTTGCTTCTGCCCTGTTCCCTTTAGCTGATCCACAATTGTGAAAAAATAGACAACTATTCCTTTTCATCTGGGGCATCAATTAAATATTATCCAAACTTTTCACCAAATATGACTACCAGCCAAAATATTCAAACAAAGGAGAAAAAAATAGCAGTCCCAAACAACTGGAAAGGGATAAATAAAAGAAGATGCTATGAAAATAATTGGGAAGCACCCCAGAATTTTCTTCTCTGACCTCCAAAAAGGCACCTGGATAATCAGAAAGCATAGATATTCAACCAAGCAAGAGAAAATCAATAATGTTCCCCAAAATGGAAACACCACTTTCTTTCCATTGAATGAGCGCACCAGTTTTCTAACATAAGTTGTACCATTGGCTTACAGAATAAGGGAAGAAAAAAAAATGTCCTCACCTTAACACTGAGTGTCACTTTCACAGATTTGTAGCTCAAAATAAGTACATTTTCATCATCTTTATGGGAAAAAAATTGTTTATAATGGAGAAAAATATCCAAAAACAAATTCCTACGGACAAACCACTAGCACAAAACACACACCTTAAGAAAAGATGTATAGAAAAAAATCATACTTTTGAAGTGTGTGTGTGTGTGTGTGTGTGTGTGTGCATATATTCACAATCTTCTAATATAGCAGTCACCAAGAAGTGCGTCAGTTTTTGCTCCATGGCTTGACATAAAGCTGTTGCTTGATACACATTTTATTTTGTTTTTGTATGACTTACTTTTCTATCAGTACTTATAACCTACTCCAATCTCAATTGTTTTCTTACTGTCCTATGTTTATCAAGCAATATATTTCATAGTAAGTAAAACAAGAGCAAACAAACAAGAACCTGATAATTAAGTCCAATCAAAGCCTAAGATTGATGGCTTTAGTCAATCACTGCAGGAAAACAAATTTAGCTTCTTTCTGGAATGTAAACATTGTGGTTTCCGACAATTATTTTTATAGCTCTTTGGATTATAATCATATACAGATATAAAAAAACCTCTGGATACAGTAGAAGCAAGCAGCACCTGTACAACCAGTTTTCACTTACACACACACACTCATTAACAACCTATTAGCATTATGTAATCTATATTTCCCAGAATTATTGCAGCAACATTAATTTAAATAGAGAAGAAAGTTATTAACTGTCTTCTACATGGCAGTTAGCAATTGGTTTGGGGTATTCTACTCAATTGAACACAGCATATAAGGATGTGAAATCTGGTGCCAAATTCAGTTTAAGACCTGCTCTGAAGAACACAGAAGCATGGTTTACAAAATATCAGTGGATATTAATGACCTCACATTGTATTACAGTATCTGGAAGTCATTTTCTCATCCTTTGATTTGAATAATAAAGTTGCAAGTACAATTTAGCACTTTTTCAGGACTTCTTTTGCTCTTAGTTCAAACTAAACTCCCTGAATTCTCTTTATTAACTTCGCTTCTGCCACCTCAGGACTGTCTTAGATGTTGCTCCATAACAGTGATTACTGATAATGACTTAAAATGTCAAAGAATTGCATTTCAAACACAGAGAATCAATAGCACTATTTTATTCCTTACATTTTCTTATTCAGTTGCCGCTTCATATTTCCCAGCTTATCGTCCATTTGCCCAGCCATTTTGGAGAATATACTAAAAACCCATCACAAAAAAATGGACAGATTACAAAATAATTCTATAGCAATGAACCAAAAATGCTATTGAACAGAGGCATCTGCAGAGTCCAACATGTTTGTCAAAATTATGATACAAGTAAATGCATGAAGCATGCAGAAAGGACTTGATCTGCAGCACAGCAATGTTTATTTCATAATGGGTCCTCTGTTGAGAAGTTAAAAGGATGGAAACCCCTTTAAAACAACACTCTACAGATGTAAAACAAATTAATGACAAAGTGAAAATTCTGAAGACAAAGAAATTATATATAGAGAGAGCTGGAAAGTGAATTAGCTAATTTGGAATTATTGAAAATTATCACGTTTCCAGCCTCCACACGCCCCATTTTTGGCCTCAGTGCATTACATTTTTGGCCAGTTTCATCACTGCTGCCTGAAACTGGGTGAAAATGCAATGCACAGGGGCTAAAAATGGGGTGTGCGGAGGCCAAAAATTCAACACGTTATCCAAAAATGCGACATGCAGAGGCCAAAAACACAACGCATGGAGGTGGCGATGGTCTGTGGCAATCACCACAGCCTGGAACAGCTGATTCCTGGTATTCCGGGAGGCCAATCCAACTGCCAATCAGCTGCCCAGGCTGAATCAGGCTGCGATAATGTGCTGAAGCTGACCAGGTTGTTTGCTGCTTGCTGCAAGGATGCTAGCCAGATGAATACCGATCGATGCTGGTAGACAGAGACAGATTTTTTTCTTGCTTTCTTCCCCAAAGCATGTTATATTCTGAAAAAATATGGTAGTTGAGACTAATTTGTATTTCATGCAAAAAAAAAAAGTTAACGGAGATCTAACAAATCTTGTGAAATACAAAAAGGAACAAGACAAGGATGCTCATTGTCTTTCTTGTTTATTTTGTTCATTCATGCATTCATTCATTTAATTTCCATGGCCACCCATCACAGTCAGAGACACTGGCAGCTTACAATTTAAAAAATATAATTAAAAATACCAAAGACATTTTAAAACAATAAAGACACTAAAAATATCCAATTAAACATACATAGGAGTAAGATACTTGGCCAGTTAATAATGCAGGCAGGAAACAGGGTCCTTGACACAGTCAGCACACTAGGCATAGTAATATAGCCAGGTTTATTTACAAGATAAAATAAGAGGATTGTGGGAGAAATTGTCTAGGATGTAGAAAGGTATTTCAAATGTATATGGAAATGTGAACAACAGAATGGGACATTTATTATGACAGATGGATATGTAAAATATCTAGAAAATTTTGATTCCAGTGCATGCATTGATTCAGAGGATTTTTTAATATACAATTCAGACTAGAGTTCTTTATTTTGGATTGATGGACAAACACTTGTCACCAAATTATGTTTTTGTAAAGATAACTGTGAGATTATTGTATGTACAAAGATGGAAATATTAGGCAATACCCACAATGGAAAAATGGTTAGTGAAAATAATGAAACTTGATGAAATGGCAAAAAAAATTTTTTTAATTATTTTTTTAAAAAGGCCCTTTATGGGCTTTTTGAACAAAACAGAATACAATGAAGTTATGCTTATAGTTTTGATGACCACACAGGGTAGATTATAGGAAGAAAAAAATCATGTAACTTTAGGGAAAGAGGTAAATTTATAATTGTACTTATAGCATGTAAAGAAGAGAATAGAAGATATTTTTGTATCTTTTTTCTTTGTTTTCTACTTTTCTTTTACTTTTTTCCTTTCTTGAAGTTTTAACCTTCTCTTTTATTACTTTCCTTTCCTTTTTTCCCCTTCTTTACCTTGTATTAATTTGTATTAGTTTTTAATCTTCCTTTTTAAACTTTCAATACAATTTTTTTAAAAAAATAAATGCAGGTAGTATCATGTAGAAAATCAGGGTCCAGACTTTTGCTCTGATCAAAGATGTCTTTCCTGCTCTCGCAGAGACTTTTATTTTTTATACAGTTTTTTACAGGCAGACAAAAGGCAGGCAAGCAACAGCATTCTAATTGGCAAATCCTCCTCCCTGTTCCCCTACTCAGAAAGAAGGTCAGATAACACAGACCAGAGCCAGAATGAGATCATACAGGAAGAAGATACATGACACCAGAAACAGAAGCAGTTTGCTGAATTTGGCCCGATCTCATGAACTTCAATCCCTACAGTATCAGTTTGGCTACATAAGAAATATTGAGAGTATTATCCTTGCAGCCACCAGTACATACAGTGTTGATCATTCCAATTCCAAGTATTGTTTTGTGGTATTATTTAGCTCAGATCAGCATGGACCCACTTAGCCTAAACCAGTTTCATACATAATTTGGTTTGAAAGGTTGAGGGAAATGGCTACATGCAAATCCCTCATAATTAAAGAGTCCTCTGAGGTAAGGAAGACAGAGATAGAAAATTATTTATAGAAAAGATGTTGTCCTTGGCATTGTACTGAGACAACCTGCGTGGTATCAGTGTTGGATAATTACCAGCCGTCCTGAAATCCCTGTGAACTGTGACATCTATTTTCCCTTACCACCTCCAAGCTGATAATTGCTTCCACTATTGATAGAGAGGTTGCAGAACAATTACTAGCTGCTTCAAAAACATTAAAAGATGTGATAAGTTTCATTGTGTGAAAAAATCATTTAAAAACACTCTATCTCACTCTCTGCATGTGTGCCTGTGCCTCTCTCTCTGTGTGTGTGTGTGTGTGTGTGCATATACTGTATGTTATAACCATAACATTTAACATATAACTTAAGGAACACTTTGCAGTTCTGTTTGTTTACATTCTAGGTTAGCAATAGCAATAGCACTTAGACTTATATACTGTTTCACAGTGCTTTTACAGCCTTCTCTAAGCGGTTTACAGAGTCAGCATATTGTCCCCAACAATCTCGGTCTTCATTTTTACCGACCTCGGAAAGATGGGTGGCTGAGTCAATCTTGAGCCGGTGAGACCCGAACTGCCAAACTGCAGGCTGCCAGTGATCAGCAGAAGTAGCCTGCAGTACTGCATTCTAACCACTGCGCCACTGCAGGTTAACAAGACTTATAGTTATATAACCAGTGCTAAGAGCTATTTCACATGAATTTATATCTCTCTCAATAAAAAAAAGTTCTTAAAGGTTTATAATTCATCCCTAAGAAAATGTAATGATATATCCATGATATAATAGCTCATTCAAGAAAATAATAATAATTCACTGTGACTAGCTGAGCCGAATTCCTCATCTCATCCGCTTCGCTTCCATTCTGTGGTGTTTGCTGTTAACGAGAAACACATACAGATATCTTATATTCTTTACTTGCTTTTAATTTTTTCCAAATCAAATCCCTTGTATTCCAGAAAAGTTGTTTCCAAAGACTTCAAAGAAGAAAAAGTTCAAACAAGAGTGACTAAGATGATTAAAGGCCTGGAGACTAAAACATGAAAAACGGTTGCAGAAACTAGGTATGACTAGTCTAGAAAAAAGAAGGACTAGGGGCGACATGATAGGAGTATTCTAGTATTTGAGGATCTGCCACAGAGGCAAGGGGGTTAACTTATTTTCCAAAGCACTAGAAGGCAAGATAATGGTTGAAAACTAATCAAGGAGGGAAGCAACCTAGGATTAAGGAAAAACTTCCTAACAGTGAGGACAATTAAACAGTGGAACAGTTTCAGAAGTTGTGGGTGCTTCATCACTGGAGGTTTTTAAGAAGAAACAGGACAGCCACTTGTCTGAAATGGTATAGATCTCCTGCTTGATCAGGGCTTTGGACTAGAAAAGCTCCAAGGTCCCTTCCCATTCTTTTCTGATTGGGAATGAGTCATTGTGAAAAATTGACTGCCATCCCAAGCTCACACTGTTTTTTGTTTTTTTTTTAAATTTTATTTATATGCCACCCTTCTCCAGAGACTCAGGGCGGCTTCCAATGCGTTAAGCAATAGCCTTCATACTTTTGTATATTTTATACAAAGTCAGCTTATTGCTCCCACAAACCGGGTCCTCATTTTACCCACCTTAGAAAGGATGGAAGGCTGAGTCAACCTTGATGAGGTTGGTGAGAATTGAACTCGCAGTAATTGCAGGCAGCTGGATGTTAAATGCTGCCTTAGTAGGAGGCATTAGCCTCCTACGCCACTCAGGCTCCTGAGTTTTACTCTGTGTCTTCTCTGAGCCAATGATTTTCAGCTGCCCTCTTCTCCAGTAGCAGAAATGGTTCTTTTGTGTTGTGTAGCAACATCATGGAACATTGACCAGACTGGCAACTGAAGAGCAGTAGCATGGACAAGTAAAATAACTTGACCAGTTCTTGTATCTTTCTTATCTTAAAAAATGTGTTGTTTTCTTGATTTTTCAAAGACAGTTCCATTGTTTTTCTCAGCATGTGTCTTAAATAGAAAACCAACCAACCAAAAATACTTTCAGGAATTAATTTACAAAATACTTGATGTTGCTTTATTTCAGTTTCTGTCTAGGATAGTTGCCTATTTTTTGCTGTCCTTAAATATTTGGGATCTCCCAGTTATATTTATTAATCAAACCAATTTTTTTTCTAATACATCAATTACTATTTTAACAATCATATCAGAAAAGGATTTCTTTTATTGATAGAAAATAGTATATAAAAACTATATCAATCTGTTTTCCAATATCTGTTCTGCAAATACTTGAGTTTCCCTAGCAAGAACAGATCTACTCTTTAATTAAATATTTAGGGTTGTATGCTACTTCCTGAACCATAGGCAGCATACTTTAAATACTAGCTAGTAGAGGCATGGAAGAACTATGAAATGTTCTCCTGTCCAGGCCCAAAAGGATCTGATTTAATTTTTAGAATTTTTCATGGTTTTTTTTTCCTAGTGTGACTTCAGAGAACTGTGCAGGTATGTCTACTTTGGAGGGAGAAAATGTTAAAAGATTCACATTAACTAATTTCATTGGTTTGGAGTTATATAATGATAATATAAAACATAACGTCTTTCAAACTTGTCCATTCGATCTTATCACAAATCTGTTTCTAGGTGTAATTATTGGAATGAACAGAATTCTCAACAGAATGGGACAAAATGGTCAAAGTTTATCTAATCCTTCCAGGTGCAAAATTGTAAAGATGATAAATTGGAAACATATGACCATGCTGGAATAATGGTTTGACAGTGCATAAATGATGTAGGAGAAGAAATTGGTATCAAAAGTCCATTAATGTACTTTTTCAGTGAACAACCAAATTTTAAAACATTTTTTCCCAATGGAAACACAAATCTAGCACTAGAATTTTAATCTTTATTGTCACAAATGTGAAACTGGTGGATTGAGTTGGTGAAAGGTTAATTGAATATTAAATTGCACAATACTTTGTATGCAAGGAATAGATATGAACTCCAATTCATCTTAAAAACTGCATTTATTTAAGGTTTTCATAACTGCTCTAAAGTAAAGTAGTCCCACAATTCTAAAATAGGACAATGCAAAATGGAAATCATTATAGATTTCTTTGTTTCCATTTTTAAATATTCACTATTATATCTGTTATAATAAAGATAACATTCTTACAGACACATTTTAAGACTAAGCTGATTATTATTCTGGATTGCTCTTTTACTCAGAAAGGATGATGGAAAGGTAACACCTCAACAAATTGCTAGCAGATGGCAGAGCTCCATCAGCAAACTTCTTTTGCTCTCTGAATCACTCTTTTTAGTAATTCCAGAAAATCAAGAATCACTGCATAATGGATGTGATAATGTCACGTCTGAAATAGCCAAGGTTTTTTTTTTATGCTGTTTTCACTAATGACTAATGAAACCTATTTAGAGTGAAGACAATGCTCCTTCTTCGAAATGATTACATGGCTGATTCTAGCATTTTAGAAAATTAGCAATTGAACATTTTGCAACTCTTTCACAATAAAGCGCAGACACACACACACACACAGAGAGAGAGAGAGAGAGAGAGAGAGAGAGAGAGTTTAGCCTTAAGTATTAGTATGGGGGGAAGGGGTTTCCAAGTCCTAAAAGAAAGGTTCCTGCCGTTAGTCATCCTGGTACAATGTGGAAGAGTGGAATGGTATGTGAAAAAGACCCTGGGAGATGTGGAGAAATGATGCCTATGGAATGGTAGATGAGAGCATAACCCACAGCTGGAGGAGTAATGGGGCAAGAGATTAAAAAATGACCCACCTTCGTTTCTTCAGCTGTACAGTGGAAGAATTGTAGGAGCTTCCTTTTCAGTGGAATAACATTTTCTCCATCAATCCAAAATTCTCCCCAGAGGCACAAATAATCAGGATCAAATTATCCTTCTTTAGACACATTAAGTGAAGACCTTACTCTCTGAAGAAGGCTCTACTGCTAGGAAAGATGGAAGGAAAGAAAAGGACACTCGCTTGGACTCAAGTATAGTGGCAATGGGTGCATTTTTGAAAGAAAGATCAGGTAAAGGAGAGATCATCATGAGAAAATTTAACCATGTGAGTCCTAACAGTTGGTACTAACTTGATATTCAGTTCGTCTGTCCGTCTGTCCGTCCATCCATCCATCCATCCATCCATCCAATGTTTGGTACGTTACTGAAGACCAAAGTGCAATAGTTCTAAAAACAAGTCATAACAGATGTCTTGGTGAGTTTTCCTTCATGCCTCTTTGCCTCATCAGTACAGTATATCAGTAGACTCCCTGTTCTTTAAAGGTTTTTTGACCTTTAGTCAAAAGATCAAAAATAGCCTGAGTCAGGGCATCCATGGAGCGGTCAAAATGTTTATATGATTGCTTTGACCAGCAACCAAAGCATCCATCTTGCTTTCTTTTTTACCTTGACTGTGGATACCCCAGAGAGAACAAAATAGATTATATTATTAATTATATTATAACTTATTTTAGGAAAAATTCACCCCTCAAAAGCATGCCTCAGTAATTCCATATTTTCTAACTGCCTACGCCAGTTTTTATTTTATTCTGAAAGGGATGGTATGGATAAGTTGTCCAAAACCTTTATTTGGCTTCCTACCACCAGAAGTTCCTACATTACCTAAGCAACCTGCAATGTACCATTCTCAGCTTCTAGCATCGGACACATTTCATATAATAACATTTTTCCTATAAGCAAAGTGAAGCTTCTAGGCTTTATTTCACTTTTCAGTCACTCATGGGAAAGAAATGCAATTTAAGTAAAGTGATGCCTCAAGCAGAAGAAAATTAGATCCATTTTTATTTTTTTATTTTTATTATAGAATTATATCTTCCACTACAACCAATGGTGATACTGGTTATACTGAAAGCAAATTACATATGATAAAATATTTCATGTTTTCTTAGTAACAAAAATGGGTAAGGAAAAGAACAAAAAAAAAAAAACCTAAGCAAACACCAAGCCATATCAAGTGAAAAAAGGCAACTGAGTGAAATCATAACTTTTAGCAAATGTGGTTTATAGTGATGACATACATTTATGTTGAGTATCAAAAATAAACTATGAATCTATATTGGCAATTGGAATTTATACAATTGATAGATTGTTAGTCATTAAAATGAACTGGTTAATATTTTATTTTCCTTAGTATACAAAAATAAGCACGAAACTACTGTATCTAAATTTTGCTCAGAAATTTCCTTTTAATTTCCCTTTGTCATTCTATTCATCTCTTTTTTAATTTTCATATCTTCATGTTTTGTGTTCTTTTTCTGGTAAGGTTATTTACTTAGATGTACAGATTGGATACAGAAAAAGCATAAAACGTGCACGTGTGTGTAAATTTTAGACTATTTCAGAAAGAAGATTCCCTTTACAGAAAATGATGAAATAATAGGATATGTAATTTTCTTTGGCTCCTGAATTCAATTGGAAAGGCTCAAATGTCATGTCTAATAATAATTCTAATAAATATTTTGGCAAAAAAGTGCTATTTGAGGAAAGGGGAGAATGACAGTTATCCTCTTCTCTATTTATATGTTAGCATCTACAAAATGCATGCTTCTATTGAATATGTAAGATAATTAGATACATCCTCCAGAACAGTGGCGGGTTGCTACCGGTTTGTCCCAGTTTGGGCAAACTGGTAGCAGCGGTGGCAGGAGGCTCTGTCCACTCACCTGGATGTCATCAAATATGTTCTGCGCATGTGCAGAAGCTTCTGCGCATGGCTCGCATGCTTGCTTCACTCTCATGCACACATGAGCAAACCAGTAGCAAAGGTAAGTGAAACCCACCACTGCTCCAGAAATAAATTCAAATATGGAAGGTTTTGAAATAAAATAAAATAAAATGGATTCCTTTTTTCTGGATGTGGATATAAACCATGCCACCTCATGATGATAATGAGAAAAAATTTAGTTTTCAATGGAGGACAGCATTTCCCCACCAAATACCCATAGACCAATACTATAGCAGTGTTCTATGTCCTTAAAGGTAAAGGTAAAGGTTCCCCTCATACATATGTGCTAGTTGTTCCCGATTCTAGGGGGCGGTGCTCATCTCCATTTCAAAGCCAAAGAGCCAGCATTGTTGGAAGACGTCGCCGTGGTCATGTGGCCAGCACGACTAAATGCCAAAGGCGCACGGAACGCTGTTACCTTCCCACCAAAGGTGGTCCCTATTTTTCTACTTGCATTTGTTACGTGCTTTTGAACTGCTAGATTGGCAGAAGCTGGGACAAGTAACGGGAGCTCACTTCATTACGCGGCACTAGGGATTCGAACTGCTGAACTGCCGACCTTTTGATCGATAAGCTCAGCGTTTTAGCCACTGAGCCACTGCATCCCTCCTATGTCCTTATGGGAAACTAAAAGAGATAGATGGAAGCTAAAAGGAGCTTAATGCTTCCAGTGACTGTTGAATCTTATCTTTGAAAATATCTACATGTTCATTATAAAAACCAAGAGCTTTATAAAAAAAAAAGATATCAACATTATCTCTTAAATATTGCTTATCATAAGCTTCAGATGGATATAGACTTCAACAATCCTTAAAAGTATCTGCCTAATTTTTCACTGTAAGATATGACCAGTGGTAGGCTGCTCCCGGTTCGCCCCAGTTCGGGAGAACCGGTAGCAGCGGCGGCAGGAGGCTCTGCCCACCCGCCCAGACATCATCAAAAATGCTCTGCGCATGCACAGAAGCTTCTGCACATGCACAGAAGTAGCCCGTGCTACCAATAGCGAACCAGTAGCACCGGAATTTGAAACCCACTACTGGATATGACCCAGCTTTGAATTTAGGCATCTCATTTTTAGGTGAAGCTTATAGACAAAAAACTACTGCTAGTTTGAATCAGTTTGCATATTTAGTCGAGCTAGGGGTCAGAGAAGCTGAACTTTGTAAGGCGAACAAGTTTACTTTGCATGACAAAATCTTTCCATTCCCACCTAAGTTGAGTTATTTTAGCTGAGTGCCAACTGACTTCACACTTAAGCCTGCATAGTTAAAGGAAAAAGTTCACTTGCCAGTGACATTTTGTAGATGCCTGCAGCAATTGGAAGGTGTCAGGCACTGCCAGCATGTTGCATAAATAAAAAAACGAAGGGTATAAAAAGGAAGTGATGCAGAAAATATGGGCTGACATCCTTTTCATTGCTTGCTTTTCCATAATTACAATTACTAGAATACAAGAAGTCTGAAAATCATTGATAATAATTGCCTAGACTTAAAACAAAAGCTTCCATTGTATATTTGTCAAAGTAGTTGTATCATAAGCTTCATTTATTGGAATGCACAGTGAATATGGCTGATTGCGGCATGTGGTAGGAGTTCATAACTCTTTGGCTAAACCCAGTGGTGGGTTTCAAATTTTTTACTACCGGTTCTGTGGGCGTGGCTTGGTGGGCATGGCTTGGTGGGCATGGCAGGGGAAGCATACTGTAAAATCTCCATTCCCAGCCCACTCCAGAGAAAGGATACTGTAAAATCCCCATTCCCTCCCGATCAGCTGGGACTTGAGAGGCAGAGAATAGATGGGGGTGGGGCCATCAGAATTTTTACTACCTGTTCTCCGAACTACTCAAAATTTCCACTACCGGTTCTCCAGAACTGGTTAGAACCTGCTGAAACCCACCTCTGGCTAAACCCCTGTCTCTTTTAGGCTGTGCAGTGCTTTAGGTTCACTCTGCCCAGAAGTACTTCCCAGAAAATGGAACTGCAAATCTAGCATCTGGGGGCAGTACCCTTTTCACATTTCAGGAAAAAGATACACTTGTTTTAAGATGTTGCAACTAAAGGCTGTGTTTACACTCACACAGATTCTAAAAAATTTTAGGATATAGAGTGCTATATAACTCCAGTTTCTTTTCCATTCTTCAAGCTTATATTGTTCTGCATGGCTACAAATGGTCATAAACTACTGTATTTTTCAGAGTATAAGATGCACCAGAGTATAAGATGCACCTAATTGTCTGATTGGCAGGTGGATCAGCCTTCCGGAATACCCCCAATCAGCTGTTCCCAGAGGTGAATTTTAGCAACAGGTTCCTTGGTTGTGAGTTCTATGCCTTGCTTTTTTTTTTTTGCTTTTTTTTTCTGCCTCTGAAACTTCTGAAACTCTGTTTCAGAAAAAACCTTTTTTCTTGCCTCTAAAAGCCTCCAAAACAAAGCTTTAGAAAAAAAGCCTCTGAAGCTCTTTTTGGGGGCTTCTTTTCTGAAGCTTCGTTTCTGATGGTTTTTTCAGCCTCTGAAACCTCTGTTTGAAAAGCTGGGCAGGTCTACATTCGGAGTATAAGACGCACCCTGATTTTCACCCTCTTTTTTTGGGGGGGGGGGAGGTGCGTCTTATACTCAAAAAATACAGTATATGTAAAAGAAGGGTCCTTGGTACTCTCTGAGCTTGCTTGTTTTCTTGCAGATATTTCATTACCCAACTACTTAATATCATCAGTGCTAGTAAGGAGTGCTGTTTGCTGTCAGTTTATATTCTGGTGACTTGCCTGTCTTTGTGGATGGGGTGATCTTAGAGATTACGAATGACTCTTTGGCAGTTTCTTGATTGGACTTTTATTTACTTGATTGTTGGTCTGAAGTTAAAGTTGGAGTTAATCTATGCTGATCTGGGTGCTGATTACTGGTGGAGAGATGCTGGAGTCTTTTTGTTCTCTTTTGGGCTGGTTGATTGTCTCTTTTGCATAGTCTATATATATTGTTAATGTCTATGTGTCTATCGATGGCTGATTTATCAAACTGCCAGGCTTCTAGAAATTCCCTGGCATTTTTGGAGTTGGCCTGGTCTAGGATTGTCACATTTTCCCAATTGAAACTATGGTTAAATCTGTCTATATGTTGTGAAATTTTTGTCATGTCTTTTGACTGCCAGTTGGTGTTCATGGATGCATTCTGCCAGTCTTCTGCCTGTTTGTCCTACATTGTGGTTGTTGCAGTTCTTATATTGTATGTTGTAGATGACTCTTCTGGGGTTACTGGCTCTTCTGATTTGCTTAGGGTGTTTTGAACGGTTTAGTTGGCTTGTGTGCTACACTGATTCCATGTGGTTGTATTAGTCTATTTGTGGTTTCTGAGATATTCTTGATGCATGACAGTGTAATTTTTTTAGGCTTTCTGTTGGTTGTGCTGTATTGGCTTGAGTGGTCAGGGATTTTTTTCATAAAGTTTTGTGGCCATCCATTTTGTTACAATGTGTTGCGTAGATGCACCATTTTCTTTTTCTACTGTTCTGGCTTGCTGCAGTGTGTTTGGACTTATTTAAATAAAGTCCTTACACAACTTTTCTTGTGGGTTGGGTTGTTGCTTTGATAGTGAAACACCTGGTTAATATGGGTGGTTTTTCTGTAGATATGCATTTCTAGTTTGCTATTGTAATATCTGCTGATCAGGATGTCCAGGAAGGGTAATTGTCATTTCTTTTATAGTAAACTGGATTTCTTTAAAAATGTTATTGATGGTTCTGTGGGTGTTCTCTAATTGGTACTTTTTTTATTGTGGTGAAGGTGTTATGTACATATCTGATCCATATTTTTGGTTGTGACTTCTAGACATTGCATGATAACTTCCACCACAAATTCTGAAAGCAGTGATCCCATAGGAAGAATAGAATAGAATAAAACTTTATTACGGTCATCGACCAGCAATAGACATACAATGAATTAAAATTACTTCTGACATTAATTGTGAATAACATCTCTGTTATGAAAATACATTATCTCAATCCTAATTTACATGCTTGTAAGTATGTGGGTAAATGTATCATTATAGATCTCAAAATATTGGCACCAGTTGATATTATAATTCAGTAACCAATTTTTTTCTTGTGGATATTGCAGCGACACAAAATTTTGCCACTGCATGCATGATAGTCGGATTAGAGTCTTGGAGGAGAAAGCCTATATAAAAGTCCTCTGTCCCCCCTGGCAATCTCTCTAGTAAGGGGAGAATGTATATTGACCTACATACTCTGAGTTATACAGGTATACTGTATAACTCACAGTGCAATAAAACATATGAGATATCTTCGACTTCTCCCTTTCCACATATACATACCCGTTCTGCTATCGGTGTTCTCTTGTATCTGCCCTGGAGAAGTGCTGAGGGAAGAATATTAAATCTGGCTCTGAAGAAAGCTATTCTTTGTTTTGGGAAGATTAGATCATTTAGATATCCTGCTGATTCCCACACACCCTGCTTGATTCTGTCCCTAATGTGGAGAGGCAACCTATTTAGTTCTTCTTGGAACTCCATGTCCTTCATTCTGTCAATTACTACTTGCTTTGCTTTGTCAAAGCCGAGGGACATTAGGAATACAGATGAAAGCCCATAAGAGCCCAGCTTGTGATCTATTGCCTGTTTCCAGGGGGAGGGGAAGTTGTCAGTCAGCACTAGCGGGGACAGTCCCTCTGGAAAGTAATGAATTTTCAGCCAATAAATGATCATCATTTTCCAGGCTCTTACCTGAATTTGAGGCATACCTGTCTTAATTCTTATCTGGGCATTTGGAGTTCCATTGGGTGCAGCTAAGATGGCTCGCAAGAATTTGGTTTGTATAGTTTCTAGCAAGTTTTTCTTTGCTAGGATTCCTGTTTGTGCCCCATAAAGAATTTGTGCCAATGTTTTGGCCTCAAAAAGTTTTAAGGCAGCAGGTACTAACTGACCTCCGCCTGTATAAAAGAAGTGTTTAATTGCATTTGAGGACCTATTGGCTGCTTGCAATGTTTGCTCCAGGTGTGCCTTCCATGTCCCTTGCGAGTGGAAGACCACCCCAAGATATCTAAATGTTCTAACCTGTTCCAATCTGTGTCCTTCAATTTTCCAAGAGTATTGTCTAGGTCTTTTAGCAAAAACTAAAATTTTTGATTTATCAAAATTAAGGACCAGTTTGTTCTGTCTACAGAAGCCAAGTGTTGCCCTAATTGCTCTCTTCAGTCCTATGGATGTGAAATTATAGCAGCATCGTCGGCATAAAGGACAATCGCATTGTGCTATGTTAGGAGGATGTAGGTCAGGGTTCTGTAAGAGATCAATCAGGGGGTTAATATAGAAGTTAAAAGGGAGGGGGACAGGATGCAGCCTTGCCGTACCCCTTTTTGAACCCTTAGTGGGCCAGTTAAAGTCCCTTGTGGATTACACCTCACTTTCAAGGTGGAATTGGCATACAATTTTTGAATGAGAAAAAGGAGACGTTTATCGATTGTAGTGGATTCTAATTTCTCCCATAGTGTGTTGCTGGATATTGAATCAAAGGTCTGCTTAAAATCAAGGAAAGCCATGTAGAGGGAGGATTTTTTTTGTGTGGGTATATTTTTGATCAGGTGAAGTATCAGGATATGATCTACTGTAGATCTTCCTTCTCTAAAACCGGATTGTTCATCCTTGATTATCTCTCCTAAAATTAGCCAATCCTGGAGTTTATTGTTTAGGTGTTTAGCATACAATTTACTAATAACACTCAAAAGGCTAATGGGTCTATAATTTCCTGGATCATTTCTATTATCCTTTTTATAGATTGGTATTGCTAATCCTCAATCTCTTGGCATACGGCCTGTTTTACCTATAAATATAAACAGTGATGCTAAAAGTGGGGCCCACCAACTGGTATTCTTTTTTATTATTTCTGGGAGGACATTATTAGCATCAGGTGCCTTATTAGTCTTGAGGGCTTCGATCAGCCGGGATACCTCTTCTGGTGTTACAGGGGGCCAGTAAGCAGTTTGGTCCAAACTAATTTGGCTCTCCTTACTTACATAGTCGGGGTCTGAATATAGGTCTCTAAAATATTCTTCCCAGGCCTGAATTGGTACCTGATTAGTTGGGGGTGGGGGGGGGTTTCCCAATCCTCTGGTGATGTACCAAAAGAGGGATGTATTTTTTGTCCTGACTGGTGTAATTAATCTCTGCCAAGATTCCTTCAAAGCCGCACTTTTCTTTTCTTTTAGGAGGGTTTTATATTGTGCTTTCAACTGTTTTAAGAAGTGAGTGTGATCCTCAGAAGGGTCATTTTTACTTATTCTGTATTCCTTATTATATATTCTTTTTAATTGCATGCAATCTCTATCAAACCATTTTTTGTTCTTTAAAACTGGCTTTTTGGAGTGAGCTAGTATTCTCTTAGTGAGAACCGACTTCAAATTTGAGATTAAAGTTTCAAACTCATCTAAGTATGGTCCTTCAAACTTATTTCTTAGTAGAGATGCATGTAATTCTATGGTTTCTGGGGCTAGCATCCAATTAGTGACTTCTTTTGCATTTTTCTCGGTCCATTTAATTTTTACCTGGGTATTTTGGCTCTCTAATCTGGGTAGATAGATTGAGCCAACCCTTAGTAATTTCGGGTATAATGTAAGACTAAGGATAAGTGAATCGTGATTGCTTTCCAGATGCGAGTCTACCTCCATCTTCTGCAAGAACTTCAGGAGGTCGTATGATATTATCCAGTAATCGACTGTGGATTTTCTTCCTGCTCCCCAATAAGTATAGTCTGCTGGGTTGGCCCCCCCAGGTGGAACCGTTCAGGATACAAAGGTCCAAGCATTCAGTCATCTGTCTTACACACAGTCCTGCCCGATTTGCCTCAGTGTCTTTAAATTGTCTGGGATGCAGGGGTTCTTCTGGTACATTCTCATCATAATGGATCTTAAATTGATTAAATAATGCTTGATCATTTGGGCCCATCCTAGTATTTAAGTCCCCCCCAATAATTATTGCTGCTGAAGGGTAATTATCTAAGCAGCTCAGGATAAAATCTTCTATGCCGTCCCAAATCTTGTTGATCAAATTATTCTTATTGATTGGGGGAATGTAGATATTAAAGAGCAAAATCTTCACCTGTTTATATAAGAGTAAGATAGTCACAACCCATGGCTGCAGGGATGGCAGTGATACACATTTAAATTGCAAGGATGTATTCACTAATGTTACAATACCCCCTTTAGTTCTCCCCCCCACCTTACTTGGGACAGCTGGGATAGAGTTAACCCAATATCCATCTAATTGTATCTCTGTGAAGGCCCAGGTTTCCTGTAAAAAGAGAATATCAAATTGTGATATATAATCAAAAAACAGTTGGTCTTTTGATGGAACAGTCCACCCAGCTATATTCCAGGTTATGATAGAGAGAGGATCCTCTTTTGCAGCTCATCAGGAAATTTGGTTTATACAAAGGGAAGCTGTATGGTTGTTACAATGGCTTGAGATGTTGTCACGCCCGAAATTGGCCTTCTCTAAAAGGAGAGGTGCCCCATCTAAATTCTGTGTTGACTCCTGGTAAAATTGTTCAGGGTAAGAGGATTTAGCACCAGCTAACAAGGCTTGCGATTCTGAAGCCTCTTCTCTAGGTGTAGAGCAGGGGGTTATTTGATCGTGCTCCATTTGGCTTTGAGCTGATGACACTTTTTTTTTTTTTAATTTGATTTATATGCCGCCCTTCTCCGGAGACTCAGGGCGGCTTACAATGCATTAAGCAATAGCCTTCATACTTTTGTATATTTTATACAAAGTCAGCTTATTGCCCCCACAAACTGGGTCCTCACTGACGCAGGTCCTCTCTCAATTTCTTGATGTGGTGGTAAAGGTGTCATAGGATGATCACATAAGGATGCTAACATCTCCTTCTCTACTGGGGCCTCTAATGGCCCCTGTGTATCTTGGCTTCTGTTTTCCATGCTCTCATGCAAGTCCTTGCCCCCTGGGGGAGAAGTAAGAGGCTCAGTTATAGGGGAAACCAGACCAATAAGCGGTTTAGCTGTGTCAATTATGTCCAATAAGGATTTCTTTAAATTTTCTAGTTTGAATAGAATGTTATCTTGTTCTTTCCTTGGGAGAGCGCCAAAGGCATTAATGAGACCGGTTTCTGTGCTGTTAAGTGCATCTCCGCTGGACAAGGCTGGCTTACTCCCATAGGTGTCCCTTTAATTTGTTGGTAAATTTGGCCATCAAATTGGAAGTACAGTATGTAGTTAAGCAGAGGTTTATGAGATCCATAATCCTG
Organism: Ptyas mucosa; assembly: GCA_012654045.1. NCBI lineage: Eukaryota > Metazoa > Chordata > Lepidosauria > Squamata > Colubridae > Ptyas > Ptyas mucosa. The sequence continues at coordinate 7,966,335 of WNWU01000007.1, read as the reverse complement.
GGTGTTTTGATCTTCATGCATTCAATTAAGTCAAGTGTACTGTGAAGGAATGCAGTCATGGATTCTTTGGCTAATTCTGGATCTATAAACATGAACAGGGTTGTGACATCAAATGAGACCATGATTTCATCCTCATCTATAGTTACTCTTTAGTAATTTGGCCTTTCTTAGTGAGGTCACTGAGGGTTCCCTTGACCTTGTATTCTATTGGAGTTCACAGTGATGTAGGCTTCTTTGTTCTCCAGTATTTTTTTTTTTTGCTTTTTATAGGTATTGTGCTGTATCTATAATTACCGTGGTTTGTCCTTTGTTTGCGGGTAGGATGATGATTGTCTGGTTTTAGGTTCCTGAATAGCTGCTTCTGTTGTAAGTTGATTCTGTTCCTGTGTTCCTCTGATCTGTGGAATGATGCTTTGTCTAATGTTTGCTTGTACTCCTGTGGTGATTTGGTGGTTTTAAATGCCCCTTCTAGGGCTGCAAAAATGTTAGGCAATTGGCATCACCTGTATTATAGTTGAGTCCTTTTTGTAGAATCCTGTGTTCTGCCATGGATAGTAGGTAGCTGGACATGTTGACCACCTATTCAGATTCCGGTGTTTCTTTGGTTCTGGAATTGAGTTTCAGGAGTTTTTCTTTTCCCAGCATGTCTCTGGCATGTATTCATGATGGTAGTGGCCAGTCTCTCCATGTGGTCTGGTATGATGGTTTGTTCTAACTGTTCTTTGAGGTTTGCTATTGTATGCAGATATTTTTTTAATCAGAGATGTGCATCTGTGATAATGAATGCAATATCATTTTTCACCCACTTTCTTGGGCTATTTTTGTCATCCAGCTGTACAGTTGATTTGAGCTTTGTATCCGACAGGTAGATAGGGCATGCTATCATAGACATTCATGCAGGAAGAAAAGAGAATGAAAAAGAAGAGAAAGAGAAAGAGAAGAATTTAAAAAATCATGCTTCAAATTATGTGATAAATTGCTTTGGAAATATCAGGAAATTCCCTTTGATGATGCAGTGCTTTTTAATTTTTTTTATAAAGTTCTAGGATCCCACAGTTATTATATAAGAACATTCTTTCACTTCCAGTTTTTGAATCTTTGTAATCTAAATGGAAGATTTCCACTAATTTACTGGTGCTAAAGCTTTATCAAGAACTTAGGCAAACAAGGCTGAAAGAGCTCAATTTCCCTAGATGTTCACTTAAAGTTCAGTAATGCACATCAAGTCATACTTTTCACTCATATTTAATATTGACAAATTTGACTTGAAAACATAGTGATAACAATATATGGAAAGCTTACTGAAATTGTAATGAAGATCTACCAGCTATAATTCAGATCATCAAAATGTCACAAGCTGGAGGGAAGGAGAGGTATGAAGAGATAGAGAATTTAGAATCTGGGTGGATCTAGCTTTATTGTTTTGGGTCTTTCTCCTGACCCCACCAGCAATTTCCTTGGAGATAATTTCTGATTTTTGAAGGAGATTTTTAGATGACTTTACCTATAAATCAGTAAGTTTAGTTTCTATTTGATATAAATATTATAAGGAAAGAAAATGTATTTTCTGAATAAATTAGGTTCCTGTACAATACAAACATATTGTTAAATTTCTTTTGTGTGTGTGAATCAAATTAAAATGAATAAAATTTCATTATCAATTCAAAATTCTCATGAATAAAATTGGAGGGATGGATAGATAGATAGATAGATAGATAGATAGATAGATGATAGGTGATAGGTGATAGGTGATGATAGATAGATAGATAGATAGATAGATAGATAGATAGATAGATAGATAGAGCTAGCTAGATGAGGGAAGGAGGGAGGGAGGGAGGGAGGGACAGATAGATATTTCAGTCTTTGCTAATTGTCATGAGTACCTATTGACTATTCTATATTTTTCTATAAATATTTAATTTTGAAAGAATCCTATCCTATATATGTAAACAGCTGGAGAGAAAAATACAGAGAGAGGAAAATAAATGATATATGTTGCTTTAGAGTGTAATCATTTCTGAAGAAAAGCACACTAAGGTGAATTTATCATGGTATACTAGCAATATAAATCTTATTCCCTATTGTTAAGTTCACCGGCTCATGACATCTTTTTTCTCAAATTTTCATCTTAACAGCTGTAGGTACATTTAACATCATACCAAATAATCCTTAGCCAAAGAATGACTTTGTTTTCAACATGATAATAAAATGCTGATAAATATATAATACTAGCTATTTTAAAAACGTTACTTCCTAACTGCAAATATACAAAGGATATTTCAGTCTCATAAGAACATTTGATTTATCCCTTTCCAGTGTCGAAGGATTCTGATCTTGTAAAGAAGAATCATTAGATCCCATCAGCCAATTCTTGATGTGTGGATCAATGGATTGATTGTCAATATTTTTCCTATCCTGCTTCTTTAAAGTGCAACTTTTGCTTGCCATGGATTGCATGATTCTGATCTTCTATTATATTGTGCTTGCAATAAATTACTTTAAAAAATAAACTTATGGAAAATCGTAACTGGTTATATTTAGAATTTCTTGTTAATACTGTGAGACTTTTAACACTGTACAACATCTCAATCAGATTCAACTCAATCCAATCAGAATAGAGCTGGAAGGGACCTTGGAATTCTTCTAGTTCAACCCTACTCAAGCAGTAGATCCTATACCCGTGATGGCGAACCTATGGTACGCGTGCCACAGGTGGCACACGGAGCCATATCTGTGGGCATGCAGGCATTGTCCTAGCTCAATTCCAGCATGCATGCGCACACCGGCCATGATTTTCAGGCCTTCCGGTCCTACTGGAAGTCAGGAAATGGGTTGTTTCTAGCCTCCGGAGGGTAGGGAAAGCTGTTTTCACCTTCCCAGGTTCCTAGAAAGCCTCTGGAGCCTGGGGAGGGTGAGAAATGGTCCCACTGGAAGTCGGGAAACAAGTTGTTGTCGGCCTCTGGAGGGTCTCCGGTGGGTGGGGAAGGCCGTTTTTGCCCTCCTCAGGCTCCAAGAAAGCCTCTGGAGCCTGGGGAGTGTAAAAACGGGCCTACTGGGCCCACCGTGCCATTGTGTGCCAAAAGTGGGGAGAGCACGGGGGGTACCATGTTCATGTGTGGGGGCGGGGATGATTGAATTATGAGTGTGGGCATGCATGTGCATAAGCCCCCCCCCGCGCTCCCCCGATTTTGGCATGCGACAGCAAAAAGGTTAGCCATCACTGCCTTATACCATTTCAGTGATTGTCTGAAGTGGTTGTCCAGTCTTTTCTTAAAAATCTCCAGTGATGAATCATCCCAACTTCTGAAGGCAAGCTGTTCCACTGGTTAATTGTCCTCACTGTTAAGAAGTTTCTCCTTAATTCCAGGTTGCTGGCATGGCAATTAGATGGTGAACCAATTGAATAGGTTAACACCTTTGTATATTTAGGTGTAACTTTTTCCAAGACTGGATCTTGGGCTTGCCATCATCAGTGGAGTACACTTAGAGCAAAAGTTCATTTGAATTTACTGCTTAAACTAAAAAATCATAGTTACCCAGGGTCCCTAGATCCATTAATTAACATATATAAAGCTAAGGTTCCCAGGCCTTATGCTCTTCTATGGAGCAGACGTTTGGGGTCTATACTCAACCTCAGTCTTAGAACAAACACAGTCCCAGCATTTGAGATGTATTTTGGGTGTAGATCTAAAAACATCTGCTGCAGCAGTTACAGCTGAATTAGGAATTCATACAATTCATGCAGTATCCAAAATTACAGCATATAACTACTGGCACAAAGTCAGAGAAATGGAGACTGATGGACTCCCCAAGTTATGTCTACTAGAGCAAATAAAATCACAATCACAAATGTCCTGGATCACCAAACTAACAAATTTTGTCAGAAGCTGTGGCCTTCCTGTCTCTTGCGTAACAGGAGAATGATTTTAAAAAAGAGCTGCCCAAAGAATTAAGGATATAGAAACACAAAATGATATAGCTATCTGTAAGGTGGGTAACTTGAAGTGGCTGAGCAAATACAAATGTACTTTTCAAATAGACAGCCATTTGAAGTTACAACTGCCAAAACATCTAAAAGAGATATTTACTTGAGCAAGATTCGAACAGCTTGACACAATGGTCAGATATGGGAGATTCCATTCTACACCCTACAATGAATGTCTCTGCATTTGCAGAGTGGCAAAGTAGAAGACCTGATTCACATCCTATTTGGTTGTTGCCTGTACAGGTACCTCGGTCTATATACCAAACGAATGTCCCATTGGGATCCCCATATCAAAACAACCTACCATTTGTATGGTCAGATCTGAAAATGACATTTAACACAGCACAATACTTAAGCAAAATGGTTCAGTTAAGATCTGTATATATGGGACTGATTGGGGTAGATTGCAGGGGTGACTCAGAAATATAATTTTATCATATTTTATCTATATCTTAAATTATTGTATTCTATTCCAATTTTCATTTTAGACTATATTTTATTCCAATTTCATTTTAATTCATATTTTATTTCAATTTCATTTCAATTGTATTTTATCCAATTCCATTTTAAATTGCTTTTATCAAATTTTAGCAATAATTTGTTTCTAGAACTTTGCACTTTGATATGGCCCAAGGGCTAATCAATAAAGACTTGTTGTCCTTAATTCCAGATTGCTGATTAATTTCCATCCATTGTTTCTTATCTTGCCTTCTGGTGTTTTTGAAAATAAATTGACCTCCTCTTCTTTGTGGCAGCCCTCAAATACTGGAGTACTGCTATCATGTCACCCCTAGTCCTTCTTTTCTCCATTTCCTGCAACCATTCTTAATATGTTTTTGTCTCCAGGCCATTAATCATCTTAGCTGCTCTTTTTTGCACTTTTTCCAAAGTCTAAACAACTTTTTTGTAATGTGATGACCAAAATTGGATGCAGTATTCCAGGTGTAGTCTTACTAAGGATTTAAAATGGCTACTAATACTATATGTGATTTTGATTCTATACTTCTGTTTATATAACCAAGGATTATTTTAGCTTTTTTGGCTGCTGCTGCACTCTGCTAGCTCATGTTTAAGTGATTGTCCACTAGGACTCCAAGGTCCCTCTCACAGTTACTGTTTTTGAGCCAGGTTTTGCCTAATCTGTACTTATACCTTTGGCTTTTCCTGCCTAGGTGTAAAACCTTGCTTTTAAATCTCTATAATGTAATGCAGTTTGAACATCTCATCAGGAGGTTTGTAAATTATTTCATTGACATAAGTCACTTCAAGGGTAATGCATGGATTGAGCACAAAATTAAGAAAGTAAAGACTTTTCTATTCCCAGAATCTTGAATGGGGAAAAAAAAACATTTCTGAAAATACTGTGAACAGTCAAGAACACAAACAGATCAACCAGTTTTCTCCCTCAAGGCACAAATGATCAGGCTGGAATTATCCTACTTAGAAGACACCTTAAAAAAACATGCCATAATCCTTAAATATCAGGACAGATGTTTTTAAGTAATTCTTAAAAGTAGCCTTGTAATTTGTTTTCTGGAAATTTCAGTACATTTTCTGACTAAATGTGTGGTGGTCTTTTCAGATAATAGCAGGCGATAAAGTAGATTATTTGACACTATCTCAGCTCGAAATACAAACTGAAATAACAAGTAAATGCTAGCCATTTGTTAGATAATCATTTTACCACAGAATGCCACAAAAGATCTGTCTTTATAGAATTTAACTGAAGTTTGTATAGCTTAAAAAAATAAGAGATATTGAAAGAAATATTGAAGTTGGTGATTTAGTATCAGTTCATAATGATGAAGCAATAAAAATGAGTAAACATATTGCACTAGGATATAAAAACAGGTTTTGAATTTCAGGTGTTTGCAGTTCTGATTGCAAGGTTGATAGAAAATGAGTTTATGACCCACAAATCAAATTTAACCATTAACCTATCCTGGAAATTGGTTCTTAAATTGACTCCCAGGAATTGGTTCTCCTCTGATCCTGGGAACAGACTATCAATATTATGTGTCTGCAGTACTGATCTCAAATTTGATAGAAATCCATTTAACCAAATTAAATCTGCTGACCAAATTCAACCCTCACCCAATCCTTAGAATAAAACTTGCTATTCAGATTTTGTTCAGGCAACACATCAATTAAAATACTGGTTCAGTCTTTAATCTTGCCCTAAAGAACCAACACCTGCTTTTTCCCCCAGCCAAAATTCCTATATTCTATAGTTTTTTCTTCTACTTTTCCTTCCATTTTAAAAAATGAAGGTGGGTTTTTCCCCCCATATTGGCTATGGATTTCCTTCCTCCTGCCTACACTTTCTCTCTTTTTAATCTCTTCTTCTTTTCCGCTAAAACACACTAACAGCTGGCTTTCTTCATTCAAATACACTGAAATACTCAAAAAAATCTACTCAATGATTTTTTATTATTATTATTCCTGTATGTTGGGAATAATGATTGTACAGATTGCAGTGAATGTGCTTTTTTATTACTATTACTGTTGTACATATGCTGTTTTCATTTCCATTCTGATACACTCATCTCTCTAGAACAGAATATTTTGTTCTTTGTTGTAATTGATTAAATCAAAGACATGCCATATCAATTGTTTGAAAGTAGATTCTCAAGAACATCCATGCATAGAAAAATAGTCCAAGGGTCAATACCAGGATAAGTCTCTATACATTTATGGTTACGTGTGGCACTATCATCCACCTTTGCCTTAGAGAAATAAAGAAATGGAGATTTTTAGATATGAGATACCTCATATCTAAGGTATGTTATTATTCTGCCCTTTGTTTATGATGCCCTTACAAGATGTCCCTATCAGCTGTCTTCAGCTGCAGCTTTTATACCTACAAGATATCACTGGTGTTTATTTATTCATAATCCCAGAAAACATAAAGAATAACAATTTACTATAATATATAATATATGTTGACCCCAGCAGGAATAAACCTAGCACAACATCAAAAAGAGATTACCTGGCCTCCAATATTAGTTGGGCAACTGAAGTCAGAGAACATGCTACAATGGCAAAGCTGACTCACAAAAAAATAGTTAGGTATCTAACTAATTAAGCAACAGTTAAAGAACAGTTAACTAATTAAAGAACAGTTTCCACACAAATATATCAGCAACAAATACAGTGATAACTGGATTTTTGCTTTTTGGGACTCAGAAACTAACAAGAATAACTAATATTAAATGAAAGATTTAAATATTTTGGATAAGGATATAAATGGAAAGAAAGGATGCAATTTGTTTTTTTTAAATTTTTTAGACATGGTTTTCTTTATTAACTTAAACGTAGCAGTCCTTTGTATTTCCTTGTTTCTTTTTTTCTCATTCTTATTTCTAATTCTCATTTACAATATTTTCCTTTTTAATATATTTTTTAATATTTTAATAATATAGACATAGTATAGAATGGAGGAAGACAAAGTTGTTCAAACTATTGGATCTGAATATGAATACTGAATTCTGAGGGACTGGAACATTTCTCTGGTTCTGAGTATTTCCTGCACTACAATTTTGCTTGCTAGAAAAAAAACCCCGTAATCGGGTAAGTTAGCAGTGAGCAACTATCACCTGGAGTCTCACACCATCCTCCTCTATTTCATTCGGTCTCAGTTTCTGACATCCAACCCTTTCCTAACTTTTCCCATATGCCTGATGTTGAAAATATCATGAAATTATAGGTATGTGCATGGATAAAAGCAAGAGTCTCAAATTGTTTATTGAAGGTCCTCCATCATTTCAAATGAACTGACCAGTCATCCAGGTAAGATTTTCTGCTTTTATTGCAAAATCCCCAAGGTAATCAGTGCCGAATAAAGCTTCAGTATGTTTTCTTTTTCTTTTGCTGGTGTTATTGCTTTCATTAAAGAGTATATTATGCTATGTTGCACTTATGCTATGTTGCACTGTTTATAACTTGTCTAATTCCCAAATGCTTTATTGTATTTTGGTTTTACAAATTGTCTGGAAATTTTAGTTGAACATCATCATATGAAAAAAAAATAGCTAGGAAAGAAGTCATCACAAGATCTGTTCTCAGAAACTTTGGTAGCTGATACAATCTAAACATCAGTAAATTATAAGATTTTTTTGAAAAAGACGACAGTCTATATGAGCCAAAAACAAAGAGAAGTGAAAGATCTGGATAGAATAGAAAAGAGCCATTTCTTGATCGGATCAATTATTGATCTGTCAAGTGCCATTTAGACCATCAAGTTCTGTTCCTCTTTTCCATGCAGAAATCCATTCTCCGCTTGAATTTATTCATAAGACAAAGTGTTATCTGTGTTGCATGAGATATGACAAAGAAGCAGCAAAAGAAAACAAATATCCATAGAGTCTTGCAATTCTGTCTGGATTTTTATAGGCAGTGAGTCTATTGAAAAAAAAATGTCAAGGAAATTTAATAGGATTCAAATGAAGAGGTGAAAACTGGGAATAATGACATCTCGGAGGCACAAGAAAATGCTATTCCTAGAAATGATTGTTTTATGTGACCACACAATTTAATCTAAAGAGAATTATAATGTACACAACAAAGAAATAACCAAACAATTACAACAATCATACACACAGTCAAAGTATACCAATATATATTCTACATCTTGCAGGAAAAACTGATCTAATTTGATGGCTTCAATGCTCAAGGAAGCAACCAGCTCTTCAAACGCTTCCTGAAAGCTAACAATGCTAGGACAAGCCATATCTTGGGGTGGAGGGCCCCTAACTATGGCGAGTACAAACCTGTAAAGGTAAAGGTAAAGGTTCTCCTTGCACATATGTGCTAGTCGTTCCTGACTCTAGGGGGTAGTGCTCATCTCCGTTTCAAAGCCAAAGAGCCAGCACTGTCCGAAGACGTTTCCATGGTCATGTGGCCGGCAAGACTAAACACCAAAGGAGCACAGAATGCTGTTACCTTCCCTCCAAAGGTGGTCCCTATTTTTCTACTTGCATTTTTTACATGTTTTCAAACTGCTAGGTTGCAGAAGCTGGGACAAGTAACGGGAACTCACCCCGTTACGCGGCACTAGGGATTTGAACCGCTGAACTGCCGACCTTTCGATCAACAAGTTCAGCGTCTTAGCCACTGAGCCACCACATTCCTTAATTGTTCATGTTCAGAAAGGACATTGGAGAACAAAATCAATCAAAACTTTGCAAAAATGTATATTCTAAAAGAACAAATTAAAACCAAACAATACACATACATTTATTTTAAACTGTATATAAAAACTATATTTATTTAAAGGCTATTCCTTTTCTATGTTTTGACATGAATGTGAAAAGCCTGTGCATTAAGTAATATCATTTGTTTGGTAAAAGTTAAATGACCAAAATAAAGAACAAAACTGAGCTTTTGAAAAAAAATAATTCTAAGTAAGCTTTCTGAAATAAAGAACAGCCCTTAATAAAAAAAAAAAGAGTGGTGCTTACCATAACCATAACAGAGAAGATGAAAGAGTTTCTGCATCTTTTTCAAATCTGGGCAGGGGCCTAAAAGGTAGAGCTACTTTGTGAATCGCTGCTTTGATAGATAATTAGGATTCTATAGTGGCAACAGAGATTAGTCACATCTGTGCAACTAGAGTGGAGATATAAAAGTGACCCTTTTTATACATTAGCAATCTCATTGCAAGAGACCTTTCTGAAGAAATAGAGATTATGAATGTAGTGAGAAACATAAAGCTGAACACTGCTTAGCCTAGGCCAGAGAAAGGTTCTTTGAACACAAGAGTAATTGTTTTTCTTGTGAATAAATCACATAAAGAGGATATTATGTCATAAATAATGTGCCCATTCTTTTAAATGTTCAGAGAATGAGGAAGTGGTGCATTTGTTCACTGTGCTGAAGGGTGCAATTCCAGGGTGTTAAATGATCTTTATTGCAGCAGGTTCAGGAGGTGAATACTTTGCTTGAAAGATACACTAGCTAAAAACTGCAGTGAAATCCAAGTTACTTTTAGAGCAATATGAAATTCTTATTGCAACTTCAATTATATAAAAGTAACAAGCATGGTAATAACAAAAAGGAAAGCACTTGTTCCCCTTAGGTTTTAAATTTATTCTATAAATTCTCCACAATACGTCATTGATAAATTATCAATTATTTTAATAATTTCTTCCACATGCACAAATTATGCTACAAGAATAGTATAATAAAAATTAACGTAGTCATTTACAAAGAGTGAGTGAGTGAAGGGTGGGTTCTACTTACCTTTATTACCGGTTTGCAACGGGCTGCGCAGAAGTTTCCTGATGATGTCTGGGTCAGTGGGCGGAGCCTCCCACCAGTTTTACTACTGGTTCTTGTGATCTGGTCCGAACCAGGGGCAACCCACCACTGATACGATAGATAGATCGATAGACAGACAGACAGACAGGCAGATAGACAGACAATATGTCCATATCCCTAGTATACATGATCTTTTTTATATACCCCACCGTAGCTGATAATAAACCACTAACAATAAATTTTAAGTTGCCATTAATGGGTACCCTTAGCCTTCCCAGGTAAACCAGACAGGACACATGACTAGATGAACTCATTCTACTTTCCTTTAAGGCTACATTGTTAGAATCTTTCAAGTCTGAAAGTACAAACTACCTACGGCTGCTTCTAACCTGATTCATTCATAAGTTTCTCTGACTGTTGAGCCCCTGGGAGTGAAGGATGTTACTTCTTCTCTTGTCTCATGGCTTCCCAGACACCACCTCTTCCCTTATTCCCCAAGCTCATCCACACATTCCATTACAGGGTACAAGATTATTCAAACCAATGTCACATGCAAGAAATATTATAACTGAGATCAGTGGTGGGTTGCCCCCAGTTCGGACTGGTTCGCAAGAACCGGTAGTAAAACCAGCAGGAGACTCCACCCACCACCCTGGATGTCATCATCAGTGATCTGTGCATGCATTCGCTTGCACGCATGCGCGATCCCATTGCGAACCGGTAGTAAAGGTAAGTAGAACCCATCCCTGACTGAGATGATAATAATATCACATATAAATACAACATATTTAGCCTCTTTGTTTTTACTTTATTTTATTTTTGAGGGCTTTTTAGCAATGTTCAAGTTTATGCAAATAAGAAGCACATCTCCTGTTAGCCAGGCTAATCGCATTAAAATTTATTTGGGATAATTTTGCTCAAATATTTCTACATTATTATTTATGAAGTGTTCAAGCTTCAGCAAGTTGGATTTGAATTCCAATAGCAACCCTATGACTTTCTTACCATATAAAACTACTGCTTTAGAATTACTTGTCCATATTGTATGTAATAAACGTATACACATTTTCTTAATATCAGCATGTAAGACTGATGCAGTAAAATCTGTGATCCCTTAAAGGCAGACAAATTTATTAGACCATAAGTTTTCACAGATGAGAATCCATTGACACTATAATTATTTATGATTATGGGAGGTCTCGTTGAATTATCCTAAATTACTAGACCTTCATTCATTTCAATAAAGGGATTCCATCTGCATGGGAGTATCAGTCCTCGCTACTAAAATGCATGTGTCTAGATCAAGTCACGGATATTGGTTAATATGTAATTCCTTAATCCCAGGATCAATTGCTGAAGGTGACATTTATCACAATTAGGGAACAAACATGGATTGTAGATGTGGTATCTGCCATTTGCTGAGTCAGATGCACCTATGTATCTGTCTCAAAAGGTTTTTGAGATCTGAGTCCACAATATTCAACATTATCCACCATAATTGTAAATTGTAGGGAGTGGGAACAATTTCTCCACATTTCTACTGAGGAACAATAATTTTTTCAACAATTTTTCAAGAGCAAGAATCCCAATAGCTTGATAATAGCAGTCTTTGTGGGGGGGGGGAGCCCATGAGAGGAATCATTTCTCATAAGTTTCAATCTTTCCTTGAAATTCAATTGAAGAGTTTTCACCAGAGATATTATAGGTCCTGAAGAAATGTTTGTATACTTGATATATACCCCTTGGCTACTTCCCAAATCATTAAGTGCAAGGATACCAGATTCCAACTAGGAATACTGGTCTGAAAGACTTTGAAACAATTTCTGAAACAAATTCTTTAGCATCTAATTGAACAAAAATAGGTTTTAAAATATCAGAAGTGCTCGAGCTAACAATAATAATTAAGAAACCAATGCCAAATAACAAAGAAGTAAATACCACAGTTTTAAGTAGAAAGGCAATTTTAGGTTTGATGGAGGATTGGGCAAGTGTCATTTTGGTGTTCAGTATCCAGCTTATTTCTTGTCTTTCTAGTTGGATTCATCATTTTAACCCACAGCAGTTTATCATAAAGGCACACTTCACTTCTAGATGCCAATTGAAGAAACTGCCTCAAAATAACTGTCTCAGTATTGGGCCTTTGGGCTTAGAACAATAAAGAATTGCTACGGTGGAATAAGAAATTCCACCGTACATTGGGTTGTGCTAATGTCAGGAGAGGAGTGACTGGAGTGGTTTTGGATTACTGAAACTATTTTTTTTTATCTTCCATTATTGCCACCATCAAAAAAAAAGTCAAATGACTTATGAGCAAAGTGAGCAATTGGAATTCTCATAAATACTCCACACTTCTTAGCAATTGAACCTATGGCTAGAAAGCTATTTCAATTTTCAAAATATTTGGCAAAAACCATTGTTTTGACTGTCCTCAACACATACTGTTATGTATGTCAAGATAGTAGAAATGTTAATATATCAAAGGAGCTTCAAAACATATAGCTTTTTCAGTATTTTGTGTATTTCTATAAGCCCATCTCAGACTACTATATTTGTTTTCTGTCACTGAACCAAAGGATGTCATGAACCTAAACTCTAAATTTTGTGTGTTCTTTGAATTTTCAAATTTTGTGAAAAGTATTGGTCCAATAAAGACAAAGAACCTTGGACATAAAATCCTTCTCCACATCAAGGCAAAAATACAATATTGGTTCTCCTCAAGGAAATGTTTTATATTATCTTCGAATCTCAATTAGCAGTTCCATAGCCAGAAAAAACCTATGACATATGCAGAAAGACTTCTCAGAGCATTTCTAATTGAGGAACAAGTCAAAGCAAAGTAATGTGATAACAAACATAATTAAATTAAAGTGGTGGTAGATAAAGGTACATAAGGGTATGTTTGAAGGAGTGATTCCTGAACTATTTTTGAAGCAGAAACCTCTTTGAAGATTTGTATAACCCTAATATTTGTTATTAATGAAGCCGAATATATATTTTCACAGGATAATGTTGCAGGATCCAATTTGGGTCAGTCACTGGGACCAGAGATTTTGTCTTCCAAGCTTTTGGACTCGTGTGGAGCCCATGTTCAGGTAAAGTCTGCTCTGCTACAGAGAAGTTCCCTGAAGATGGGCTCCAGCATAAATCTGAAAGCTTGTAAGACAAAACCTCTGGTCCCAGTGACTGACCCAGATTGGATCCTAATATTTGTTAAATGTGTGGATTTCCTAAGTTGTACAAATGAATACCTACATATTAAAAATAAAGCTTGTTTCTTCTCATACGCACATAAGATCCATGTATGCTGGGTACAGTAGAGTTTAGCAAAGCCCCAGAAATCTGGATGAGTATTTCACCTAACTGACTCATTCCAACAAATAGATTTTGTGATTACAGCATTAGGAGAGCACAACATACTGCAGACTCAGTGGCTCTACTGTCAAACCAGACTAACAGAAGGGACACTGGTGCTTCATGAAGAGTAGAGTGATTATAAGTGTATAACTCATTATTAGTTCAAAAGTAAACCAAAGTTTAATTTTGCAAGGAAACAAAGACATGGTTGTCATCAACTGTGCTGTTTATGGCACTCATTTTAGATTAAGCCATGGCTGAAAGATAGAATTCCAATTGTTGGAGGAAATATCCCTCCTTTGGGGTGCCAAAGTTCCAATCCAATTTAAAAATATTCCATTTCATTTCAAATAAGCAAACAGCAAGGAACTTAAATAATCTTCCTGTTAAAGGGCCACAGGTCACCAAGTTCTCTTTATTGACTATAAATTAGGATCTTCCTTGGAATACACATGTAGTTCTGTATTTAAAAAAAATATTAAGAGAAATGCCTTTCAGGCTCAGGAATGTTAATACTCATTGTCTGGGTTTATACAACACTTTAAATCTGGGCTAATAAAGATCAGTTACTGTGTTCATATGTCATGCTTGCCCACCAAAATAAACCATGTTATTACCTAATGTGATGGCCTAGTTCACCCAGCATGTTAAGATAATGGCTGAATTTCTACAACAGCCTACATCCTTCTACTTTCTTCGAGGAAAATGGCCATTCAAAATGCATTGAAACATCCAGTAATCTTTAGTCTCCAGGGGATATTTATGGTTAACTCAGACATGATTTATGGTCTAAAATAATTTAATAATGTAACTTTTGAAAAGTAGCAAATAACAATGGGAACAAAGAACAATACCAGAATTGTTCTGATTTAGACAACAGCTTTTAAAGGAGCATTTATTGGATTGCTCCAGGTTCTTTGATTTAATGTTTGTTTATTTCAGCAGTTACAATGGATTTCTAAGTCTTGCAAAACATAATTGCTATCTGCAGCTAAAAGAAGAAGACTGAAGCATCTGACTTCAATTATCTTTGCAATCTTATTTTTCATCCACCCTTGGTATCATTTATTTAGATTGAAATTGCAAACTCTTTTTGCATGTAGAAATGCTGACATGGACTAAATGATAGTGATATCATTTAGGTATAATTTAGATTAAGGTATTCTAGTAATTAGGCCCAGGGTATTACTATGAAATAATTTTATTACTATCTTTCAAATAGCAAAAACTCTTTGATACCCTGAAACTAACACAACAAATTTGTGCAGATATTATCTAATGACCTGGTATTGTTACAATTTGCATTTTGAGTTCCAAGGGTTATAGGAAATCAAAATAAATGATGTAAGTACAGTATCAACATTCATTCAAGGATGGAAAGAATTTGAAAAAATGACCATAATTTATTTGCTGTATCTTTAATCTACTGGAACCTATACCTTTGAAAACATTAGACTCCAGACTCTATATTTCAAGGTAGGATCTGGAAGATGCTGTGTGTGTGTGTGTGTGTGTGTGTGTGTGTGTGTGTGTGTGTGTGTACGAAGAACTTAGTTCCCCTCTTTCACTCCAGCATCTTAACTACTTAGGCCAAACTGACTCATAGTGTGTGACTATAGCCAGTATCTCAGTGGTGGGTTGCTACTGGTTTGCCCCAGATTGGGTGAACTGGTAGCGGTGGTGGCAGGAGGCTCCGCCTACCCGCCTGGACATCTCTGCGCATGCACAAAAGCTTCGCACATTCACAAGTGAACCGGTAGTGACCAAAATTTAAACCCACTACTCCAGTATCTGTATAGTTATGTCTTATTGCAGTCTTCCCTCAACCTGGAGATGGCTTATTGGCCTGCTCTAAAATGCCAAGTAACTGCATCTGGCATGCCTAATAAGAGAATAGTGAGAAAATTTTATTGTTGGGGTTTTTCACTTTTATTTTTTTATCCAATTAAAATTTGCAACATTTGAAATATTTACAGTAGATAAGACAACGTTGTATGTCTTGTTACTATCATTCTTGATCCAATCATTCTTGATTCAATCATATATTAATTCCATGAGGTTTTTTTCCAATTATAGTCATAGAACATAACTTTGACTGTTATTTTTTAATAACATTGTCTAAAAGTTTCTGCTGTAAGTTTTCAGATTTGGTGGTTAAGACAAAGAATATAATAATATTTTATTTACTAGCTAGACGTATCTTCCTCAAATATTTGTAATAATACTGATTTCTCTTAATTTTGTAACATGTGCTATTTTTATGTTTAATTGTATGATTTATGTCCTGGAAGATTTTCTGCCAGAATGAAGAACTTTTTTCACAGGTTCACCATAAAAAGCATTATATCCTTCCATTTACATTCTCTCTAAAACTTGAATAATTCATAGGTATATGGATTATTCATATTGGGCTTAAATGTTATCAATGTATTACATTCAACTGCAGTTTTCTGGTAGGAAGGTAAATATCCCACTGATTTCTAGAGATTTCTCCATGATTCCAACTCTACATTCCAAACTTCTCATAAGTTTGTTTGCCTTAGTGCTCAAAATTCTCCCTTTATTCCATCTATCTATCTTAGTATTCCAAATGTTAAGGTAGATGATACCTAGACAGACAGATAGACAGACAGGTCACTCTTGATTTAATTTCCAAAGGCTCAGAAATACTTAACAAAATCTGTCTTAAGAAAATGTTCTTAAGTATCTTAAGAAAAGTAGAAGTACTTCAATACTGCAATTAATACAGGAAGAAAAATTGGTGTGATAATTCAGGGAGATTCCTTTTCAAAAACAATTAAACTAAATGTCCAATTTATAATCACAATTATAACTTTGCAAGTAAATGTCCATCTGATTTAGCTATTCTGCTTGCTTGAGCAAAAACTTGGTGATTGAAAAAGATGTATAGAAAGAGCGAAGATCATTGGACTGCTGTTTGGAATATTCTTGAAGGAAAAAAAAAGATGATAACATTTACATATTTATCACCACCTAAACTGGCCCATTGATGGACATAAATTGAGAGTTGGGATATGGCCAAAGAAGCTTAATTTATAGTGTACTGTAAGTGACCTTGCTATCCAATTAGAACATTATTTACAGGCTGCTTCTATCTCATTAATGATTCTTCATTTTCATTATGAAAGACCTGAGTCAGGATATTTCTCCTTTATAGACTTTTAGAGGAGTGTTCTGAGCCCATATATTTTAGCCATCACTATTGAACTTGTTCAGAATATAATGTTTATGTCATCTGAAAATGGGCAGTATACTTTCTGTAAGAAAGATTATTACCTTTCTCTGTTGCATGGAAGTTAACTATACTCTTTTAATGCAATTTCTAAATAACCTGCCTTCATAACAATGGATGATATCATCAGCAGGGTTTATATTGGTTGGCTCATGCAGAACTGTGCCTTTAGGGAAAAATGAGCAAACTTTGATGCCTAGGAGCTAGTCTTAATATTTCAGTGGCTCATGGAATATTGTGGTATAATAATGCTTACTGGACAATGCAGGGGGTTTTTTTCCCTATTTTTCCCATATTTAAGGAATTCATAGTGCTTAGGGCAATAGTTCAGTATTGATTAAGTTTAATTTGGGATTAAATCAATCTCTGTGTTTCATTGCCATTTTAAGTATTAGCAGTACCTGTTTACATATGGAAGGGGGAAACACCAATCCTTGTAATTGGACGGACAACCCTTTTTCTTATTTCTATAAGCTACCTATGGATGATTCACCTTTTTGAAGTTCCAGTAGTTGAGAACATGTTTTTTAATGATCTGTTGCCCTGACCTTTCCAGGAGAGAGATTTATTGGCAAGATCCACAGAGGCCTTAAAAAGAAGATTAAATAGCTCACAACTGATATTAACTAGGAATCAGAGTTAATAAGAATGAAAATGTTGTACATATGGCTTTGAAAATTCTAAGTGAAGTCTCTGTGTTCAACATGCTACAGATGACTGAACTGCCTGTACAATATGAAGTGAAAGGCAAATAAATTCAGTCACGGCATGGAAAAAGCACTTCTGCAGCTGCAGAATAATAAATGTGTCAAGTCCCTACAGATCAGATTGGTAAAGGTGAGCACTCCCTCCTCCGCACAGAAAAAGAGAGAGATTGGCATCCTAGCAAAACAAACTTTCAGAAAGCTTTATAATTGGTAAGCTTTTCCCCATATTGTGGTGCTGGGGCTGTCTTGCTGCAAGAGGTTTAGAAAAGAAACAGCTGCTTGCTGAAAGCTGAGAGAAGCATCAAAACTGAGCTCCTTATTTATCAAATTTATGTAGCTGCCCATCTCACATGAAGTGACTCTGCAAGAGATGAAAGAAGCTTCTTTCTCTGCTGTTCAAGGAGTGTAATTGTCACTCAGGCCTTTCCAAGAACTCATAGAAGAAATTAATCAGGAAGTATAGATAGTAAGACACATATTGTAGAATGCTAGGCACAATTGTTCTCAGACCTACTGAAACTCCCAAGTTCAAATTGATCTTCAAAATCTTCAAAACTACTTTCAATTCAGGGTTTGGAATTCCATTACCTCCCTCCCCCTCCCAGTTAAATATCTAATCTATCAAATAATACCTTTTGATGTCTCTCTTCAATACATCTTCTTCAGTAGTGGGTTTCAAATCCCGGCTCTGCTGGTTCGTTATTGAGTATACGCAGAGCATTTTTGATGACGTCTGGGCAGGTGGACGGGGCTTCCCACTGCTGCTGCTACCGGCTTTCCCAAACTGGGATGAACCCACCACTGACCTTCTTACTGATTTTTATTTTTAAAAAATCAGACCATTAAATCCAATTTTTATAATCAAGCATTCCATCCTCCTCCTTTCTACCTTCAAGCTGCCCATTCCTGTGTTCAGACAAAGACCTCAAATAAGACAACTCTGACTGTGGTGAACTTCAGTCCTGCAGAGGAATGGCAGCATTGGAAAAGAAGTTACCGATGAGTAGAACTTCAAATAGCACAGATCAATTTGGCAAATCCAAATGAAGAAGTAGAGATCAAGGGCATATTGTCAAGATTGGAAAGAAATTGAAGGCTTCAGGAGAGATGTCATAGAATGTATCACTGAACATTTATAAATTCTTGGCAGGCTTCATAGTATTGGGATTTTGATATTCTCCATGTAAAATTTTGTAAAAGTAAATAAACACAAGATACAACAAGCCCTTTCAAATGGCTTTGAAGAATTTCCCTCCACGTGCATTATTTATCAGTTTTCATAAATTATGGCTCCTACAGTTTAATCCTCAGAAGGAATTCCAGGAATCCCATAAAACCAGATATTTACAGAACCTTTAGCATTTTATTTCTCTGACTGCCCTATTTCTGTGCAGTTAAATATTGAAATAATTGTCCAATGAAATAAGCATTTATTGATGGGTGTTTTGTTGTGTTTACATTGTTCCTTACTCCAAGACAGGGAACAGAGATTTGTTTATGTCATTTGCTGCACTGTGTCATCTAAATTGTCATCCAGTCACTTGCTCTAAGCATTTCCTGAGCTGACTGATTTACTGTATTTAGTGGAAAACATGAATTCTTTTCTTATATGCCCACTTCATTCCCAACAACACTGATCAATGTTTTTTTCCCTTTGTACTGTCTTCCACAAATGTATCGATCTGAAACATGCAGCCTGCTGTCACTGCAAATATTATGAAGCTGTATTGCAAAATAACAAACATATTTTAAAAAGAAGTTAAAGAAACAAAATTTGAAAACTTTTGCATTTATTATAGTGAAAAGTAGCACATTTGTCCTCTTAAAATATTCCAGATGACTCCGCATTTAATCTCTTTCTACTAAAAATCAAAAAGTTGCAGTTGATAGTTTTCCTGTGTTAGTGGGATTTCCCCCATACTCCAAAACTTGTTTTAGATTTTGGCTTTCAGGTATGTTTAAAAAGCAAACTGGTTAAAACTTGAATGGAAAATATCCAGGAAATGTAAGGGAACTTTTTAAAAAATGGAATAATAAAATGATAAATGACATTTGTACTATTGCCAAAAAAACTACATAGATGGATCTATAAAGTCACCAGAATTAAGTTTAACTTCAAGCAACTTCACTTTCAAAATATTCCAAAGTAAAATCCATAAAGGACACATTTTTATAAATAATATAGAACCAAAATAATATCCTAATAGGAGGATTTTTAAATTTATGCAATGTTATTAAATGAAATGGAACATATATACATGATGTAAGCTGACATCACTGTTCTTTTTTCTCATCAGTGTAACTATTAATTCCCTTGTAATTTCATCCTAAATGTTGTCTGCAATCACAGTAATGCAATACTTTGAAACAAATGAAATATGCATCTCTAACACCACAATAAATCCTTAGACTGTCAAAATAGACCAGTATTTAATTGCTTATTCATTTTTAGAAAGGATAATATGATAACTATTGTTTGTCAATCAAAGGAGCATTTCTGTACAATGAACAAATTCATATATATTTAGACAAAATATAGGTATACTGATATAAAAGGAGAAAAATAAAGGATTAAAAGTGTAATTGAGATAGAACATTTCTTTTTAGAGGTGAGCAAAAAGCCAAAAGTAAGCTACAGTCCTTTTTAAACTTCATACACTAAAAGCTACATTTCTGATAGTAGGAGAAAGGCTGAGATTGGCACATGTGAAATCAATATAAAAACTTCTTGCTATTTTGCAGAAACAGCTCTGTATCTACAACTTTTGAAAACTTTCATTATACATGTAAGGACCGTCTGTTTCTTTTTTTTTCCCCTCCCCATTTCTGTGACTGATACAGCAACTTGTTTGAATCTGATTGAATCTGACTGAAGCAGTTGAAGTCATCTTGCAATGTTATTTGTATTTTATGAATTATCTCAGCAGCTCAGCTTTTCATTTCAGTAGGTAGTGAAGGAGGCAGACTTCCAAGTTTAATGGATAGAGATGACATAACTGATATTTTTCTGTGAAACATTCAGATTCTCATGCAAGTCTTTTAAAAGTTTTATAAGGAAAGTTGCTACAATGCAAAAGAAAAGAATGCTTCTAGAAAAGGAAAAGAATACCTCAAGAGGCAGCCAGCAAGAAAATTAAACCCTAACAAACTTACTGACATATGATGCAGTATTAATAATATGTAGTTTCCAAGAGTATCTAATACAATCCTTTTTTCTTCCTTCCCCAAAAATTAACTAGTATGAATTGTGAGTGGCTTCTATAGGCAGACAGTCAGATTGTTAACACCAGTGGACTGAAGGATTTCATGCAAAGTTTATTTGCCTGACAGCATGTTCCTGCACATAAGTCAAGTATGGATGTTGACCTAAAGTCTGGCTTTGTTGTATTTTCAAGGCCTGCTGTTCAGTATGACTTGGCTCCTTACTTAAAATGCCCCCCTTGCCCCGAGAGTTTTTCCAGATGCATTTAGGGATTTTACTTTCCTTTCAGTTATTGTAAATTGCAAATGTGAAATATTCCCTGAACATTTAATCTCAATATAGTCAGGAAATCCAAGTAGCATTTAAGCACAAGTTTAAAAATAATTTTTGTTTTATATAAGTAAAAGTATAGCCAAACTTCTCTCATTGTAATTAATTAATTAAGTAGGGTGATTTTAAGCCTTGGCAAACCATATCTGGGCTGCAGGACTCTGGTCATCTCAAAGATAGTATCAGAATTAATTTTTTTGGTTTATCTTGGCTGCCATCTATAGGTTGGCTGGATTTTTGTAACCCATTTAAAATTGTGGATCATGCAGATGAGACATGGAAGATATACTATAAAGAACAAACTGATGAAATGGATTTCCTCTCAATTGCTTTCAGTTTTCACAAAGTAAAGTCTAAGGGCATGTTCATTCATTCATTCGTTCACCTTGGAAGATTAATTGGCTATTAATAGACTATTCTATTGTAATGAATGACTTGTCAAGTGGTACCTTCACTGGTCAAAAATCCACTACCCAGAGGATTTTCAAATCCTTGATTATGTAATGGGATAACTTCAGGCTTCTTGTCGTATCTGTCTTCTCTTTCATTTAATATTCTACAGATAGCTAGTGTACTTTTGAAATAATTTTATTAGTAATGACTTTGAGATTTCTTTGCCATACTTTCATTGTATGCATCATATGCGAGCTTTACAGGAAAGAGGAGACCCTAAGATTCATGTTTTCAATTCAGTTGCTTATTCTTCTTATTGACAAATCAATACCATTTTGACAAATCAAACTATTTATGGTTAGCGTGTTTTATATGTACATTGATCTATAAGATTCATATACCTGTATTATTACGCAAGAAAATGCTAGGTTGGTTGATGTGAGGCAAGTCCTAAAAAGCAAAAGGCTTTATTTCTATTTTTAAATAAAGACTAGTAAAAATGAATGCTAAAAAGGGTCTCAAATATTAGAATTATTTTTTTCACAAAAGCCCAGCAAGAGCACAAAACAAACCGGAGACACTTATATGCTTAAAAAGTGTAGCTCTCTACAATTGTTCAGCTGCAATTGTACTATGAATCTACCTGGAAAAAGACCATGCCTCCCACATTGTTCCAGTATATAAAGAAGAGCCTGTGGTTTGTTTACTAAAGTCTAAGTAAACCAAATCCACAGTATTACCTTGGTCTACTAATCTGGTCAACCTGTCAAAGAAAGCAGTAAGCAATAATGTCTGGCATAAGCTGTTGTTACAAATCCATGCAGGGTTTTGGTAACCACGCTGTAAATTTCTAACTGCCTGTGAGCCTATCTATTCTAGGATTTTCCCATATATTGACATCAAAGTAAACATAAGGTTAAGATAAGGCTTAATTCTAATTTTAAATTAGAATTCAAGGCATTTAAAAGCAATCTTATGCAGAGACATATAATTAGTAGGTCTCTCAACACTGGATTTCTAATTCAACAGCACATCTAAGAACAGTGTTTCAGTTCCTCATTCTCATAGTTTGAAAAGGGTACTGTCCTTAAAATGCCCTGTAAATCATAAATGAATGAAAAAAAGTCTCATTCATTTACCAAGTATGAATCTCAAACTACTATCTCAAGAATACATATTTGAAAGGAAGGAAGGACTCACTGGAGAAGTGCCTAACGCTGGGAAAGATTGAGGGCAAAAGAAGAAAAGGACGACAGAGAACGAGGTGGCTGGATGGAGTCACTGAAGCAGTAGGTGTGAACTTAAATGGACTCCAGAGGATGGTAGAGGACAGGAAAGCCTGGAGGAATGTTGTCCATGGGGTCGCGATGGATCGGACATAACTTCACAACTAACAACAAGATAGTATAGTGTTGCTCTTAGATCAGTCTCTTCCAGGAAAGAGGGATGCCATCCAAAAAATGATTGCTGGTTGACACCCTTCAAATAAGATGTTCCATGCAGAAAATATGAATATTAGACCAAAAGTTACTCTTTTTATTCAGAAGGTTTCAGTTTTGGTCAGTTGGTTACACATTCTTAGGATGACATAACTTACTTTGTTCTTCTCCATTTTTCCCATAAGGGGAAGAATCATCATTTACAAATCAATTTTCATTGTATATGTAGAACTAGGCAAAAGAGTTACTGGAACAGAAGTAAAGGACAGCATAGTTGAATAAATCAGGGAAACTATAAGGAAATGACTTCCTACAGAATTGGTAGAGATAAAACCGGAACAATATATATAGAGTAAGACAATAGAAGAATCCCAGTTTAAGTGAAATAGGATTTTGTGTTTTATAGATTTACTGTCCTGTTATTGATTGATTGCAAACACCGCTGAAACATCCAGACTTAGTAGATGCAAAGTGACATAACCAAGAGGCTTGATATGAACTGGTTGGCCTGCACTAGCACTCCTAGTTATACTTGGTTCTACCTGAGACTGCCTTTTCTGAACAGTTTGCTCCACATTATTAAATTCCTGAAATATTCTTTGTGTGTGTATGTGTGTATGTATATGTATATGCACCTTCAGCTCAATGTTGATTTCTGCTGACTGCCTGACTGGGAAGATTTCAGAAGTAATTTGCTAGGGCAAGACTGAATTTGACTGGCCCAAGGTTACCCAGCTGGCTTTGTGCCTAAGGTGGTGTAAGAACTCATGGCTTCCCTGTTTCTAGCCTGATGCCTTAACCACCACACCAAGCTCTCAAAATTCTTATTGGTCCCATTAGGGATACTTTTTTTTTCTAAGCATCTTCTTTGGTATAGAATAATTTATAACTGAAGTTGCAAAGTGCAGCCTGCTTATTTCAAAAGATATATTTTTGCCAGACCTTTAGAGCTTAATGTTGTTTGTTTATCTGACTTTATAGTTTTAACTAGCATTTGATCACTATCTTGTTTTATTGGATTGTTAAAACTACTCCAAGGCCATATGTGAGTGGGTAGCAAATTTACTTACCAAATAAATAAGGAAATGAAATCAAACCACATGAAGTTTCCCCAAATTCTCCCAGGAAATAGGATATAACTTAATTTATTAAGACTTGTTTTGCTTGCTGCTATGAAATACAACGGTCTCTTATCTAAACAGCTTTAGAAGGATCTGTGGAAGTTAAGACTGTCAGCAGATGTTAGTCATGGTTTAGTGGAACCTCTAAATTCAGAGGCAATCTACCACCAAATATCAAAGACAAGAAGAACATTTGTTATTTGATGTTCTGCTCTGTGATTTTTTTAGAAACATTTAACAAACTGCTGGATTCAATTAGGTCTGATTCAGTGAGACTCTTCTAATGTTCTTTTTCTCTTGTGACTCAGCAATTCTGTCTGAAGGAAAAAAGAATATAAAAATTTGCAAACAGGATCAATATTGGCAATTAAATCATATCTCACCAGAGTAAATATTTTTTTCAATGATAGATAGTACATATTATTATTTTTATTTATTTATTTATTATTTTTATTATTATTTTATTCAATTTATAAACCGCCCTTCTCCTGCTGGACTCAGGGCAGTGTACAGCCAGAAATAAAAAACAATCAATACAAAATTTAAAATTTAAAAGAATTATAAATTTTGGCCGTAAATCTAAAAACCTCATAACTAAAACCCAATTTGGACAATTTTAAAATCTAAAATCTTAAAAAAAAAAAGGGGGGGGGGTTATGCCAGCCCTGCTTGTTGGAAGAGAAAAGTTTTTAGGGCACGGCGAAAAACCCGGAGATCTGATATCCTGCGTATCTCTGGAGGCAGGTTGTTCCAGAGGGCAGTTGTTCTCTTATATTATAAGAGTCAGGCAGAAAGTTGAGTAGAAAATATATTTTACAAATAGAAAATTATATAAATTAGCTAATTTATACCAATCAGCAGAAGATGTAACACTTTTCACTGTTGTTCTTCAGATTTCAGCATATATATGAATAGCTTGATTCTAGTACAATTCCATTAATGAGACTGTGTTACTGAGCATAGTGAATTTAGAAGAAGCTATCAATATTGCTCATATCTCTTGCACTTTTTTTAAAAAAAACTGAATACAATCTCCTGTTTTTATAATTATATATATAATCTTGGTTGAAAACTTATATTTATGTTCTTTCTTTAATTTTTGCTACTGTTCCGTATTCTTCTTTTCATTCAGTCAGTCAGAACTGGTTGAAGATTAGAGTAGTATACTCTTCAAATGTGATTTGGAAAAAATCTTGCAGCCCTCAAACAGCACAGCACCTCTCTGCTGTTTCTTAAAGCAGCCTATTTTCTTCAGGCTTCTAGACAAATCCTGCTCCTTTAAAAAAAATGACACAACGTGTCTTTTAAAAACAGCAGCTTTTTTCAGGTTCGTGGGAAAAGGCAGGCTGATTTCATGACTAACAAAAAAAACCTTGTCATTGTGCAAAGTCTGAAGCTCTTCTTCCAAACATGCATAACCTTATTAACAATGGATGAGAATTTCTTCAGAAGGTTTTTTTAAATAAGGTTTTACATCTGGTTGTGAAAGTAAACCAATCATAAGAACAAATTATTTATTAAATTTGTTCATCAGCGTAAAGAGTCAATGGTAGTGTTTCTCTACCTTGGGAAGATGTCTAGATTTGGCTAGGTGGGGAATTCTGGGAATTGAAATCCAGACATCTTAAAGTTGTTAAGAATTGGAAATATTGGCTTATGGAAATGAGGACCACAGGTTGGTTAAGAAATTATTTGATAATCTTAAATTCTAAATCCCTTTTTTATTCGGTCCAAATGCTAGTCCCAATCCAAATCAGGCCCGGTGAAAATTTATCCACCTCTTCTAAATGCCATTACTTCTCTGTAATACCAGTTTCAATGCCCCCATCTGAGATTAATTAGGCCAGCCATATTTGGACTATAGAAATCCAAATCCAATTAGAAGATAGTAAAGTGGTAGATGATTTTTTTTTGGGGGGGGGTATCTGTTTGCTCCTAATAGTTGAACCTTTGCAACCTTAGATGGTAGCTTTGGAATTAGTAGTAATTAAGATTGTATTATCAGTTCATTTATTCCACATTTATTTAATCACTTCAGTCAAACTTTCTTGGTGCACATGATTAGAAAGAAAAAATAAACAAAAAGCATACACCATTCAAATGTAAAACGTTTATAAAACCTAGGCAGCCACTGGACTGTATAAAAAATAGATACATACAATATCTCCAAAACTTAGAAGAGCTTTTGAATAAGGCAGTTGTGTATTTTATACAGCATAGAGTTGGAAGAAAGAACACGTTGCACAAAATGTTATGAGAACAAGGAAGCCCATTGTAACCGATGTAGTGTTTCTCCACTTTGATTTTTCAGTAGCTTAGATAACAAAGCCACAGGTTTCAGTACAACTAGGGTGCACGGGGCACCACAAGATAAGTGTCTTTCATGCATTCAGCTTCCCTGACATTTTAGCTTTTTAACTTTGGCTAAAGCTTCTTAGTCTGTGGGTGAGAAAGTAGATGTGCTAATAAAAGGCACATGTTAGCTACTAATGTTCATTTAGCAAATCCTGCTTAAAAGCATGTAGTCTTAAAGCTAATTTCATCCAATTGCATTTTAATTATAATGCCTTGCTTGGAGTTACAAATATAATGACTTTTTAATATAAGTTGCTCTGTTCAGCATCCGGTGTAGGATTTAATCATGCAATTTAGTCAATCAGAACTAACAGATTTTATAATTAAACTCCTTTGTCTCTCTCACATACACACAGATACAGAAGCCTCCATGCACACATCGTATTTTAAAGATATGATTATAGACACCATCAGACATTTTCCATTCTGTGAATGTGGGCTGAGAAGATGCACAGAGTAGATCCACTGCAAAATATCATTTATTTATTCATTGTGCATCCAAACTTTAGTAAGAAGGCTGATCTGGAAAGTACAGTTGCTGCCTCTTTGCGTGGTTGAGGTCACTCTGAATTGATTTTTCTGTGCTCATGTGGGTAGTTGGAAAAGGGTTGGGGGAGATGACTATTGATTGTGAGTAGAAATCCCAGGGGGGATTTAGTTGTATTATTCAAAAATTCTTTAAAAATGTAACTTTCTTTCGTATGTAGGGAAACTTTATCAAGTCCCAATTGTTCCCATTAAGTTACAGAATCAGCACAAACAAGACAGTTCTGCTAAGTAAATACTATCAGGAAAGTAAAAAAAACCCACTGTTTTAAGCCATTCTTTTTCACGCTCTTAATATACATATCAACGTTTTCAATCTGCTCAGGACTACATCATAAAATAAAAGTCTTTGGTACACTGAAAGACCTGCTTGGAAATGGAAATATCTGACTTTGTTGGACAGGAAAGAAAATTGGTGAACTAAAAACCTTGTCTTAAATTAGTCCAAAACCTCTGTCTCTCTTTTGGTCAATATTTTTATCACTTGTTTTGAGTTTAGGTCACTATCTATATAAAATAAATATAGCACTTTTGTACATAAGTACATTTTTACTTTGTATCATAAAAGACAATTATCTTTCTATTCTTGATAATAAATAATTGTTATCAGCAGAAGTCTAAGGCAAGCTTGTTTAAATCAATAGCATATGATTCAATACAGTGTGTTATTTCTCTTAATAATTTCTGCCTTTCATTGGATATTTTGCCTAGAGAGAAAGATATCCAACTGTTGAAAATGAAATATATAAAACCCAAGGGACGATGGTAAATCAAGATTCGAAAAGCTTAAGAAATGTCTGATTCTTTCAACTTGTTGCAAAGAATTAAGCAAACCTAGGTTCTAACAAATCTCTATGGCATTATTTATTACATATAGATACAGTATTCCATTATAACAACTCAAGGTTGGTTGTTATTATGGTCAAAGGATTATATAGAAAAATTGTTGAACTAAAGAAACTGGCTGAACCTGAGGGAGGAGTCAAATGCATCATTTCCTACATATAACTCCAGTCACAAGAATTTGTAGTAGGGCTTGGACCAATCACTTTCATAGCTGATCTGAAGACAAAATGAAAATTCCTGTTGAGTAAAAGCATACAGAATACTAATTAAAAGCTTGTTGCTTTTTAAAAAGCAGGAAAGTATGGTTTTATTGTAATAAATGAACATAGCTATTCAACATATTTGGAAAGTGTAGAACAGCGGTTCCCAACCTGGGGGTCGCGAGCCCTTTGGGGGTCGAATGGCCATTTCACAGGGGTCACCAAAGCCCTCTCTTGCCCCCCAATGCCTTCACTCACCCCCACCCTTTGTCTCTATTGGAGGGCTGCGTATCCCGGCTTGCAACGCGGTGCCCCACGCTTTAGTAAAGAGAGCGGAGAGAGGTTGCGTGCGTTAGTCACGTGCATGCATGTGGGTGTGTGCACATGTGACTAGAAAAGATTCTAGTGCAGAAGTCCTAGGGATTTCCAGGGCTCCCTGATGCTGCTGCTGCTTCTGCCGCCGCCATCCCCGATACCTGCAGCTGCAAGAGCTCAACAGAAAAAGTTTGGGTGAGTAAGTTCAGAGATTCCTTGTGCCACCGAGCTGTCTATGCCTGCAGCGGCAAAAGCCCCAAGGGAAAAGTTTTATGTGAGTGAGTTCAGGGGTTCCCTGCCACCATCCCACCGCCGATGCCTGCAGCGGCAAAAGCCGTGCAGGATAAGTTTTGGGTGAGCAAGTTCAGGGATTCCCTGCCGCCATCCCACCGCCGATGCCTGCAGCAGCAAAAGGCACGCAGGAGAAGTTTTGGGAGTGCCCCCTGAAGTTCCTGTTTCAACCCTTGCCTCTGCCTGCCACAGTTTGAAGCTCCTGTTTTGGGTGCAGGAGAGAAAGCAGGAAAGGAAGACAGACAGAGAGAGAGAGAGAGAGAGAGAAGAAAGAATGAAAGAAAAAGAGACAAAAAAGAGAAAGAGAGAGAGGAAGGGAGAGAAAGGGAAGGTCAAGAAAGAGAGAAAAACAAAGAAAGTGGGGAGAAAGCAGGAAAGGAAGGGAGAGAGAGAAAGAGGGAAAGAGGAAGGGAGAGAGAGAAAAGAAAGGGTGAAAGAAAAAGAGACAAAAAAGAGAAAGAGAGGGAGGAAGAGAGAGAAAGTCCTTGATTTATGACCAGAATTGAGCCCAAAATTTTGGTTGCTAAGCAAGAGCATTGTTAAGTAAGTTTCACATTGTACTCAATCCATGATCTCTCCTGGTTCTAACAGTCATATGCAAGTTAGGGAAGAACTATGCCATGTATCATCTTTTGCATTATTAAACCTATTATTAAATATTATTTTCATTAGAAGTTAAAACTGGATTCATATTGTTTTTGTGATTAATTATGTTCAATTTGTAACAATTATGTTCAATTTGTAACAATAAAAATACATCCTGCATATCAGATATTTACATTACGATTCATAACAGTAGCAAAATTACAGTTATGAAGTAGCAACAAAAAAAAATTATGGTTGGGGGTCACCACAACCTGAGGAACTGTATTAAAGGGTCGCGGCATTAGGAAGGTTGGGAACCACTGGTATGGAAAGTTATTATAATTAAGTTTGTGATTATGGGCTTTAGCCCCAGGAGTAACAAAGAAAATTTTGACTATCGAGAGAAATATTTTTTAAAAAAATCAGCAAAGGAGAATTGAGAACTGCTGGATGAGAAAGATAACATGTTATTTGATATCGTTCATAGGACATACAGTAGTTTAGCTGCTATATGTTCTAACAATTTAATCTTGTTTTCTGAGTGTGCATAACATCCTGTCATAACTTAGCAAAGTATTTCTCTGACATTGTGAATACTTTCTGATAATTCTGATAAATTGCTTGAAAAAAAATCATCTACAAAAACACCTTGAATGATTATAGTAGCTAAAATGACAATACTATTTTAGAGCATTCTTCCTACCATAATAGCATTCTTCCTATCGGTCAAGATCAGGGGCTGGGTCGAGGTGGAACAGACGTTGATTGGAGCATGTGATCGATTGGGGAGAAGAGGGTTGGTTTTGGGAGCTTTGAATTACCGAAGGAAAGCCCGGGCTTTTCAGATGTGCCATTACCTATTTTAGTAAAGAGAACTTTAGAAAATGCCTGCTTCTGCATCTTTACTGGGAGTTGGGGGTTTTCTGGAACACTGACATTATATTTAGAACAGAAACTGTATCTCTGATTGATAATTTCCATATTATTTTTCTTTTCTTGTACTCGTTGATCCTTCCACTATACTTGTTCATACAGCAGGATTTTCAGTCCAAGAAACAAAGCAAAATAACTTCTGGTATCAAAAAATATTCTGAAAATGTTGCTTTGATCTATAGGTCTACAACATATGGAAACCTGTATAGAAATCAATCCAAAGCTCTGAATTCTTTGGAGAATCCTGCACATTCCTTGCTAATAAAAATTTTCTATAAAATCAGACACAGTGTTTTGCCAGCAGTACTGAAAACAAGATTAAATGCAATATATCATAGGTAGGAGGTAAGAATTCTAGGGAGCATCTAAATTATATATTTTTTCTCCTGTCCTGCAAGATTTTTTTAATGAAAATGAATGAGAGAATTGCAGGTTTGTGCAAACTCCCCTTGAGGTCCTGCTACTTTTCAGTAGACAGTGCTGTCGTAATTGAACGGAGCACCAAGATTGATGTGGGGATTAAAGGTTATGAGCTATGAAGACAGACTGGGAACTGAAATCCATAAAGCCTAAGAATATTAAGTTTTTGAAATGCTATATTGTATGCCAACTTGAGTAAGTGTTTCAACCTAACTTTACTAATTGGACCAAAAGATGAGAACAGAAATTAAAGACACCAGCTAAAGGGCTCATCAGAAATTCAGAAATTGTCCGCAATGCTTTTATAGATAAGAGCAGTCTTTGAAGTTATTGGAAATGCAATAGCTTAGAAGCAAAAGGAAATGAAACAATGAATTAGAATAGTTTGAAACATTATCAGGACATGTGCTATCCAATCTTTTACTCAGCAGGAATGACCTGTTTCTGTTTGAAATTAGAAACTATTCAGAACTCTTGTGTTATTCATATAATTCATGCATTCATTTACCAGATTTACAGTATATGCTGACTTATGATGGCTTACAAACACATGGTAAAACACAATGGCATTTTATACAGTAAATAAGACTAATGTGATAGAGTACACCACAAGAACAAACCAATAATCAAATAATTATTAATGGCTAGATAGCACCCAAATAAAGACAATCAGTTACAAAAAAACCCTCCAAAACAATTAAGTCTTTAGTATTCTGGAATGTCACCACAGAGGAGACCTGATTAATTTTTAGAGAAAAATTAACATTAGTTGAGACTATGTTGGAGAAATTAATAATGTTGTGGCTAGTTTGGAGAAGCAACATTTCTGGCTTGTACTTCTCTCACCTCACCAAAGTAGGTACCATAAGCAGCTTCTTTCAAAGCACCTCCATCCAACCAATAGGTGTCAAACTGGCACTTTGCATTGTACTTGGAAATCTGTTGCTAGGATAGAGTTCACCAGTTAGATATTATTTAACTAGTACCAGGGAATCTTTATTCTTTCAGCATTTCTTTTTGCGGGATATCTGTATGGGGCATTCCTTCTGTTTTATTAGTTCATTCTTAAAAATTATGTGATCTTGTATTTATTTTTGGTTTCAATTTTCTATTTCTATGGATCACCATTTTTTTTTCTAAAAAGTTTAGACACTTGCAATTAAGAATACAATTTTTAAAATTAAAAAAAGTAAACATTGTATGAGAGGCAACCCCAAACTAAGAACAGAGAAACAGAGAAAAATCTACTTTATATTTTATACTTATCAATAGTAACTTGTTTACTAATAAATTTAATACTATGCAGTAATATAAATGCACAATATTAATGTCACAAATCTCTGCCATAGTAAAATATATTGCTTCAGCCTTTAATTGATAGAAAATAATTCCCCTTCCAAAACAAATAGATGTTATTTATATTTTCCTATAAATCTGCTTATATATATCAATATATTCTTTCCCAAGTATATAAAATAATGACATGACCCTATCATATAATGTAGATCAGGGAACTTCCACATTTTTATACCTCTAGCATAGAAAACATGATGCCATATTTTCAAATATATTCTTTAGAGATACAGTATGCCCTAAATCAATTTCTGATTAATCATCTTTAATCTCAGATCTGTTTTTTTTTAAAAAAAAATTATATGCCGCCCTTCTCCGGAGACTCAGGGCAGCTTACAATGCGTTAAGCAATAACCTTCATACTTTTGTATATTTTATACAAAGTCAGCTTATTGCCCCCACATCCGGGTCCTCATTTTACCTACCTTAGAAAGGATGGAAGGCTGAGTCAACCTTGATGAGGTTGGTGAGAATTGAACTCGCAGTAATTGCAGGCAGCTGGATGTTAAATGCTGCCTTAGTAGGAGGCATTAGCCTCCTACGCCACTCAGCTCCTGTTGATTACATTTAAATATCTTAAGGAGATGAATCTATTTATAAGGCTTTATTAGAGTTTCTAATTTTTTATTCTTTGTTTGAAATATTCCAGAATTATTCACATTAAAAATATTCTACAACTTTTCATAAAAATGTGTTAAATGTTTTTAATTCTCTCATGGGCTCCATCAAGTTGGAATAATTTGCTTTAAATCTTGCCTAAGATTGCTTATTAATGGTCTTGTTGATGACCATGATGATTCAACATACTATATCCCTTTAACTCAGTCTTAATATTTCGTTCTCTCATTGACACTTCATGGTAGTTATACCACATTCTTCCACCTCATTGTTTCCTTCCAGAAAAACCATGAAGGGCCCCAAAACAACGTGAAAGATCTATACAGAGGTTAGGACATGTGCTTTAAAGTCAAACATCCTTAATTCACACATTATGCTGTATAGGATTTTCCAGGATTTTCCATGCATATAATTTACCTGTTCATGTGACAGAGCTAAAATATCATGCATCCTGTAATGCTTGAAAATTTAGTTTATGTGTACAAAGTTTATTTGGTATGACTAACCATTTTTTTTGCCAATGTTGTTACATACAGTCTGCTATACATTGTTTATTGTGGGAAGAGAAAAATTTCCGGATAATCTGAAGTGCTTCCTGCTCGAGAGAGAGAGAGGGGGAGAGAGAGAGAGAGAATAGTACAGTGAAGGGTTTTATAAATGAATAAAATAATACAATTACTCATTTTTTTCTCTTTCTTTTATATCAACTTGGGATTTAAACAAAAAAAATTGATTTAACCATTTAAAACATACTTATATATTTATATGTATTATTTATTAGATTTGTACTCCACCACAATTAAAAATAGGTTCATGAACATCAAGAGAACTGCTGCATGTATGTGTTTGCATGTAACATACTGAAAAAAGTTTTGTGCTGGTTAATACTTTCATTGGACATTTTTCATAGGACTTTATTAGAAAATCCAGGGCTATAGGCTAATTAGATGATCAAAAATATAGGAGCCAATTTTGATTCTATACAACAGCTACTAATGAAAAACATGCAAAGTACTGTTTATAAGGCTAATTATGATGGTTAATATCCCGGCTGTCAACATTTGCACTATTGTCCCTTGAGGAATATCTGAAGATGCTCAGAATACTGAATGCTTATTAATGTGGATTTATTGGTGCTCTCTGTCTGAGACTCTGCTTCCAACTTTGATGGTATGATAAAACTGTAATTCCATTAGCTATGGCACACTGCCTTGCCATTCTACTTCAGTGCTGTTGCTAAGCCTTCATTGTATCTCTTTCAGATCCTGCCTTTCTAATTGCAGCCTTGCGTTTCTTCACAATTATAAAATCATAAGATTTTTTTTTTTTTTTTGAGAACGTGAACTTGCAAGTGTTTGTCTTGGGAAAGCAGCAAGTGCATAATTTAAACTGACAGATAGTACATGAAAAATCCAGGCAAGTTACACAATATATTAGTTTTTCAGAATCTTTCAAATCACCCACGCTACTCTTTTCCTCTCAATCCATCTGATTATCAGGTTACTTGAGATGAAACTATAGGACTGGTCTATATAAGTCCTGTTCCATAAGAGTCACCATTCATGTGACGATACTGTCTTCCTGTGATACTACAGTTACATATAAGAGATAACAAACAGCTCCACATAAATCACTGTAAGTACATTTGTATCGTGCAGTTGTCATTTTGCATAGCACATAGTGATACTAAATTTAAAAGCCAATTTGTAGGTTTCCTAAAAATATTCTGAATATTCATATAAATTCCAATGCTTGCTGTAAACCTTTACAAGGTTTCCAGAACAATCTAATGGTGGAGAACTGGATGAAGACTATGGAAATTCTTCTCCATCCTCAATGACAAAATGGTAGGTCATTGGATGATACTAGTTCAGTCATTATTTCTCAACCCACGAAGATAAAATTGGAGGAAAGACAATTATTTACACTGTCTTCTGTTTTTGGAGTACAGACTGAATATAAATCAAATAAAATGAATATTTACAAAGGCTTGGGGCAGTAATAGTTTTATGTAAAACTTTGAATGAGTGTTCATTTCTCTTGAGGATAACAAAACTACCGTATATTATCCTCAAGAAAAATGAACTGTGCCAATCCATTCATACATTTGCACTTGTCTAATGGAACTGAAAAACCTGGCTTTTAAAATGAAAGTTGATATTCTGAAGAGGTTTATACTGAGCAAACCTTGTGTTTATTTATTTATTTTAACATTTTTAAACCTGTCTAACTTTTCAGGGAGTCTGGAGGCACACAAATTGAAAAACCACAAAATGGATCAAAAGCAATCATCCCAGTGGTGAAATTCAGCTGATTCTATCCAGCTCCGGTGAACTGGTAGTGGCGGCTGTGAGAGGCTCCGCCGACCCGCACGGATGTCATGATGTCACTTTTTTGCAATGATTTCAAACCTCTGCGCATGTAGCGCAGAGCACATTTGTGAACCAGTAGGGAAGGTAAGCAGTGGTGGGATTCAAGTAATTTAACAACCAGTTTTCTGCCCTAATGATTTCTTCCAACAACCAGTTTGCCAGACTTCTCAGAAAGTTAACAACTGGTTCTCCCAAAGTGGTGCGAACTGGCTGAATCCAACCACTGAAAGTAAGTGAATTTCACCCCTGAATCACCCCATGTAAGAGATGTAAGCAACCCTCATAGAGAGATTCCCATTATTCACTCAACCCCCAAATCTGGGGAAAGAACAAGGTGTTTTCCTAAAATTTGCATAGATTTGCAGAACAGATACACCTCTGTCAATGACTCAATGATATAAGATATTTACAAATAATATTGTATTACAATTATTAATTGTATTAATGATAAAATTAAAATAAAGTGGTGCGGAGGTAGCTGGGGTGATAAACTGCTCATTGAAATAAATATTAAGTTATGGGTTTTTTGTTATTCCATCAATGAATGGAAAGATACCGGTAGCATTTATATGTTGGTTTAGTTTCATGCAGGGAGATCTTGTGACTTTCCATATTTTTAATAATGTCCACTTTCAGCTGAAGCTTGATATTAATAGTGCATTGCTGTTAGAACTATAAACCTCTGCCAACTCATGTATTTTTATTGTCTTATAAATATTGTATAAGCATTCCTTTCAGTTCATTTTTGGATTCTTCAATAATTGTATAATACCAGAAATCTTTGCATGAAAAATGATTTAAAAGAAAGTTATTTCAGGTAAAGCATTACCATGCAGAAACAAAAGTAGTTTTTATTATATCTGACAGATAGGGGCAGGACTGTGCCATCTTTATGCTGGATTGACACAAATGAATCTGTCTGATTTATTGAAAGCAGTTTGTCACCCACCTTTTGTACAATAGCCAAATTGTCTCAATCGATATGTTTCTGGATATTGCTCCTTAAGATACATTTATGCAGTTATCGTATCTGCTACTATTTCCACCAAAGTAGGTTTGGAGTAGCCCATTTCAGTTCCTTGAAGCTAACACCATCTTTTAAAGGTTTCATTTTTTTCATCACTATATGATAAAATAGTACCAAAAATACAATATGATTTCCAGGCAATTAATCGACCTACCCTGGATTATTGGAGATTTTCCCCATGCTTGCTCAACTTTATTACTAATGTTGTTGTTGGAATATATGCAACACCTCCTCTCCTTAGGCAGTGGGTTGAAGGTCCGTTCCACCCCTATGATTCTATATTTTCTATGTTTCTATATGTTTTTAAAACATATGAAGTAGTTGAGCAGTCTCTTATATTTTTCTTTAATTTTTAAAACTGTTTAAAGATTTCAAAGGGTTGTTCCGATAGTTCCTGATGTAGCTATATAAATATAAAGTGCAGGGTGAGCCCGATTTGATTCAAATATTCAATGCATTTGAAAAATCCATTGATTCAATCTGAATAATCCAAAGAGTTTTTAATTGGATACCTAAATCAGCTTCTAAAAATTCTATTAATTACACTTAATTTAATTTAAATAACTTGGACACATTTGATTTGATTGGTCAACACAAATCTATTAATTCAGTTTGGCAAACATATTCCATGCTCTTAACCATCTAAATTAATCTGGCATATCAAATGTATGCTCAGATCTATCATATGACGATTCAGTGTCATATGATCACACTGTCATTTCAACCTAACATTTTCAGTGTCAGTGAAGGAACCTCTAATCTTCAAAGAGCTTGGCATTATTATAAGTGTGTCAGACTGATCACGAGGTATAACAGGTAGAAAACTCCTACATCTCCTGGGTACTCCATCCCTGAATCTCTATCTGACCCCATGGCAGATATTTCTTTCCCACTCCTGGAAAAAGACAATACTGATAAAGATATCATTCCAAGTACCATTTGTATGATCATGGATTTATTGTCAGGAAAATGCCTACATTTTACCCCAGTAGGATTTGTGGGCTAATTCTCTTTAATCCCTATTCTTGAGCTACCTCTCAGCTGACGGAAGGGAGACAAGCTGCTTCATTGTGGACAATCTTTGTGGTATCATAGGGCTGCACCTGTGTCAGAAACAGGGTAATGAGTTCTTTCATCTGTGCTGAATGACTTCAGCAACCTTAACTGTACCTCTGACTACTAAATCATAGCTTGTCCACAGGTGATGAAAGCAGATAATTATTTAAAAATATGTACATGCAGACTTTTGCGCTCTTATTCTTGGAGATCTAGCGCTAGTGATGTCTGTGTCATAGGAAAGTCATTGATTTAGCACCTTAAAGATTCACCGGAGCTAAATTTTGCTGCCTGTTACACTTCCATGACCTCATTAACTTCAGTGGATTTTCAGTCTTGTAGTGGCAAATGGATTTTTTTTTCTCCTGCAAATTGCTATATAAATTGCTACTTCATATTCTAGTCCTGTTACTTAGATAGAGCATATGGAAATAGCTAGAGAAAATGGAAAGCTCCCAGAATTGTGTGACATTCTTCTAAACTTCTTCAAAGACAGTGAAAGGTGTACTTTTAAAATGAAATAAACAGTATCAGATTCTTTAAAAAGAAAACTGTACCATCTTTCAGCAATTTTCTGTCAGTCAATATTTTGAAGAATTTATCATTACAACGGATAGATAGATAGATAGATAGATAGATAGATAGATAGATAGATAGATAGATGGATGGATGGATGGATGGATGGATGGATGGATGGATGGATGTCATGCTGGGTGAGCAAAATTGTATTTCCTTTGGCTTGCTCCAAGTGGAAATAATCACTATTTCCTGAAAAATAGCTTTCAAAGATTGAATCTTATCAAAGTAATTGTTTTGCTACTATCCATGACTAAAGTAAAGAGCCTTTTGCCAGAATCTGATACAATGCACATTTAATAGCTTTTCCTTTTTTATTTAAGCTATCACTTTACCTTCAGCCAAGAGATTTTGAAGGGAAGGATTTAGGACAATCGCCATAATCTTTGGACTCTCTTAAACATGGGAGAGATTGCATGAACACTGTTGAGCTTTCTATCTTATGCATGTTATCAACATAGTCAGGTGACAGGGGAGAACTATGCTGTTTGAAAAAAACTACAAGACATATGTGGCACTGACTCCATTTGCCACCAACTTTAAAGCAAATTTTTCTATGCATATGTTTCAACCAAAGATTAAAAAAATACTTTATTGATGAAGAAAACCTACAGATTATGGTAACTGCTATATGTAACTGCTATATGTACTGTAATTTCCAGAATATCAGAGCATAGTATAAAACAATTATGGATGTATTTCAGGCCATATCACAAATAGTCTGAGATCCACTTTAAATTAGTTCTGAAGGGAGGACACTACAGTGTTCAGACCCCTTAACTGTGGGTATTTCCCAGTTTTATTATATATCATACAAATCAAAATTGATTTAATCGTTCCCCAAGTTCAAAATCAATAATATTAACTACAACTTTATGAATGTAGTGGCATATTTGTATATATCTGTTGTAAGACTGGACTCATCAACTTATTTTGTTTTGTTTTTTTGAAAACAGTTTTTTATTTTTATTTCTTATACACATATTGTAAATGTACATTCTCTTATCCATAATTGACCATATATACACATATTTTTTCTAACGAAAGCATAAATATATATTGATATTTCTTTTCTATCCATATATAGAATCTTTCCTGATTCCTCTTTGTCTTTTATTCTTAGCGGTAATCTGTTCATGTCCGTACGCTCTAAAATCTTTTTTATTATTTCGCCTACTGGCAGAATTTTCTCTGTCTTCCAATTTTGTGCAAATACAATTCTTGCTGCTGTTATTATGTGTATAATTAAGTACACTTCTTCTTTGCTATATCTTTCTGGCAAAATACGCAATAGAAAAATCTCTTAATTCTATAGGTTTATGTAACATTTCCTCTAACCATGTCTGTATTCTAGACCAATAGTTTTTTTGCTTCCGTACATGACCACCACATAAGAGAATATGATCCTGGCAAATGCAAACATTTCTAGTATTTAGCTGATTTATCTTTAAACCAGAGCCTTGGTAACACAGTGGTCTAAAGCACCCTGTTATTAACACCAGCTGCCTGCAATTATTGCAGGTTCGAATCTCACCAGGCTCAAGGTTGACTCAGCCTTCCATCCTTTCTAAGGTAGGTAAATTGAGGACCAAGTTTGTGGGGGCAATAAGCTGACTTTGTATAAATATACAAAAGTATGAAGGCTATTGCTTAGCGCATCCCTAAGTCTCTGGAGAAGGGCGGCATATAAATCAAATTTAAAAAAAAAAACATTTTTGCTAGTCTTTCTGGTGGCATATGCCATCTATAAAACATTTTATATAATTTTTCTTTATATGCAGTTGCCATAGTCAATTTATAATTCCTTTCCCATAGTTGTTTCTCTAATTCTATTGCATAACCACCATCAACTTATTTTGATAACTAGTTTCTGCCTTTCAAAAATGTGCACATAAATTACATCTCACGTACTCAAGATGAAAAGACATTTTAACCATGTTGTCAATTTATATACAAATACATGTATGTATGTAGTGCATGGGAATGTGGAGTGTAGGGGGCTAGGATGGAATTGTGTGCATGTGAAGACACGATTGATAGATATAGAGAAATTATCCTGTTTACCAAAAAAAAAGAAAAATTGTTCCAAAAACAGTATTTTGTCAGGTGTTAAAGTATTGGGATAAAACCACTATATAGATAAGTTTAAGTCAAAACTGCAATATTTATTACAGTTATAAATACTCGAGTATAAGCTGAGTTTTTCAGCACATTTTTCATGCTGAAAAAAGCCCCCCTCGGCTTATAATGGAGTGACGAAAAAATGCCTTTTTCCTGCAACCGTTTTGGCTCCCGGGGTTGTAGGGAGGCTTCCTAAAGCCAAAATGGGGCATGGGGGGATGCGGCGCCCCTCCCCCGTGCCCCTTTTTGGCTCCCACGGGTTGCAGGGAAGCTTCCTAAAGCCAAAATGGGGCATGAGGTGGGGCTTCAAGGGAGAAAGAAACAAAGAAATCCTCACTGTTTAGGGAGATCCCATGTGCACTGAACTTAAGTTGAGAGCTTCTTGTAATTGAGAGCTTCTTGTAATTGGCTGCTAGCTATCCTTGCTCAGGCTAAGCCAGGAGTGGGTAAATGTGACCCTTTTACAACCTGTGGACTTCAACTCCCATAATTCTCCCAGCTTGGCTGTCTCAGGAATTCTGGGAGTTGAAGTCCACAGGTTGTAAAAGGGCCACATTTGCCCACCCCTGGGCTAAGCTAATCAGTAGTGGAGCTCTAAGAATGCCAGATGAGAAGGAGAAAGGGAGGGAGAAAGAAAGAGAGAGAGAGAAGAAAGAAAGAGACAAAGAAAGAAAGAGAAAGAAAAAGAAAAAGAAAAGAGGGAGAGAGAGAGAGAGAGAGAGAGAGAGAGAGAGAGAGAATGCAGGTATCTCTTAACAGAGGCTTGAACTTGCCTGAAATTAGATCAAGCCAGTGACTGGGTGGGCATGGCTAGCTGGTCATGTGATATATGTGTATAGGGACTACTCGGAGGGCTGAAAAAAGTGATTTCTGACAGGTCCTTGCACTTTTGACTGGTCCTCACACTTATGACCATCCTCACATTTATGCCCGTGCAGCATTCTTAACAACCATGTCACTCATTTCACAACTGCTTCTCTTCACCATGGTGACAAGATAGGGCAAAAACGTAAAATGTGAGGATAGTCGTAAGTTCGAGGACTGGTCAAAAGTGCGAGGACCTGTCAGAAATCACTTTTTTCAGTCCTCTGGGTAGTCCTTTTGTGCATATGGACTACTCAGAGGGCTGAAA
>WNWU01000007.1:7907250-7925147 GCA_012654045.1 Ptyas mucosa | reverse complement strand
TTGTTTTTGTTGATCCTCTTTTCCACTTACAGAGCTAGTTTACTGTTTTTCTTTGAAATCAATATTCAAAAACATTTAATCTACTGATGCCTCAATTAATGTAATTTTATTGGTATCTATTTTTATTTTGAAATTTACCAGTAGCCGCTGCATTTCCCACCCCTGGCTTATACTCGAGTCAGTAAGTTTTCCCAGCTTTTTTGTGGCAAAATTGGGTGCCTCGGCTTATATTCGGGTCGACTTATACTCGAATATATACGGCACTTCACATATGAGTACATACGTGTACAAAACAT
Organism: Ptyas mucosa; assembly: GCA_012654045.1. Taxonomy (NCBI): domain Eukaryota; kingdom Metazoa; phylum Chordata; class Lepidosauria; order Squamata; family Colubridae; genus Ptyas; species Ptyas mucosa. The sequence goes on along the minus strand of WNWU01000007.1, from coordinate 7,924,851 downwards.
AGCAAGGGATTTCTTTGTCTTTTCCAAAGTTTGGGAAGATGTTCTTGTTAAAAGCTTATTATAATGCACTATTATGCAAACATATGGTTAATAGTTACTTGCAGTGAAAGAGAAAGTGAACTAATTTATTGTTTAATTCAAACTATCATATGAATAATCTAAATCAGAAAATGAATCCTAAAAAAAAATGACAAACTGGAGGGGAGAAAAAAAGCAAATGACAGTTTTGTCAGGCAATTTGTTACAGACAACGTTTTTCATGAATCCTGTTAAAACATTGAAATCTTTATTTGGCAATTTTCTGAAATTACTAGAGCCACCATATCTACGCAGCCATTTAGTGATGGTAAAGAAATATGGAATTTTATAACTCTTCGCTGCCAACTTTTGGATGAATATAGTTTTACAGTACATATCAGGGTTCCAAGGAACTCCCCCAACGAAATAAAGCTCTGAGGCCTGAGGTTCCTCAAAGTTCCAATTTATTAGAGATGACATGTTGGCACATCTGGGAAAATCCAAATCTGAAAGCTTCCAGGTTTTCTCCACCCAGCTAACAGTTCACAGCCTGCCCCACATCCACAAGTTCATCACATTGTCCAATCAACTTTTCACACTCAACTGGATGCAATCTTCCAGCAGTCGCCATCAGACGCAGGCAAAAGTCCTTGAATACGGAATGTTGTTATGACTAACTTTCTACCACTCCAACAACAACCCCCTTCCAACTTCCCCAGCTAAAATATGTTGCAGTTAAGAAGCAAAAAATAAACTTGTCTTCTAAAACTGACAGTACAAGTATTGTGTTCATAGAAATTACAGGGAGATGCATGCAAAGCACTATATAAACCTTTAAGTAGTCATACACACATATCCGCTCCCTATGCCTAAGTCTAAATATGGAAAGGACTACGAAATGCAATATAAATCAGAGGAGGAGACAGAGAAAAAAGAAAGAGAAAAAAGAAAGAGGCGACTATACGTAAAGAGTCCAGTAAAAAGATTTTCAAGTAAACCCATTTGTCAATTTTTTGCTCAAGTGAATGTGGGTACTCAACCCAATTTTCTGGAATTGCATGGTAAAGTAAATGCACTATATTTTCATGCTAAAATTATGGCTGGCTGACTATTTTTGAATTCAGTATGCCATGCAATATCAGCCACAAAATAATTTCAACTTTATGCCAAGAAGGGAATGGTATAGTATCAAGCAGACATATGACCAAAGCAAGATAGAGAAGAGCACATGGTGAGCACCTGACCAAGACCTTAAAACTTACAAATAATATGCCATGGGTTTACGGAGAAGGGTTTTTAAAAAAGTTCACATAGCAATCACTATGATCCAAGTCCGGCTCTCTTTATATGTTGCTTCACATTTTTAAAGATTTTTGTCATGCTATTACAACTGCCATCCTTACCTTTTTTTGTTGACCCTCCCATGCAGAAGGCCCTTTAGTATGCAAGTGAGAGTGAATATAGAGAAAAAAATTCTATTGGGGAGAAAGAGATGGAGGTTTTAGTCGCTCCTCGCTTTTTCTAGTTTCTCTGTGTTGGTGGCAAATGGTAACTTTCATAATGAAGCTAAATCCATGCAAAGGTGAATGTAGTTGTGTGGTTTTATGTGGTTGAAACTGAACAGTAATAAAGGCCATATTTCAATATTGAAAAAAATTAAAGATCTATTATTGGAATACAAATCCATTGTTGCTTTTTCTGTGTGCCTTTGAGTTGATGTTAATTCTGGCAAATGCCTGGTTTAATATTTGCAGAATTAAGATTTTGGGAGATTTCGGAAGTGGTTTGCCATTCCTTCCTTCCAAGGACTGAGAGAAAGTGACAGGTCCAAGGTTACCCAGTTGGCTTTGTGCCAAAGTGGGATTTGAATTTGTGGTCTCCCAGTTTTAGCCTGATGCCTTAACTACCATACCAAACTGGCTGTTTTTCAATTATTGCTTACATAATCCATTTAATGCACATGTTGTTTGAAGAGAAAAAAAATATTCTAGGGCCTCTTTAAATTAATTTAATGATTAAATTAAAGAAATAGAAGATCAAATTTCTACTTTTAATATTATCTTAAACCTACTCCACAAAGAATTCCACATCATTTCCCCAATAGTTCGATATCTTCTGTAACTATCCTTCAAACAGTCCATTGAAAGACAGTTAATACAGCCTGACATAATTAAGCCTTTTTAATTCAGTGAGTGATTAAGTCTGGATTAAAAAATATTGATACTTATTTGGGCAGTGTGTGTGATTTAGAAATGTTTTGGCAGAGATGCTTCAGAGTTTGTATGGTCACAACATCTGTTTATTATTCTGACAAAGCCATTAAAAAAGGCCCAGTTACTTTAACTTTATTTGTAATGAGCTAATTCTTTAAAGCAGCTGCATCCTTCTTCCATCTTATTTCTGGAAAGCTTTAAAGATGAGAAGTTTGTATAATACAAAGCAAAAATGCCTTGTAGTTCCCCAAGGACCAATTTCTTCCAAATCATCTGCAAAATGATGTAACTAATATTCATACAGTAATTGAAATGGAATCAAGGCTAAGGATTTTCATGACATTCTGTATTAATCATGCCAATACTCTGAGAAACCTATTTAAATTAGTTAGCAGACAATAGGTCATGGGTGTCAGACTGGCAGGCTGTGGGCTGGATGCATCACATGCAGGCCATACCCACCCCAGCTCTACAAAGGCAAAAAATGTTGTGATACGTCACGTGACATCACATGACACAATAGAGTTTAACACCTGTGCAATAAGTGAATAGCTAAGATTTATAATAAAGACAGTTATTTACAGTTATAGACAGTTAGTTACAGGGGTGTGGTGGCTCAGTGACTAAGATGCTAAGCTTGTCAATCGAAAGGTCGGCAGTTGAGTGGTTCAAATCCCTAGTGCCGCATAATGGGATGAGCTCCCGTTACTTGTCCCAGCTTCTGCCAACCTAGCAGTTCGAAAGCACATAAAAATGCAAGTAGAAAAATAGGGACCGCCTTTGGTGAGAAGGTAACAGCGTTCTGTCCGCCTCTGGCATTTAATCATGCCGGCCACATGACCACGGAGATGTCTTCAGACAGCGCTGGGTCTTCAGCTTTGAAATGGAGATGAGCACTGCCCCCTAGAGTCAGGAGTGACTAGCACATATGTGCAAGGGGAACCTTTACCTTTACCTTATAATAAAGACCCCTTCTTACAGCATGGTCTTTCCTTTGTTGTCAAGTTTAGCAAACAGAGAAGGAGCTACTGTCTTGATTACATCTTGCATCTGCATTGCATTCACTCCATTGTGATCATTCCATTGGATTGTTTCTTGTAGTCTCTCAAGTTCTTACTCTAATACCTGTTTTTCAAGGCATTATGGTATTAAAAGAATAATACATATGTCACAATGTTACTGGACTAATGATAGGAGACAGGAGATTTAGATATGTTTTCTGCCCTGAGTTACCTATAAAAAGGTGGGATAAAATGAATATGATGTTGATGGTGGCGATGCTGACGAATCATTCAAAACAGAATTGAGAAGGCAGCAACAGATATCTTCTAGCAAATGGCACCTTTACAAAGAAGTGGAAAAAGCAGTGGACCACCTTGTTAGCTGCTGAAATAAGTTTACCCTGACAGAATACAAACAAACAGTATGACAAAGTAGCAACAACGGAGCACAGGAATGCTGCAGAAATTGCAGGCAAGTCCTGGTGGGACCACAAAATAGACAAAGTAATAGAAAATAAAGAAGCTAAAGTGTTCTGGAATTTTAGAATTTAAACAAACAAATGTCTGCTAGACAACACTCCCGACTTATCAACTGCTGATAAAAAGAGACAAAGTCTGGCTAGTCGACCTTGCAGTACCTGGAGACAGTAGAAGAGGAATAATTGGAGAAAATCACAAAATACAAACATGTACAAATAGAAGTGAAAAAATTGTGGCAAAAGAAAGCAAAAAATTAGAAATATGTGCTTTAGGCACAATTCTAAAACATCACCTGAAAACCATCAGCATTAACAAAATCACAGTTAATCAATTGCAAGTGGCAGTTTTAACTGAAAGATTATGGCACAAAGTGTCCATGCTGGTATCTGTAGTCAGAATACGGGTGTCGTACCAAAAAGGCTTGGATGTTATCCAGTTACAAATCCATCTGATGGTGATGCTATCCCACTTTTTTTTCTAGCTTACCAAGAAGTAGGTTGTGGTCTACTTTGTTGAATGTCTTGCTGAAGTCTAAGTATACTATATCCACAGTATTTCACTGTTCCACTAATTTAGTCACTATGTTGAAGAATGAAATAAGATTGGTTTGGCATAATCTGTTTTTGACAAACCCATGGTGACTTCTAATTATTATTTTACTCATTTCTAGATGTTGGCAGATCTGTTGTTTATTATTATTATTATTATTATTATTATTATTATTATTATTATTATTATCTTTTCCACTATCTTCCCGGGTATTGATGTTAGGCTGATTGGTCTCTAGTTTCTTGGGTCTATTTTTTTTTCTTTTTTGGATGACAACTTGTGATCTCACCTTGTTGTTTAAATAATAATAATAATAATAATAATAATAATAATAATAATAATAATAGGGACCAACCAGAATAATATTAACTGTATCATGTTGTCAGTTCCCCAATTCATGTCTCTCTGTAAGGTCAAGGCTGAAATCTTTCTAGCATTGGATGAAAAAAAATAATGTTTATGAATTCTATATTTTAAAAGCTTTTTATAATTTGTATTTGTCCTACTTATTTCTATTCCAGTTTACTTTAATATAGATGATGGCTTTTTCTTTTTGGAAGAATAAAATGAGATTCGATAGTGATGCTTGCTCTGGTAGATAACTTTATAATGTGTAACTAATGTGCTATATATTCCTTAGTTGTTCATTTGATATAGATTTCGTTATAGTTTTTCCAATGTTTTGTCAATGACCCCAAATTTCTTTAGCATTTATGTCTTTAGTAAAGCAGATTCAGCAGTGAGTACTTTCTTACCTTTCATCTTTCCATACAGGCTCAGTCTGTTAGAATAACAATTAGAATCTAAGCACCTTTGTGTAGCAAAGTTGTTCTGTTGTATCAAACAATGTTTCTATAGTGTCTTCTCACTGTGAATGATACTGCCTATCTTGTTATCTCACATCTTTAATTGTAAAGTAATTGTCACATTTGGGTGTCCATAGGATATTTGCATACTCAGACTGCATATCTCCTAAATATTCTAAATAAGAATATTCCATTCTATAAAACATCTATATAATCTTGTTCTTGATCCTGGCCCATCTAGATGCAAGAAGCCAGTGATTCACTATAACTATTTCCTTTTGAAATAATAAAATGATGACTAGGTCCACTTCAATTATTGATGTTTCACCATGCTCTCGAGTATATTTTCAGACATAGCAAGAATCTCATGATAATGTTACTTCTGAAATGTATGAAAGTCCTATGAATCCAACAGAACAAAACATAATCCATTTTATTAAATCAGCCAACATAACCCCTTAAAATGTGTCGTACCTTCACCTTTGGATATGTATGAGTTGATCTGATTTATATTAAAGGAACTCCAAAAGTGTTACAAAATGTTTATGTTAAGAGGGGTCTTTAGACTTATATAGCAATTAGGTTGAAATTATTGTGATCTAACCTTACAATTTAAATCTCTTAAATTCCCCCCCCCCGCCGCCCAGTGGAAGAACTAGATAGAATTAAAGATAATTGTGATGTATGCATTGTATTCTTTGTTCCAGCAGAATTATGCCCCTAAATTATTTGCTTAAGAAATAGATGTTATACTATTACAGATTACATTTTGCACATCTTCACCAGTTGGGATAAAAATAGTATGGAATCCCAGTGATGGGATGATGAAACAATAAATGCTATGCTATAAATACTAGGACTGTGCATCTGTTTAAAGTTTGATTTCAGAGCAGGCTGGAGTAATTTAGAATAGATTTATTTCACTGAGATTAAATGATTGCATGTAAGTCACCCTATTATAGTTTTTTTCTTCTTTTTTTAAAGCAATAGCTCCAGTTCTAATGTCTGGTATGCTGCCAATGGCAGCACCCCAGCAGTTGCATTGAAAGAGGAGAAACATATTTTTCTGTTAACGTGAAACATCATGAACAGTGGGGGAGAATGAGTGCTGACTAGTCTGCCTTCAAATCAAGGATAAGATAGCAGTGTCATGCAACTACAGATAATATATTGGAATGCCAAACTCTGAAGCTATAGAGTTTTATGACACTTAGGAGAAGGATGATTGGCTTTACATGTCATATATGAAATAGAAGAGACTTTGGAGACTTTTTAGTCTAACTCCTTGCCCTGTGAAGAAGCCAGTAGCAGAATGTTCTTGAAAAATAGCCCATTGAGCCTCTGTTATGCATCTTCAGTGAAGGAATCTGTTCCATTGCTGAACAGCTGTACGAAAAGATAGTTAATATAGATGTGAGATACTAGCTGGATACCCTTGCTCCACTACGAAACTATGCGATTGGGCTTGATAAGTCGACACTTACAGCTTGAAGATTAATGTGTAGTTACAAGTGGCCTCTCCTCTCCCCTTATTACCCTTAGGCTTGCCCCATTGATCCTCTCCTATCCCCTTCTCTCCTTCAGGCTTTTCCCACAGAGGGAAAAGAGAGCTCTCCTATCTTATCGCCTTCTCTCCCTAAAAAATCCTGAGCATCAGAGCGTTTTTCAGGTGGGGAGGGGGAGTAGAATGTCTAAACTCCCAGCCTGTGGGGTCAGATGAGTCATGTGCTGGCCACTCCCATGCCCAAGTGACAGTTGGAACAGAGTTCTTTTCAGGTGGGGAGTGGGAGTAGAACATTTAACTCCTTAGCATCAGAGCATGTTAATAATAATATAAGAAATACTAATGGTCTGATGGTCATTTTGAAAAATTCTTTCTTAGCGAGCACCTAGAAGCCAAGAGGAACGTACGTACCAAATTTCAAGTTTGTAGGCTTTATGGTTCTGGAGATTTCATGACGGTCAAGCATTGCTTATGTGCTATGTCCTGGATAGAAGGAAATGAACTACCAATGATGTTTTCTGCCATCTTCACCACTTTCCACACTGCCTTCCTGTCTGAAGCAGTAATGCTTCCAAACGAGACAGTAATCCTCTCAGTAATGAGAGGATGCTCTTGATCATCCCTCTATAGAAAGTGGTAAGGACAGGGAAAGGAAGGTGAACTTTTCTAATGCAATGCAGAAAATGTAGGCAGTGCTGAGCCCGCTTCATCAGTGTCTCACGGTTGAACAGCCAAGCTAGTCTACTTGTTAGCTGCACACCCAGAAACTTGGTGCTGTTAACCATCTCCACATTTGAATCATTAATACACAGAGGTGTGTGGCCGTGCCTGCCTTTTCTGAAATTGACAATGATCTCTTTAGTTTCTCCTACATTTAAAATGAGGCTGTTTTTGTTACACCAGTTCATTAAACCCTTTACCTCCTTGTGGTAAGTACTCTCGTTGTCATCTTGAATGAGGCCCACTTCTGTTGTATCGTCCACATATTTCACAATATGTTTGGTGGTATATCTAGCACAACAGTCATGAGTCAACAGAGTGAAACAACAGCTGACTTAGGACACAGCTGTGAGGAGAACCTGTGCTCAAGAAAATGGTGTTAGAAATATTAGTCCCAATTTGCACATATTGGGTTTACCAATAAGAATATCAAGAATCTAGTTGCAGCCTGGATTGAAGCCTAAAAGGTCCAGTTTGTCTACTATATGCTGAGGGGTGATTGTATTAAATGCCAAACTGAAGTGGACAAACAGCATTCACACATGAGTATTTCTTTCCTCTAAGTACATCAAGTTCAGATGGACATCAGAGAAATAGCATCCTCTGTAGAGCGATTTGGAAACAAACTGAAATGCATTAAATGCTGGAGGGAGGCTGGATACAATAATGTCCTTTATCAGACTCTCAAAACATTTCATTATGATGGATGTAAGTGCAACTGGACAGTAATAACTGAGACTCGTAATTGTAGATATTTTTGGCACTGGCAAAAATAAGGGTTGCCTTAAAATATGATGGGACCATTGCTTGCTGCAGCGAAAGATTAAAAATATCTGTGAGAACACAACTCATCTGCACATTCCCTAAGAACACGGTCAGGGATATTATCTGGACTTGCTGTTTTCTGAATGTTAACTTTCTGCAATGTTCTCTGGACAGAGGTAACATCAAAGCTAAACACTTGCTTGTCAGTATGGGGCACAGCTTTCTTAACAGTGGTGCTATTTAATGCCTTGAATCTTCCAAAAAATGTGTTCAGATCATTTAGAAAGTCTGTGTACTCCTTGCCACACAATGCAGCCACCTTGTAGTCTGCCTTGCCACATACTCCTTTTTTCCTGAAAAAAGTTCTGAATATTCTGACTATGGGCTTTCTTGGCTCTTTTTATGGCGTTTTTCAAATTGGCTCTGGCTGTTCTAAATGCCAGCATATCATTGGATTTAAAAGTCATGTTCCGTGCTTTCAACAGCTTGTGAACCTCATATGTCATTCATGGTTTTTCATTTGCCCTCACAACAATGTTTTGAACACAGACACCTTCAATGCACTTTTGAATATATGCAGAGACAGTGGTGGCATACTCCTCCACATTTATATGTTGTTTATCTGTTGCCACTTCTTTAAACATTCCCCAATCCGTGCACTCAAAGCAATCTTGTAATGCTTCTATAGTTCTCTCTACCTAAACCCTCTCCTGCTTCACTGTTGATTTCTCTCTGAGTAATAAAATCTTATATTCTGGAATAAGCATCACTGATGTATGTATGTATGCATGCATGCATGCATGCATGCATGTATGTATATCTATCTACACACACACACATACACACACATAAATTATACACACACACACACACACACACCATATGTTTTGGCATATAAGACGCACCTGAGTATAAGACGCACCTTAGTTTTTGGGGAGGAAAATAAGAAAAAATTGGCAAGTGGATCGGCCTCCAGAATACCCCCAATCAGCTGTTCCCAAAGGTGAATTTTAGCAACAGGTTCCTTGGTTGTGAGCTCTGTGCCTTGCTTTTTTTTGCTTTTATTTCCTGCCTCTGAAACTTCTGAAACTCCATTTCAGAAAAAAACTTTTTTCCTGCCTCTGAAAGCCTCCGAAACAGAGCTTCAGAAAAAAAGCCTCTGAAGCTCTGTTTGGGGGCTTTTTTTCTGAAGCTTCTTTTCTGATGCTTTTTTCAGCCTCTGAAACCTCCGTTTGAGAAGCTGGGCGGGGCTACATTTGGAGTATTAAACACACCCAGATTTTCACCCTCTTTTTGGGGGGAAAAAGGTGCGTCTTATACTCTGAAAAATATGGTATGTATGTGTGTGTGTACACACACACACACACACACACACACACACACACACACACACTGTATATAAACACCAGAAGGGGAAATACACTGAATCTTGCTTATTCTAACATTAAGAATACATTCAAAACCCTCCCCCGCCCTCACCTGGACTCTTCTGACCATCTTTCAGTGATGCTTATTCCAGCATATAAGACTTTATTACTCAGAGAGAAACCAACCGCTGACAAGTCTCCAGGTTAAACATGTGCAATATCTCTGTGAAGCACAGCTGTTTTATCAGCAAGTGACTTAGTATTAAAAAGCAGATCCTTTAGACTGGAAGTTCCATCATCTCTTTTATTTAGATTTCCTCGTGTAGATTAGAATCTAAAAGAAAGAGAGGTCAGACACTGGTCTACCCTCCTTTTTCTATAATTGCCAATTTGCTGCTTTCAGTCTGCCTCCATAGCCCACCACTATTTTTTTCCAAATCAGAGCTTGCACTCTACCACTATCTCCTAGCACATTCTGCTATACTAAGCAACAGTTAATAAAACATCTTTTTTTCTTAAGTTGGATTCCAAACTCCTTCTACATAGAGGCAAACAGAATGACACCCCGTAAGAAGAGTTCAAAAAGACAGTCAGGCAAACAATGTTTCGTTACCAGGTTAAGTAACATCTTTGGTCTCCTGCAAATAAACAAACTCAGCATCAAGAATACACCAGTTTAATCCTGAGCTACAGGAGTAGCCTCTTTTTAGGCTCAGTTGTTCCATAAAAGTAAATGAACTTAATGTTTGGTTAGCATTAAACAAAGTTCTGTGATGGATCTCAGTTTTCTACACATCAGATCGCTATAATTTTAATTTGTTCAGTCTTGTGAAGGATCTTGTTATTGTCAAGACTTGTTGAACATGTTTTAGTTTTCGGATCCAAAATTCCAAATGTGGTGATAGGCTTTTATTATATGAAAAAAGGAAAGACACTCACCACATTCTCAGTATCATTCCTTTCAAAATTCCCAAGATGCTGAGGAATTTAAAGCTCGATCTATCACACAAGCAGTCAGCATTTTTTTAAAAAAAAATAGGGAATAGGTAAATTGATTGTAAATGCATGATGAATTGAAAATGGATTAGCTTTGAGGATCTAACTTCATCCTTATGATTATGGTAAGGTGACATTTCTTCTCTAATTTTATCAAAGCATTATTAACTATAACATTTTTGGGGGGGACATTTAAAAGTTTCAAGCCAGTTTTCAACTCTCCAGAAGCCTCAACACTTTCAGAAGTACACTGAATCATGGATATGAGTGCTAGTATGCAGTCTCCTCCAGATACTATCATAGAGACTGGGCCTATTACAAAAAATATCAAGTGCCTACTCTTCACTGATTTTTCTCAAAAAAGCTTAAAATGTCACGGTACAGTAGAAACAGAAGCTGGAGCTATTTAATTTCTTGTAGACTCATTGAAAATCTTTCTCTCCCTCCTTGTAGCTCTCATTTATAAGAAGGAATTGTGTTAAATGGGATGAAAAAATAGTGTTTAAAGTCTTCCCTCAGTCTTCCATGGTATAAAATTACAGATGAGCCATAAGTTTGCCTTTGGAGTCTACCAAATGATAAAATGGTCAATGAAATTTCACCTCAGCAGCCATTTTTAAATGAAATTGATGACGAAGATCTATTTTAATCTGGCTTTTATTGGAAGACAAGATGTTATTTGGTTTAGTCACACTGATTGGCAGCCAGTATCAAAAGAAACAGATACCTGATTTTTTTGGTTCTCTCTTTGGATACTTGATATTATTAAAAGTCTTGTGAGGTACCATGTTTTGGATGGGTTAATTCTTATTTTTTCACCATAAATTGTATAATAACTTAGAACCCATCTTATTTTCCATGCCTTTTAGAAACTGGAACTGGAGCCTGTTGCTCCATTATATGGATGATATTCAACTTTAAATCAATGTAGATGTTTTACATGTCCAAAAGTTAAAATAGCATATTTTGAATGCAGCTGACTATAATATTCATTAATAAGATTGTCATTGGTTATCACTTTTGTGCTATTTCTGGTTTTAAATTACTATGTAGCTTGAAAGTGAGACACATTCCTTGTTCGATATAGTCTCTGCATGGAATGAGTACAGCACAGTGGTTGTTATGCAACATAAAAGAAGTATGACATCGGAGTGAAGAATCTAGCAGAATATTTTTGTGACATTTGTATATATTATTTTTCCCCCCTAACAACAAAATCAGTGCATGTACTTGAGAAATTTAAATGAAATAATTCCAATAGAAATGTGCATAACCACGCCATATTTTGTTGTTTTCACCATTGCTGCAATTGTTATTTTCTGCTGCAGGTATCTCAGTCTATATACTGAAGTGAACATCTTTCCATCCAGAACTCCTATGGAAAATAATGAGACTAAGTATCTGTGCTGAGCAAGTGGTTTTTAAAATCAGACAGTCCCTTGATGTTGGAAAATTTACTAATTTATTAATCAGTCTTCTTATGATAATGAGGTAAAGGTAAATGTTCCCTTTGCACATATGTGCTAGTTGTTCCCGATTCTAGGGGGCGGCCCTCATTTCCATTTCAAAGCCGAAGAGCCAGCGCTGTCCAAAGGTGTCTCCGTGGTCATATGACCGGCATGACTAAATGCCAAAGGCGCACAGAATGCTGTTACCTTCCCACCAAAGGTGGTTCCTATTTTTCTACTTGTATTTTTTATGTGCTTTCCAAATGCTAGGTTGGCAGAAGCTGGTACCAGTAACAGGAGCTCACCCCATTACGCGGCACTAGAGATTGGAACTGCTGAACTGCTGACCTTTCGATTGATAAGCTCAGTGTCTTCACCACTGAGCCACCGCATTACTATATCTTAGGATAATAGCACCTGCCAATTAAAAATGTCAGTTTTTGGCAAAGTTCTTCATGTGTTCATTCTTTGCGTTAAAGTGAAAAAAATTCATAGGATTCCCTGAAAATATAGTGAAGAAAGATTTCTGTAGTGGCAATTCTGGGGTTTTTGGGGGGGAGGGGAAGGGTAATTCCTTATACTTTGGTTTATAGACACTGTTGCATAACAATACTAGATTACCCTAATTGATTAACACCTCATTAACATTGAAAGGAAAATAATATCAATAAGTCATCAGGAAATATTAATATAGTGAATTTCAGGTAGTGTAATATGAGCAGGAAAGAAAGTCTACTGGGTATTACCTCTTTATTGCGCACAGCATATTTTTACTATAACGTATTTTGGGTAGGATAGCAAGATATGAATAATGAACATATATGTTATTTTCTCCTTCTGTCTTTTACAAATTTCCCTGCTCACATATGGCAGAAAGAATATTCAATTACAGTTTGAGCCAAGTAAGAGAAATAAATTTAATGATTGAAACTGAAATGTTAAAGCGAAGAGTGTCCATGTCCCCTACAGCAAAATGTTTATCTATCAGGAATTAAGTTTCATTGATTTTAATTGAACATTCTTCCTGGATATGTGTTTATCTTAATTTATGCTTACAAAACATAGCAGTATATTACAAAGGAATGTAACCAAATACAGGAATTTTAAATGCCATATGGCAATCTATATAATGAAATCTATGTATTCTAGACCCAATTTATATGTACAAAACATAACAGTATATTGCAAAATAATGTAATTATATACAGGAATTTTAAATAGTCTGTGGCAATATATATAATGAAATCTATGCTATATTTATTAATCTATGTATTATTTTTTAAGAATTTTAAAATTATCTTGAAACAAAGGTAGCTTTAAATAGGTAGCCATATTATTTTAATAGTGACATTCTTCAATTAATGAGTTCAGTTAATAAAAATATTTTGTTATTATACTACATGGTCAGAGTATTACCGGTAGACAGGAGTCTACAAAATCTGAAATTAAATCCTTACTTAGACATATGAAGTTCACTAGCAGCAAATTAGAAAAAAAAGATCTACGGTACTTGTTTTCCATATTTATATATCCACTGCAAGACTACAGTGAGGATAATTAATATGTGAACAATATGATGGAATTTTAAAATAGCATCAGCCTCTAATTTTCTTGAAATGGAAGATGAATGTACAGTTATATACTGTACCTAACAAAAGTTTAGTTTTTCAGAGGACCAATAGTACTAAAACGGAGTGAAGATGAATCTTTAGTAGATGTAACGTTTATAAAGTATTGACTAAAGACTTGGAAAAGTTTTGTAAGCTAAGCTTTCTCGCATACTTTGGAATTACACAGAGTAGATAAGACTAGCTATTAAAAGTATATTAGATGAGATGCTAAGATCAATGAGGAGAAAATAATTTAGGAAATAATAATTTAGGATAAAATAATTTTTAATTAAAAAAATCTAAAAATCTAAAAACAGATTTCAACCTTTTCATAATGCTTGGAAATTGTAATTAACATCACAATAATTGAAGATAAGTAGAATGCAATTTACAGTGTAAGATGCCAGAATGGTTCTCTACTACAGCTCAAGAAACCATAAAATTAAGAAAGCTTCCTTCTGTCCTGAACATACATTCTTAAAGAAAAAGTGTAGGATAATTAGAAATATATTTTTTTAAAAAAATAAGGGACTTAGGACAAAAAAACATAAACATTAGCAATATCAACATGCTAAACTATAGGAAAAGCTGAAAATCAAAGAAGGAATTGTATGATTCATTAGACAACAAAGAAGTGAAAGGATCTCTTTAAGAAAAATGAATGCTTTTTGCAAGTGTCTTTTCTAGAGCACATACTTGAGTTCTATATTGATTGACTTTCTGAGCGAATCTTAACAAGTTAAAAAAATAGTGAAGTAATAAGATAAGCTATTTTAGGACATCTTGAGAGAACCACCTAAGGGATCTTAAAGAGCTCAACTATGAAATTGCTGCACTTCTCCTGAAACCATTATCCATTATATTGGGCCAGTGTCATAAAGCTGGAACAAAGACAATTTGGGTGTTTTTAAGTGGCCCAACACCTAAATTGTCTTTGTTCCAGCTCTATGATACTGTTTTTTTAAGTGGCCCAAGAGGACGTGGTGGTTCAGTGGCTAAGACACTGAGCTTGTCGGTCAAAATGTCGGCAGTTCAGCGGTTCGAGTCCCTAGTGTCGTGTAATGGGGTGAGCTCCCGTTACTTGTCCCAGTTTCTGCCAACATAGCAGTTTGAAAGCACGTAAAAAATGCAAGTAGAAAAATAGGAACCACCTTTGGTGGGAAGGTAACAACGTTCTATGTGCCTTTGGCATTTAGTCATGCCGGCCACATGACCACAGAGACATCTTCGGACAGCGCTGGCTCTTCGGCTTTGAAACAGAGATGAACACTGCCCCCTAGAGTTGGGAACAACTAGTACATACGTGCGAGGGAAACCTTTACCTTTAAGTGGCACAAGAGAAATACAGGAAATTATAGAGGGATAATTTAACTCATTTAGGTTTTGGCAAATTAGTAGAAATGAAAAAAGAAATGTTTGAAAAGAACTCTAGAAAGATACTTTTAATGGATACATATTAAAAAACAGCAATTTGTTAATCCAATATTCATAGATACACTGAAACAAACAAACAAGGTTCTAAACTCACCTGCCCTATGCAGTGATGTGGAGTGGGCTGTATATAAGCCATTAGGAAAAAGAACTTAATATATCAATGTGAATAGCTCAAAATGTTGACTCACTGTGTCACAGTTACTCATAAAAATTAAATCCCATATTAGAAATAATTAGAAAAAGGATTAAAAATAAATCTGACAAATTATAATGGCATTACTAGAATCAATGATACATTTGTACCTGGAATACTATGTGATGTCCAAATCACAATTGGATAGGAATATAATAAAGCTGAAAATGATGCAGAAGAAGAATCAGGAATTCTTGAGTAGGCTAGAGTAGAGAAAAGGCTTTAGCTTAGAGGAAGGAAAGGGGTATAACCATGTATGACAGGGAGAAAGTGGACAGGCAGAAATATTTTCTTCATTTGAAAAAAATAGTACCATGAGTCACCCAGTGAAGATGATTAAAAAAAAATAGAAAAGAAAAAAGATGTTTTTTTTCATACAGTACATAATTATCTGTAAAATTTATTACCATAAGATGAGATGGTGACCACTGACTTCAATGGCTTTCAAAGGACACTAGATACATTGAAAACAATGAAGGTCTGTTCATCTTAAATCTTCATGTTTTTGAGAATGAATGTTCCCAATGTCAGTATCAGAATAATAGCAGGGTGGAAAAATCACTTCCTTTATACTAGAGAAATATCTAGTTAGTCACTGTAATAAACAAAAGGCTGGAATAAGCTAGATCTTGCCCTCATCCATCAGGACTGTTTTATGTATTTTAAATCCATTTTTATCTGAAAGAAATATTTTCATGTGTGATTTAATATTTAACTCATGTATGCATTCCACATATTTTGATGTATTTCCAATCTGTTCTATTCAAAACAAGATTACAAAAATTTGGAAATCACCTTTTTTATTGTCCCAAAGGTGCTTTTTCAGGAGGCAACTGAACTTTCTTGTTTTTTCTTTGAACACATTTCACTTCTCACCCAAGAAGCTTCTTCAGCTCTGATGGGATAGTATCAAAGCTGTCCTGTCCCCACTGTCCTGTTAGAGCTGAAGAAGCTTCTTAGATAAGAAGTGAAACGTTTTCAAATAAAAAACAAGAAAGTCCAGTTGCCCCTGAAAAAGGGGGACAACCATGACCTGGATGACTGAGAAAATCTACAGACTTTCACCTTTACTATTATTTTGAAAGCATGATTTCAGTTCACTGTAAAAGTGCATGTGAGGCATCAACACTAAAAAGCACAATTAACCCAAGAGAGTATTGAAAATATGTTCTTTTGTAGGCATAAAATTGAACTCAGCTGTGAAAGATGAAAAGGCAATTCTTAGGCTGTGTTCAGTATAATAGGAATAGTTAGGAAAAGAAGGCAAAAGAAAATCAAGAGAAACAAAACTGAAACTGAAAATTGGACTTTGAGATGCTCAATAGTTCCCAAAGCCTGCATCTTCCAGTCACATCATTACTCCAACTGCTGGAAAAACACATGAATCAGAATGACAGATTTTTTTTCTCCCCTCAGGTCTGAAAGGAGAACACTATTTTGCCAAACCTAACTTAACTTTAATTTTTTCTTCCCTAACTGCTTCAGCAGAAGCTTCCTTGTCCTCTGGTAAGAACGAAGCTCTTCTTGCAGAATCAAGATTGTCCAGAGCTTTGAAGGAATGCCTCAGTCTTTTTCAAATACTAAAAAAGGTATCTGTGCACACTTGCTAAAAGTTTCCTGGCTTTGAGAAATGAATTTTATTGCTGTGGTGGTCTCAAGGGAGAAGGAATACTAACATACAGCAAAAAGGGACAGCCTGAACTTGTCAATTAATTGGGTCCCCTCCATGAGTCCAAAAACCTCAAAGATTATCTGATCTGAGATGGAGAAAAAAAATTCTCTTTTCTTTGAAAAGTTATCCTTATATTTGGACTATGCAATAATGGTGTGTTTGTTATTTTATCTGTGGACATAATGCAATAATAGCCTGCTTATTTGTTCTGTTGGGGTTTTTTTGCTTATGTCTTCTATACCTGAAACCTCTGAGCAGCTGCTTTAGAACTTCAGAAAAAACAATTGCTACCAACCTGCCTTCCATTGAGGACCTGTATACTGTACGAGTCAAAAAGAGGGCTGTGAAATTATTTACAGACCCCTCGCATCCTGGACATAAACTGTTTTAACTCCTACCCTCAAAACGGCACTATAGAGCACTGCACATCAGAACAAATAGACACAAGAACAGTTTTTCCCCGAACTCCATCACTCTGCTAAACAAATAATTCCCTCAACACTGTCAAACTATTTACTAAGTCTGCACTACTATTAATCTTCTTATCATTCCCACCACCCATCTCCTTCCACTTATGACTGTATGACTGTAACTTTGTTGCTTGGATCTTTACGATTTATATTGATATTGTTTCCTGATTGATTATTTGTACCTATGACTATCATTAAGTGTAGTACCTTATGATTCTTAACGAACATATCTTTTCTTTTATGTACACTGAGAGCATATGCACCAAGACAAATTCCTTGTGTGTCCAATCACACTTGGCCAATAAAAAATTCTATTCTATTCTATTCTATTCTATTCTATTCTATTCTATTCTAT
>WNWU01000007.1:7891664-7907240 GCA_012654045.1 Ptyas mucosa | reverse complement strand
ATTCTATTCTATTCTATTCTATTCTATTCTATTCTATTCTATTCTATTCTATTCTATTCTATTCTATTCTATTCTATTCTATTTATCATAGTTGGAACCCCCCCTGTCCTTATCTGTCTTGTCCTTTGTCAAGATGGCAATTTATCCCATTCTCCTTTGCGTAATTGCACCTGATTAAAAATGGATCGTGGCCTTCCTTTGAAGTATACTTTATAAGCAAAATAAATCCGAGATATATTCTAAGAAACTCATTTTATTGTAAAGAAATAAAAACATCTTACTGGCTAATTAGTTACATCTTGGCAGCGTTCCTGCCGGACCTCTTGGCAGGCGAACAAAAGAAAGTTAGAAGGAAAGTGAAAGAATGTAGACATGCACAGTTAGCTTAGAGATAAGAGTTCTGAGCATCTATGGTACGTCTTAGAGTTCAAGCACAGCTGGCAAATATAAAAATGCAGTGACATCCTTGTCCTCATCCTCCTCTTCCTCCTCTTCCTCCTGGATCTCCATTGGTGCCTTTCCCACTACAAATGGTATTGAGAGTCAGCTGCCACACTGAATGGTTCATAACATAGCGGCCTGCCTAATACAGTACAGTCTGGTGCAGGGGTCTTCAGCTTTGCTGGCTGAGGAATTCTGGAAGTTGAAGTCCACAAGTCTTAAAGTTGCCAAGGTTGGAGACCCCTGATGTGGTGCACTGTGAGAATCTTAAACAGTATCTCATATCTTTATGGTTCATATTTAGATATTACTGTTGACAAACTTTGCAAAGGTGTTGATTGCTGATACTGTCTTCAGTCCTTGGAAAACCACTTTTGTATTTTGCCCATATTTGGGGCTTCTGGAAATGTTTAGGTGATGAACAGTAGAATAAAGCATTAATTAAGATACAATCAAATAAGTACCACCTCCAGACCTTATTTTCTTTCTTTTCCTTATAACACACTGAAACTTAATTAAACCATTATGTGTTATTGAAAATAAGCTTCCTTAATTTTATCTCTATATTTTAAAGATAAACTAGTTTATTTTTGAAAATTGATGCAGAAAGAATTGAGTTCCAGTGCATTAGATGAGTCCTTTTTCAATAGCTCAATGTCTTATGTATTCTTTCACTAGGTGGACTATTGCAGAGTAGGTGCAATGCCAGTGATTCTTCTTTATTTAAGAATTCATATTGGCTCTCTAGAGAAAAAAAAACACAGTTAAGTATACAACAATAATGTGTGCTCTTCTCTTTCTCTTGCAATCATCTTTTACTGATCGCATTCCTTTACATTGCTAAAATGTACATGGAATAATTACAATTAGCAAAGAAGTTACAGGGTTTTTTTCCCTCATCTAGGGATAAATTTACTTGCTTGTGTATTTATAGAAAACAAGCTAGTAATGAATGAGTATTTGAACAGACAGCAGAGCTGTTAGACAATTGTACTATTAGCATCCATAGACTTGTAGAGCTTTGCCAGCCAGAGCAACATATGGCTGTACCCTAAGGGTGGAGAGAAATGTTGTTTATGTGGTTTCAGATTGACTAAGCAGAGGTAAAAAGCTAGTAAAGTTTTGGCAAGATTTTTCAAAGGATGTAGGGACATCTGGTACTGATTGTTTCTGAATTGTTGTGTTTTTTCTCAAACCCTGCTAATATCCATGTATTTTATGAATCTTTCAACAATTGTGAAAGCTGTTCAACCATTCCTAAAGTCACAATACTAGTTAAGCAAATTTTAATTACCAGAAAAAACATGTTATCGGTCTTTGTTCTCTTTTTTCTTTGGCAAATCTCATCAAACGACCTCTTGATGCAATTATTTTGTATGCAACCTTGACTATGAACTAGGCTATGGATCTTATCAAGGGGAAAGATTCTCCAGCAACTAAATGAATTTCCATAAGGATCTTTCCTTACAGATAGTGTCAGGTTTTAAACATATTTATACCAAAGGAAATAAATTTGCATGGATTCTACGCCATTACTTTATTATAAAGGAAATCACAAGGAAATCTATCTGTGTCACATGTGAGTATTCTGGTAATAGTAAAGATTCAGAAAAAAATAGAATGATGTATAATGTTACTGATGACATAGAATTTATGCACATATGCATACATATAGAGCAGTGGTGGGTTCCACTTACCTTCACTACCAGTTCGCAAACGTGACTGTGCGCCCATGTGTGCAGCATTCCTACATATGTACAGAACCTCTGTGCATGTGCAGATGGTCTGTGATGACATCAGGGCAGGTGGGCAGAGCCTCCTGCCACTGCTGCTACTGGTTTGCACAAACTGGGGTGAACCTGTGGAAACCCACCACTGATATAGAGGGTATACATACATATACACACATATACAATGTGTAGTCACACACATATATACATATACATACAAACATATACATACATATACATATATACATACATACATGCATACATACATACATACACATAGAATAGACAGTACCTGGCTCAATAGCAGTAACTGTGAGAAAGATTTCGGAGGCCTAGTAGACAATCTTTTAAATATGAGTCAACAGTGTGCTGCCCAGAAGTCTGATAACATAGAGTTTCCGTGGACTTTAACAGTTTTCTATCCTTATCAGTCCACTGATTAAACTACAAATGTTTGTGATCGATAAACCAGACTTCCCTGTTGGATGAATAACAGCAACAACAACCTTGTGAGTGACACTAATGATACTAGTAGCAAATTTTTTGAGAAATGAACCATCACTATAGTTGGAACTAAGGAGATAGCATTAGCAAGAAGATAGTACTAGGCTATTGGCAATATTCTACTACAGCCAATGCTGTAGGTTTATCAAACATCAGGCAAGTGCAGGACTCATTATGCTTATTCAGATGAGACTATGGTTTTGATATAATCCATAAATTTTAGAAAGCATATACAGTAGTTTCTTTGTTTGGTCTTACTATATTGTGTACCTAAATATGCATATATGTGGTTTACCCCTCACCTTTCATTTCTCATCAAGATACTTATGAAACCACCATCTGGATTTTATCTCTCAAAAATATGCTAGCTTTCACCTAAGCCTTGTGGGCATCTCATTTTGAGAAAGTGTTAAATGATCACCTAATCTTGAGGGGATATTGACCTGATGCCAGAGAAGCTTCCCCCCCCCCCACTTTAGAAAAGTAAGGGGGGAAAAATCAGCAGTTTTCTGTTCAGATTTACCAATAGATATATAACAAATGGATTGCCAGTTAATCATGACAGTTCTGCAGAGTTAAAATAGGTACTTGAAAGCAAGAGCTGGCAGAACCTTATTTCACACTCCAGTCACCCAGCAACTGCAAAAGCTTTCTAACACAGAAGCCTAACACACACTGTTCATAAAAAAGTCCCTAACCAGTGACTTAAAGAACTACTTCCATCAACTAAGCCACTAGAGAGAAGATCCATTTATGAGATGACATGTGTATATTGCAGTAAAAGGTAATAGTGCTTATACATAGATCAAAGAAATGTCAGTTTTCTTTATGAAATAGGCTCAGTGATTAAAAAAAAAGCCCTTTTTCTGTTTTTTTCACACTTTCACTTTGGTATTATAGTTATTATAAAAAGTTTCCTTTCCTACTCCTTCATAGAATCATCTTCTTTTGCCTTCATTCAGCAAATCAGTGAAGCTAAAGAAATGCAAAGTTGTTCCCAAATGCAATTATGTCTTCCTTATATTCTATGGCCACAATTTTTATTTTTGAAATACCACTGGGAAAAAGGGAAAGAATACTAGTTATAAAATCTCATCTTAAGAACAACATGCTCCTAAAACATGAATAATTGCTACAATTAAGTATTTTCAAATGGGAATGAACAAAGGTGCACATTAAGCAATGTATCACATTTATATTACACTGCAAAGAATAGAAATAATATACCACCTAAAAGTTGCCTTGACTAAACAGGGTTTTTTCAATCCAGATTAATTTACATCTAATGTATCTCCCAAATTATTTGGACATAGGTTCTGAGCAGTAATACTATGACTGTAAGCTACAGGTGATATGTTTCCAGGGGAACCAAATAGACAGCCAATTAGTTCATAATGCAAGACACATTCCATTTTTAATTGAAGGAATGTTATCTAGGAATCTGTCTGCAAAATAAAATTTCAAACTTTTAGGGAAAGAGAGTAGCATTTTGCAATGCCGTTTCCATAGAATTTCAGAGAAAAAGAACTATTTTTAGTACCCAAGTTTTCTGGGTATTTTTTTTTTACTTTTATTTCTATTTATTGTTAGATGCATATTATATATTATATTTATCTTTTGTTTGTTTAAGCACTGTAGATGACTTAGAAGAATTA
The DNA here is from genome assembly GCA_012654045.1 of Ptyas mucosa. NCBI lineage: Eukaryota > Metazoa > Chordata > Lepidosauria > Squamata > Colubridae > Ptyas > Ptyas mucosa. The sequence continues at coordinate 7,902,910 of WNWU01000007.1, read as the reverse complement.
AAAGAAAGCCTATTATATATCTGTATTACTAAATTGAAATCATTAAAGTTGAAACTATATAAAAACAGTCTCAGTGAAATCACAATCAATTAAATAACTGTCAGTAATGATGCTACATTGCTCTGTTCCCAATAGACTGTTCTCAATAGACTTTCAAATGTGATCTTCTGGAGTTAAAAAAAATGTTTTGCCCCCTTTTGTCTGGGCAACAACTTCTACATCCTTTCACTAATGTCATCTCCCATAGTCTCTATATCTATATCTTGTCTATCTTATAGAGAAAGACTGGGTCAAAATGTAAAGGAAATATAAATCCCAAGCTTGAGGATAGGTAGGTAGGTAGGTAGGTAGGTAGGTAGGTAGGTAGGTAGGTGATAGATAGACTTTATTCCTTAATTTTTGTAAAGATAAAGTCATTAATACACATTAGTGAATAAATATAACTTATGCACACTTCAGCAGATGCAGTGTTAAATTAATATCAAACTAATCACTTTATTTTCAATTACATAATTTACTGCCCTTTACATATGTAAATTCTGTCTGAAACTTATGATTCATATTCATCAGCATGGAAGTCTTTATCAACTAAATGGATCAAAATACCCAGACATTTCATGAACCTTAATTACCATGTCATTGACTTGATTATTTAGGTTTCTGATGTATGATTTGGAAGATGCCAGTTTGTTTATTCTTTTCAAGTTCAAAAAAATATGAGTAGCTTCAAAGAAAATAGGGTTATTTCAATAATCTAGCCTTTTTCTTCAGGAGGAAGTTCTGTATTAAATATCTGGTTGAAGTTTACCACTATATTCAAGCCTTGAACATGTTCATCTGAAAGTCATCAAGTTTGATCTTCTAGGAAGATGCAACTTTTGTCTAAAAATTCTCCCCACAAACTTCATTTCATTTCTTTTATATTTATTCAGGGATATTATCTATGTTAGGCAACATCTGCTTCCAATGAAGGATGCATTCTCCTTTCTCATCTATAGATGAGGCTATGAATAGCCTCTCCCTGCTTTAAAAAAAAATAAAGATGCATTTAGTTACATAAGTCTTCACCTGAAATCCTCATCCATGTATTAATATAGGATGTCTGACTGTAAACAGGATGATGATGGCCAGGGGTGGGTTTCACTTACCTTTGCTACTGGTTCCCTTGTGCATGTGCACCATCTACGCATGTGCAGATGCTTCTGCACATGCGCAGATCATATTTGATGATGTCCGGGTGGGTGGGCGGCGCCTCCCGCCACCGCTGCTACTGGTTTGCCCAAACCAAGGCGAACCGGTAGCAACCCACCACTGATGATGGCTGTTGGAGATCATCGCCAACTGTTATGTAATTATCCACTGTTAAAAACATCTATAGTATACCCACAATATCCGATTCATTGGTGATTAATGAATCATCCCACTTTTGATGCTTAACAGTTCTATACCTCTACCATATACCTTTTGCCTCACTCCCCCTTAAGGCAAGAGCTCAATATCATGGATCAAAACATTTGATCTGTCAAAGGATCAATACAGACTAACCTTTTCTCAAGCAATAAGTTTCACCTCTTTAGATAATTTTGCTCAAATCCACCAACTAGCTAACTGGATTTTTTATACCTTAGCTGCAAGAAATGCAGGAAGAGGCTTCATCAAAAAAAATGATCTGGGCATCTACGAATTAGATTCATCTGACATTTATGAATCTGTAAGTAGTGAGGTAGTTGCTGCATTCCTCTTGTGCAGCAAAATCTTGTATAAACCATAGAAAGGACAAGAGTTTATTTAAGAGAAGAAAGTCTGAAGGTGTTTCCTTTTTCGGTCTATAAACTGTGAGAGCACTCATGGTCCATTTGTTTAACTTGATAGTATTTTGCAAAATACATTTCACATAAGTACATTGATTTTTTTTTCTTGTTCTCCTTGGTGGAAAGAAAAAGTTTAAATATGTTTTCTCTCTTCTCTGGGCTGAACATTACCCCACAAAGATAAATCTGTATCTATTTTCTCAAGAATTATACATTTTCACTTAATCTTTAAATCAATTCTTTTTACATTATATTCCTTTTATGTCACAATTTGCCTGGAACAAATTCAATGTGTTTTTAAAACAACAAAATAATCACAGATCAATTAAGTTACACTTTCTGAATTTAAACTAGCTACAATCCATATACCTTTACTAGCACAAATGGGGAGAAAAGTGGGCTAAATTGGTGCATGGATTTTAGGAACAATTTTAACAATAGGTATAATGAAATTAATAAATTCCAACAATATTAAGAACAACTAAAACAGGCAGATTTAGTTTCTACGCAAAAGCTTTTATTTCTTTGGTTTAGAATATTTTCCCAGTCAGTATAGATCATTTTTGTTTTTTAAACATGCTTGACTAAAGACAAAATCCTTCCCAGAATATATATGGCATGGACAACTATTTGTTGTTTGGCTCATCATGAAGGAGTAAAGCATACTATATGATTTAGTATACCTAGTGGGACTGACATTCATAAAAGTATATATCTAGTACAATGAATAAATATACATAGAATATTTAGTACAAACTTTAGTCTATGGGGAAGATGCAGTAATTATATTAATCCCTGCGACCAGGAGTTCTGCTGCCAAGAAACAATGGGAAATTTCTCAGATTTCTCCAAAATATCACCACATTTTAAAAAAAAAGTGTTCGAGACTTCCGGTTCCGGTCCCAGAGGCGACGGACACTGATCGGGTTAGCTCTGGCCCCAGTGTCCGATCCCCCCCATCTGGAGGCCCTATGGGCCAAACGCCCTAATATTGGGGCGTTTGCCATTTGAGGGCAGCTCGCCAGGGGTCCCCTGCCTCACATCCAGGGGCCGGCGCGCCCGAGGCTCCAGCTGCTGCCCAAGGCTCCAGCGGGGGAGGGAGGCGATCGGTGGCCTTTTCTGGGACCGCTGAGGCGCCACAGCGCCTAAGGGGACTGGCACTTACCTGCAAGACACAGTGGACTGGGAGCTGACTGACCAGAGAGTTGAGGTGGCATGATGGAGTTTTAACTGCAAGGAGCAGAGAGCTGACAAGGCATCCTGGAGGTGAGAGGGGGGGGTTGGAGTTTCCCCCCCCTTGTAGCTGGAAAGGTGCCTTGGCTGAGAAGTAGGAGGAAAGAAATGGAAAAATACCCCTTCCTTTGCTGACTTTTTCTTGAGGATGGCTGAATCAGAATTTGTTAAAAAGGTCTGGTGGCCTCTCTTCCCGGTGGAGAGCTATGGTGGCGGTCCGACTTCCTGCTTCTTTATTTACGACTGAAGACATTACCCACCTCGAGCTTCCTGTTTGACCTACTCTGCACTCCGGACTCGTTGCTCCTGTGAGCGCCCACTGGTGGATACTGGAAAAATTACACTGACTGTCAATCCCTCTTTCTCTTTCTTTCCTGGAGGCTTGTTTTTAGGGATTTCTCATCTTCTATCATTGCAAGATGGCCAAGGGCCACAAAACAACAGCAGCTGACATGGAAAAAAATTTGGAAAGACTGGCAAAATTGGATCAGAAATTGGACAAGTTGGATGATTTGCAAAAAGGATTATCTGAAATTAAATCTGAAATGTCACTTACGAAAAAAGATTTAAATGATGTTCAACAGCTGGCAGAGCAAAACAAGAAGAAGATGGGGGGTCTGGAGGGGGAGGTACGGGCACTCCAGCGGGTGGAAGAAGGGAGAGGAAATGCAATGCTAACTTTACAATTGGATAAGATGTCTTATTTTCTCAGGTTTCAAAACGTGGAACAACTCGACCAGGAAAACTTGAGAGAAGTGATGGTCAAAATGTTGGGTGAATTTCTTGAAAGAGATTTGGAGTCTACTGGAAGGGATGTGGATCTGGTGTATAGAGTAAACTCACAATTTGCAATTTTACATAGTGTCCCAAGAGAGGTCCATATTAAATTTGTAAGAAGGGAACTGAGAGATGAGATATTGAGAAAACAAAGACTGGGGGCGCTGGTGTACAGGGGCAAGGAGGTCACCATCCTAAAGCAGATTCCCAGACAGGTACGAGAATTTTTAAAAAAAGTGTTGCTTGAAGTGTTATTGGATGTACCATAGCTGAATCAGAAGTACATCTTAAGAGATCCATATCAATGCAGTATTGAATCAAGAATGGAAATAACGGAAAAGTCCTGTGAAAATGCCTTAGTCTGAACAAGTCTCATTTTGGGGTCACTCCTGCAAGTTTTCTGACAGTGAAAACAGTAAATACGTAACAACAACGACAACAACAAAACAAAAATGAAGGGTCCTTTGTAATACATTTAGTATGACATCATAACAAGTCGGTGTTACAAGCCAAAATCAAGCTTAGAAAAATGTGGTGCTGATCCTATAAATCTGAGAAACAGAAGGGGAAAGAAAGCATATCCACAGGACTGCAAGATATAATTGCCACCCAAGTTTATCCTGGATATGCATATAGAGACATGGACTTGACTGACAACATACAGAAGACCATGTTTTGAGAAATGTATACATTATGATAGGAATAACTTTACACAGGTCTTACTGAGATCAGTCTAAGAATACAACTAAACACAAAGTTTAAATATCTTGTTATTACAAGTTCAATTATCTTGATTATCTTTTGATTGCTTTTATACTGAGTATAAACATAAAACAGAGGTACAATTGTGACAGCCAAAAAAAGAGTATGGAAATAAGTCTGGAGATCACTCGTATTTTCCTGCTGGTTTCTAAAGATTGACAAAAACAATTCAGATAAAAAAAAATCTTTTAGTTGTTGATGTTATTTTGTCTTGCTATTACCTTTTTAGCTGTAGCATAAACCATTGAATAGTATGATTAATGTATTTATTTCTTCACTCTGTTAGTCCCAGAGATCTTGTTATATAATGGAAATATTTTCGATAACATGCAGGAACTTTTGTTACTGTGAAAAAAGTGAAATGCATTCTGTTTTTAAAATACTTGGTCTTCTGTATCAAAAGATCATTCTCTTTGTTGTCAGCTGCACACCTTTTCTTCATTCCTTGAATTCCTCTTCATTCCTCCATTACTATGTTTATTCATTGTTTCCCCTGTAGAATTAACAGATACTATATATATGTGCGTAGCAGCTGATTGAAAGAAAAGGAAAGCAAGCAAGCACCTGCATTAATTTTTTGCTGTAGAGAGCTTCATCTAAAGACAGTCATCTTTCTGAAAGGCTGAAGGTAAATGTGACAGAATCAGGAAGCGTTTATCATGAATATGATTTAATAGACTAATTAAGTGCTGGGGAGAAAATTATAGTATCTTTCTTCTATTTGCACTGCAAATGTTGCAGAAAGAAATCTTTATCTATAGAAATCCTGACAAGAGCATTTGGAAATAAAATCTCTTAGCCCTTGGCTGTTTCCAGAAAAAGGAAGTGTAGCTGTAACTTTCAAATTATTTCTCTAGGCAATCAAAACTTCACACATCCTGTAAGAAAGAATCAACCCGACTGACCAAAATGCCACTTCAGAAGAACAGACTTGTTAATATGTGACAGAAAATAATTTGCAGACATTGCTTTAAATCCAGAGAAATGTTCATTCATGAAAACGATTCCCTGGTAGTCTTAATAATATAAATTGCATCAATGACTAACTCTCGTTCTATATCTTAACAGAATAGTTTCCTATGAGATTAATAACTGAATATTGCTAATATCTGAAGATTTTTTTTTCCTTTTAAAGTGCCAGATAATTCTTTGTTGGATCTAGAGGACATAAATTACCTACATATTTGCGATTTTGACACAGCATTCAGTATGGAATTTCTGATATTGTGAATATTTTATTTGGGCTGTCTGGTGACTGACATAAGGTTTTGTAAATATTCTGCAAGGTTCTAAATATCTTTTTTTTAAAAAAAAATATTTCAGGGACCTGTTTAGAAAGACAGATGGGATAATTTCCCAAACATACAAGGGTAATAACTAATGATTGAACACTTTGTGAAATACAATTTCTTAAATTCTTTTTCAAATGTACTTTTTACATTAACCTCTATTACAATGTCAAGTGAACCAAATGATGGTTTGGCTACCAGTGTGTTCCAAGGCACAGATCATTAGCTTCTTTGTTATTCTTTCAGTTTCACTTTGTAGTTTACTTGATTTTTATTGCTCTCCTTCTTCCGCTTTGAAATTTTACAAGACTCAACAATATTTTTCAGTAAAACATCTGCATTTTGCAAAAATAATGTAGATGTATTATTAGAATAGGAAAATGGTGTAGCATAATGCTACAAATATGCCAAAATACAAATGCTTCCAAACAGTCTTGTTCAGTTTATCAAATCAACTCAGTCTTTTTGAGACATATTTGGTTGAATGAGCCATTCATAGATTGCTCTCAATACTCTTCCTAGTTTTTGGAGAAGTCTAGATAATTAAGCCTGCCAGGAAAAAGCTAGAACCCAGGTTTGGAACAACTGCCATAAGGCTAACTGAACATGAAGAAATAATATCATTATGTTTATTAGCAGCTACATTGGGTCCCCAAGTAGCCCTCTGGTAAAGCTTTTTAAACTGTTTAAGTACTTATTAAGGAACGCAATGGTTCAGTGGCTAAGACGCTGAGCTTGTCAATCGAATGATCAGCTGTTCAGCAGTTCGAATCCCTAGTGCCACATAATGGGGTGAGCTCCCGTTACTTGTCCCAGCTTCTGCCAACCTAGCAGTTCGAAAGCACGTAAAAAATGCAAGAAGAAAAATAGGGACCACTTTGGTGGGAAGGTAACAGCGCTCCGTGCGCCTTCGGGTTTAGTCATGCTGGCCACATGACCATGGAGGCGTCTTTGGATAGCACTGGCTCATTCGGCTTTGAAACGGAGATGAGCACCGTCCCCTAGAGTCGGGAATGACTAGCACATATGTGCGAGGCGAACCTTTATCTTTACTTTTACCTAAGGACTTATTCTTTCATTACTTGGCCATCTTGACTGGGGGTTTTTTGGTTTTTTTTTTTTTTTTTTTGAGAGCTCAAGGGAATGATGGATGAATGAATATTTGTGGGATGAAATAATAGTACTAATTTTAAAAGATTATAATATACCCACTCCTTGAGGGTGTGTGTGTGAAACTTTCCAGATCAGTATGATGTCTATGTTCTAGTTACAAATGCATATATGAGGCCAAAACTAGCATCTGAAGAAACTGATTGTCTTGGTCCATTCTATAGAACCAGTAGTAATACTGGCAGGAGGCTCTTCCCACCCACCCCAACATCATCATGGGTGATCTGCACATGCGCAGAAGCTTCTGCGCATGTGTGCGCTCCCATTGTGAACCGGTAGTAAAGATAAGTAGAACCCATCCCGGCTCAGTGCTCTTTTATGATTGAAAAAGCTGTGGCTGCCTTCATAGATGCTCTCTCAGGGAAACATATAGAGGACATGTGACTGTATTGATTCTGCTACATATCTCTGCAGCTTTTGACCCCACTTACAACAATAAATCTTTCCTCTGAGATGGCAATTGGATGCCTTTTTATAAGGAGGCTGAAAAGACAATTGTATTGATTATTGTGTCTTAGACCTTATATTGTAGACTGTAATATCTTTCTACTAATGCTCTTTAATATGTATATGATGCCACCAGGACTATCATCCAGAATTTGGAAGTTAAGTTTCATCTATTTGTCCATAAAGTCTAATGCTATAAATGTCCTCAGCTTGTGCCTAAAAACAGTGCTAGATTGTATGATTCCTAATAAATTGAGATTTACTTCTGTCAAGCCAAATAACCATGGACATATTACATCTACACTGAAGCAACTGCATTGGCTATCAGTTAGCTATGGGTCAGGTTCAATTTTGGATTAATAGTTTATAAAAATCTTAAACAGCATGTATCATAGAATTCCAAGTTTAAAATAAATCAATTAGGTCACTGAGTTCAATTTTTGCTAAGTGCAGTGTCCAAATTAAATAATCCAATACAGTGCTTTAATGCATTATTTTTTTTAAAAAAAAATCTCTATGCTGTGACGTTGATTCTACTGTTGAACTGCTCTTATTATTATGACATTTTTTCTTCCTAACATTAAACTGAAATAATCTTTCTTATCTTAAATCTATTATCAGTATATTTTGAATTCTGGAAAGAAAGAAAACAGATCTTGACCATATTCTGTATAACAGCTTGCCGGTATGTGAAAAGTGCTAGAATATTAGCCCTCAGTTATATTTTTTCATGGATGAATCCTGAATCCTTCTTTAATGGGCTTTTATGGGCTTAATTTATAATCTTCTGTTCATCCTTGTTGCCCTTCTCTGCAAATCTTCCATTTTTTCTCAATCTTTCTTAACGTAAAAATGAACATAGTACATATTATGGAATCTGGCCAAAGCAGAATAAAGTAAAATCTTTATTTCACATGACTTGGAGATTGTACTTATGCTGAGGCAGCATAAAAAGCATTGGGATTTTTTTTAATATCATACTATTGGTTGATTTCAGTTGGCAATTAATTATTATTTCAAAAAATACAATTATTTAGTTGCCAAACTAAATAGTTGCCATCCTATATCTGTCCATTCAGGCAGACATTCTTTTCGGCATGGCAAATGTTAAGATTAAATGTATTCCAATTTATTTTCCTTGCTTGTCTGAGAATCAGATACATGATTGAGGGTACATAGCCAATTAGAAAGAGATCCTAAACACTTGAAACACATTCAAACTAGTATGTATACTTTTGTAAACAAAGTATATGTGCCAAAGGTAAGCAAGAAGAAGAGAATAGCATGTAGCAAGACATTCACTGAGGTTATCTATGAAGAGGAAAAAATGAGCAGGTTTACAAACACCTATTCCAATTGTAACTCTTATTATATATCAATAAATGTTTAACATCTTAATTTCATGTGGGTCTGAATTGATTTTCATCCTTACCTCCCCTTCCAAAAAGCAGTATAAAAGTACATTGAACAAATAATGTTCTCATAATTTTTCTTATCTCACTTTTCTGCCATAGATTTTTGTACCATTTAGAAATTCCAAGCTTTTCTATTTTTGAAATGGATCCTCAACAATATGTTTACATGACTAGTTGTCTATTAATGTCTATTTATTAGGATGTTAACAGTCCTAATAAATTGAAACTTTTGCACTTAAAATCAATGGGACTTTTAAAAATGTTTAATATTGCATAGTCTGATATATTTTGTATGTATAGTCATTTTTTACCACCATAGTAAGAAATCTCTATTTCATAAAATATTAATGAAAACTGTAACTATTCTTCTGGTCTATGAAAATATTATTTTAACTTTGTAAAATTCTCAGACAAAATATACTATACATACTCATTGATGACAGCTTTAATATACCTGTCTCATATATGAATGAAACAATTTCCATTTCCTCATCCCTCTTTTGAGAAATTAAAAGTACTATGAGTGAAGGACAAAGATGTTACTGATCCTCAAAATAACCTTCAATTGGTTGCATATTTATATGAATCCCTACAGTAGTTACAAGTAGTTTGGAATCTTTGTTAGAATTTTGTACGCTACAGATAGATGAGATCAAGGTTATTTTAAAAAATGAATGAATGTAGTATCCTAGTGAAGAGCATATGTGTGTATATATAAACACATACATACACACAACAGTGAGAGAGAAAATTTCAAATGCTCTTCACTAGCTTATTATATTCACTCATCTTTTTTTCCTAAGAGCATTTCCAGTTGACAAGGCTTTTTGTCATACAAGCCTTCCAATTTCACATTTAAATGGAACAGTTACAATTACCACTCCATCACGGACACTTCTGTGCTGATAGGCTGTAATATCTGTAAGAACAACAGCCAATCATAGCGTGCCCTTTCGACTCTAGTACTTATGCTTTAGTGTTTCTGATTTCTATTTTGTTATTCATGTATATTCTGTTGGCTATTCAATTATTCAATGGCTATTCAATTAATAGCCAAAAGGTGGATACTGATCTCTGGTCACCTAAAGTAATTGAGACCAAAATGAAACCCAAGTACTTCTACTGCAAAACTCACTGCTTGTAAATAGGCATTCCTAGTCATATCTGTTACTCCCCCTCCCCCCCCCATCCCCTAGGTGCTTCCTTAACTCAATTGTTTATTTTCCTAGGATCACATAACCACTATGTGCCCATTAAATAGTGTTAACGAAGCATCAATAAAGGCAGCAAGCATTCTCATAATGGATCTGAAGCACCTTTTCTTTTTGGGATCCCAATACCAGTTCTTCCCTTCTTTGCTTGTTGAACTGAATTACTCATTTATCTGAATAGATAGAGTGACTATCAGGACAGGTGAAGAGAAGGAAGGCAGAAACCTTGTGTTCTTAATGGTAAAAATGCACAGAGAGGAAACAGTGTCCATTAAGATGTAGATCCAGCAATCCCCAATAAAACAGCCAACATCTGTTGGGGGTTAGGAATTGTTGAATAATATGTTTAGGCCTGCAACTTTTCCATCCCTGATTAAATATAAAAAGCCTAATCTATAATGGTCACAAAGTTAAATACCAATAGACTTCTCATAACATAAAATCAGAAGCACTATTCCCAAAAGACAAAGAAAAAAGTACAAGTACATCGTGGACAATAGACAATAGGCCAGCTTGTTTTTACTTTTTTCTGAAAAATAAATCCAAAAATTTAATTTGGATTTAAAACTAAGACATCAGAATAGCAAAAAAATTATAATCTGAATATCTTTACAGAAAGGATGCATGTGTAGATGTATGCGTTAGTGTTCATGTGTGTGTGTGTGTGTGTGTGTGTGTGTGTGTGTGTGTGTGTGTGTGTGTGTCTGAGTTTTCTTAGCAAGTTTTTTTCCAAATATTTTCTCCTTCCTGCTTCCTAGGGCTAGGAGAAAATGACTGGCCCAAGGTAAGGTGACCAGACGTCCCGATTTTGGTGGGACAGTCCCAATTTTCAACAATTTGTCCCGCATCCCGCAGCATTTTAAAAATGTCCCAATTTTTGGACAGAATGCAGGACAAGCTAGGAAATGGTGAGAGAACGGGGTTTGCTTACCCTGCCCACTCCCAATCTATTGCTGCCTCCTGAGTCCCAGCTGATGGCTAGAGGGAAAAAAACTGTTTAAATTCTTGCTGGGGGGCTTCAAAGGGCCACCCTACAGCTGATCAGTGTTAAAAGAAAACAAATGAGTAGACCCATTGTTAGGATTCTATATGATGTATATAATGTTAGAACCAGTTGTTCAGGCAATATAT
>WNWU01000007.1:7874255-7891654 GCA_012654045.1 Ptyas mucosa | reverse complement strand
ATGAACTGCTGCTGCTGCTATGAACTGCTGCTGCTGCTATGAACTGCTACTGCTATTGTGACGGGACTGCTATGAACTGCTATTGTGAAGGAGTTGCTATCTGTTGATGGATCTGCTACCATCGTGGTTTGCTAACCAGAGTGAGTTGTTTGGACTGATTTATTGGTGAAGACTTGGGATTTGTTTATGACTACGCTACTGCTTTTTCCTATGATAAGGTACACTTTTGCTAAACCAGTTTTCTTATTCATTGCTCTCAACGTTTCCTTGTGCAGTTACTCTGCTGGTTGGTAAAACAACATCAATATTCTTAACACCCATGTCTGCAAAAATAGAAAAAACAGCCCCTTTCAGCTTCAGTATAGGTTAATTACCATAAGTGGATTTGAACAGCCTCCCGACTCTCAGCTGATTTGCTCTCAGCTGTTTTGGGCAGGGGTCTTTTCCTAGCTGCAAAGAGTGCTGCTGGGGCACATTTTTTTTCTCGTTGTGCAATTCAAGCTGAAAACGAAACCGAAACTAAAGCAGGTTGTTAGCTTTGCTGTTTGCTTGCAACATTGGAAAGGCAAATTTTTTTTCTTTTTCCTCATCAAAAAAGGTAGGTGCAAACAATTGGAAATTTATTGCAAATGGCAAAAGAGGAGAGTTCAAGATTTTAAAACACAAAAGAAAAAAAGCTTTATTTAACTAGGGAATTGTAATAATTGAGATACTATTAATTGTATATTGTGTTGAAAGCAGAAATGGTTAAGTTGTGGTTTGGAAGAATATATGGGGGAAATTATTTGGTTTATTATTATTGGTAAATATAATTAATTGATTTGTAAGAAATTGGATTGCATGGAAATAATTGGAATATTCATGTTCATATTGATTAATATACAAAAAAGATAGTTATAAAACTAATTGATTTATATTAAAATGTTGAATTTGTATTAAACAACTGTAATATTACATAATTAACCAATGTGAGGATGGATATAAAAATAGATGACAATGGGAAGGGGTATAATGTAGAATAAAAGTGAAAAATTGAATTTGATTAAGATTAGAGATGAGGATGAAGGGTAATATTGGTTTTTTTTAAAAAATAGATGAGGAATAAATATGGCAAAAAGGAAATATAGAAATTGTAAATTTAATTGAAATGACTAAACACTGTTTAAATTTGTGAACCGGCCAAATACTCTGTTCAAAGAAAATACATTGTATGTTTGTATGTGTGTTTCTAATTATTGCTATTTATTCATATTTGTTCTCTTTTATTCTTTAAAGTTTAACAATTCATTCTTTATCTTAATATCTTTATATTTGTTTGGGGTTGGTTTTCTTCCCTTTCATCTTTTTTATTGCACAGCAATCTTTCTCCTCAAACCTAGCACCTCTCTCTTTTCTTTCCTTCTTACTTTCTCTTCCCCCCCTCTTCTTCTCCTCCTTACTTTCTCTTCCTTTCTTCTTCTCCTCTTCTCTTCCTCCCTCTCTTAACCTCACTCCTACTCTAATTTCCCTTCCCTTCCTTCATCCCTCTCTATTGCTGTATCCTTTTATGCACATGGACTACTCAGAGGGCTGAAAAAGTTATTTTTGACTGGTCCTTGCACTTTTGACCAGTCCTCGAACTTACGACTGTCCTCACATTTTACGTTTTTGCCCTATCTTGTCACCATGGTGAAGAGAAGCAGTTGTAAAATGAGTGACACCATTTTTAAGAATGCTACAATGGGCATAAATGATGACCAATCATAAGTGCGAAGACCGGTCAAAAGTGCGAGGACCTGTCAGAAATCACTTTTTTCAGCCCTCTGGGTAGTCCTTTTGTGCACATGGACTACTCAGAGGGTTGAAAAAGTTATTTTTGACTGGTTCTCGCACTTTTGAGCAGTCCTCGAACTTACGACTGTCCTCACATTTTATGTTTTTGCCCTATCTTGTCACCATGGTGAAGAGAAGCAGTTATGAAATGAGTGACATGGTTGTTAAGAATGCTGCACTGGCATAAATGTGAGGATGGTCGTAAGTGTGAGGACCAGTCAAAAGTGCGAGGACCTGTCAGAAATCACTTTTTTCAGCCCTTGAGTAGTCCCTATAGAATAAAATAATACTATACATAATTTTTTTTATTTATTATATTTGTAAATTGTACTTATGTTGAAATTTTAAAAAATATATTACAATACTATTTTTGCATTCTATGAAAATTTTTGTTGCTCCATATAGACCAAATTCTTAATCAAGCCCCCCCCTCCCTGGTCAATGGTGTCCCTCTTTACCAATGTTAAAATCTGGTCACCTTAGCCCAAGGTCACTCAGGTGGCTTAATACCCAAAGTGGAACTAGATCTCATGGTCTCCCCATTACTACCTACTGCTATACCAGTCTGGTTCTTAAATGACTACATACATCACCAATAAAGAAAAATGGTAAAGAAACTACCATACACATTAACAAGATAAGTACAGTTGCACACAAGACTTTTCATGCAAGACTTTAAAAATGCCAGTATGTTCCTAAATATATCTAAATTTTAACCAGAATTTCAATACTTAGTTTTGGCAGAAGCTCTTAGTATTTGAAACTTCCATGTATTTTAATTATGCTATAAAAATATTTATAAACAAATATATTTGCCTTATTCCACTATGAAATGGAAGAATTAATCATCTTTTTTCATGAAAGATTTAAATTGTCTTATCTTCCATCCAAAAATTTCATTTTCTCTCTCTAAGATTTAATTATTTTAATTTAATGGTAAATATTTTAAACCAGAAATTTATTCACTATGTTAAATTAACCAAATGTCTAAATATCTCTAGTGTTTTAACTATAATATTTATGTGATTCAGATTATAATCCACAAAAAGCACTTTAAAACCAGTGGTTCCAAGAGACTTAAAAGTCTAAAACATGGCTTGGGTATTGAAATCTCAAAATTATATCTCTAAAAAAAGGCAATCATTTCTAATATTTGTATAATTTATATAAATTAATAATGTTTATATAATTTATATACACCAGTGTGTGGTGTATATGATCATATATGGTCATACTTATAAATAAGTTTAGCTTTGGAGATTTTTACTAATATTACAAAATGGAAATTTGCATATCTATTTGATATAGATTTTATAAAGCCAGGACACAGATTAAACCTTTTTAAAAGGAACTTGAACACGTTCAGTATCTGACAAGTTATACATTTAATTGGCATATCAACTAGAGAAGGTTTGCATCAAAAACTGCACAGTGTTATATACTCTTCCCTAAAAAGTTTAAACACTTAAGATTCTGCAAGATTGAATCTGGGTCGGTCACTGGGACCAGAGGTTTACTCTTCCAAGGTTTAGGACTTGTGCTGGAGATAATCTTCAGGGAACTTTTCTCTACTAGAATATGTGCTTTGGGCTGTTCTATGAGTTGTATTTAGGTGTCACCTTCCTATTGGTTGATTGGTATGTTGATGGCTGGCAATTGGCTGTTGTTTCCTTGTGCTGCTAATTCCTCCACTCCTAAGTATCAGATAAGCTGGTGGTAAATCAGCACTCCTCTTATCCTGGGACATGTATATTTGCCTTCAATCACTGAAGGTTCTTACTGAATTTTTTAGAATATAATAGAATAGAATTCTTTATTGGCCAAGTGTGATTGGACACACAAGGAATTTATCTTTAGTGTATATGCTGTCAGTATACATAAGCAGAATAAAAAGATACAACACTTAGTGATAGTCAAGGATAATTAAATTAATTAAAAGACAATTAAAACTTTTACAAAAATAGAGATATATTTGATTTTATCCATCTCTTACAGTACTGGAATTATAAGAACCATCCAATAAAGCTGTTGGAAAATGATTTAAGACAGACTGATTGAAGAAAGTACTTCCTTTCATAAAGTTTCATTTATTGATTACATGTGCACAATATGTGGTGATGTCAACTTGCCTTAAAAATAGATTGCTAAATTTCACACAGGATATTTTGCTCAACAGTAATTAGATACAGAATCTGTATCTTTAGGGATATTGAATACCAATGTATAACACTTGCTGGAGAGCAACATTAAAGGAAGAGTCCTGGGTTTAAATAAAACTTTGAGTTTCTAAAGACATCTAACTGTCCACTTTATTAG
Organism: Ptyas mucosa; assembly: GCA_012654045.1. Classification (NCBI taxonomy): domain Eukaryota; kingdom Metazoa; phylum Chordata; class Lepidosauria; order Squamata; family Colubridae; genus Ptyas; species Ptyas mucosa. The sequence goes on along the minus strand of WNWU01000007.1, from coordinate 7,887,526 downwards.
ATGGATCTTTAATATGGCTAGTACAATTCTTCATAAACCTTTAAGAAAATTGTCCTGGGCTCTCTTTCTTTCTGTCTTGTTTTATACTCTATCAAAGTCTCTGACTAAAGAAAGTTAAGACAATTCCATAAGATTCTAACTGCCTTCAACATGTACATATTTCCATTTATCACTTCAGTTATGAAGGAAATATACAATTCTCAGAGCCCTTTACAAATTATGATGTCTTTCTGTTCTGTTTTGCTATCTAATCTTGTTATAGAAATTTTCAAAGTTTTTCAGAAACTGGAATCATTAATGAAGATAAACAGTTCATCTCTGTACCTTTAGAAACCAAACAACATCAATATCAACTAAATAGCATCCATTCCTGTTTCACACATGCTTGATGATAATTTTTTTAGGTGTAATGGACTATTTCCTATGTGAACTTGAACTTCATGGAAGCAAATATTGGAAATAAAATTCTGCCAATATATCTGTGACACCTATTGTGATCCGAACATTAAAAAAAAGTTGCTATCATTGTATAATGAAAATGTAGTACAAGTGTGAACTGAACTCATTTTAAAGCCATTTTAAGAAGAAAAATGTTAAGTACCCTACATTTATTTATTTTATTTCTCATAGAAGAATATTGATGTAGATATTAATGTTAATGTCTCCTCCATTTCTGTTCTGTTCTGTTCAATACAGATATTTTCTATATTGGGATTATAATCCAACCTTAGAGCCAACTATATTAGGTTCAAGCATTTGAATCTTCCTTGAGTATAGCCTTTTCCAACCTTGATAATTTCCAGATGGACCACCGTCTACCCAACACCCCTAGCAGAGAATACTGTAATTCATATATCTGGCTCTTTTCAGTATTGGAAAATGAACATTTAAACCAGAGGCCTTCAAACTTGGCAGCTTTAACACTTGTGGACTTCAACTCTATGCTGGCTGGAGAATTCTGGAAGTTGAAGTCCACAAGTCTTAAAGCTGCCAAGTTTGAAGACCCCTGGTTTAAACTATCAAATATTAGCAGGACTAGGCTAATAAAAAAAATGTTGAAGCACATGAAGGACATCTACAAAAGATTTATTTTTAAATTGCTAAAACCCTCCAACTTTTTCCAGGCTCTAATGGTGGTTTCAAAAACTTGTCTGTCTCTGCCTGTCCATGCTTACATGTGCAGAGAGAGCTAGGAACAATTTTTGAATCAGCTTTAACGGTGTGAAAAAAGCAATTCCAATGCATTCTTTTGAGGGATTTGCACAGCTGCTGAAGAGCCATTTCCAAAAGACATTATTGGACTAAATGATAAGCCGTCTGATGTAGTTTAAGGAAGCCTCTTATGTTTCTAATCATAAATATTTCATTTGAACCAAAGACATATTTTTTACAAATCTTTTACAAAAGGTTGAATGGAAATTCTATTAACATAAGTACATTTGTTTGCACCTGCTTCTTTGCTATGATATATTTGAAAGTTTGTGGTATTGGATCATGCCTGCATTACTCAAGACAGATGACAGAGAGACAGATAGAGGCACATAGACGAACAGATTGTTGGAGGGATAAATAGTATTTAAATATTTTCTCATAGCCATGTTTGTATTTCCTACACTCAATAACTGTACATCTGCATGTGGTTTGTCACGTGAAAAAAAAAAGCCAATTGTAAATATTTTCTCTGGAGTCAGTTAGTTAGTCTGGCAAACAGGAAACTCCAAGCATTCATTCAGTTGAAATAGAATGCCTCAGATAAAACTGAAACAATCAAATCAACTTTTTTCAACACAGTTTTTAAGGGTCAAGGATCCTTTTTTAACCTGTACTTAATTAGACTGACCCAGCTTTAAGAGACACACAAAAGCACTGAACCTTAATCAGGCAGTTTCTTTATCTCTACCTATAAAGGATGGTGGGATGATTTATTTCATAGAAACAAACATATAAACGTAATATGAAGGGGTGCTTCCTTTATTCTATTGCATTGCTTTCTCTGTACTATTACTATGATAATTACTTTTACAATATGTGATTACTCTTCAACTACTATCATGACAATGCTTATACTATTACCTATTACTCTATTACCTATTAAAGTACACTATTACTATTATGCATTGATATTTCTATCTTAAGTCTTTTCTTAAGCCCTCTGAGATGTCTTCTTTTTTGTTAATAACCTGTATGTAGAGCTCTTGCACTTTTTTTTTTTTACATTGTGCTTTGTCCTGCTGCATCTCTATCCTTCTTTTCCAAACTTTGGAGTCATCCACTCCTGAAGGAAAAATACCTTCTTTTGTTTAGCTGCTTAACCCAGTTTGGCTGCAGTGCTCCAAAATACGCATCTCTCTGTTCTCACCTCACATCTGTTTGAAGGTTGTAGCTTTATTGGCAACTCTGTGCCATGCTGACACTGGATAGAAGGCTCAGATGGAAGGAAAAGAAGACAGCACTGCCACACTATTCCACATTAAGCATGACTAGAATACTAATATGGCCATAAAGGATATTCTGACTACAACCATTTGTCATTTTGCCAGACTGTTTACTGACAACCTGGGAAGAGCTGCAAGAGAATACTCTGAAAACCCAATTCCTTTATTCCTCTTTTTTTTAAATCACATCTTCTGTCTCTTAAAACTTAGAAATGGTAGTTGGTAATTTGGAAAGTGTCACATCCCCCAAGGTTCAGTCCAGACATTTGTATAATCTACCATCGAATGCCTACAAAGAATTAATGTGAAGGCTTCTCTTCTCTTTGCTGAGCAGAGAAACCATTTCAAGTAAGTCTGGTTTGTCTTTCTCCCTACAATACATTGCCCATTGTTACACAAGTTATGAAAGAGACGTCTGTTTTTCTATCTCATTCCCAGGACAATTTGGAATTTCTTTCAGATTTTTCCTAGTGCTTCTTTTGAGCTTGTTTTATTTTTGTGAGTTGGTGGAATTTGCTGCTGGTATTGTTGGTTTTCATTATTCTGCCCTTTTGATAACTTCCCTAATTGTTTTGGCTCCCCTGGTTTCCTCATAATTTCAGCTTCAGAAAATTTATTTATTTATCCCTTAGGCTTTGTGGACTGGTCATTGAGAACAATAAATGCTTCTTTTTCTACAAGATGTACTGTATATGTAGTGAATAGACTATGCCAGAGGTCTTCAAACTTGGCAGCTTTAAGACTTGTGGATTTCAACTCCCAGAATTCTGGGAGTTGAAGTCCACAAGTCTTAAAGCTGCCAAGTTTGAAGACCTCTGGACTATGCAATAGCTGTTGATAAGTAAATGGATGAGCGTATAATGAAATACAGGGCACCTAGACATACAGCAGCCTTAAACCTATGTTAAGTGTAAGGTTTTCCACACTCCATTCATAGGATTTTTTTCTTTTTTTTTCTTTTGCAAAAAAAATAAAATGTTGGCACTAGAAATAGAAGCCATGACTACAGGACTAATTATGGGGAAATCCAACTTTAAAACTCTACTCAACCCTTGGACTATGGAGAAATACTTTAAGAATCTTGTGGGTTTAGTCACCCCAGAAGGAAAGCTTTTAGCAGAATTTTACTTCCAATAAATCCAGCTGTCCACGCTTGTTTGTAGCACATGTAGTTGGTGAATATAGCTTTGCAAACTATAATTTCCTTCCTTTCCTATTAAAGATTTTCTTTTCCTCTCTCTTGCTAAAAATAGGTGATTCTGTCTGTGTAATTTTGTAGCAAGTGGGAAGGGGAGCTACAATGTGCCTCAGATGCTGGTGAACTACTTACCATTTCCACCCCTAACTTATTATTAGATACCAATATAAGCTTACATTTTTATTTGCTTTCCTATAATCCTAACATATTTTTCTGAGATTGCTTCATTCTTATTCAGCTGTAAAAATAATAAAGGTATATTTATAATATAAATAAATATAAATAAATAAATAAACAAACATTCATTTTCTTTTACTGCAATACAATCCTATTATTAATATTCTTGGCCACTGGAAGGCTTAGTGTAAATGGCAAATTTTAAAAAAACAATATAAAAGGAGGTACATCGACTCATTGAAAAGAATAGCTCTGCTTATTTAAAAGTGGCTTCAATCATGTCTACATCAGTTTCTAGTGTGAACTTTTTTTCAGGAATGATGTTACAGCTATGCTATACCTAGCACCAGAAATCACACTGCCATCAGCGTAAATTTATATCAAGTATTCTTTCATACTTGAATAGGAAAAATACTTAGATAAGGAAAAATACGAAACAACACAGCAAACATGTCTTCAATACATCTCACCTCTGTGATCTCTATGTTATATTAGCTTTGAATTGATGCCAAACTAATTTTTAATGGCAGAAAGTGACTGAAATGCAAGCAGAACATAATTAAGTCCTTTTGAGTATTGCATGATGTAACTTCCTTTCACAATGCACATAATTCAAACAAAGCAAAGAACTTTTGTTTTGTTTTGTTTTTTGTTTTTTTAAAGAGATTCTATCATATACCTAATTTCACTGTTAAAATCAGTGGTTCTTAGAAGTGGTGAAGCATTAAATCCACATCTTTATTGAGGAATAATTGGATTTAATAGGAAATATTTTATTCAACAGCCCATGAATCTCTACTTCTGATTATGGTTGCAGATCTAGTTAAGCTAACTGGAATTTGGATCCATTCTCATCAATGACTTGGACGAGGGAATAGATGGGGAACTCATCAAATTTACAGATGACACCAAGCTGGCAGGAATAGCCAACACTCCAGAAGATAGGCTTAAAATACAGAAGGATCTTGACAGACTTGAACATTGGGTGCTATCTAACAAAATGAAATTCAATGGTGAAAAAAGTAAGGTTCTACATGAAAAACAAAATGCACGGGTACAGTATATGTCGTACCTCGCTCAATAGTAGTAACTATGAGAGGGATCTTGGAGTCCTAGTGGACAACCATTTAAATATGAGCCAGCAATGTGCAGCAGCTGCCAAAAAAGCCAACACAGTTCTAGGCTGCATAAACAGAGGGATAGAATCAAGATCATGTGAAGTGTTAATATCACCTTATAATGCCTTGGTAAGGCCACACTTGGACTGCATTCAATTTTGGTCGCCATGATATAACAAAGATGTTGAGACTCTAGAAAAAGTGCAGAGAAGAGCAACAAAGATGATTAAGAGACTGGAGGCTAAAACATATGAAGAACGGTTGCATGAACTGGGTATGTCTAGTTTAATAAAAAGAAGGACTAGGGGAGACATGATAGCAGTGTTCCAATATCTCAAGGGCTGCCACAAAGAAGAGGGAGTCACGCTATTCTCCAAAGTACCAAAGGACAAGAAGCAATGGGTGGAAACTAATCAAGGACAGAAGCAACTTAGAACTAAGGAGAAATTTCCTGACAGTTAGAACAATTAATCAGTGGACCAACTTGCCTCCAGAAAGTTTTAAGAAGATGTTGGATAACTACCCTACAAGTGGTGTAGGGTTTCCTGCCTAAGGAGAAGGTTGGACTAGAAGACTTCCAAGGTCCCTTCCAACTCTGTTATTCTATTCTATTGTTTATTCTTGATAGTCTTTTCCCTCTATCCATTGGTGGATTTTTTAAATGGCTTTATTCAGACTAGTTTAAATAATAGGATATAAACTAAATTACGAGAATGATTACTATTATAACCCTCCCCCCCTCATGGCAGATCAGCATTTCCATAACCGTTTCAAATATTGGAGAAGCTTTTCCAATGGCTCCAGGTTGATATGATTTCTCTCCCTGCTCTGTTCAAAAATTCCTTATAGGACCTATTTTTAGAAATGAGGCTTCAGTTTATTTAACTTCCTCTTTCCTTTAAACATCTGTGTTTGTTGCAGGCAGCCAAGTAATATAAACATTTAATAAATTATTGTGGTTGGTCATGCAGTCAGTTGTTTAGACTGGATTCGGCACTTTTATCCACATATTGAATCCTTCCCAAAGACCTGGGATAGACAGATTTCATTATTTGATGGTGTTGAAGGTATTGTCACAGAATGTAAGCAAGTAAAACTGCTTTTTCTGCAATTGACTGATGAGGATTTTGTCAATGCTGTTGGTGTTCAAGTGGTACTCCAGATATTGGCGAACTGGAGAACTGCACCCAAGATACCTATTACTATTGACACCATTTTTGCGTTCTTTTACCACAGTTTTACATCTATTTCCAGGTCTTCATATTTTGGGATTTTTTCCAGTTCTTTCTCTACTATTCTGCTGTCTCCAGGTACTGCAATATCCACCATACAGACTTTTTTTTTTTTGCCTTTCTTATCAACTGTTGTTAAGTCTGGCATGTTATGTGGCAGACAGCTTGCCTGGATTCTAAAGTCCACAGAGCATATTAGCTTCTTCATTTTATATTCTTTTGTCTATTTTGCAGTTCCATCAATACTTGTTTGCAGACAAATGGTATGTTTTGCATTTTGATATTGTAGTGCACCATTGTTGCTACTTTACCATGCTATTGTTTGTAATCAGTCTGTGAAATCTTCTTGCAGCAGCTTAACAAAGTGGCCCACTATTTTTTCAACTTTTTTTCAAGCAGCAGCATTGCCGCCTTTTCCTGTCTTCTCAGTTCTGGCTTTATTCAATTTGTTCTTAAGGCTGGTCTTGTGCGTCCAGAATTAGCCCCCCTGTCTATTCCTTCATCTTTCTTGCTCTTAGACATTACCGGGTTTTGTTATCATCAGTTGTTATTATTGGTCCATTTCACATTCTTTTGAGGTTATACAATTGTGGGGATAAGCAACTTTATTTAAAAGAATAAGGTAGTTTGTCACCTTGCTTGACCCTAGCAACTTCACGGAATCACGGAGAGTGTCTCCTTGGCAGTAATTATAGAAGTAATTTTCTATTGCCTTTTAATAGAATACAATTTCAACTTTCTAGTTTCACCTAAAGACTTCCTGGGATTCTCCTTCTAAAACTAAACAGTTTCACAAGATCACCCAAGGCCAGCCTGACAATGCCAACTGCTGACAGGCATCTTTTTATGATTAATCTAAAATTATTTGTTTGGGAACAAATGTCAATTGTTAATTTTTTAATTTCAAATTTCTACTTCAAATATTAGTCTTCCCTTTAATTCCCTTTCAAACTTCTGAGAAAAGAAGACAAAGGGAGAAGTTCTGTCCATTTTTCTGGCTTCAACAGATTCTGACTATACAGTTCTGAACAGTTCTGAACAATTCTGAACCTATACATCTTAAAACCAAAAGAGCCCTGGTGGCGCAGCAGACTAAAGCACTGTTATTAACACCAGCTGCCTGCAATTACTGCAAGTTCAAATCTCACTAGGCTCAAGGTTGACTCAGCCTTCCATCCTTTCAAAGGTAGGTAAAATGAGGACCCACATTGTGGGGGCAATAAGCTGACTTTGTATAAATATATACAAAAGTATGAAGGCTATTGCTTAACGCATTGTAAGCTGTCCTGAGTCTCCAGAGAAGGGCAGCATATAAATCAAATCAAATCAATCAATCAATCAATCAATCAATAAAAGAGCAATTTAGTAATAATGTTATATACTTAGCATTATTTTAGTAACAGAGTGTGTCAAAGCAAAACTTCAATTCCTTAACACATAAAGTTTTGCATTTGTGGTTGGTCTTTAAACTGCACCTATTAACTATTTAAATTATTTAAACTGCACCTATTTAACCTATTAAGAATTAAAAGCTTCAGTTATATGTATGTCAGATCATTCTTCAACATTAAGAGTAATATATTTCTACAGATGTATATTTGTACTGCAAGTAGAAAGTTTATTATTACTTTAAACAATTTTCCCAATTATAATAATGGGATATTACTAATTATATTTATTATTATTGACATCCTCTTTAAAAGCAGAACCAGGACCTTGAAGCCAGATGAGCACTTTATTTCTAAATAAGGCATTATTGGATGCCATTTTTAACCACATATTACATTCATACTTTTTATGTATGTATTTATACATGCTGACATGGAATGCTGACACAGGTAGGTTGGTGGCATTGTTTCTAAGTAATCTCAATTGTTAAGAAAGACTTCATTCTCCAGAAAACCATTACCCGGTTTAGAGCAACTATGTCTGTTCTCCTTTCTTTTGTCTAAAATTCCTCAGATTGTCTGCTGTGTAACTCTACTTTAGAAAAGCACTGCACTCCGAGATAAACCTGGTACAATCAATTTGAGCTGCAAAAGATTGCTTTTTATTCATAACAGAGCAATATAAAGATAGAAATATTTTTTTAAAAGAGCCATCCTTTCTAAACCAAAACTGTAGTTCTGGAAAAGTCCAAAAACAACCATTCCATCTCACAACACCAAAATTGTTGATCTTAATATCTTATTAATGCATGTTATTATTCATAAATTTGGAATATATTTCATCTTTTTATTATCTAATAATTGGTTTTGTCTTAGATGATTGCCAGAGTCTTTAGGAGTTAGGTGGCAACCCAAATGAATAAATAAATTGAACAAACAAATTAATATTTTATTTGAATTATTATTCCTTTTTATTGCTAGGGTGGTCCAACTAAAATATCATTCATTCATACTATCACTGTGAGTAATGTAATGTATGTAAATAATGAACTTGGCTGGATGAGGCAGAAAATAGGGAAATTCCCAGGTAGGCCCGATTAGTGTAAAGTCCATTTTTTGTTAAATATACATCTGAAGTACATAAAAATAGTAATTTAATATACAATCTATTCTGAATATCTGTACTTAGTACTATATAATGGTTGTCACGAACTACCAGAAGAAATCTTGGATGTGATCTTGAGAACCTTCAGACAATTCAAAAAGTAATGTCAGCTACAGATTCATATCAATATCTGAACTTTTCTTGAGCGGATACTTTTAGCGGATAAGATTAGGAATGGGTATTTTGAACTTGACAATGTTGGATGGTAAGATTGATTAGATATCCCTGGAAATTCCTTTGTCAGGAAAAATGACAAATGACAATGAATAATAATAAATGGTCTTATATTGTTACATATGGGTCTGTTATACAATGTTATTTTCCTACAGGTTGGTCTATCCAAATTATTTCCATATAGATTTAGAGAATTTTTATGTTTACAAGCTAATCACTATTTTGAAAACTTGAAAAATAGGCATTATTCAAGAACTGACATGATAGCTAATTTTCTTTTGCAAAAGACTAAAACAAAATATGTTCTATTGGCCATAGAGAATAAACAGTGACTTGAAGAATATTTTCCAATTAATATGGCAACAGGCAAGCCTCAGAATCCTTTTCAAATGTTAGGGACCACTATGTAATTTTGTGCAATGATGTAAAACAAATGCAACTTTTTCATTAAAATTAATTTTAAAAATATTGTGAGATCTCATGAGAAACAAAAATTTTTTGTGAAATTTGTTTAGGATCCCTAACCTTTGGCATTTTTTTAAAAACATTCACCAGTGTTAGGGTACTGTGATATGTTAGGATTTCACGTGGACATCCATGTTAAGGTATAATATGGAATGGCTTGTTTTGACAGTAGTGATATAATTTCTTTTATTGCTTACACAACGAGAAAGACAAAACAGTGGATCACTTTATCTTTGGCTGCAGATAAGTCTCACAGACTGATTATTTACAACATCATGATCAAGTTGCCAAAACCATACGTTGTAAGCTTTGCCAGAAGTTTGGGTTCACATGCAGCAAAAATTACTGGGAACACCAAATTGACAAAGTTCTTGACAATGAGCAAGTCAAGATCCTGTGGGACTTTTGGATCCAAACAGACAGGCATCTGGCTGATAACATGCCTGACATCACTATTGTGGAAAAGAAAAAAAAGACTGGTTCATTGTTACTGTAATACCAGGTGATGCATGAATTGAAGAGAAACAGCTAGAAAATTAACAAACTATTGTGATTTGCAAATTGAAGTTGAGCAACTATGGAGGAAGAAATCAATGTTGTACCAATAGACGCCCTTGGAGCAATACCTAAAGGGCTGCCTAGATACATGGAAATTTGGGGACTTATTAGACCTGAAGAGTCTGACTTTACAAAAAACCACTCTACTCAGAATAACCAGTAGCTGTGATGGCAAACCTATGGCACACATGCCAGATGTGGCACGCCGTTGCCCCATGTCAGATCTTCGTGGTGTTTCTTTCATGAGCTTCTGTTTCCTGATGAAACAGAAGCTCAAGAAAGAAGAAGATCTTACCTCTTGCCATACTGCCGGTGTTGGGATGCCCTGCCTCCCACCAGCCAGCTGGTCTTCAGGTCTCTGCTGCATGTGTGTGCATGTTGGTGCATGTTGATGCATGCACATGCGCATGTGGGCGCATGTACATGTTCGTGTGCGTGCAGAAACCTTTTCGTTTGGGCATGTGCACACACACAGTTTGGGAACTCGGTGTCTAAAAGGTTTGCCATCACTGGCCTATATACTACTAAGATGCTACCTTAACAGCTCTTAGGTCCTTGGTTACAACTTGAACTGTTAAGTTTTTACCAGTCCAGATTATGAATCGAATTGAAGACTGTGAATCTTTAATAACAACAATGACAACAACCAGGAGGGAATGATGGGTAAATGCTATTTCATAAATATGTACTCTATATAGTTCATAAAAGGAAAGTTATTACGCTATTACAGCAAAGTACACTGAAGTTTGCACAAATTCATGAAACAGTGTTTGATACTTTTGTTCTGTCCCTTATTATCTACAATAGATTAATAACTATTAATGATGCTGTTAAAATAGTTAATGTTTTTAAATGCCTGGAAGATGCTAATCTTAGCAGGTTTAATATGTATGGCAGTTCTTGAAGGCAGTTACACAAAAAGGAAATAGTTATGAGCTAAAATTGTGCTCTTGTAGTCTATTGAATCCATAGTCCATTATTATATTTGTTTAATAAGGATACAGTGATCTAATTTATCATTCCTTGTTTAACAAAGTACCCAGACAATTTTGATTTGCTGTATGTAAATAGTGTGTAGTTGTTATTATGAGATCAATCAGGTTTTGCTGATTCCCAGTTTGTAAAATCTGGGAAACTTTGCTTACATTGATGAATTAGCAGAATTTATACTGTTTGATTGTTTCATCTGCTTTTAAGTTATTGCATTCTGATCAGTGATGGTAATAAAGTACTCAACTGAACTTCAAATGCATTTCCACCTCAAAGTTTACTCTAAATGTTATTTAATGAGCACTGATTCAACATCAATAAATAACTTACTAATTCAAAAAGATCAGAGTGAGAGAAGTAATGTTAATTTTTGTAAATGTTTTTAAAATGCTTCATTTTCTTAAGTTTGGTAATACAATTGCATACTCTATTTCTACAATCTGATGCAACTATTTTAACCAACATTATAGTAATATATAATTATGGTCAAAGGGATGTCAACTGAAAATACCTATGAAATATAGTTCCGGTTAACATTTCCAGACAGATTACAAGTTTAACTGATTCCCAAACAGAGACTGACCATTTTTCTAGTTCCTGTTTGATAGGATCTAAAAAAAGGTAATTCTGACTCAAAGAAATATTGCAATTTTAACACATCATTAATTATGCTTTAATGGTTAACTTTGGATTGAATTATAGTCAGCGGTTTAGATTAAAAATAATTTTACCAAGTGGTATAATTGTATTGCTGAGAATTAACAGAACAGCAAATATGAATATTTGAAATACTTTATACTAGTAAAAAAAATCATAGAAAGAAGATACAGCGTAAAAACTTCACAATCTCATTGTTTTATTGCAGGGGTGGGAATGGCTCAGGAATTCTGGGTGTTGAAATCCACAGATTGTAAAGGAGCTGTAGTTGCCCACCCAGCCTGCTTTATTGGGTATACATATGATCCCAGAGTGAATAACAAGGTTTTTCTGACTTTAACTGATGATATATTTGTTTGAATAAGAGTTAAGTTTATTTCTAGATATCTAGACTCTATTTTTTTTCTGTGGTATATTTACACAGAATATATAGAATTCATATCAACTATTCCAACTGTGCATTTTTCATATGTGTTTCTTTTTATTATATATTATTACAACAATGAGTTTTATTTGTGATAGCATTTGCTTAAATGCTTTCTTTCATAAGCATAAAAAAATGTTCCTGGATCCTGATATCATGTCTGGTTATTTCAGAGGATGAATTCTGTTTTTAAAAGTCACATAAAAGAAAATACTAAAGGAAATTTTAAATTATTAAATTTAGAGTAGCAAGGTAAGAAAAAAAAACCCTGATTTTTTCCCTCTTAAATAACAAACAGATTATAAAACACACTGAATGCTCTAAAATAGCTAAAACGTTCAGTAAGTAAATGCATTTCTCCCTAATTCTCAGCTACACATGAACTTCTACCTGCACAGGTGTCCATCAAGTTAAAAATTGACTTATTTTTGTCTTTCCGTATAGGATTTCAAATTAGCATGGCTTTTTAAAAACTTATCTACTCTTCTTTTCTACCTCTTACATAGCATCCCATTCTTTTCTGCCATATCACTAAAGCTCACAGCCACATAAGAAATAAAAAAAAATTCCTGAGCTAACTTTACTGATTAAGTGTTTCTGTCTGCCAGTGTAACACTCCCACATATCTCTAACATGGAGATTTTTAACCATCCTCGTTGATATTTGACATTGAATCAAGCCTCCCAGTTATCTCTTTGGTGCCACTACTGTAGTAATAAATTCTGTTTATTACTATTCTGTTTATTTATATTATGTTTATAAATACAATAAATAATAAATTCAATGTTTTATCAGAATACAATCCTTTTAACTGTCATTGGTAGTGATTGATATCAAACATTTTTGGTGGGACATAAAGCAATGTTTCTGTGAGCATATTGCAAGATCCCTCTCTTAGAGTCACAAATATCACTATCAAAAAAGGTCCTTCAAATGTCCTTGAAACTACTGCAATACATGCCTCACTAACCAGTTACTCTTCATGTTTTCTTCATCACACAACTGTGGCAGATTAAAGTTATCTTTAGCTGTTCCAGTTTTAAGCTACAACTTGACAACCTGTACCCCATTGGGTACAGTTTCAGATTTTCAGATATATTTCCTTACCTAAATAGAGAAACAGAATGATCACAGGCAGGCAAAACAAAAACAAAAATGGGAATGGAAGTGGGAATGGAAGCAACTTCCTTTTTGAGTTTCTTTGTGGGAACCTGCCAAAAAACATCAGAAATCTTCCTTCCTTCCTTCCTTCCTTCCTTCCTTCCTTCCTTCCTTCCTTCCTTCCTTCCT
>WNWU01000007.1:7861304-7874245 GCA_012654045.1 Ptyas mucosa | reverse complement strand
CCTTCCTTCCTTCCTTCCTTCCTTCCTTCCTTCCTTCCTTCCTTCCTACCTACCTACCTACCTACCTTCCTATCTTCCCTCCCTCCCTCCGTCCCTCCCTGTCTTCCTTTTTCTTGTCCTCCCAGTCTTTCTGTCCCTCATTCCCTCCCTCTCTCCCTCATTATCCCATTCCCTCATTCCCTCAAATTCCTGCCAGCTTCCTCACTTACTTTGCTGATGGGAAGATTGAATGGAGAAGCCAGCAGGAAATTGCAAGTTCAAGTACTACAGACAGGTATGAGACTGCTGCTGGATAGGAAGGGAGCAAGGGTTCCATGGGGTGCAATTTGGGAATGGTATATGGGGTGTGTATGGTGCAGCATGGATCAATAATGGTGTGCTTGAGATGGCATGGGTTGGGGACAGTGGTGGCTTGCCCCAGGTTCTGACCGGTTCTATAGAACTGGTAATAAAACCGGCAGGAGGCTCCTCCCACTGACCCTTACATCATCAGAAGTGATCTGCGCATGTGAAGCGAGTGCTCACACGGGGGCACAATGCGAACTGGTAGTAAAGGTAAGTAGAACCCACCCCTGATAGGGGACTGCATGTGGAGGTTGTGTGAGTCAGGGAAGGCATAGAGTGCATAAGAGGTGCTGTAGAGTCTGTGGAAGTCTTAATTTATGATCCACTGTTTTGCCCAGATAAATGTCACTGACATGAGAATTTTATTAATATACAGAGAACAGTTTCTCAAAAATATGATTGCTGTGGCATCAACTAAGAAGTCTGAAATAGAGTACATAAGTAGAGATCAGTTGCTGGGGTTGGGAGAAATAGCACAAGAAATGGAAAGAGATGGCTCTTTATCCAACAGGTCTCCAATCATGTAGAATTAAGCCCCTCCTGAAGCCCCTCCCATTTTAAGACCCATCTCTCAATGGGCAAATAATTTGTCAAAACTCATCTCCTCTTCACCCTGTTTACTTTAAGGAGTGTGATTGGTAGATACATTCTCACTAAATTTTTTCCTTAACTTTTCTGGCATTAAAACTATAAGAATGACATCACTCTTTAAAAAAAACTAAAATAGAATAGACTTCACAGTAAAGGCACTGCAATATTTTCTGTTGTCTCAAGTATCAGAAGAAAATACTTTCATGCAGCCATGAGGAGGAAAGACCCCCAGTCTGTTGCTAGCTGTTGTCTTTCACTCAAATATTCACCATCCAAAAAAAAAAAAAAATACAGTACAAAAGGCTGTCATTTTATTTTAAAATAAAACTTATAGTAGGAGAAATGTACATTTTAAACATCTGCAGCAAGAAACCATCCTTGTCAAAGAACAAAAGCAAAAAATAAATAAATCTGCATTTGTTTTTAAAAAACTAGAAGATATAATTTAAAGGAAGGTAAGTTAAAAGCCTCTATATCACTGTAAACTAGGAGTTTATTCTGATACTCAGTTACAGATTAATGAACAGAGGAAAATTGTGTGTGTCTTGTTTCAAGTTATCTTGTTACTAATTTGCTTGTTAAATCTGAATCCTGCTTTCCCACTAAATGAAGCTCAAACCAAAAACAACAGCAAATGGCACATCTGAACAAGAAGTTCTTTTCCAGTTGCTTCCTGGCATGTATGCTGAGCTAACTAGACAGGCAGACAAAGGATCAAAGGAAGAACTTTAAACTAGTAAAACACTGCAGTACTTCTAATGACAGCATACTCAGGAAACAGAGATTCACATTCACATGAATCGACATTTTGAAAGCATGATTTTTCAAAAGCAAAGAAATCTTCAGACAGTTTCCCTTTTTTGTTTTAAAAGTCTAGGCTAAATCTTCAGTCCATTGGAAACCACTCTTGAATTTTTTTTTAATATGCTAGAGGTCAAGCTCAGCATAAATTTGATATATGAAATGCATGTACACTGGACTCTTCCCTATTTACAGATTTGTGGAAGGGCAACATTTGTAGGAGACAAAACGTATGTGGACATGAGGCTTATTTCTTCTCAGCTCAGCATAATTTGAGATAAAGTTCTTCACATTTTAAGAAATGAAAATGTGGGTACATGTTCTTAGTCACAGTACAGACAAGAACTAGGTGAATATTCATCAACTGCAATTTTGCTAGAAAAAACTGTTTATCTTTTTCTATGTCAATAAAACATTGCCCCATAGCTTTATTTTATGCATGTATTAGTCATAATAATTCATTATAAGGAACTCAATTAAGTGTCGACTTTTAAAGTGACTTTTAACTATTCATTTCCTCTTTTTAAATGAAATATTTTCCGCATTGTAAAAACGGATTGCTCTGAAGTCTACCAATTTCAGTTCTCTGAACTAAATATAGTATAAATATTAGCTAGCAGTAATATTTATTAATATACTTGCACATAAAATGGTTTTCATCACAAGCTTGAGCGAAAGATAACATTTTCTCAGCAAAATTAAACTGCTGGTGGCAAAGATTTGTGTGCATGATTGTCTGTTTCAAAGTGATTCAGGATTAGCAAAACATTTTAATGCCCCAAAAACTTCAAAAATGGACAAGGGTAGAAAGTTAGTTTAGGAGATGAAGAGTAGGAGCAAATCACTGCACAAAAAGTATCCTTTACTGTGGCAAATCACTGCTTTTGTTGCCCCTTAAATGACCAACGTGTGTGAATTGTCCCCAAAATTATTCAACTGGTGTAGTGTTGATGTGAATTGTTAAAATGAGAAAATTTGTGTCAGAATGTTGATTTATTTAAAAAAATATATGCACAAATATAAAAAAAAAGTCCATCAAACTGCAACATTTATTTGAAGGGACCCTTTTTCAACCAACATATTGATAGGTAAGATTGAAGATTGAAGATTTGATTGAAATGATTTCAAGATGAAGTTTCATACACCCTAACCTCACAATATCTGTCAACTGAGGTGGATGTTGCAAATTATAATCTCAAACCAATATTTTTGAGCAGTACCAGTGAAGTCTAATTTGAAGGTAACAAGTAAGGTAGAGTGTAGATCCTCATTTTTAAAAAGGGTTAAAACCATCAAATACAAAAGCAAATGATAACAAAATAAAACAGGAGACAGCCACAGAAGTCGTAGAGTTACAAAAGACTTATGTGGCATCTTGGGCCTTCTTAAAGGCCAGAAGAATGGGGGGAGGGGGAGTAACAACTGAATTTTGGACTGGAGGAAAGGTTCATAAAGCAGGTGCTGCAACAAAAATGCCTGGGTCCCATTTGGTAACATTGTTGAATTGATGGAATATTTTTTGTGTAATTAAGAACTAGTGCTGATTCATGCCAAGCAGAAACATTCTTTCTCGAAGCAGTAATATTTTTCTGAACCAAAATTAGATCAGAATTTTCTTCACTTAGTCTTTCAAAGGAAAAAAAAATGGAAAAATTCGAAAAACTGGAATGTGTTTTCTTGGGCTACTTAATTACAGAGTAGCCATAGTGTGTATGCATATCCTGAACAATCATCTCTCCAAACCTTCACTGGTTTCTCAGGTTGTGAGACCAGGAGATCACAATGGACACCTCCTCATCCCCCCCCCTTTCTTCAGTAGAACAAAAAAAAAATCACATATACACACACAGGCTATGCTTCTCCTATGCTTGAGAGAAAAAATTCTTCCTCAGTATGGGAAAATCTATCGATTTTATCTGCCTGGAAATACAGTTGAAAATGTTAAAAATTCTTTTGTACCCAACCTTTATAAGAAAACTTTATAAGGAAACTATGGTTTTAATGTGTGCTCTTGCTTTCCTTTCTTTATCCCTTTTTTTTGTTCTTTGCATTATATCATTTTAAGTTATAAACCAATACTCTTAAATAAGTTTTTTATTTTGATTGATTTGCAAATACCTCTGAGAACTTTTCTGTGTTTCTGACAAAAATATCTTTAAATATGTGTTCTATTACCAGTTTTGTACAACACTGTATTGAACAATGCCTAATGAGCTTGAGGTCAATGATGAATTGAAATACACAAAAATGTTGGGAAGACAAGTAGTGCTGCCCATTGTATTTTTCTAATTATTTACAGTATGAACTTAAGATCTTGGGGCTTTGCTTACTGGAGTTTCTTATGTTTTGCTTTTGAAATCTAGAGACAAGTTCAGCATGTTATTATAAATTCTTTTTTAAAATAAAAGGATGCCTATCACTTTAGTCTTCTTGATTGTGAGTGAAAAATGAATGAAAATAATGGAAATAAATAACATTTAGTCAGTTGTTCCTTCATACATTGTATATGAATATAAGAAAAGTTAGATACCATATTTTTCGGACGCTTATAGCTCCGACTATAAGACGCTCCAGACTATAAGACACACATTAGCTTTGGAGGAGAAAAACAAGAAAAAAATGTGCCTCTGCCTCTGCGGCCCATTTGCCACAGGTCGTTTGTCGCGGCCCGTTTGTTGCCACCGCCATCCATTCACTGCCACTGCAGCCCATTCACCATGGTTTATTCACCATGGCCCATTTGCCATGGGCCGTTCGCTGTGGCCATTTCGTCGCAGTCCGTTCGCCACTGCCCGTTTGCCAGCACTGCCACCCATTTGCCACTGCCCATTCTCCAGTGCTGCCTGTTCACTGCTGATCACCATGAACAGGCAGCAGCAGCGGCAATAGATGGTGATAGGTGGCAGTGGCAGTGGTGATCCCAGCTAAAGCAGCTGATTGGCACTGCACCAACCCCCCTCTGTCCCACTGCAATATTCGCTCTATAAGATGCACAGACATTTCCATCCACTTTTGGGGAGGGGAGTGCGTCTTATAGTCCAAAAAATATTACATATTCTTATATAATATTTTAGAAGCAAATAAAATATGAAATGGAGTTTTCCTCTGGATAAAATAGCAATAGCACCTAGACTTATATATTGCTTCACAGTGTTTTACAGCCCTCTCTAAGCGATTTACAGAGTCAGCCTATTGTCCCCAACAATCTGGGTCCTCATTTTACTCACCTCGGAAGGATGACTCAACCTTGAGCCTGGTGGGATTTGAACTGCCAAATTGCAGGCAGATGGCAGTCAGCATAAGTAGCCTCCAGTACTGCACTCTAACCACTGAGCCACCGAGGCTCAGTTTGCCAAAATAAGTAGAAGAAGGAGAAATTGCAAGAAATCAGTAAGCAAACTAAGTAGAAGTAAGAAATTGATGTACGTCTAACTTTTTTTTTAAAAAAAGAAATTGGCTAAAACAAATTGCATTGTTCATAAGTATTTCAGTTTTGGCAGCAAGAAGCAGTTTTGACACCATAAACTCTCTAATTTTTAAAAATTCTATTTCCCAGTCCCATCAGCCACATTTTTGTTCCTTGAAAATAGAAGAAAAGACAAGACAAAGCAAGCAAAAAAAATTTATGCTGAAATCACCCAGGATCAATCTTGATGCTAATATTGCACTGGTATAAACAAGTCTCACATTTATACTTAGTAGCCTAGCATTGGACTTCTAATTTCAATGCAGGATCTCAGCCATGTAGTTAATTTGGCTGCCAAACTAAGTGCATAAATAATAGAAGAACACCAAGTCAGTAGCAGTGAGGTTTCAATATTCTTTTAAGGTTATCGGATTTGGTTGGCCTGTCGCCTCTGAATACTTTACACATTCTTTTTTTTTCTCTAAATACTCATAATGGTGTTTCTATATCCTCATAGATAATCCATTTACATTAAAACCAGAGCATTAAAGACTAACTCTCATTTAAATGCCAAAAATGCATGAGCTTTTAAAAATTATTCAGTCTCAATCACAAACATTCCAAAGCAGGTGGTCACCGAGACAAATACAGACCATGCAACGTAATAGTTCAGTCTGCTCACGATATAAGCAAAATTGTCACTATATGAATTCAAATATCTGTTCTTGGAAGTGGCTTTTATTGCTGAATTTTTAATAAACTTCAGTGATGATCCTAATTACAGTTAATAGATTGCCAGCTACAAAGTATTTTGTGATTCTGCAAACATTCAAGAAAGATACAATGGTAACAGATAAAAACTATTTGACATTTTGGGGATTCTTGCTTTAAAAAAAAAACATTTATTTTTATTCCAAATGGATGCATATGGAGATTTCTTTCTTTTTATCCCTTCTCAAGTGAAAGTCTAACTGCAAATTCCAAAGCCCAAATGTGTATCATAAAAGCCCAGTCATCTTCAGGCATTTAAACTGCAACTCTCTGGATACTTAGACAAAAGTGCTGAAGGATATGTTGAGAAAGAATGCTAGCAGTCATTATCCCAACACATCAGGATATCACAAACTTGGAAGAAATGGATCATGCCAACATTGAAGGATCTAGCCTTTTTTTGTTGTTGTTGTTGTTTACTCTAGATTTATTTATAGCCAAATTAAACAGGAACTTAAAATAATGATTTTTCTTTGCCTCTGTTTTTGTTTTGTTCTAAAGATCAACAACTCAAAATACTTTCAATATTTCATTTTTTGTGACAAGTTTTAAAGGACAGTATCTCTTCTGGGAATTATATAGCCAAAGCCCCTATTCAAGAAGAGATGAACCTAAGTGATATATTATGATATACAAGATAGTGAAGGCCACAGACTTTTCTAACAGCAAAGAACACAGCCAAGATAGAATACTGTTTTTCAATGTAGTGAGATTCTATCTATCTGATGATCTGCGTTGCTTAGTAGACCAAGGGCAGTCCATGTAATCTCATGACATCCCATCACCAAAATATGGTAGTGAAGCAATAAAGAATTGGGGTCAATAGGCTTAATATGTTCTACCAATAGCTTTAATATTTCTTTTCCAATATCTCAATATCTTTTCCAACAATAATCTCAAAAGTTCCCAAAATGATAAAATTATACGATCAAAGGCACAAATGAGTAGCTTACCTCGTTTTTAGAATGTTTGCAGGAATTAGAGTGGAAATATCATTAGCACTCTTTTCAGTACCAGTCTTCATTAAGTGTTAATGAAAATAAATGGTTAAATATTGTATTAAATATTAAATATTGTTACTATAGTGAATTTCTGTCTTTCTCTCTCTCTCTCTCCCTCCCCTCCCCACTCTTTCTATATGTATAAATGAATTTGGTGAGATGCTATTATCTAAATTGTATAATAAAATGGTCTCTGATATATTTTAACATTGTCTTCCTTTATATAAAATATTAAATATTGGATCAGATTAAGACTATGGATCAATAAATATTCCAGATGAATAGGTTTTTCTTCTTTTGGCACATTGCACACACTCTTTATTTTAGACATCCATTAAAAATCATGTTTCCTGCCAATATTGTATAATAGGTTCTGTAATAAATGAATGATTTTGTTGTTGGACAAAGACTGGGTTATTGGAGATAGATAAATTGCATAGGAAAACTGTCAAATCCATTTGTAGAACTAGTAGAGCTTCCATACATCTGGAAAAAAGAACAATAGCTCTACATTTCTGGTTTCAATCTAAAGGCATGTTGTTTTTCCTGAATTAATGTAATACAGTAACTTTCATTGTATTGGTTGTTTGATATTACAAGCCTGAACATCCATAAAACTCAGATGGACCCATTGCTCTCTTGCCTGTCATTTCTACTCAGTGCTGAGGAGAAATAAATGGGATGAGAATGGAGAACATGCATTTGCTGTGGGGAGTAGCATGCACCCTATTTTTTTCACTGCTACTTGCAAATAGAGTTTTCCTCACATTTACTTAAGCTTGAATATTGCTTCTTGGCCTTTAAAGGAAATACTGTCTTCTAAATTAAAGAGCTTTCACATGCTCAGTCATCAATCCCCTCAAAATTGTTTTGGCAAGTTAGCAGACCAGAAGTCATGGTCTACTAGAAAACCAGAATTACAAGTATGGATGACTGTAATTTCCAAACAAATAGTACTTTGCCTTAAAGACTGTGCAAATTCAGTCTTGATGAATTGATGATCAGCAGCATCAGGTGTGTGAAGAGGGAAAGCAGTGGAAAGAAGAAATAAGTTTTCTTCAATTTGCTAAATAACATGGCCCTGATCCATTTATTCTGTGAGAAAAAAAATGAAAATCTGAGTTTTCTCTGAAACAATGGGCCAGGTTGTCAGTACAACCTAGCATGCATGATTTGATTGAAATATAGTTTTAGAGGCCTCAGCTTTAATGCAATGTTGTTTTGTAATTTCTTGTTTTATGTTTTGCGATGTGAGCTGCAAAGTCATTGATGGCTACATGAAGAGAAAGAGAAAGAGAAAGAGGGGAGAGAGAGAGAGAGAAAGAAAGAAAGAAAGAAAGAAAGAAAGAAAGAAAGAAAGAAAGAGGCAGGCAGGCAGGCAGGCAGGCAGGCAGGCAGGCAGGCAAGCAAATAGACAGGCAGGCAAATAGGCAGGCAGGCTTTT
Source organism: Ptyas mucosa (assembly GCA_012654045.1). Taxonomy (NCBI): domain Eukaryota; kingdom Metazoa; phylum Chordata; class Lepidosauria; order Squamata; family Colubridae; genus Ptyas; species Ptyas mucosa. The sequence goes on along the minus strand of WNWU01000007.1, from coordinate 7,865,886 downwards.
CCTCAGAGAGGATGATGTTTCAGATGGCACGGCCACATTATCTGAGTCTTATGAGAGCTCCTTTGGAAATAGAATCTTCGGCATACCTGTCCTGTTTTGTAGGTTGTTTTTAAGAATATGGCAATTCAAAAATATCAATGTATTTCTCAAAATCAAATTTATAGGTGTAGTGACTTCTTCCAGAATAATAATTTTAGGATATTGCAAAAAGATGTATGATGCATTATCTCATTGCATCGTCAACAGGATGATTTACTCATTATTCTTCTATACAAATACAATGGGGTGCAATAAGTCTAAAATATTGTCTTTGGTTGAATAGGTTGCAAGCTAAGATCTACCAAAATTGTTAATACAGATGTTAAGACAATCTCTCATTGTTTAGACAAAATGGGGAACTCCAATTCCTATTCAATGAGATCATGTTGTATTTCCATAAGGGGAGTTACAACTCTACTTCCAAAGCAAGTAAAAACTCCATGGCCAGCTGGACAGGTGGATTCAGATGAACTATTTTGGAAGAGGTTTTTTTTTTTAAGAAGGTAAAGAAATTCCTTAGATCACTTCATAATGATAATATGATTATAGTGCTTTTCTCCATATTAAAATATTATACTACTAATGTCTATGCCCTTTTCCATATCCTTGTAAGGTCATGATCATTTCTCTATCTTCTGTTGTCTTTGAGTTTCATGTTAAAATCCTCAGCTGAAATTTGCACAAGTACGATGTTTAGTCCATCCAATCTCATTTGCCCTAAATCAGATATTTAGTGTTGTTCTAAGGACTTTGCCTAGCATATAGAGCTGTATTCCAAAGGTAGATGGGAACAGGATCTGTTAGATTTTAAGGTGTGAAGTCCATTGTTAAATATCCTGGAGCCTTTGTAGGATACTTACCAAATTTCCTAGAATATTGGAGGATGTGTTTCCTTCACCTATACTTCTCTTAGAAGGACCATTCCCAGAATATACTTAGGCTTTTGTTTAGCAAAGTTTTGGAGCTCAATTGCAGATCTTCCTCCTAATGTCATTGTACCAGTATCACACAGCAAAACCTATGATTTCCAGTAATGTTAGCTTTTTGGGACTTTCCACAAAAGTATAAATAAACAAAGTTACAATTCACACCCTCTTTGCTGTAAACAGCAGGCTCTGGTGACATGAGTGATAATCTGTCTCCATAAATGATAATGCTCAAGGTGGAAGCCTTCTTGTGTTCCTCCACAAATTCTGGAATTAGGCTTGTCAGGGATGCTATTAGTGTGATTTTAAGAGGAGAAGGACTATCTGTTGCCACCACCACCAGTTTATTATTATTGGTAATGGATAAAAATGGGATATAGAAAATTCTTTGCTTTCATCATAACAGTATAGTTTCCAGCTTGAGATGGTAAATCGTATGTGCTGAGTTCAAGACTTTGAGAGTCTTGGATAAAAATATTTATCAGAATACACATACCCTTTCTTCTTGCTATAACTCATATCAATAAAGTTGTTTTCCTCATTTTTTTTGTCTGTTAAAGTCAGTAGCTCAATAATGGGGAGGATGTGGGTGATCCTGAAATAGGATTTCTTGTCCTTCCATTTTAACTGACTACTTTGCTCTCTCAAATTAGAAATATGATTTGAAATACTATGCTATACTTTGCTTGAAGGCTTCCATGTGTTCTAGAAGAGGCAATTACCTTATCTTCCTCCTTTTAAAAAGATCAAGGTGCTTTGCTATTCTTAGTACAGAATATTTTCCCTGAAATTCACATTAAATGTTTTGTTTTGAATAAGCTGTAATTGCAAATGAAACTAAATATATTTATGTATCATTATACCTAAATTGGTATATTATCTGCTGTAAATGTTGTCTGTTTATGAAATCTATGATGCATAAATGGACTAGGATTAAACTCACAGAATAATTCTTTATCTCAACTATTATCAAGGTGACAGATTCTGATTTTTCTAAAATATTATTTGCCAAAAATATAAAGTGAACCCACTATTGCATAACAAGCAACTAAAATTAAAATAAGCAAAAAAAAAAAAAATAGTAAGAGAACACCTATCTGACCTTGATGAATATAAATCACCAGGACCTGACAGATTACATCCCAGAGTTCTGAAGGAGCTGGCAGATGTTATCTCAGAATTACTGTACCAAATCTTTAAAAAAATCCTGGAGCACAGGGGAGGTATCTGAGTATTGGAAAAGGGCTGATGTAGTTCCCATCTTCAAGAAAGGGGGAAAAACACCCTGGAAACTACAGACCAATCAATCTAACATCAATACTGGGAAGATCCTGGAAAAGATAATTTTAAAAAAACAGATCTGTGAACAACTAGATGCAAATAAAGTTATAACTAATAACTTTAACTAGTAAACATGGGTTTGTTAAAAACGTAACATGCCAAACCAATCTTATTTCATTCTTTGATAAAGTCACTAAATTAGTAGACTAGCAAAATGTTGTGGGCATAGTATACTTAGATTTCAGTAAGGCATTTGACAAAGTAAATTACAATCTACTTCTTGGTAAACTAGAAAAATGTGGAATAGACAACCTCACCACCAGATGGATTTGTAGCTGGCTGACAATCCATACTCAACGAGCAGTCCTTAATGGTACTATGTCCACATGGAAAGAAGTAAGCAGTGGGATACCACAAGGCTCCATCTTAGGCCCAGATGCAATAGCACTTAGACTTATATACCATTTCACAGTACTTTACATCACTCTCTAAGTGGTTTACAGAGTCAGCATTTATTTATTATTTATTTATTGGTTTGATTTATATGCTGCCCTTCTCCAGAGACTCAGGGCAGCTTACAATGCATTAAACAATAGCCTTCATACTTTTGTATATACCTGCTTAGTAGGGCTTTCGCCCCCCCCAAGCATTCCCCCCAATAATCTGGATCCTCTTTTTTCTGACCTGAGAAGGATAGAATATCTTCATAAATGACCTAGAGGCAGAAATAGAACGGGAACTCATCAAGTTTGCAGATGATACTAAACTGGCAGGAATAGCCAATACCCCAGAAGACAAATTCAGGATCCAAAAAGATATTTACAAACTTGAACAATGGGTCCTATCCAAGAAAATGAATTTTAATGTGGAGAAAAGCAAAGCTTTATATTTAGGCAGGAAAAATCAAAGCTGTAAGTACAGATTAGGTAAGACCTGGCTCAAAAACAGTAACTGTGAGAGGGACCTTGGAGCCTTAGTGGATGATCATTTGAATATGAGCCAGCAATGTGCAGCAGCAGCCAAAAAAACTAATACAGTCCTGGGTTGTATAAACAGAGCATGGAATCAAGATTATGTGAAGTAATAGTGCTGCTTTACAAAACCCTAGTAAGACCACACCTGGAATACTGCAACCAATTTTGGCCACCATACTACAAAAAAGTTGTTGAGACTTTGGAAAATTTTCAGAGAAGAGCAATTACCGAAAGACGATCAAAGACCTGAAGACCAGGGGTGAAATGCTCCTGGTTCGGACCGGATCTCCTGATCCGGAAGTGATGGCAGCGGGTGGTTCAGAGAATCCCTGCGTCCATCACCACCACCACCACCACCATGCCCAGCTGAGCTGCATGATCATCAGATGCTTTAAAAGTCTCTCTGACGATCCCAGCTGAGTTGCCTGATGGTCAGATAGGCTTTTAAAAAATTATCTGACGATCAGAAAACTCAGCTGGGATCATCAGAGAGACTTTTAATGCATTTTTTTCTGCAACCTCTTCAGTGGAAGAGGTGGTTAAAAAAATGCTTTGAAAAGGCTCTGATGATCCCAGCTGTGTTGCCTGATCGGCAGACTTTTCAAAGCATTTTTTTTGCATTTGCAGAAAAAATGCTTTGAAAAGTTAGGGGGGGAAAAAGGTTGGCCACACCCACCCAGTCACATTACCCCCCATCAAGCCACGCCCACAGAACCGGTAGTAACAAATTTTACATTTCACCCCTGCTGGAGACTAAACCATATGAAGAATGGCTACAGATTTCGGGTCTGGCTAGTTTAAAGAAAAGATGATAGCAATATTTCAGTATTTGAGGAGCTGCCACAAAGAAGAGGGGGTCAAGTTATTCTCCAAAGCAGCAGAGAGCAGGACAAGAAACAATGGTTGGAAAATAAGTCTAGCAACAGCAGTTAGACTTATATACTGCTTGACAGTGCTTTACAGCCCTCTCTAAGCAGTTTTATAGAGTCAGCATATTGCCCCTAACAATTTGGGTCCTCATTTTACTCACCTCGGAAGGATGGCAGGCTGAGTTAACCTTGAACCTGGTGAGAGTTGAACTGCCAAATTGCAGTCAGCCGGCAGTCAGCAGAAGTAGCCTCCAGTACTGCACTCTAACCACTGCACCACCACAGCTTCAAAGAAAGAATTAAGGAAAAACTTCCCAACAGGAAGGACAATTAACCAGTGGAACAGCTTGCTTTCAGAAATTGTGGAGGTTCACTGTAGGTTTTTAAGAAAAGACTGGACATTCACTTGTCTGAAATTGTATAGGTTCTCCTGCCAGAGCAGTGGGCTGGACTAGAAGACCTCCAAGGTCCCTTCCAGATTCTATTCTATTCT
>WNWU01000007.1:7842898-7861294 GCA_012654045.1 Ptyas mucosa | reverse complement strand
TCCACTCCACTCCACTCCACTCCACTCCACTCCACTCCACTCCACTCCCCTCCCCTCTCCTCTCCTCTATTCTAGATACATTACTTTCAGGGTCAATCCTCTACCTAAGAATTTTTCAATGCAGTAAAAATATACAAAATATAAACAATAACAAAGATAGCATAGAGAACAAGAAAAAAATGAAAAGAAAAAAGCATAAAACGGTGTCTTCCAGCCTTCTTTCTATTCAGTAACTATCATCTTAAACTTTTCCCCAATTTCTTCATATTTAATCCCAATTTTCAGGAATTAGGATTACCTATTGTAGAAGAATCTGATTTCATACAAAGCTAATTTTAGTGTTCCTATATTAGGGCTATTCTAGCAAAAAGTTTCTGATTTTGCACATGATTTACTTGAAGAAGAATCCATTATTTTAATGTATTTGAGTAGAAAGTAAACTTCTGAATGCTGTCAGTATCTCGTATTTAATAAAATAGAAAGGCAGTTACTTTTAGGATCTTTGTTTAAAGAATATGGAGTTCTAGGTTTGGGGCTTTTTTTAAGCTCAAGTGCACAGCTCTTGGGTTCATTTTAATTCCAATGTAATGAAGAGGGTACACCAGGGGTGCTATTCAGCAGGTTCTGACAGGTTATAGAGAACCGGTAGCGGAAATTTTGAATAATTCGGAGTGGAGATTTTGCAATATCCTTTCCCCAGGAGTGGGGAGGGAATGGGGATTTTGCAGTATCCTTCCCCTGGAGTGGAGTGGGAATGGAGATTTTGCAGCATCGTTCCCCTGCCATGCCCATCAAGCTGTGCCCACCAAGCCACACCATGCCCACCAAGCCACGCCCACAGAACTGGTGGTAAAAAAAAATTGAATTTCATCACTGGGGTACACCTCTTCCTTTCTCCGCATCTATATCTGCTCAGCTGTCTGCATTGTTCTCAGCATCTTGCACTATGTTTAAAGGCTAAGCAAAGATGGGCATTAGGACCTTATCTTCTCAGTTTAGGCACCAAAGTCAACCGAAGAGGCTGCAAAACAGTGCAGAGTTGTAGAACGGAAACACTCAAGTATCCACTTAAGACTTCCTCATAAGGAAGTTCAAAATTACTAACAGAATGGATTTCAAAGAAATTGTGAACCGATCAGGGAAAGAGCGAAAAAAAGTGGAAGCATCTTTTTCAAAAGAAGAAAAATTAATCTTAAAAAAAAGAAAAAGAAAACTACAGACAGATTTGGCACATTCCATTACTTTTTTCCACTTTTAATGAAAAGGTTTTAAAGATACTTTTAGAACTCTGAAGGAGCAAAAGCATCGAAACATACAGTCTAATGGAGGCTTAGAGTTGGCGGACAGTTTGGTGACTCTGCTAATTGTTTGCTTATTGCTTAACCTTCACTGAGTTATTTACGTATATAAGCAAACTCACTTAGGTTTGAATCTTTTCCAGAATAGAAAATATCACACTACCAGTAAAGAATGAATTTATATCACCACAATTGCATTTAGCTTTGTATATCAAAATATAATATGCTGATAATTAAATGTTTTTGCATAGCATAGCTTCCTACTACAAGATGCTGTTTAGCACTAAAATTATACAGAACATCTAAGTGGTAAGATATTGTTCTGAAGAAGGATTACAAGCAAGCAGCCAAATTCAGTCCTAATAATATCCTCCCTCACAGGAGCGAACAAAATTATTTTGAAACAGTTTCAGTCACACAGTTGTAGTTTTTAAAGAGAAAAGAAAATTCAAAATGCAAACACTGGTTTAGGATAACACTAATTTATATTTAATATTGCTGTCTCCAGAATTAGTTAATGATTAACCTTCCCTGCAGACTTCCACTTGAATTTCATTTCGGTCACAAGCAAATAGAAGCTAAATCAACTTCCTGAGTATCCTATTATCTTAATTCATAAAGTAATACTTATGGCCTTATGACTAATTATTTACACTCAGTTGTTGAGTATGGGTATCTAAAGTTCAATTTTGAGCTTTAAGACATTTATTCAACATGGGTTGTAATAGTCTAATGTGTCAAAGGAGCAGATTTCCGGGTGTCACTGTAAAATAAAATAGTGTTTGCATTTTGCTTCTTTGAAGCATTTTACAGGTAAATCCTCAATTTATGACAGTAATGAAACGTGCCCATTACCTGTACCTGAAATAATTTATTTAAACACATGCTATAATGTAAGATTGCCCTTTCATCCATATGTGTCAGCTATTCTCCAGAAACCAATGTTATTCTAGATTTATTCTTCACTGCCATAACAATTTTAGCATCTATATCCCTTATAGTCATCATCTGAATATCACGTAATCGGATGATATCCCTACAGTTTATATATTTTTCTATATGGAATAGCCTTAATTTTTAAGACTACTGGTCATGCATTCTATTATAGATTAATATACAAAAATTGACGTATCAATGTGTTTTGTGCAAACGTTATCTTTTCTTATTTGTGTTCTTAAAATGCAAACACTTTCCGCTAATAACATATGAATATGTAATAGTAGGGGCCGCGGTGGCTCAAGTGGTAAGACGCTGGGCCTGCACACTGCTGAGGTCGGCAGCTCAATTCCCGTGAGGACAAGAAAGGAGCCTCCCCAGATTGTCTACCAGCATTCAGGCATCCCGTGGGTAAAGATACCACTGCCCGAAAAAATTCCTTTCACAGAGGCAGCCAGCCACCTTGGTGATCCCTGACTAACACGTGCCATACACTTTTTTAAAAAATGTAATACTAAGGCACATATATGCACTTTAATTTCAGTGACTCTGAGCCATGGAGTGTACTGTGTGGGCGTGGCCATGGTGGGTGTGGCCAGGGGTGTAATAGGCAGCACTCAGCCTCCTGCACCCCCTTCAGAGCAAAAATGGGCTGCAGGGGCCCCATGGTGCACTCCCCGTGTTTTGGAGCCTCCTGGGAGCAAAAATGGCCCTCAAGGGGGCATGCCCCACCCTTGGCCTAGTAGGCCTCTCTGCATCTTCCTGGGAGTGAAAATGGGCCGTGGGGTGCGTGCCGCACCCCCATGCCCCATTTTGGGCCTAGGAGGCCTCCCTGAAAGCTCCTGGGAGCAAAAACAGAACATGGGGTGCACTGCACCCCCCATGCCCCATTTTGGGTTTGGAGGCCTCCCTGCACTTATCTGGGAGCCAAAATGGAGTGTGTGTGGACTCCTGGAAAGGGCGGGAAGGGGCGGGGCCAGCCAGCAATTTAACTACTGGTTTACCCAAACTGGCCTGAACTATCTGAATCCCACCACTATACATACACCTTTATACAAATTGAAATACTGCAATTGTTAGCTGTGCTCATTTTTGTACTAGATACATTTAAAATTCTACAAGAGTTTATTCTGTGGTTAGAAGGTCTGCCAATATCACATAATTTTTTATTGTGTGCCTAAATGTTTTGGCAATATATTGTAATAAATTAATCTGATTTTGATTAATTAAACAAGGAAGAGGCATCAGATACTAAAATATCAGTTTGCAAAAGCAGGTGATGATCTTTGTAACTGGAATCTAGTGCAACAAGAGGAGAGGGTGCAAGGTTTATAAAGAAACATGCTGAAAATCTAAAATCAGTTGAGTTGATCAGATGTTCCAAAGTTGCCCACAGCACAGATGTGGGTAGTCAACTTTTTTGGCTTTTGACTAAACCAAAAATAATTATTTTCCAAGAATTATTTTAATAAAGTCTATTATTAAAATAGCTCTATTAAGATCTATTAAGAAGATCTTAATAGATCTATTAATAAGATCTATTATGATCTTATTAATAGATCTATTAAGAAGAAAGGGATGGGTTACAATAATTCTGGGAGTTAAATAATTTCCCATCTAATAACCAATATATCCCTAAGTGTATTAGGACTTTTTAATATTCTGTTTAACTGCCTTTTTATATTATATTTAACTGCCAGTGAACCAGTGAGGTGGCTCTTTTCTACTAACACAACATATAGAGCAGCTGGTTATTTAGATAACTTTCATCACTCTGAAAATTAACCTTCCCTTGTGCATGTTGACCACCAGTTTTTCTGAATTTATTCAAAATACAACAAGAGTTACAGAAAAGAACTGAAACAGGATTCGGGAATTCAATCATGATTCTTGATTTGGCTTTTGCATTACTTTGCATTTGGGAAGGTTTACAGCATCCATTTCTAATTTATACTGTGTTTCCCTGAAAATAAGACCCTTTTAGTTATGAACCCTGAAATAAGCACTTGGCCTTATTTTTGGGGAGGTCTTATTATTTTGGGGCGCATGGAGCAAGACAGGGCTCCTCTTGCCATCTTACTTGATTTCCAGCTCTGTCTCCCTAACCCTAATCAGAGGAAATGGTGGGGACCAGCTGTGCATGCATTTAAATATTTTCAGGGAGGGCTTATTTTCGGGGGAGGGCTTATTTTCAGGGAAACACTGTATCTTGACTCCCATTTTCTTTTCCTTTGTTCATATCTGGGATATGGTATTGACTATCAGACATTGTATTAATCCTGTTTACTCTTTTGGCTGTTAGTTTTTAAAAAAATAATCTGTGTCATGATTTTCAGTTTTGAACAGGAAATGGGCTAGAGAATTCTCCAGACCTAACATTGTTCCAAGACACTATTTTCATTTATTTAATATTTAACTGAATTTCTATAGGTACCCATGTCACTGTATTGTGACTCTAAACAGTATTCACAATTTAAAAAAAAAACTAAACAACACAATTCACCCATTTAAAACCAATTAAAACATTTTTTTAAAAATTGAGAGGTTCTTGATGCTCTCTGAGCTTGCTTGTTTTCTTTCAGATGTTTCATTACCCTAACTAGATAACATCATCAATGCTAGTAAGGAGTGCTGTTGCTGTCAGTTTATATTCCTGTGACTTGCTTGTCTGTATGGATGGTCTTAGACATTCTTTGGTTGGGCTATTTACTAATGGCTCTTTTGCAGTTCCTTGATTGGACTATTGTTTACTTGAATTTTTTTTAAAAAAATAGGCAAGAAATTACTGCTATAATTAGTAGACTACAACAAAATATTTGGGAATAATAAATGTCTCAGAAATATTTGGAGAAATTTTGGCTCATCTTTAAAGCTAGCAGTGTATTCCCAGAGTGCTGTGTAATATGGGATAAAATAGTAAGTAGTTGTGGAGTATAACAATTTGGATCTTCCTAACAGTATCAGACTGGTTCTAATTTGATCTGCAGGATGATTTGAAGATTTGTCTGTACTGTGGCAATAGATGAAATGGAAAAGAAATTTACTTCATTTTAATCAACATCTTAGTTTTTTTCTGCCTAAGAGGATGAAAGCAAAATACTTTTTAAAAGAAATTTTAAAAAGCATTTAAGTCTGAATACAACTGAATAGGAAATTCAATACCATTAATCTTCAGAGTGACATAAGTCATTCATCAATTCCATAAAGTCTTCTAGCATTTTTTCTCCTTTCAGGCTTTTCTTTTTTCACTTTCAAAAACACACAGTATTCACACAGGGTTTTTTTTAAAGCTTGGTTTCTGCAAATAACACTTGGAAAGATCAGAAACAAAAATGGCCCAGTCTTTGTGCATTTTTGCACATTCAATGAAAAGTTAACAATTATGCTTTCTATCTGATAAAATGAATTGGAGCTATTTGAACAAGACAAAGGAAAGTACATGTGCTGGAAGTTCTAATCCTACTACAAGACAGTGCTTTGTAGAAAAGTAGTACTTCTGAGTGCTCAGAGATTGAATTTTGTCTTGTTGAGGCTGTAAGGCTTTTACAATATTAAATTATGCATATGTACTGAATCCCATGAAATCCAAACTGGGTATATTCTCACTGGCTTCAATAAAAGGGCAATTGAAGCTGCCAGATCATTATGAACTAGAATTCTGACTAATATGAATCCACCAGCAGCTTCTTGTAAGTCTTTTAAGAGACAGAGGGGAAAAGAGGGAAAATGGTACCAAAAAGGAAGAACAATTACAGTTACATTGAGATTTTATTTACACTAGTTTAAAGTAAAAATACAGGGTCTCTCTCTCTCTCTCTCCCTTCTTCTCTTATTACATCAGGAGTGGAGGAGTAGACAGCCTTAATTTACCACAAACATGAAAATTACTAATTCTTGGAGAGTCAGCATTTATAAGATACTAAGCCTTCTGTGTTTGTATGTGTGTGTGTGTCTGTCTCTTATTTATTTCCCCCCTTTCAATAATGTGTGTCCTTAGTTGTGAATAATTTGGTGTCCTACATAACTTGCAAAGATTCTTATTGATGAACATTCTTAAAGGTGCTAATGGTAGTTTTACACACAGTGCATGGACAGAAGAAAATAAGAGACAAAGCATCCTTTAAAATGAAAATACAGCAATGTACCACTTGTATGAGGCCTTGGAATATAAGTACGCAAGGAGTGAGATTTGTATTATGCATGGTGCGTAATCATTTTGATGTAATCTCAGTTTATTTCAAATGTCTCTTAGGGAATATTGGATGAAACAATTGAAGAGAAAGTTGAGGTTTAAAAGGTTATAGTTTCACAGGAAAGGAACCCATAATTAGAGCTTCATCAGAGTGTGAGACTCTTGCTATGAAGTATCTTCTCCTTCTTTGAATCAGTCCCACACAAAGCTAATTTTCTTATCCAAGAGTTATATGCCAGATATTCATTTCCTGTCATGCTCTGACATCAGCTAGCCTTGGCTAAGTACTTGAAGGCTGTAAAGAACTTGATGTAAAGAAACCAACCAAGAATGAACTCCAGTAGTACATGAATGTTGATTGTTTAGAAACCATCCGGTATTTTTCCTGCAACAGTGGTAACTCTAGATGGGAAAAGATGGACTCTGAAATATCAGATCTGTAAAGTGAATATTTTCTAATAAAGCATGGCACTTGGGTGTTTATAGCATGTTAAAGCCTGGCACCTGGGTGCTTATAGGATTATTTCCTTCTGGTAAAACTAATTCATATAGTATGATTGTTATTATTGGATGTTGGGAGCTTCAGCTTTTATAATATCAAGGATGAAAGATCAGGGCCATGGTATTTTTATGTTTATGCTACTTACCTGTGGATACTTTATCCCTGGAAAGATGGATAGTATCCTTCCTGATGTCAGTCAAAACAGAGCTCTTTCACAGACATGGATTATTGCTGCAAATTTTTATAAATAAGATATGATTGCTTTATTGAGACACTTGGGGAAGAATGGATGTTACATTATTGATTTTAATGTTTTTATGGATTTTATGTGTCTTCATATAAATTGCTGGGAATCCACAGAAAGCAAGGAATATGTAAACACTATAAAGGAATGACTAAATAAGAAAACTTGTGAATAAATAAGAAAACAACTATTTGCTATTTTTCTTCCCCAAATCTTTGACCTCATCCTACTTTTTCCTTCTCAGTTGCACTTAAGTCATACATGCCTATCTGTAATAAATCACTGGCTAATTTTCTAGGATTCAGCTACATCCAAGCTGTCTTCGGAGATCTTCCTGTTTGAGTCCTTGGAGATGCATCACACCCTCAAAACATCATTTTCTTTCAGGATTATCACCAGATCACAAGCTGGTGACAGAAAGAACAATTAAAAGAAAAGGGAAGATTCCCCCCCAAAAAAGTAGCTCATCCTGATTTATAACTTTTCTTTCTAAATGATTCATACCCTAGCGACAAAATAAATGCTATTTTAAAGATGCATCAAGCAGCTGTTTTTCTCCTTCCTATTTTAATCAAAATAAATCCAAAGTGACCAGCCCAGATTTGGATTCTAGAATAAGGAGGGGATTTTCATTTTGGCAGTGTAATTTAAAGGGATATTGAGTGTAGACTCTGAATGAAAGTGAGATGGATGGTAAAGAACTGAAGCCTCTTATACCTCCCAACCTGCAGTTTTCAAGTTTTCATTCCAGTTTGTATCCCTGTACTTTCTTCTACATAAAAAAAAAACAAAGTTACAGCCAATGATTTTGTATTTAAAGCGCTGTGCAGTTTGACTTGTCATGTGACAAATTACTATGAATCTGACAAATTACTATGAATCTGAGCCTTGGATAGTACAGTGGTCTAAAGCCCTGTTATTAACATCAGCTGCCTGCAATTATTGCAGGTTCGAATCTCACCAAGGCTCAACCTTGGTGAGGTTGGCCAAGGTTGGCCAAGGTTGACTCAGCCTTCCATCCTTTCTAAGGTAGGTAAATTGAGGACCCAGATTGTGGGGGCAATAAGCTGACTTTGTATAAATATACAAAAGTATGAAGGCTACTGCTTAGTGCATTGTAAGCCGCCCTGAGTCTCCGGAGAAGGGCGGCATATAAATCAAATTTAAAAAAAAATTCTAATAAAGGATGTGGAATACAGGACAACTATGAGCCTATGTAGGTTGACTAATTACATGTTAGATCTTGCAAGCAGATGTATATGGTATATACTGTATGCCTATCCTTCAATAATTTGCTCCTGGATATTTTTATTTTATAGAGAGAGAGTGAAACTGTACATACAATTAAAGTATGTTGTTAAAATTGTTAACAAACTTCCTATAAAAAAGAAAGAGGTTTTGCATTGGAAAACAAGATCTCAGCAGAAGCCAGCAAGAAATGAAGTATCTCATAGGATTATTAGCTGTTAATGTCTGATTAAAATCAAGAGACGATGATGATAATAAACATGATGGTAATGATGACCAACAACAACAACAATAAACTGGCATTCTTGTCAATAGCTATATCAGGATCTCTTTGCATGGATACTATCAACAGACTACAATTATTTACAAATAGGACCAACAGATCGTTCAGTTTTTAATCTAGATGAATTGTGCTGTCTAGTGTCCCAAATCGAAACCAATTGATAAAGATGTATGCTCATAAGATTAAGTGTTCCATTCTAAATCGTCAAATACAGATGTGTGGTTTAAGAGTGATGAGTTGTTTCCTCAGTATGTCCATTGCATTTGCATTTTCAAATGGAAGGAGCTGGCAGCAAAACCCTACTACAGCAATAATTCTGAATCAGAAAAAGTGAACTGAGTACATTCTACCTTTTTTTAAAAAAAAAACCAAAGTTATATTCTTGGGAGTATTGAGTTCAATTTCCATCTAATCTGCCTCTTGACAGCACAGAGAAATGGCTTCAACAAGAGAAATCAAAAGTTCTTAACCATCTACACTTTCACTATTGGCCACGGGAATGGACAAATCTTAGATCACTGTCTACCATTTGGCCTACCTCATATATACTGCTGAGCTATAATATGGGTTTGTTTGCTTTCAGCTTCAAATGATTCCATAACACTATTGCATAACATGCAGACAAAACACTGTGGTTAGTTCAAGAAACATGATTTAAAACCCAGCGTTTAGTGTAATATGTAACCCACTGTTTGTCCCTGTTGGAAAGGGACAATTTTTTTCCATTAGGACATATTCAAACATGACCTTATACTAACATGGCATAAATTTTGGATGAAGTCCAAAGAAAATTTTCTTTCAACATCTGTGAGATAAATCAAACCACAGAAAAGACTTAACTGTTAGAAATGACTGACGAGTGCTGAGGTACATTGTCAATTTTTTCATATGCACATTTTCTTTTTTTGGCACGTGACCCATGTAGCATGCATTTCTAATTATTCAGCAATCCCTGTTTGAGATGTAACTTACGATAATAATATCATTTAAAATGTATGTTTTGGTAGCCCTCTGCTTAAGGAAACTGGAAACCAGTTTAAGGAAACCTCAGATTTATAAACCATTAATAATATCCCTTTAGAATAGGAAAATGTCTTCAACGACTGAAGGTGCGGAAAAATATTCTTCAGTTTGTAAGTGAATTATTTCAGAAAGCTTTTAACTTATACTTCCATGTGAAATTCTTGCCTCAAAAAATGTGAGAATAAGCCATTTTAGTGGAAGACTTGTGAAATAAGTGCCCATTTACTACTGCACTTATTTTTTCGCCACAATGTGATAGTTGTGAGGTTATAGAAATAATACTTATAAAGAAGTATTTGTGCTTCAATTACAGCTCATGGCAATATTTATATCATCCAGGAAGACCCAGAGTTCATCTGTCAGTAATGTGTTTTGCATCCATATAGTATAATTCTGGAAAACTCTTGTGAAATCGGGTAGACAATTGTCAGCTAGTCATTCTTAAAAGATCTCTTCCTCAATGTACTATAAAATCTAGAAGATACTAACCTTTCTCTCTAAGTTTAGCTGATAAATTAGTTGTGAAATTTAGGAGCATTGTATATGGTACAGTTGCAACTGCAACTCATTCAAAGGTTCACAGTCTAAAACAGCTTCTCATACTTGAGGTATGATGGTTAGAATCTTAACCATTTCTTTATAATAGCCTTATATTTTATCACATTTATCTAGGATTATTTCTCATTTTAATTTTTTGCAGCTATTTTTGTATCCCAGCAGTTCAGTAATCCAATATTGCATTATTTAATAGTTACACTTAGCTCTTTAAATATTTTAGATCTTTTCCTGCATTCTTGTATTTGGGTCCCTTGTCCTTGTCTATAAACTTTTAATCTTTCCCCCATGCTCTGCAATTCTTCTAAGAGAACTGAGTTTGAACTTCGTCATTGACTACAGTATAAGTTTACATTCATATTAAACTAGATGGTCTGTAGTCTGACATAATAGAAAACTTCCTATTGTTTCTATGTATTCCTATCTGTGTCTTAAAAAGAGAGAGTGGAAGATACTGTAGATAAGGAGATCAATAACTCTCTGGATCACATTATATTTAGAAATAATACCAGGCACAAGTTTTTAGAGTACAGTACATTAATCTGATGTTAACCCTCAGAGTTTGGTTTTGCTAGGCTTTTGAAATTGGAAAAGTCTAATCTTTTTCAAATAATAGATTTTCAATATATTTTCATACTATATACCAATCTAGATTGAAAATTCTGAAAAATAACTGACATGCTTCAAATTAGGACTGCTGAATTGTAGCTTTTGCTTATTGAAGCCATATTAATTTATCTGGGGTGTAATAGAAATGTTTCTCTGGGAGCTAATTTGCATTTGACTTGATTTGATTTTGATTGCAAACAGGCAACAAACTCAGCTTAATTAAAAACACAAATCAACAAAGAGGCATTTGAATCAATGCCTTTTATTGAATCAGCAATTGATAGGGAAAGCCCAGAGGAGATTACAACCATATTCTCCTTGTAAAAAAAATCAAACAGAAAACTGCCCTCCATGCAACTTTATATCCTTATGAAGGGCAGCACACATTTCAAACTGATAACATAAGGGCAAATACAAATAAACCATGTAAATGACAACACATGTGCTAGATAAAGATAGCTAAGGTTGTCTTACGAGTATGCTACCACAATCATGGGAAAAGTAATCATTTGGCTTCTCTACAGCAAGTGTAGTCAAGCAATCCCTCCCTTAATTGGGTGGATAGCATGGTACACCATAAACAAAACAAAAGCAGCTACAAAAGCATGAGGACACCTCATAGTGAGGGTTATTTTTAACATATATTTCTGTAATTTAGCTTCTTGAGGAGAGGTGAATCTGAAGCAATATAGATGTGAACCAAGTTGTTATTCCCAAGAAAATGGTTATAATTCTACAACAGATGCTTGCTGCGTGTGCATGTGTCTTTCTCTGTGTGTGTGTGAGTGAGGGAGAGAGAGATGGGGGGGGTAGGGGGGAGAGAGAGAGAGAGAGAGAGAGAGAGAGAGAGAGAGAGAGAGAGAGAGAAAATGATATTTTATTTTATTTGTCAAGAACGTATTAGGTAATATATATAAGCATAAGCATGAATTGAATACATAAAATAGATTTGAATAGAGGAAACATTAGGACAGGGATGGTAGGCACGCTGGTGCTCTTATGCACACCCCTTACAGACCTCTTAGGAATGTGGTGAGGTCAACAGTAGACTAGGTTAAAATTAGGTTAAAATTTGGGGGGGGGGGGTTTGGGATGAAACCACAGAGCCGTCCAGAGCATTCTAGGCATTGACCACTCTGTTGCTGAAATATTTTCTGCAGTCGAGTTTGGAGCGGTTCACTTTAAGTTTGTATCTGTTGTGTGCATTGTTGGATATCAGTTTGCATTGTTGAATATCAATTTGCAACTGAATTTAGGTTTGAGGGACTTAAAAATTGTTTATCGGCTGTAACCTGACTAACGAAAAAAGATTTTATTTTACTGAAGTCCTAGTATAAACAAACAAGTGAATAAATTGTCTGCAAGTTGCAACATCCCAATAGAAGAAAGGCAATGACTAACATATATTGGCAAGTGGATCTTTGGTGATGGAAGAACTATTTCTCATGCTTTTAGGTTCCAACTGGTAGAGAAGCAAAGCGACACCATTTTTACTTTAAACTGATGCCAAAATCATCAGAGGTCCTTTGAAAGTTGATGGAATCTGCCTTGATACTTCATTCTGAATATAAGTAGAGCATGAGGTATAACATGCTCTGAAGTAAGACCAATCTGCCTTAGATGACTACTTTGACTTGAAGGTGAAGTGGTATGTTTAATTCAACCTAGTAAATGAAAATGCCTATTCACTAGTTTGTGATCTGTTTGTCTGTTTCTCATGTTTTGTGTTCCTGCTTTTCCACTGGTTTTCAGTTTTATTAGCCATCCTTTGCCCCATGCCATTTTGAGGACCATGCTTTCCTCCATATGGTCAACTAGTAAAAGGGAAACCAGACAGAATATGGCCCCATCAGATCCATTGTAAGGAGACGTCTTCATGTATTCAACTGAATATAGTTAGAAATCTTTACAGATCTAAAGTCAGAATGTGCAAAATTCATTCCAGTTATGAGCTAATGAAAGACTGGTGTCAATGATCCTAGCAAATATAAAGCCACTTCAATGCAAAATGAGATGGGGGCCTCATTTGGCAAAATCTTATAAGCTGCAAGTGTTGATTATTTAACAATGATTAGTCTGGCAGAAACTACCCTCTGAATAAGGAAAGGTTGTGTGCACACATATACAGTATGATTATGACTTTTAAAAGTGAATTATACACCTGCAGCCAAGTAATAACTAACTAAAAATGTAGACATGATATTATATATGCATATGCGTGTATGAGTGATTGAATAAATGGTTCATATGTATTACTAAAGCTCTTAGATATCTATCGTCATAATGACTACCATAAAGCATATAATGAAATTGTTCCTGGTAGGGCTCATACATCACATTAAGCCTGGGTTTATTTTGATGATTAGTTTATTGAATAAACCAGGTCAGATATTAGACTGTAACATAAACCATGGTTTAAAATTACCCAGCATTTATTTATAGGAATGAATACTGCCATGCAGCAGCTGTAGGCATCATAAATAATTTGAAATTTAGTTGCAGTTTTAAAAAGTTATCCCAATATTTGTATACAATGTGGGGACTAGGAACACTGTATAAGAAATTATTGAACCACTAACATATTATTGCAGACTTGAGTTATGAGACCCATTTCTTCCTTGTCTCACTAGAAGTAGTGAATTTTCTGTGTGCATATCTGGCCTGTATCACTGAACTGTAACTCTTCTCTTGAAGATGCACATAATAATTGTGTGAAAGGGGTTCATAAAAATGGTATCTTTGTATATTATAAATGAAACAATCTCAGAAAGTCACACTCTTTATATTTTATAAAGAGCAATAGCACTTAGACGTATATACAATTCCACAGTGCTTTACAACACCCTCTGAGCAGTTTACAAATGTCAGCATGTTGCCCCAACAATCTGTGTCCTCGTTTTACTGACCTTGGAATACTGAGTCAAACTTGAACGCCACAGAATCAAATTCCAGGCTGTGGACAGAATTAGCCTGCAATAATGCTTTCCAACCACTCTGCCACCAAGTCTCCCATAAATTGTCCCATAATTATAAGAATTTTTTTTTTCTTCTGTTCACTTCTGTCCAATTTTTGGAGAGGTCCATGTAGTTTTTCAGAAATAGTTTGCCATTGCCTCCTTCTTAGGGCTGACAGGAAGTGACTGGCTCAAAGTCATCCAGCTGCCTCTGTGACTAAAGTGATACAATACCTCAGTCTCCTAGTTTCTAGACTGATCCCTTCACTACTATATCAAACTGGCTCTCTTATATGAAATATACTGCCTTGTTAATTGAAGTATCAATAGTATATTTTATATGATATCGGGTTCAGTTGTCAGACTGCTATTTAATGAACAGTTTCCAGCTCAGAACTGAACAATCTGCCCTACTAAATTCCAGTCTATTCTTTTTTCCTTCTTGACCTTTTCTTGAACAGTTCATTTTCATTTTTTTGGTTTGTTTGTTTGTTATGTTAATCTTTTCATAAAAATAAACCTTTAAAATGATACATACAGAGGACAAAAGAATAAAAGGGATTTATTTTTGGAGAATAAGGTCAAGTCAATCAAACAGAAAATACAAAGACTTTCTGCTTTTCTCCAGTAACTACTATAACAGCACAATTAAAAGTTTTTAATTAAAGACCACATCAACAGTGTTTGAAAGATTGCAGTATTATTTTCTATATTGGAAAACAGTCTGTTCAGGATTAAACAGGTGGAAGGTTGAAAATAAAGGGTGAATAATAACCTAAACAGAAGGCTGAATATAACTTACAATCAACTCTGGCTTTGTTATTATAATTTATGGCAATCAATAGCTGCAAAATATAGACAAGCTTAAAGCTCAGGCTGAGCCTCTGTGGGCTATTGTTTTAATGTGTGTTTTTTTTAAAAAAACTTCTGTGATTTCAAACAGTGGCTTTCAAAGATCTTCACAGAGGTGAATAATGCTGTGCAGGAAGGCATAATTTATCATGGAATCCTTACTATCTTCAGGGGAAGTAAGGATTACAGCTGAATAGAGATATTATACATAGCAGGTAAGCTAAAATTTCTACAAAGACTATAGAGCTATCTCTAGTGATAGAAAATCTACACATTTACGAAGAAGACAGTCTACAAAACCACCACATGATCTGTTCTTGCTTGACTAAAGCATCCTGAAAATCTAAAATCGTGAAATCATAAAGAACCTCACTACTTACAATCTGGTAAAATAGTGTCGAAGAAAATGCTTGCTACATGGAAAAGTGAAGTGAAGAAGCACAGTGACTGATTTCACAATTTAACCACCAGGTAACCTAATTGACAGTAAACATGGTGTTTCCAAGAATTTTTTGGTCTCTTTCCATTGAGATAGAGAATAGAATTTCTCTCTATGATGACTTCTTCATTTATTGATCTTTCATATCAACTGAATGCTCGAAAGTTTTCTGTAAACTAGTAATTAATGAAATATGTTTTTCTAATCCTGAATATTTAGCTATTTAGAAACTGAGTTGTCTAGTGGAGGAGCAGAAAAGGTATAATATATTATCTTTAAGAACAGGCGGCTACAATGTAAGTCAAAATTACTATTGTGCAAACTAACACTGAAAAGCAATAGATTTAAGTAGATACGACTGTGTTTCCCTGAAAATAAGATTCTGTCTTATATTTTTTTGAACCCTGAAATAAGTGCTTGGCCTTATTGCCATGCACTCAAAAGCCCGATTGGGCTTATTATCAGGGGATGTCTTATTTTGGGGAAAACAGGGTACTATATTCATTCAGAGACCTGTACCCATCGAAAGCATTACATTTCCATTCCTAATACAATGTTAACACTGAAACATACTTCATATCAATCATACTTAGCATGTTTGTTCTTTTTTTTTTTTGTTTTTTTAGATGTATGTCTAGTTAGTTCAAAGTGGGAGGGGAATCTTTTGGTGGCCAGATAGCACTAGTAACAAATTACAACAAGTGGATGGGTGCAAAAAATGGATTTCATCACTTTCTACCTATAGACAATTGTGGGATAGTGAGACTTTTATTTTAAGGGCATAAATCTATTTTAGGGTTTATGTAATAATCTTCCTGTCCCAAAATGGAAAGAAATCTGCTGCCAGCTTTTTATTCCTTAATATAAGGAGAAAGTTAGCCAACATATGGAAGTTATGTTTCTGCTTGATAGATCAAAGTTGTAGTACCTTATATTAAGGTCATTAGTCATATTGTTGTATTATTGTTGTAATTATGCAGGTTCACAAATGCAATGTGGGGCAGAGAGGCTAATTATTGGCCATGTCTTCGAACACTTTACATTCTATTCACAACGTGAAGCCTCTGGGCTTCCAAATCATAGAATGTGACCTCCAGAGTTTTTCTAAAATTGCTGACAAATTGCAATTTTTAATATTGTGGGAAGGACCAATTTATTAAATGGAGGCCGAGTATTCATGCAATTATTTAATTTTGAGAATTGTAATTAAAATTTTAATTAAGTAAAATATAGACTGTGTCTTGGCTGTACCTACTTCTTTATCCCAACACACACATTTTCTTGGAGAACTTCCCTGAGAACATAATCAAAGTATTGTTTTTGGCTTCCAAATTTGCACATCACTGATCTTCATTCTTTCATGAATGTCTGAGGGACTATTGCATTTATACAGAATGCTCTGTTATGGTATGATAACATGCATAATTAGGGTCATTTTGGAGAATTGTTACATTCATAGTCTTACCAACATTTCCCAGCACTTTTTTTTCCCCTTTTGTACTTTATTTTTATTTTTTTTAAAAAAAGTCATATCGGTTATATTTTATTGGAAAGGCATGGGAGGAGATTGGCATCTTTCACTTGGCATCCAAATGAAATGAGAGCAGCCAAACTTAAACTTATTTGCCAAAACAGAGTGGGCAAACTGATAGCCAAGCTGCTGAAGTATTTATAAGAGCCAAAAATGGAGAGTAGATAAAAACAACATATATTGCAAACATAGGAGATTCTAGTAGACCCAAAGGGCTTTCTCTAACAGAATAATAGAATAACAGAGTTGGAAAGTACCTTGGAAGTCTTCTAATCAACTCTGTTAGTCTGTTATTCTCTAATAGCCCTGATGATATGAGGACAATCATTTTGAGAGACAAATATAATCTTTTGGAGACAAACCAAGTGTTCTTTAGAAAAAATGCATCTTACTTCCTACTTTCATAACCTTCATTATGTGTGTCAATATCGGCATAATGCATACAGTATGGAACATATACTAAATCTACAATAAAACCAGGGTGTGTAATGTCTGGGACAAACATATTGAATAAATATTGAATTGGCCAATTCAACAGATTTTTTTGGCCTAAAATATGCTTCAATTAGTACCAAAATATGCATTTATGAATGCAAATTCATAAATCAGACTTCATTATACTTTTCCTCTGTCTTAGCATACCAACATTCTTATATAACAGCCATACCAAGACACATCTTGAAATTTCCTTTCCTTCCCTCCCTTCCCTTCTCTTTGCTTTCTTCCCCCCCCCCCACCCCACACTTACTTGGAGGTTCGCTACATTGAATTCAATACTACTTCTGAATAAGCCTGAGATAATTGCAAAATTTAAGCAAATAAACTCCTCTCTTCAAAAGCTGACATGCCTAATTTCCCTCACAGAATACTTTGAGAAAGTATTCACAGGAAAACCCACAGAAAAAGGATGGAATGTTAAATATACCATCTTGAACTATTCATACAGAGGTTAGGACACAAATTTTTAAACTGAATATACAAATAAATAATAGAACATTTTCATGGGTTTGCTCCAACCACAAGGAACTAAAAGTGACATATTTCTGACATATTTCCCCAGCATTTCTTTATGCTTTAAAAGAATCATCAGAATCTGCTAGTATTGCAGATAATTTGCAATAGATGGACAGGAGTAATAACTGAAGCTGTAATTCTGATACATTTGTTTAGAAGCAAATCCCATTCAATTCAACAGGATTTTTTTTTTAAATTTGATTTATATGCTGCCCTTCTCCGGAGACTCAGGGCGGTTTACAATGCGTTAAGCAATAGCCTTCATACTTTTGTATATTTATACAAAGTCAGCTTATTGCCCCCACAAACTGGGTCCTCAATTTACCTACCTTAGAAAGGATGGAACGCTGAGTCAACCTTGAGCCTTGGTGAGATTCGAACCTGCAATAATTGCAGGCAGCTGATGTTAATAACAGGGTGCTTTAGACCACTGTACTATCCAAGGCTCTTGGATAGAGATTGTCAAGGGATTGACTTATGAATGGAATTTTTTTTTCTAATGGCTTGCAAATCATTGCTATTCTATGTGATTTTTCCAATAGATCATGTTCTTGTTGTTATTAGCTAAGACTTTAATAGGGTGATCTTAAAGATTTTAAGACTTTAAATGGGGATGGCAGAGTTATAAATGTGCATTCTGCATCTACTCTTCTATCCTGTTATTGTTAGATAGATAGATAGATAGATAGATAGATAGATAGATAGATAGATAGATA
>WNWU01000007.1:7818841-7833952 GCA_012654045.1 Ptyas mucosa | reverse complement strand
GAAGGAAGGAAGGAAGGAAGGAAGGAAGGAAGGAAGGAAGGAAGGAACGGAGGGAGGGAGGGAGGGAGGGAGGGAATATATTTTGGCAAAAAAAAAATGATCTAAATAAACCTTAATTATCAGAATGAAAGCTATCAGCATTTTACAGAAGCCTGGTTCTCCAATGAAACTTGAAAAGTCTTTTCTCAGGAAAGTTACTGGTAAATATGGAATTGAAGTGCACAAGCCAAAACGTGAATTTATAATGAGAAAAGTCAGACTGATGTGAGATTGGGACAGAGGAGAATTGCCAAGGGTCACAGAGATTACCAAAACAGGATTTACAAAGAAAACAACAGAAGGAAGGGCGGGAGGGAGGGAGGGAGGGAGGGAGGGAAGGAGGAATTGAGCTTGTATCATCATTTTTTTGCTTTCTTTTGATACACAGATGTCACATGTCACATTTCATCACATGTTTGGGACAATGATTGTACTTTTTCACCAAAATATTTTTGGATTATTTTTAGACTTCTTAATTTTGACTTTAGGATTTAATAATTATATTTATTATGATTATATAAATTACCGTATATACTCGTGTATAAGCCGACCCGCATATAAGCCGACCCCCCCAATTTTACCCCCAAAAACTGGGAAAACTTGTTGACTTGCGTATAAGCCAGAGGTGGAAAATGCAGCGGCTACTGGTAAATTTCAAAATAAAAAAAGACTGGTCAAAAGTGCGAGGACCTGTCAGAAATCACTTTTTTCAGCCCTCTGGGTAGTCCTTTTCTGCACATGGACTAATCAGAGGGCTGAAAAAGTAATTTTTGACTGGTCCTCGCACTTGTGACCAGTTCTCAAACTTACGACTGTCCTCACATTTTACGTTTTTGCCCTATCTTGTCACCATGGTGAAGAGAAGCAGTTGTGAAATGAGTGACATGGTTTTAAGAACGCTGCACGGGCATAAATGTGAGGATGGTCATAAGTGTGAGGACCAGTCAGAAGTGCGAGGACCTGTCAGAAATTACTTTTTTCAGCCCTCTGGGTAGTTCTTTTGTGCATATGGACTACTCAGAGGGCTGAAAAAGTAATTTTTGACTGGTCCTCGCACTTCTGACCAGTCCTCGAACTTACGACTGTCCGCACATTTTATGTTTTTGCCCTATCTTGTCACCATGGTGAAGAGAAGCAGTTGTGAAATGAGTGACATGGTTTTAAGAATGCTGCACGGGCATAAATGTGAGGATGGTCATAAGTGTGAGGACCAGTCAGAAGTTCGAGGACTGGTCACAAGTGTGAGGACCAGTCAAAAATAACTTTTTCAGCCCTCTGAGTAGTCCATGTGCATAAAAGGACTACTCAAAGGGCTGAAAAAAGTGATTTCTGACAGGTCCTCGCACTTTTGACCCGTCTTCGCACTTATGACTGGTCATCATTTATGCCCATTGTAGCATTCTTAAAAACGGTGTCACTCATTTCACAACTGCTTCTCTTCACCATGGTGACAAGATAGGGCCAAAACGTAAAATGTGAGGACAGTCGTAAGTTCGAGGACTGGTCACAAGTGCGAGGACCAGTCAAAAATAACTTTTTCAGCCCTCTGAGTAGTCCATGTGCATAAAAGGAGTCCATGTGCATAAAAGGAGAGGGAGGAAGAGAGGAGGAGAAGAAGAAAGGAAGAGGAAGGAGGGAGGAGAAGGAGGGGGGGAAGACAAAGTAAGAAGGAAAGAAAAGAGGTGGTAGGTTTGAGGAGAAAGATTGTTGTACAATAAAAAAGATGAAAGGGAAGAAAACCAACCCCAAACACGTATAAAGGTATTAAGATAAAGAATGAATTGTTAAACTTTAAAGAATAAAAGAGAACAAATATGAATAAATAGCAATAATTAGAAACACACATACAAACATACAATGTATTTTCTTTGAACAGAATATTTGGCCGGTTCACAAATTTAAACAGTGTTTAGTCATTTCACTGAAATTTACAATTTCTATATTTCCTTTTTGCCATATTTATTCCTCATCTATTTTTTAAAAAACCAATATTACCCTTCATCCTCATCTCTAATCTTAATCAAATTCAATTTTTCACTTCTATTCTATATTATACCCCTTCCCATTGTCATCTATTTTTATATCAATCCTCACATTGCTTAATTATGTAATATTACAGTTGTTCAATACAAATTCAACATTTTAATATAAATCAATTAGTTATATAACTATCTTTTTTGTATATTAATCAATATGAACATGAATATTCCAATTATTTCCATGCAATCCAATTTCTTAAAAATCAATTAATTATATTTACCAATAATAATAAACCAAATAATTTCCCCCAATATTCTTCCAAACCACAACTTAACCATTTCTGCTTTCAACACAATATACAATTAATAATATCTCAATTATTACAATTCCCTATTTAAATAGAGCTTTTTTTTCTTTTGTGTTTTAAAATCTTGAACTCCCCTCTTTTGCCATTTGCCATAAATTTCCCATTGTTCGCACCAACCTTTTTTGATGAGGAAAAAGAAATCTGCCTTAGCAAACAGCAAAGCCAACAAGCTGTTTTACTTTTGCTTTTGGTTTCAGCAGAAGGAGAAAAAAAATGTGCTCTTTGCAGCAGGCACCTTTTTGTAGCCGGCACCGATCTTCTCATTTGTTTTCTTTTAACCCTGATCAGCTGTAGGGGGGGCCTTTGAAGCCCCAGGGCAAGAATTTAAAGTTTTTTTTTCCCTCTAGCCATCAGCTGGAACTCAGGAGGCAGTCCCAATAGATTGGGAGTGGGCGGGGTAAGCAAACCCCGTTCTCCTGCTGTTTCCTAGCTTGCAGGAAAAAAGTCATTTTTTTCGTGACCCGCATATAAGCCGAGGGGGCGTTTTTCAGCCTGAAAAATGGGCTGAAAAACTCGGCTTATACGCGAGTATATATGGTATGTATCTTTATTATTATTATTAGAAACATATTTTATATTTGTGTATGTTTAGTTTAAATTGAAAATAAGATTTTATTTTATTATATAATTGTAGCATTATTTTGATTTTGGTTTTGGTTTAATTTATATATTTCTAAGTTTTTCCTTTGGAGAAACAGGTTAGTTTGTTATATATTTGTATTTGTACTGAAGAAAGTCAGAAGTCACTTCTTTTGCATTTCTTTTTTCCATCTTTTTCCCAGTCATTTTTAAATTGCAATTCAAAGTGCTGGTTGTCACCTTTAAAGCCCTTCATGGCTTGGGACCAGGTTATCTGAGGGACCGTTTCTTGCTGGTCACATTTACCCAACCCATTAGAGCAGGGAGGCAGAGAATGTTGTGGGTCCCATCCCCTAGGGAGATACACCTGGTGGGACCCAGAAGAAGGGCCTTCTCCGTGGTGGTTCCCTCTCTCTGGAACATCATTCCCCAAGAGATTAGAATGTCCCCCTCTCTAACATTCTTCCAGAAAGCGCTGAACAGTGGTGGGTTCTAACTGGCTTTACTACTGGTTCTCTTTGTGCACACGCTTTGCGCGCAATCGCCTCTTCGGTCGCGCACTTGCGAATCTGCCCAGCTGAGGTGCGGCAATCTGCTCTGCTGCACCTCTCAGCTGGGTGAAAAAAGAAGAAATATAAGGTCGGAATAATGCGGGGGTGGGCGGGAAAGCCCAGCTCCCGAAGAAAGAGAACAGGTTCGGTGACATAATAGCATCACTGTTACCGGCTCGGCTGAACTGGGCCGAACCGGTAGGAACCCACCACTGGCGCTGAAGACCTGGTTCTGCCAGTGGGCCTGGGAAACCTAGAGTGGGATGGAGCCCATTAAATGGCTCATGTGATGTGCTGTTCCTGGAACGGGAGATGGGGGGTGGGACATGATTTTATTATAGTATAGTATAGTATAGTATAGTATAGTATAGTATAGTATAGTATAGTATAGTATAGTATAGTAATTTATTTGTAATTCTTTTTTATTAGTTTTATTGCTTTAAATGAGGTTTTTATATTTTATAAGCTTCCTTCAGTCTCCATGTGCGAATGTGGCAATATAAATTCAATAATAAATAAATAAATAAATAAATAAACAAACAAACAAACAAACAAACAAACAAATAAAACTTTCTTTTTTTCTCTCTTGATCTCCTTCTCCTGATTATTTTTTTTTTGTTAATTTTGCATTTTATCTTTTTTTGAAATTTAATAAAGTTAGTTAAAAATATTCAAGGCTTTTCTAGTTAGAAATTCTTTCAGCATCAGGGAACTTTCCATCTAAGAAACCAGACTATTCGAATGACCAATCAACAAGAGAACCAATCAGCTGCTCAGAATTTAAATATAGCTCGAAACGAACAACCACTCAACAACCAACTGCCCCTGCTGGAATACAAGACATTTATAAGATAAGGAGAATAGGACAAGAAAATTCTGTTGATGAAGTTACCTAGTCTGGTAATGAAACGTTCAGGAATTAAATTGAAGCAAACTTGGAGAACAAACCACCAATAAAAACTATCAATTATATGTAACCCTATTCTTAAAAATGTGAGGTGAAAACAAAAGTTCTTAGTTGGATGACTTTTTGAATGATGGACTTTTTGGCAGCTGTCAACCAGACTTCCAGACTTATTCAAACATATCATTTAATGTTTTAAGTACACACTTTGTAATTAATTTCATAATTTAAAAAATAATAAAGAACAAAGGATTTAGCCTAGCTTTATATATTTCTCCTTAGGAAAAAAAGTCATAGGCCCTGGTATAGAATGATCAAAATGTGATGCTTAATGGTCTTGAATGAATGAACTGTGATGGAGAAGGAGTAGATATTAATGAAGTTCCAGAATAAGGAACTTTTTGTCTCAAATATACAAAACCACAAGGTTTTTAAAGCAATCCCCGGAATGCATGTTGAAACAAGATTGTATACTTCTCATACAAGTGCTGTGCTGGGGTTATGCCAAGTGAATGATTTTTCCTTTTTATGGAACAAAAGAAAGAGTTCACAAACTTGTCAGGCAGTTTTGTTACCATGTAGTTGCCAAATGGAGACACCTGCAGTTACAAACATTAAACAAAGATTAACTCATACCTAAGCATGGGGGCTATTTACAAACATAGAAAATAGTATGATGAATGTTTTAGGGTAGATTAGTAGCTGCATCAACTTTATGCTTCTTCTTTTCAAGCAAGAGGCTTAAGTCTCTCTATTTCAAAATCATATTCACTTGCATAATATGTCTTGTGAGCAACTTACATCTGCATATCCAGCTTGTCTTCTGGCATCTGTGATTTTTCTCACCCACTTAATCCCAGTATAAATTCTAAATCAGCCTACTCACCTTGTTGCTGAAATGAGCTAGATCTAATGAAACTTTATACCTATAGTAACATTTGTTAGGCTGATGGTTCTGTCTTGCACTTTCTAGATATTATATTGGACAAACATTCGACCTTTGCACAGAAGAATCAGTGAATATATCCAACATCAGAACTCAAAGACAAAGTAAACATTGGAATATTTAAACCTTTAAGAATAGCCCATTCACAAATTTCAAAGTAGCCATCTTGGAAGAAAGAAACATTGCCAGTATGGCTAATCAAGAAATACATCAAAAAAATTCAAAAATATGTCCTCTCTGAAGGTCTTAACAAGCATATTCAAATTGTTAACTGATGTGGTACTTGCAATCTGACTCATATTTAACTTGCATGATCATGATTATTTTGTCTTCTGTACTCCATTCCTTTAAGACAGCCTCCTCTTGCTCCAGTCTAAATCTTATATCAGTTTAGCTACTTCATTGCACCTAATGATGTGAGGCGTTGCTCACAAAATCTATGCTTTTACATAAACCGTATAATCAAAAAATGGTGCTACCAGACTCTTCCTATTATGTTGGTTTTGGAAAGAACAGAAAGATGACGCAAAGAAAGAAAATCAGTAGTGATGTCACATGCCAATATTGCCTCCACTTTTCCTAATAGGCTATCTTGGCCTTTCTAAGTACATCAAGTTGGGTAGGGCAAAGTAAGATTCAGAGAACTAACAATAAATTTGGATGCATACATTTCTGTTCCATAAGGGTAAGGGGGCACTCTAGGAGGGAGACTATAAAACTCATACTTTGTTGTATAGCATGGTACAATTTTTTTGCACTAGCTGTAGATGAATATAGTGGTGTTGAATTTTCCATGAATTTCATCTTAAAATGCTTGGAATTTGAATTCTACAGATTTTTTTTTATTTAAATACAGACTTGGTGAACAATGACCAATGTTGGTGTTGGTTTGATTCACAAGGCCATATCCCTTGAGCAGTGGGGATATCCCAAAGGCATATCAATTCACCACTTTGAGAAGGCAGTTATAAAGCAATCCTGGGTTGAAGAAAACAATAGAAAATAGGTGTCAGGGAGTTGATTGATCCCATCCTGGCTCTGGGATAATCACACCCTGGTTTAGAGGTTTGGACCGAGGCTTTTCCTCGAATGTATACATTAAGAAAATAAAACCCGAAGAATTTCTAAGAGAAAACTCATTTTTATTGTAAAAGTAAAAAAAAAATAAAGATAACTCTTACTATCTAATTAATTGGCTACATCTTGCCGGCGTTCCTGCCTGACCTCTTGGCAGGAGAACAAAAAAGGTAAGAAGGAGTGATAATGGAGGCTAGAAAGGAATGCACGCTTGCGCACTTAATACTGATAACAAAACTTGGCAAAACTACAGTAAGCCTATTAGACCAAAAATGACAGCTCAGCTGGGAAATACAAGAACGCAGTGACAATCCCCTTCTTTGCCAGTTGAGCGAACATCAGGTACATCATCACATAAGGCACATCTTCTTACGCAGATACTCGTGTTGAGCTGCTGGGAGTGGCTTGTTGAGGATATCTGCAATCTGATCATGTGTAGATACATATTGCATTTTAACAAAACCTTTTTTCACCAATTGTTTTATGTTCTGATAACGGATGTCAATGTTTCTGGACCTAGAACCTGTGAAATGTGATTCAGAAATATAAACCACTGATTCATTGTCTTCCATCACGGTGATTGGTCGGATTGGACGTGTCCAGATATCTGTGACCAAAGCATCAAACCAAGTTAGAGAATTACATGCATCTGAAACACAAGCATATTCAGCTTCAGTAGATGAACAAGAAACAAAATTCTGTTTACGCACTTGCCAATAAACAGGACATCCATTCAAGAACATCATATAACCTGAAGTACTTTTGCGTGATTTCTTATCACTCACCCAATCAGAATCTGCATAACAACATAACTCTGCATAATCAGTATGTGTTGGTTCTAACAATAACTTCATGTGTTTTGTGTGCTTTAGGTATCTCAATAATTTCTTAACGCATGTCCAATGAAACTGTTTTGCCTTACCTACATGTCGTGACAAGAGATTAACACCAAGTGCAATGTCGGGTCTGGTCCAACTACTAATGTACAACAGTGACCCAATGACTGAACGATAAAGTGTTTGATCCTCGAACTCAGGACTCGGTTCTTGTGTCAAGTTGTGAAAATCTGTTTGCATGGGTGTCTTTGTTGTGTTAGCATCCTTCATGTTGCAATGATGCAAAATTTGCTCAATTTTATCTTCTTGTGAAAGACTAAACCCCTTCTGTGTTTTGTCAATCTGAACACCTAAATAAGTGCTAATATGACCTAAAGATTTCAATGTGAAGTATCTCTGCAAAGCTTTGGCAAAACTTTCACTCATCTGCTTATTTGGACCAATATAAACAATGTCATCAACATAAACAAGAACTATTTCATATGCATTGTTAGATCTTTTTGTGAACACGCACTCATCGGTTTCGGACTTAATAAAGCCCATTGAATTTAGTTTGTCAGTAAGACATAAATACCACATTAAATCAGATTGTTTCAGACCATAAAGACTTTTTTGTAGAAACCAGGTATCCCCTTCTTGCTGTCGGAATCCTGGAGGACCTCTCACGTAGATCTCTTCATCTAGGTCAGCATGTAGATAAGCCGTGTCCACGTCAAACTGGAAAACTTCTAAACCAAGGATAGTTGCAGTTGCTAAAGCAATTTTTACACTCTCAGTTCTGACTGTCGGTGAGTAGGTATTTGTGTAGTCCTCAGGATAACGTTGAGCGAAACCCTGAGCTACAAGTCTGGCCTTGTACAATGACTCACCATTTGGTTTCTTTTTGATTCTGTAGACCCATCGAGTGCCAATGATTCTTTTGTTTGCTGGAGGTTTTGCAGGTGTGAATACCTTAAGTTTCTTTAGACTGTCCATTTCAGCCTGCATTGCCTCATACCACTTCTCTTGCTCTGAATCAGGAAGATACTTGATTTGTGTGAACGTATCAGGTGGAAGTGTAACAATATTTTGGTAAAGAGTTTGGCTTTTTAAATCCTCTGGTTTGAAATGCATTTACTATGAGAATACAAAACATAGGTTTGGAGATTCAGCATGAGCTCAAATGTTGACTTTTGAGTGAAAAGCGTTTTATCTGCTTATAATTAATACTGTTGGATAAATTTTCTGCATGCGCCTCCTTAAGATCCAGCCATACATATAATTAAGAGTGATGGAATGAAGAAGCACATTAAATTAATTAATGGTTACAATTGGATGGAAAATGGCTTTTATCTAAAGATCAGCTTCACCAGATCAGGTGATATTATTCTCCCACTCCCCCAACATTTTATGAAACACAAATCCCATTATTTTGATTTTGCTATTTTTCCATAATTTGATGGTGCTTTCTATATTTAGGCTTTCTTTCTAAACCCTAGAAACCTTTCTAAATGAACAAAAATTGCCAGTTGTTTAAAATAGAAGGTGCTTAAAAAATTAATGCAATACAGCACTTGTGAAATATGAATATATATGAGATGTTGAATGTCTCATTCACTGATCCAAGATTATAACAAGAACAGGAAAATGACAGCAAATTATTTGTCCTTCTGTTTCTGTTTCCCTAATGAAAAACAAAATAGCTATGAAACATTGATTATCCACATAATGAGAAGAAGGAAACTCAGAAGGAACAAAATTGTCTTTAAAAAGCATGCTACTGGTGCATATGACCAATGTCGGGTTTCCATACTAGTAGCAAACCCCACTCGCTATATCTTTGCCTTGTGTCACTAATCCAACATAGTGCAAGAGTACGAAACATGCAACATGCCATACCTGTTTAAGAAATTATGAGAGTGGAGCCAAAGTCATAGCAGAGCATATAGTGTCACTTACTAGCTTTTGTGTAATTTACTTTGCACAATTCTGAGCCCCTCAGTGAAGTGAAGCTTTACATATCTTCAGTTCATTGTTAGAAGGATTATAATTTGAATTCCCCTTTATTGGAACTCCACTTTAACCGAGAATATTTCTCCAGTTAATTAGGAACATGAATGATTTGGTATAGCTGGTAGATGCTTCACGTTGCCCAAGTCCTTAGTATTAACAGACACACTGTAATTTCTGCCAGAAAAATCTTTCCGAGATGACTTTCATACCTAATATCCCTTTTGTGCATTAGTGAAATGCTATGCAAGAAAGGTCTTGTATACCAGGGTTTGTATTCATCTTGCTTTATCAGCACAGACTTACATGCTGAAGGAGAAAATCTCTGGAGGAGCAGAAAGATTTAAGAAACTGAATACAGTGATAAAATGTGCATAGACAGCATTCTATAAAATGTCATTACTTTTAATAAAAACGACAGAGGATCCTTATTTAGAATGCATTGGTTCTTCACCAGAAATCAGGCCAGATAATTTGGAAAGTCACAATCTCAGGAAAAAGATTCATGTGTATAATTCAAGACCAAAAAATTCTTACAAAGAATAGATATATGCAGCCCTTCCAATATTATTGGACTACAATTGACAGCATCCCTCATTATTGATCATATTGGTCTGAGAGTATGAAACCTCTTGCACAGAGACATAGCATCCATAATAATAGCTGGACCCCTGTTTTGCATGAAAGAGCTGATCCAAATATTTCAAGGTGTAGCAAGGAAATTTTTCTTTCTTTAATATATAATGTTAGAAAGCTGTTATCAGAACATGTGATTTTTTTTAATTGCCTGTTCTTTATTATGTTATCTTTTTATTTTTCTTATTTAAGTAAAAAGCAGCAAGAGAAACAATAAAGGGGGGTAATGTGTAATTACATGCAAAGTAATTTAATCCCTAACCCAGTGATGACAAAACATTTTAGCACCGAGTGCAGAAAAGGGAGCGCAAGTGTGCGTGAGCGACACCAAGTGCCGAAAAGGAAGCACATTGCACACACGCACGTGCTTATCAGGGCTGTAACCCGGAAGAGGAGCTGCCCAGGGGGCTTGCGCGCACCAGATAAGGTACTTCTAGTTTCCGGCACACACATGCGTGCTGGCCAGCAAGTCTTCCGGTTACTGCCGTGCATGCGCACACGCCAGTCAGCTGGCTGACGCTCATGCTCACACTGAAACATGGAAGACCATCTCTTCCGGTTTCCAGCACTGCAGCACGCACAAAGGCCAGCTGATCATTGCGTGCGCATGTGCACCAGAAACCCAGAAGAGGAATGGGTGACACTGCGTGTGCCAGGCAACATGGCTCAGCATGTCATTTTGGGCACGTGTGCCATAGGTTCGCCATCACAGCCCTAACCCATCTAAATTGTCATTTATCATTTTTAAATTGCTATTATTATTGCTATTGTATAAACTTTTTTTCCCATAAGGTGGCATGGTAGGTGAGAAAAAAAATCCCCAAAGTGAGATGGATTTAAAAAAAAAAATAGAAAAAAATTGTCTATAGGAAAAAAAAATTCAAGCAGCCTCTGTCTTTTATTCTATTTTCCCTCCCTTCCCCCCCCCCCCCGGTCCCGGAATTGCTAAAAACCAATGAAGTATTTTTATACTGTGCTTTAGAGAACCAGTTCGGTTCAGTGGTTAACACATGGGACTAAGCACTGAAAGACTGTGAGTTCTAGTCCAACCTTAGGCACAAAGCCTTGGACCAATCACCTTAATCCTAGGAAAGAAATAATGACAAAAACCACTTTTGAAGAAACCTTACCAAGAAAACTGGAGAGATTTGTCCAGACTGTCTCCAAGATCCAGGCATGACTGAGTGGAAGAAACAAAAACTAAACTTTAACTTTTGCCAACTATATTAATTTCTGTGTAAATCATTTCATTGTTTTAATCAGTTTCACTTTTGCTTTGAAAGCCATGTTCTCAGGGTTACAATTTGCTTTGCTTTGTGATACGTTGTATATAAGGGGGCCATTCTACTTGAATTTGGTGAAATCTCTGTTATGAATATATAGAATTATTTTTCCCCTGTTGCATGTTTTCTGATTTTGGTCTTAATATCTTGTTTGTCAACAAGGTTTTCTTTTAACTTATTCACTCATTCAGTCATTTGACTTCAATAG
Organism: Ptyas mucosa; assembly: GCA_012654045.1. Taxonomy (NCBI): domain Eukaryota; kingdom Metazoa; phylum Chordata; class Lepidosauria; order Squamata; family Colubridae; genus Ptyas; species Ptyas mucosa. Next base: position 7,822,557 of record WNWU01000007.1, on the reverse strand, counting down.
CTGTTCATCTTAAAAGATTCTGGGCAGTTCATAACAACAGTAAAAATAACACAATAAAATAAAAGCAAAAACTGGTGCTTCAACCATTCTCTGATGACCACCATCCTTCAGGCTCCCACCTCACTCCATTCCAGTGCTTAGGAGATCTTGTTTTATCTCTTTCCAGAATTTGTTTTTGTTTTGGAATATTTCTTTATTGTACCCTATACAAATAAAATCCTAAATAATTGCTTATTTGTTCCCTATAACTATCATTAGGTGTTGTACCTTATGTTTCTTGATGAATGTATCTTTCCTTTTATGTACACTGAAGGCGTATGCACCAAGACAAATTCCCTGTGTGTCCAATCACACTTGGCCAATAAATTATTCTATTCTATTCTATTCTATTCTATTCTATTCTATTCTATTCTATTCTATTCTATTCTAAATATTTCACTAGATCTTTTGCTATCTCATAATCAGTTTCTTTATTCACAGTTTGCTTCTTCAAGAGTTATTACATTATTTGTCCAGAAAGTCAGCCAAAATCTTTGCTTACTTTGATCAACTACCATCTAGAGTTCTGTGGTTGCATAATTGTTATTAGTGCATCATCTGCAAAATATTTCATCTTCTTTATACTTTATAGTTTATATATTCTTTATAGGAATATTCCTCCTATTAATGTTGATCCCAATTACCTTTTTATCTTTTCAGATCTTGTTGGCCAAAACTTCTAGAGCAAGTACAAATAATGAAGGGCAAAGTGGACACCCTTCTCTTGTTACTTTGTTAGCTGAAAATTTTATAAGAAGTATTCCATTCTGTATAAGTTAGCTTTTAAACAGGCTCTCCCCACAGGTTGGCAGAGTGATGCATTGTTGAGATGGTTCTCCTATGTAAAATATCCATCACTTTATTCTTGCCTTATTTTAATTGTAATATTATTTTTTAGAATTGCTGATTATTTTATTGATTCACAATAAAATAAATTCACCTTTTGTGAGATGGATGGCCATATTAATATAATGAATGACATAAATAAATAACAGCTGTGCCAATATGCCCACACAATTCTTCGGAAGGAAGAAAAAGCCCAAGGACAACATATATATTTTCCTAGAGAAAAAAATATTTTTTACAAAACTCCAGAATGTATAGTTGCATCAAAAAACAGGTTGCCCGATGCAAACTATTTGGCAAGTGGAAAACAGAACTAATGATAGCAGTGAATTTTCAACCCACATGGCTCACATACTGTATAGATCTTATCCTCAACAGCAACTGACATGACTAAAGGGATAAAAGGTACTCTATGTATTTGTGTATATGAAAGCTTTTATTAATATAAGTTTTCCTCTATCGAAATCTAGTGGGGAAATGTTCTCAGATATTGTTTCCTTTTGGGATTTTAGAACAAATTGCAAATGGTTGAAATTTGAAATTACATTATTGTTTTAATTAATCTCTCCCAATTATCTATGGTAAAGCCTGTTGTGACTTTCAAGTACTGAAGAGTTTCGCAAATGAAACTCTCCTTCACCTTCAAACAAATCCCATAAGCTATTTTAACCCTTCAGAAGATCCCTTTTAAATCTGATTAAGAAGCTTTCATTCATCAAGCTTTGGATGAGTAGCTTGTATATCACAACAACTCCTAACTTCTTGGTTTTGCTTGTTTTACAAACCTAGATATGCTGAGATCTTGTCATTTCCATTTTGAAGTGGAATCATGTGAACAGATGCATCATTACATGACACTCTTAACACTTCCTGGGGGATACTTCAAATGTATTCTTTTTTGGTACGCACAGCTGTACGCTTAACTTATTAAACTTGTTTGTTTAGACATGTGCAGGATTTCAGCTGCAGTAATTCATCAAAAAGCTCTCCAATTCTTTTATATATGTTTTCACGTTTTCCTCACCCTACTAGCTCCCAAAGTCAGAAATGCTTTTAGAATAGTTGTAAATTATTTCTCTTTTTAAAATTCATTTTACCAATTTAGTTCTTTGCCAACATAAATGTTTTAAGGTTAAATGCACACAAAAAAAACAAACCATTATTACCATAGTAGCGACAAATACAGCAATGTCCTAGAAAATAACATCTTATGATATCACATTTTCAAAAATTCAATTATATTGTGTTATTGTACCATTCCCATTATGTTTTTCAAAAGTTCAGTAAACATTTTAAAATTATTTCAGAACATTAGCATCTCTAATAAATATAAACATATAGTAAGCTTTAAAAGATTGGGCCAGGTGTTATTTTCTTGTCATTAGAAGATCATAGAATAAGTTGCAGATAAATGTCCTTAGGGGAAAAATTCTATATCAGACCCAGTGTAGTGCAACAATTCAATGTGCTTGTTTGGGACCAGAAAACCCAGGTTCAAACAGTGTCTCCCACCTATCCCAAAATATAAACATAGGTGACTTTAGACTAACCAAAATATCAATCTACTCTAACCTAATATTTCTACCCAATTTCTTAAATCAGAATATTCCAAGTGTGAAATGAGAAAATATACACTAGTTTGAAGAAGAGTCAATGATGGGAGATCCTGAAGGACTTTTTCCAAGTTGATCTAAATGTGTAATCCGATTGATATTTCCAGTAACTAGATCATCCTTCAAATACTCAGGTCCAAAGTTGTCTTTAAATATTAAATCTAAGTAATCCTATTGCTTGGAAATGGATTAAGAGCCACTGAGCCTTGTAAACATCAATGGCATATTCCTCAGTAGAAAAAGCAAAAGGTCATTTTTTTTTAAGTTCCACTGTGATCAAACCTGTAGTGATCTATATTAATGCATTGCTCAAGTCTGTGTCAACTTTTTCTTTTCTATGGAATACTGACAACAACTCAGGATTAAAAATGGGTGGAGAGAGACAAGGAGAGAGAGAAAGAGAGAGATTTGACAAGCCCATAGTAAACTTTTCCAAATACTAACAAATAATGAAATAGGTGTGAATCTCATCACAAAGGTTTACTTAAGAATAACTGCCTGGTGTGTAAATATCTGCCTTACTTGTTTCACTTAAAAAATATCTGGTCAAAAATATTTTCTATACATTTTTATAAAATTTTAGTCAGGTGTTATTTTGCTTGTTCGACTGGTAAATATCATAGCTGCTAACCTTTCAAGATTAAAGAACAGGTTGTGATTTAACATTATGCTGCATTAATAATAATGGGTTTTTGAATGGTCATTTCCAATTTATCTTCAGAGGCAACCCCAATTTAACCTGTCACTGTGATCTAATCTAGAAGTTAGCCAGCTATGTGCTGGAATATGAGTAAATGACATCAATGCCTTCAGCTTCTCAGGATGCATAAAGGAAATGGGAAATTGAAGCAATTGAAATGCAAAAGAGATTGTAATTCCAACTTTGGTAGAGCTACTGTACCTAATACAGTTCTTAAGCTGCATTCCTTCAGGCTCAGTGATACATAAGTAAGCATTGCAAAACACAGTTGTAAATTGAAATGTGAACCAGTGTAATTGGATATGAACTCTCATTTCTGCACACACATCTGCAAACATGTGATAATCAGAAATAGAACTGTTTTGTGTACTTTATTAGTTATTTTTTCCCTTTTTTCCTTGGTACAGAGCAGCGTTAAATTCAAACAGTGGCTGAAGCAATATTTGCATTGTAATAGAAGGAAGGAAGGAAGGAAGGAAGGAAGGAAGGAAGGAAGGAAGGAAGGAAGGAAGGAAGGA
>WNWU01000007.1:7783216-7818831 GCA_012654045.1 Ptyas mucosa | reverse complement strand
GGAAGGAAGGAAGGAAGGAAGGAAGGAAGGAAGGAAGGAAGGAAGGAGGCTATTTGGCTACTGGCTTTAATGTAAATGGAAATGTAATTTTAAGGAATGTATATCTGAGAATAACTTGCACTGAACAATAGAAAATTCAGATCTGAGATGAAGAGTTTTGAATTGGTGCCTTTGCTTAGTTCTGAATTAGGAAGGCAGAAAACAGCTGATACCCTTATTTTTAGAACGAATGAATGGATGGATGGGTAAATGTATTACAAGTCAGATCACTGAACCATTAAGCATATCAAAATAAAAGCAATAAAATAAAATATAGTGAAATGAGTAAGAACAATTTAGCACTCTACACACTAAAGCCATTAATCTATTTCAAATTATATTTTGCCCCATACTGATTATTAGAGTATCTCACAATAAGAAAAAAAACAATTAAAATACATTTAGAACAATTAAGAGAAAAATTGCCTTAAGGATCCAGAAGGCAAAACAGCAGATAGCAGGAAGCACAGAGACACAATATGCTTCAATACAGCTTCAAAAGGGCTGAAGGTGATTATCAAGAAATAAACACAATCTTCTTTTCTTTCACTTTAATGCTATCAATTTGCCTTCAGGAAAAGAGTTAAGCACAGTTCAAAACTATGAGAAAAGCGTATGGTACAAAAATTGATCACCATATGATTCCTGCGCATTCCTAAACAGTCTTTCTTTCTTTTTTCTTTTCTTTCTTTCTTTCTTTCTTTCTTTCTTTCTTTCTTTCTTTCTTTCTTTCTTTCTTTCTTTCCTTCCTTCCTTCCTTCCTTCCTTCCTTCCTTCCTTCCTTCTTTCTTTCTTTCTTTCTTTCTTTCTTTCTTCCTTTCTTTCTCTCTTTCTCTCTCTCTCTCTCTTTCTTTTTTTCCAAAGCAAAGGAATGCTAAAACCCTTTCTTTTTCTGCTATTAGGATGGGTTGACTGGATAAATTGAAGCTGTGAAGTCCTGATGTGGGTTCAAGAGAAATATCTCATGAATTTTGGTAATAGTAAAATATGTGAATTGCCTACATCATAGCACGAATGTCAGCAATAAAAACTATCTGCTCTCCCCCCCCCTTTTTTTTTAGTTTCCTGCTCCAAAAAGAACAGGAGGAAGAAGAAAAAGGTTAGCTGGATAACAAATAGTAGAATTAAGGAATATGTATATATGTAAGTACTGTATTAATATATATGTACACATATACACACACACACATTACATAGTTATATGAAAAGGTAAGCATTAAAAAGTGCTGATTAGTTGTCATTTGCAAATGTCTCAGTAATAATGTTGCAAATGAGGCAGATTTTCTGGCTCTTAGCATAAAGACCATTTACTTGAAAAGCTGACAGAATATAATGAAATACCAAATCTTGTGACCCTGAAATAGGGCAAACGTAGAATGATATATGCATCTCATTCCAGAACATCCTGCAATGCTGTCACTGTATTACTTCTATAGCCACCCAAACATTATCTGCCTTTCACCTTCTACCTTCTTCTGTTTCCTTCCGCATATTTCAGAATTTTCCATTGAATTTTCAGAACCATAGATTAAAGATTAAACTAAACTCACTTATACAGATTCCGCTAATAGGTTCTCACATGCAAAATCGACACAGTGTCACTGATAAGTCATTCTTTTTTATTTGTCATTACCAAGTTGTTATTTAGTTGTCATGATTATGACAGTGAAATTTATTTGTGTTGGCTGCTCTGCAAATCTTCAAAGGCAGAAAAAGCTTGTATGGTACCTTTGGAAGGAAGCAGCCAAAGGTCCTGTCACGTCGATCCCTGGTGTTTGCAGAATAGTTTTAATAAGTTCCTTTCTTGGACCATGCAGTTTACTACTTAACTTCCCAAGACCATTTTGAAGTAGATAATGTTACCTAGTTAGCTATCCAAGTTGAGTCTGGGAATGTGCATAGTTCAGTTAAAAAAAAGAAATGTTAAACTGGCATCAAAAACTCTATGTAAGACCTTGTGAATGTAATACCTTGTATTCATCAATATGGCAGCATCTGTAGTTACTACAAGTTTATATATGTGCCCTGCTATAAAATACATCATTTTGAAGGACTTTTCAGCTTTTTATCTTATAATTCCCTTATGAAATATATAAAACATATAACTGGTGATTCAGCTTTAAATATAGCTTTCTAAACCTACAAATATGTTCTGAGAAGAATTCAGATGTCAGAATGAACCTAGAAAGACTTTCAGTGGTCAAAGATCTTTGCATGCCTGTGCTAATCAATAACACTTCAAACATTTCATTTTTTAAAAAGTTATTGCTTTGATAGATGTGTTTCTGTGTGCATGCATGTGTGCTGATGATTTAAAATCAGGATTGTGGGGAAATGATTTATTGCTCTTACATTCGGAATAAAAAGCTAGGCTTCAGGTTCCCTGAGGCCACATGCTTAATAATAGTTAATAGCGCATGCTACCTTCAATGGGCAGTAAAAATTGTTCTATATCATTGATTTTAATGTAGTATTATGATTTGTTGGCCTCAAATGTTAAAATGTATGGTTTGTGGGCTTTTGCTGATTTCTTTTTAGTTTTATATTTGTACTAGGAAATAAATAAAAGAGCAAAGACCTGTAACAAGTCTCACAACTGCACGAGTTGGTAAGGAAAGGCTACCTTAAATCTTCTTTGCCATTAAGCAAAGAGAAAGTCTGATCCATGTTTAAAGTGATGAACATGTGCTGGTTTTACTGCCTTATCTTCTATGATTGAGAGATGACCACCTGATTCTTAGCTTTCTAAGCACTCAGTATATAATCTAAACTAAATATTTAATGAGCTATTTCCCTTGATCTTTGGATCCTAAAACCTTACTACTATATCTAGAAAAATCTGATTAATATCTGGGTTCTTCTGGATAATCACCAATGACTCTACTCAAGATCACTTATTTGCACAGATTAATGCTAAGTCTGAATATTATTTAATGGACATTGTAGGAGGAAAGTCATGTGAGCTTATGATAATTTAAAAAAAATCAGAAATAGCACCTTTTAAGATGAACAAATGTTACTATAAAGCTTTAGTTTTCATGAATCTAGGAGCACAAGGTTCAGTATGTCTTTCTTCAAAATTCTCTTTTGTTTCTATATACTTTTATAGATGCCAAAGTACCTTTACTGTCATATTGTAGATGATGAAATTGTACAATAACTAGTTATTTTGTGGCAAAGATGGTAAATTTGTCCTTGGTCTGAAGAGCACTTGTAGCTATCAAAAAGAAGTAAATGGTTTATTATGCTAGGCATATGCTGCAATGAGACATCATTATCATTTATCTTCCTAATTTGATATTCTAGTGAGTTCAAATGCATTTTTTTCATGAGCTATTCTAATGAAAGTAGAACAATACTTCAATTACAAGATACTCAGGTACATGCAATATATCTGTACAGCATATGCTATAGGTATTAACCTAGGTCAATTGGCAATCCAGCACATTATTTCTTCTACATGGAGACACTTAAAGGTTGTCCATATGTATTTATCTCTTAACCTCAGAAATGGGATTATTTTTAGTTCATTGCCATTTCCATCTTAATGAAAGCAAGCTTGATTGTCATCTTTTGCATGGCAATATGGAATTCAAAATGATAAATCCATTTTCTCAGTTTTCACCATTTTAATTTTGAAAATATTAAGGCTCTTGTTTGCTCAGCTGCAGTGACTGAAAGCATTGGGCTTTCATAAGTCTTCTCTTAAACTTGTCATGTTATTTCTTTCCCATTAATGTAAGAATTTAAAGTCAATCCTGTTGATTGTTGAACAATCATGTTGAACAAAATGGACCTGCAACTCTTCCCAGATTTATCTCAGTTATTACTGAGAAAAGGTCTGAATTAAAAAGTCCTTTAACTATATCACATCTTTCATAGATGACCAAGTGGAGAAATCATTTGGATTTCAGATAAGATTAGGAGTGACATGCAGTGACAATAACCAAACATTTACCAGCTATTGGCTGGTAGTTAACTTGTCCTCATTTTACAATTCTGCAGTAGAAATCACTGTATGTGTCCCAGTTATAAATTATTGGAAGACCAACCTCAAAATAGGCATTGGCAAGGAAATAGAATTGGCTAGGGAACACTCTGAGTTCCGCTTATTGTCCTGAAATTGTTCCAAAAGTTATCATGCACTTTCAGTCATTTTCCGTAAAGTGGTGGAAAAAATGTGCCCTTCTCTGTGAACAGAAGTAATTATGTAGTGTATTGTTAGCAACTATATTAATATAAATCTAAATTTGGAATAGAAATGGAATTAGTTACTTTTAATATCAAAATGAATCAACTTGTTTTATTAAAAGTAGCGGCTTAATGCTCTGTTGATTATATGAAACAGGTATGAGTGGCAACTGATATGGGATGGCCCATAAATGTCTTGGAGTCATTCAAATAAAAATTTGATAATAGTGTTTCAGGAGATAGATTTCTTTTCCAGAGGCCAGATGAAAGATTTTCTAGGATACGTCCTCTCCTTTAAATCTTAGTTCATAAATCAAACTTCTAAATCAGAGTTTATGATATTTGTTCTTTTATGGCAGATGTTTTTTGTGCTTTTCCAAGACAGTTTTGATTCTTTCCGGGAAAGTGTATATGTGTATGAGTGTGTGTATAAATATGTGTGTATTAATATGTGTGTGTATATATAATTGTATATATAATTAATATGTGTGTATATATAATTCTTTCCCAAAAAGAATATATATATATATAATTTTATTGAGTGCCATGCTGTGCTATTTATGAATATTGAAACTAAGAGTTCTTTCTTACCCACGTTATCCCTGTGGTAAGAAGTTCTGCTTTGACATAATCTGTTACTACATACTTGGACTGAAATGGGGGAAGCTAGGATTACGATGATGACAAGGCCAGGTGAAATTGTAAAATAGCAGAAAAGGGACAGGAAGAGATCTGATAAATATAGCTAAACTCAAACAAAGCTACACTAAAACTCACCATGACTCATATAATCGATGTGAAAGTTAAAATACACTTAAAACCCTTCCATGTAATCCACGGTGCTTAACACAATTTATATATGCCTGATTGTATCCATGAGTAGCTCCCAAAACACATTTAAAGTTAATATTTTGTGATGTGCTCCAATGTATTTAAAAAGAACCACTTATTATTCAGAATTCAAATGAGAAACCTGCTCTTTTGTCCAAATGAAATTTGTCAATTTGCCAACCAGCAATATTACCTTAAAGAAAGTGGTGCAATTATTTTAACATCTGTTGCTTGGATGAACTTTTGCAAGAAGGGGAGGAGCTGATAATAATAATAGTCTTAAGCCATTGTGACAGAAATGACTGATCCTTTAATGACAGCTTAGCAAGTTCTATCCTATTTAACTGGAAGAATTAAAGAGAATTATAAAAATGTTTATGTTAGTAAAGTATGCTATCTTCCTCAGCTTTCTTTTTTTTGGAGAAATAACTTGTTGAATAAAAAAAAGTATTTTCTATTAGTTCATGACACAACATTCATAATGGGAAGCAGAGGTTGTTTTGCTAAAAATCTGCATACAAGATTCATTTAGGATGTACAGATTAATTTTTTTAGCATAGAACCATTGTGGATTTGGTCTCAGTTGTAATGATATATTTTTACCATATGGGAGAACTCATAGCAATTTACTGTGAGATAATTAGAAATTAATATAATCTGATCATGTCATATAATGATAATTTAAAAATAACTTTAAAGAGATATTTAAGCAATATGTACTTGATTGTCAGTTTGTGGACAATTAATTTTATGAGAAAGAAACAAATGTAGTCAAAAACAACTTGTATAAAACAGTAGTCTTGTATAAAGTTTCATGAGGACATCATGATGTTTTCTCTTGGGAAGTATGGAAAGTCATAGAAGCTACAGAGCCAGGAGACATGACTGAACACTGAAAGTCAGAACATTCACATACTGCTCACTCACACTCACATATACACACATCCCCCTTAACGTGTCCATAACAAAGTAAATGAAAGATTGTAATGCATGCAGTTATTTAAAATTATCTAGCTTATTGATATGAATTTCTGAAACACCCTTTTTTAAAATCTAACTGAATAAGAACTCAGTAGAAATATACTTCTGCCTAATATATAGCAAATGGGTTTTAGCTCTGGGAGACAAACTCCTCACTGAGGTTTAATACTTATAAGTACCAAAGATCCTGGACTTTGCTACCTGATGAGAGATTATATAGTCTGTTTATTTATCAAATTACATGTTTTATTTACAAAGGCAGTTCCCGAAATTAGCAGTCTCACAAAGAACAAGAAACATGCAAGACCATAAGGGACACAAAATAAATATCTATTGTTCTGTATACATGTGATTGGTTAGGGTGTGGTGAGATGCTTAAGAATTGATACCCTCCAAATAGGTGTGATACATGTGCTTGAACTAACATGTGGAGGATGCTGCTATAAAACTAGAAATGCTGTTTTATACTGTGATGGAACGTTTCAATACCTGCAGAGAACCACAGTGATGACTTCTGAGAAGGAATATTTATTTATTTGGTAAACCTATTATTTATTTAGTAAATCCATCTCACCTAGAGGTGAATTAAGTAAGTAAAAGGAAGAAGACATTGGGAAGAAATGTACAGTGACTCCATTGAGCTTTCTTTGGTATAAGAGTGGATGGGTAAACTGACAAGCTTTCATGATTGATGTCAGTCCTTCCAGCAGTCTCCAGAAGAAACTGTAATTCTATTGATACAGACTACAGTGACAAATTTTGGAAGTCCAACAGCATGTTTTTCCCGTGCCTCTTCCCTCCCACTTCCCTAAAGTCTCTTCCAACTGTACTGTCACTAGAAAAGCTAATCACTGTGAATCTGTTTTAGGAAATTATGGAATATGAACTACCATATTTTTCTGAGTATAAGACACACCTTTCCCCCCAAAAAAAGACATTGAAAGTCTGGGTGTGCCTTATACTCCGAATGTAGCCCTGCCCAGCTTCTCAAATGAAGGTTTCAGAGGCTGAAAAAAGCATCAGAAATGAAGCTTCAGAAAAAAAGTCCCCAAACAGAGCTTCAGATGCTTTTTTTCTGAAGCTCTGTTTTGGAGGCTTTCAGAGGCAAGAAAAAATGTTTTTTCTGAAACAGAGTTTCAGAAATTTCAGAGGCAGAAAAAAAAAGCAAAAAAAAAAAAAAAAAAGCAAGGCACAGAGCTCATAACCAACGAACCTGTTGCTAAAATTCACCTCTAGGAACAGCTGATTGGAGGTATTCCAGGAGGCTGATCCACCCACCAATCAGCTTTTTTCTTATTTTTCTCCCCCAAAATTAAGGTGCGTCTTATACTCCGGTGCGTCTTATACTCTGAAAAATACGGTAAGTTCTAATAGCATTTAAATTTCAAAACATTTTGTTCAAATGATCCGTTCAGATCTCTGTTAAGAGCTCTCTGTTCTGTCAATGCAACCTGTTACTTGAGAAAGAAGGAATATAATATTAGAACAGGAACAGATTCTCCTCTTCATGCTGAGATTCGGTCTGCTTGTATCAACACCACATACTTTACAGTCTCCTGTAGGTTATATATGAGGGTAATCAACCCCTTATCAGAAAAAAATGATTGTTTTCTGTGTACATGCAGTGGAAATACTGAGGCAAATATATGAGAGCAGATACAAAGTGAGAATAGAAAAGTCAGTTCAAGCGAAGATTCTCAAATGTTTATGGGAACACGCAGTTCTTTTAAATAAATCCTGTGTTACATATTCTTGGATTCTGTTTTTTGAACAGCGAGGCCTGATAGCTAGTAGAGTTGGAACTGATTAGTAGCAAACAAAGAGGCTTTAACAGCTTTAAAGTTAAGATGATTTCTAAAGTAAGTCATTTAAGCTGTAGTTTGAGTATTCTTTTTCCATTGCTTAATTTAGCGTCCCCCCCCATGACCTTATACATACCAATTGGTTCAACTTTTAATTCCTTTTTTTAACTTAAGAAAATGTACTTAATTTATTACATTAAAATCATAAGGGCAGGAAGGAGCATTATATAAATAACCTGCAAAAATAAATTAATCCCTATGATTAAAATTGTTTATGAAAACATGCTTGACAACATTGTGCTTTCCAGCATGATCACAATTAGCTACAGTCACTGTTGTTAATAAGAATGCTTAAAATACACTAAATACTGTAAAATTAACTGATTCCTGCTTGGAATCTGCATTAAAAACAAGAGCTATGAAAGCACAATGGGAGATAATAAATTGAATAAAGATTTTATTTAAAAAAAACCTATCTGAATGACTTCTTCATGTGTAAGTTCTATGCCTCAATTTTATTCTTGAATTCTTTGAAAGTGTATATATGAAGTGGTATGGTGCATAACATGTCCTTAGAAAGATTAAATGTTTTTAATGACATTTCTTGAAGGAAATAAGATAAAGCTGCCCATTCAAGCCATTTCCCTAGAGTTCTCACCTTAAGCATAAAAGTCTGAAGAGATTTCTAACAACATACTTATTAATCTTAGCTTTATCATTATCTTGGGTTTTATTTTATTTTTTAATGACAGCATTCCTTTAGCATTCAGTTTGAATCCCAGTTTGAGGCTAATCATGGATAAGTCATTGACTAAGCTGATTTAAAGAATAAATATAATGACATAAGACTTATGCTGAATGAGATCTGAGATTTGTCTATGCTACATAACCCTTTCAAGCAGCCTACCATGGTATTTTTGGAAAATATATTAAAATAAAACATAAATCAATAACAGTTCCTGGCACTGCCTCCTAATAACTAATAATAATAGTCTCTGTACATAGAACATCACTGTAGTTGCAGCTAAGAGCTAAGTAACATCATGTAATATATATTATAATATATATGCTGCATATGGGACAATGGTTATAGAAGGAAGGAAGGAAGGAAGGGAGGGAGGGAGGGAGGGAGGGAGGGAGGGAGGGAGGGAGGGCCTCTCAAACAAATGTTTGTTAAGAGAAGAAAGAAATACCTTGCAGCCATTTTCAGAAGAACAATTCATCTTTTCCTATGGAATTAAATTAATTGAATATTTTCTGTTAAAAACCCAGATATAGATCTTCCTATAAATCATGAGAAAGATGGATTAATCTTCAGGTCCTTATTATAGTACATACTTATAATACATTCTCTTCACCTCATATAATAATGAGGTACACACAAGCAAGAAATGCAACAGTTAGTAGAAGTCAAATTATTTTTATTCCTAAACTCTAACATCACTCCTAAGTCTAAGGCATTATCACCTGGGAGTCTTTAAAAATAAATCACAAAATTTGAAATGTGATCCTAAAGGGTTTGCTCCTGCTACATAATATTAATGTTTCATAAGACATTACTATCTGATACTTTATATATTGTGGAATTTTAGTATTATAATTTGTAGGGTACTGAGCCAGACCAAACTCTAAGTTCCCAGAGATCACAAGCTCCCTTCTTGTTGGATCTGGCAAGAAGGATATCACTCCTGACAGCCACATATAGCCAAACATAGAAATACAGAACTTTGAAGAGACCTTAAAGCAACTGATTCCCAAGTGATAATTGAGATGAAATTCCCCTTGCTATTTCCCCTTGAGAAGTTACTATAAGGAGAATTGTGTGTGAGTTCTTTTTCTTCACTGTAGATTTTTAAAAAAGAATCATAGCCCTTTTTTATATTATTCCAGATAAAACACAAAAATCCATGATCAATAGACTCATGGGTATCTCTATCTTAACTATGGCCAAATGCTTTCAGAATAAGATTCTGTTCAGGTTGCTTGGCATGGAGTGAGGCCTTGTTATAGTCTCAGAGAAATGTTCAGCTTTTTTTACTATATCTGTAAAGATCATCTGGTTCAGAGTTATAGTTTGGTTTGGCTTCCTTTGCCTCTCATCATGCTATTTTATATTATCCAGTATCTCCTTGTGCTATTTCATATTATCCTGTTATATTTCCCTTGTTTACCACACAGGAAAATAATCTCAGGATTATTTTCTCCTGAAACTGAACTTCATTTTCATTTCCTACTGAACTTCAGTTTCAGTAGGAAATATAACACACCCCTGTACTTATTATGAACTTATAAAGCTAGTGTGCCTTGGGTACTTGTGGCAACAAGTGAGCTCAACTATATTCTATTACTGATGAAATGGGTTTCCTGTAAACTGCTACATAGTTTACAGCAAAGGCACTATGGTTACTTGAGTGCAATCAAATATAAGGCTATGCAGTTTATAACTGTAAACACTACAATTGTCAAACTCATAAATTCAGTGGAATGGGAGAAAATGTGATTTGTCATTTTTTAATTGAATAATGCTTTTTATACTGGAATGAAGATTAAGAATTGTCACATTGTGCTGGGCAGCTTTTTCCGGCTCATAACATGGATTCCCACTTGTCTACCGATCAATGTACTGTTTGAAAAAGATGGCTAGACTTTTTTTTTAAAAAAAATAAACCTGAAACAATATTTAAAAGCCAAATGGACGAAAGGCAATTTGCAGGAATGATAATTCTACATCATTAGATTCAGAGCAGTTAGACAGAATGTAAATGGGAAAAAGCAGCTATGCGTGTGGCTAGAAAATGCCAGACAACAGCAAATTCTCATTTAGAGGTGAGTAAATAATTCAAAGCAGTGTATTCATACTGGAACAAGTGCACATATTCAGCAAAGTGAGAATTTTGTGTTTGCTATTTTATATTCCTGAAAAAAGGTATCAGAGAAACTGTGATTGTGAAAATGATCCAAATATCAGAAAAAGAAAGAAATCAGAAATGGAGACACATACGAATAATTCACAAGGTAATAGACCTAAAAATATGGGTTTATCGATTTGGGTTTTTTTTCAACATGTAATCTATTTACTACTCCCATCCTTTCTTGTATGGTAATGGACAACAATGATATAACTTTTCTTTTTGTTCATTGTCATTTACTTACTGGACTGTGAGATAACAGGGTGCCTACAAAATAGCAAGCAACTCTGCTGCTTTTCTTCTATGCCTTTAAGTCCCCTCTCTCACCATTAAAGCAATTGTTTGCTATGAAAACTGAGCAGAGAGGCAGCTGGGTGTGGTGATCTTGGTGTGTAGTTTGTAAAGCAGCCTGAAGCAGGCTAATGCAAATAAAGATAGATACTGTCTCCAGCAGTAGAATTTATAGTAGTTGGGAAGCAGCAGTAGCAAGAGGAGCAGTGGTGGTTTTTCGCCCGGTTTGCCCGGTTCGGGAGAACCAGTAGTGGCTGCGGTGGGGTGCTCTACCCACCCACCCAGACATCATCATGGACGCTCTGTGCATGCGCAGAAGCACCGCACACGAGCGAAGCAAGCGCACACATGTGCATGCTCACAGTTTCGAATCAGTAGCGAAGGTAAGTGGAACCCACTACTGAAGAGGAGGTGTAGTAGAAGTGGTAGAAGTAGTAGAAGTGGGAAAGAATGGAGTAGCCTTTGAGTACTTGTGTGTGTGTTGCCTATGGACTTGGGGATTGTGTTGGATCTCTTGGATTTTGGACCCCCAGAGTGGGGAAACGGCCCTTCTTCTGGATTATCCCAGAGCCAGGATGGGATCAATCAACTCCCTGACACCACAGATATGGCTCCACGTGCCACCTGTGGCACGCATGCCATAGGTTTGCCATCACAGGAATAAGGCATCAAGCTAGAAACTCTGAGACTGTGACTTCTACCTTATGGCTGAAAACCAGCTGGGTGATCTTGGCCCAGTCATTTTCTCTCAGTTCTATGAAGGAGGCAATGGCAAACCACTTCTGCAAGACCTTGCAAAGAAACTGCAGGGACTTGCCCAGGCAGTCTTCAAGAACTGGACACAATTGAATGGAAGGTGAAAAAACAGTAATAGATATAATTTAGAAAACAAAGAACATTCAAGTCCCCACAAAAAAAAATCCAAAGATATCTTGAAGCAATCCAATTTGGAAAATCTTTCTGTTTTAGCTCTTAAGTGCCAAAAAGAAAAAAAGTTAAGTGTAGTCTCTTTCCATCAAAAATTTCCTAATTCTGATCTAGGTGATTGCAGCCAATCAGTAATCATGAAGTAACTAGCACTGCGTTATATCCTCAACCACAATCTTCTGTATAATGACATAACAGGTTGAATAAACTCCACTGAGAATGAAGAGGGCAGTTCTTCTTGCATCAGTTAGTAGGTGATCTTAACTAGTAGGGTTGCCTACTGGATAATGCTTTTTTGTGCAGTGTTTCCTCTGAATGCTTCGAAGCTCCTTTCAAATTATTTATTATTTGATTATTTCTACAATTTCTAGACTACACATCTTAATTCAGGGAACTCTTTGAAATTATATTTTCAAAACTGCCCAATGGAAAAGTGGTTTCAAAAATATTCTTAGAAAGTATTTATTTTTCATTTTAAAGAAAGTTTGATTTGATTTGCATTTCCAGAATGTCGTTTTGAAAAGGAAATATGCTTCCTGTAGGATATTTTACACTAAATTTGGATTTTATTTTAGTTTGCATACAGAGGTAGCAAAATGGTGTTAACACAGTTCTTTCCTAAAAGCTATTTTATTCAACCTCATCCATAACGTATGACTTTCCTATGCTTTACTCATATTTATGTTCCATATCTTACTAAAGCTTTGCCTGACCAACTGAGAGCTACAAGCTACTAAGCTGGAACAAATATCAATCTACAAAATGTCAAAATATAATGAGAAAAAGTGTAGGAAGAGACTGTATAGTTTGGTGAGATAGAACTGGTATATGAAGTCATTTATCTCTTACCCATTGCTTTGAATTTTCTTGACTCAGTTATGATGTTTCTGGTTATTTATTGTATGAATTGGTCCTTTATTATATGGCTTTCTGGTAATCTGTGCAAAATACAATGTTGGTTTTAGTCCAGTTATTCGTTGACTGGTGTCTATATCATAGAATGCATATTTTCACTTGCCATAAATAGGTATTTTTACTCCTATAGTAATAGCACAAAAGAACTCAAAGTAGTTTTTCAGCATCAATGAATTATGTATGTCAATGATCATAAAATCACTTTACAACTAAACTCAACATTTTAAGTAGTTCTTTGGAATTCTTTGCTTCATTTTTGAGGTTTAAGTATGAAGCTAATCTGTTATAAAGATGTTGGTTTATAAACTCTTCTTTATAGCTTAATGTTATGCATGAACATGTCACATTGTTATACAATAAACTATTTTTAGCATAATGTAAATCTGTTAATCTTTTGAGATAGCCCAGACAAGATGCATAACAATGAATACTAGCTTTATCTTTATTTTATGATTATATTAATAGAATCATATATTAATAATATATCCTGCAAGTCTGAAAGTATTTCTTCCCTTTTCTCTTTTTACTAGGGAGAATCTATTCTGAAATGCTTCCCATAACCTCTTTTCTTTTGCAGACTGAAGAAACATGCCACTTGTTCAGTCTGTGGTGCATTCTCCTGTCGAGGTGATTCCCATATGCCATTACAATGTGTGAACTCAGCCAAGAACATATTGTATAGGAGCTGCTTTGCCAAAATTCAACTTCATCTATGAGTAATATAGACATATACATACATACATACATACATACATACAGACAGACAGACAGACAGACAGGTTTTTCCTACGTAAACTAAGATTTTTATGCAGCCCTAGTTCAGTGAAATCACAATCCACTATTTTCTAGGCTTTTTTCAGGCAGACCAACAAATCATCTGGTTATATATATATAACACAAATGAATAAAAATGAATTTAGCATGTAGATATTATTTAGAATTCTTCTTTCATAAATGTTCAAAAATATTAATTTATATACATTTAAATTTCTCTTTATGTAATATTACAAATATAGCTACAGATATATCAAACTATGTACACAAAGAGTTCTCAGGTACTTCCAACTTCCAAATAAACTCCTATATAAGAGCCAAGGTGGTGCAGTGTTTAGAGTGCAATACTGCAGGCTACTTCAGCTGACTGTTAGCTGTAGTTCATCAGTTGAAATCTCACCGGCTCAAGGTTGACTCAGCCTTCCATCCTTCTGAGGTGGGTAAAATGAGAACCCAGACTGTTGAAGGCAATATGCTAACTCTGTAAACCGCTTAGAGAGGGCTGTAAAAGCACTATGAAGTGGTATATAACTTTAAGTGCTATTGGTATTCAGAGGAATTATTTTAACAGACTAGAAAAACCAACAGATGCATATAAGCAAAAAAGTGATGTCAGGTTCTTCTATATGTCCTGGGAAAATATGTCACAGAGAACAACAGAATGAAAAATAGCAAAATTGTCATTAATCAAACAGAATCATCTTTTGGGGGCTCCATAAAATATCTGTTTGTAATAATTGGGCAGTCATAGGAGGTGGGGGGGGTGTCTAAGTCAGTGACAAGAAGAGGACAAGGCACACAATGAAAGCTGATTATTTTAGTGTGCTATTGGCAATTTGGTAAAAAATGGCATCTGGATAGAACATTTTGATATAGCATTATAGATTTTCAGTGCAGAAAGGCTAGGCTAGAATTCTGATATGATAATTTTCTAAATGCCATTATGCTTTGGTTTTGAAATGTATCCCTGTTTATACTTGAGGACATGTATTTATGGCCCTCAATCTCTTTTTGTGAATCTGTAAGTTATTTCCAACTTTTTGGTCCTTCTGTTCTAAAATATGTGAAATGTTGCTATCAAAAGATCCCTTTTCCCCATTTTATTAGAACTATAATTGAAAAGCATCTGTGCTTTCATAAGGTTTGCCTTGTAAAATGCAGATGAGACTGCAAAATCACAGTCTGCACTTCCATTAGACTGAGTTATTTCTCCTTTTTGTTGTTGCAACTGTCATAATGATGGTATAGGACTTCTACTTGAGCAGGACTAGATCTCTAAGGTCCCTTTCAATTCTCTTGTTCAAATGAACAACACAGGACTAACTGACATGGGTTCTGTTTCCATGAAATATTTTTGATGTAGTTGAGTATGTTCATGCTTAGTATATTCACTATTTGTAGTTGTATAGGTATTCTTTGTTTTCATACTTTCATTGGATACATCGAGTTGAAAATAGGACTAATATGATTGGCAATACCGCAAATTTGAAATGTCCACTAATTCTGATGGTCGCATGTCCAGCACCAAAGCTGAACATTAACTTCAGTATCAAAGCTAGTCTGTATTACAGGAATCCAGAATAGTCAGAGTATTAACAATTGTACTATGGACTTATTCCCATACAAAAATAGAATGTGAAACCTTCATCACAACTCTCTCTTCCCATGGTTCTCTGGGAAGAGTAAATTACTAAAGATATATTAACTGTTAGTATGGATGCACTTTTAATTTTACACAAACACATCTGTGCATTTTATTGAGCATGTGTAATTACAGTATGGATTTCCATTTATCAGAGACATCAGGATAAATAAAATGAAAGTTTGTAATTTTAATACAGTCCTGGATAAACAGCTCCATGTGGCCGGATGCCAACATCAGCACTTCATTTTAATGATAACTACAGTTCTGGTGTTCATTCCGAAATCCTTAAATGTATTTAACAACCTGTTTATGCTTGGAAAGTATTGAGTTTATGGGGATGGCTAAATGAAGCAGATAAGTATATTATGTAAAACTGTATTCTGAAATGCTTATTCTAGCAGTTAGTATGCATCTGGAGTGAATTTGTAGACTGTTATGTTATGGTTCCATGCATATTAAATACAGGATATTCATTTTAATTTAGAAACACATGGTTATATAGAAAGCACAAAGAAGTCAATGAACCTATCTGAGTTTATGCTTAGTTAAAACAGGCATTGCCATTTGGAAATCAACATTAATATTGCATTCTTCCAAATATCCCTTGTATATAGTTGATGAGGCATTCAAGCATGAATCAGCAGCAGTAGCCATTAAAATTTTAATCTCTGATATATATTAAAACTTTGCTTGACACAATGGCTTTATTTTTTTTCTTTCTTCAAACTAATTTTCAGGTAAAAAAAATCAAACCAGTAGGAAGAACCAACTTTTTCCACTTAACTAACACATCTATTGCATCTGTGACTGTATTATTTTTCTTTGCCAGATCGTATTTTATTTGGCAATAGTGTGGTAACCAATTTTTTATGGATCAAAAGAATACACTGTTATGCTTCTATTCATGTGCCAACAATCATCTCCATTACTCAAGGCTGATAGTTATTGTCTCTACACACCTGCTATAAGCTATGTTCACTGAATATACAGGAGCCTATTTTCTACTTATTGAATAGCCAAAATGGTTCTGTTCTCTTAAATTGAGGTATGTCTAAATCCTGGCATTAAGAGGAATTGTATAAACAGAGACACATTTCCATTATACAATTTTGGTTTCATATCTTTTACCCTGTACAAACAAATGTAAGGGCACAGTCATCCATAAGATTTGAACCCCTTGCAGCAAACTCTATGTCAAAAAGTTTCTTTCTTGTATTAGTAGTTACGTTTTAAAACTGGCCTATGTAAATATAATATACAGTATGTCTAATGTACATCACCCACAATCTTCCTCTTGATAGAAGGGGAGAATGCTTTCATGTGTAGGCTCCAAGTATGATTTCTGAATACACAAAATTGCAGTCAGGAAACCAGATGGAATGCAAAAAAAGAGCTAATGTGGTGTAGTGAATAAGGTGTTGGTTGAGCAGCTCTAGTCCAGTCTTAACTGTGAAACACTTGTTGGTGACTTTGCATCAGTGATTGTCTCAGAGTCATGGTGAAAAAAGATAAGAGGGAATAGTGCGATATAAATCTAATAAATAATTTAAATATTATAGAGAGGTAGAAAATTTATATTTGGTACATTCATAATGCTCTCCCTACCATTCTCTGGTCCTTATGTTAACTGAATGTAAATTCAAAAATTAATCTAGATTATATGTAGTATGTGTTTGTGAGTGTGTGAGAGAAATCCTACAGATCCTGAGTCACCAATCAATAAGGCAATTACTTGCCAACAACATTTTACTCCCAGATTGGATGAAAACAGACTGTTTCTCACAGCGGCACTGCAAGGATGAAACACAGTGAAATTGCAAGAATGGGGTACCTTAGGAAGGTTGTACCTTCTCCTTAGATAAAATAAATAAACTTTATTGTCATTGTATGTGTATACACACTACACACATACAACAAAATTTACTTGACACCCAAAGGCCAGGTCCCACACACATAATCCCCAAACACACTCCCACCCACCATAATTTCCCACCCTAAACCACCCAAACATCCACACAACAGACCAAGTAATACTGTCCAACAGCTCACTGATGGTGGCCCTTTAGTTGATTGTTGAGTGCAATTATAGCTCTGGGATAATCTATTCAGAAAATGTGTGGTCTGAGTTTTAATTGTTCTGTATCTTCTGCCAGAAGGCAACAGTCCAAAAAGATTGTAAGCAGAATGGGAAGAGTCTCTGAGAATATTATGCAACTTCCTCAAACAGTGAGATTTGAAGATGTTATCCAGGGCTGGTAGCTGGAGTCCGATAATTTTCTGGGCAGTTTTAATGATCCTCTGTAGAGCTTTTTTGTCCGCTACAGAACTGCTCCCCTACCATGCAAGAATGTCGTATGTCAGGACACTCTCAATGGTTCTGCAATAGTAGGACAGAAGTAGATGCTGAGATAGATTTATCTTCCTGAGTGTTCTCAGGAAGTACAGCCTCTTCTGTGCCTTCTTCACAAGCATGTTAGCATTCATAGTCCATGAGAGGTCCTCCAAGATATAAGTGCCCAGAAATTTAAAACTACCCACCCTTAGGAGACTTTTAGAACATTAGGACAATAATTACATAAGTATAAAAATCGTAATCTCATGTAGTGCTGAACTACAAACTCTTGTGTATTTTTTCTCCTACAAAAAAGAATCCCTCCTTCTCCAAAAAGAAAGAAAGAAAGAAAGAAAGAAAGAAAGAAAGAAAGAAAGAAAGAAAGAAAGAAAGAAAGAAATTTCCCTTCTTCTTCCATCTTATAGCATTTTAAGATTGCTTTTGATTTTCTTTTTGTGGAATTTTTGAGTCCATCTCCTCCTATCTATCTCCTACATACTTCTATGCTGTATGTTGGTGGCATACAACAATTCAATATGTTTAGATAGTCCAGTGAGTGATGTAGAGCTGGCCATGTCCACCCCATCCACCAGGCCCCCAAGATCAAACAGAACCCTGATGTGGCCATCAATGAAATCAAGTTTGACACCTCTGTAGTAGATTTTGAAAAAGATATTTCAACAAAAATTTAAAATTAAAACTTAAAATTAATAATTCATTCCCCCATCTCCATATTGGCTAGCAGTGATGGTGGCGCAGTGGTTAAAATGCAGTATTGCAGGCTAATTCAGCTCACTGCTATTCGATTCTGAATGGCTAATTCAGCTCACTGCTATTCGATTCTGAATGGCTCAAGGTTGACTCAGCCTTCAATTCTTCTGAGGTTGGTAAAATGAGGACCCAGATTGTTGGGGGCAATGTTCTGACTTCGTAAGCCACTTAGAGACTGCTGTAAAGTAGTATGATATGGTTTATAATTATAAGTGCTACTGCTATTGCTAGTAAAACCACTTTAGCACAGAGAGAGCTCAGCCTGAAGACTCATTTTGGCCCCTAGCAGTGGTTTCCTCAAAAATATAAACTCAATTTCTTGCTATGTATAAAATTAATCCAGAGGTTTAACTGAGGAATTATTCAGATATTTCCTTCTTAAGTCATTTTATTAAAACTGGAATATTGTACCTCTATTGTGAGAAAAGGAAAACAAAATATGGAAAAGGGAACTACTATCTCTGTTGATGACTGTGATACAATTAACATGCCATCTACATAATAACAGCTGTCCCTTACTTTTCTAATTTTGAGTTGTGATGGTCTACTATGCTTTTATATCCCATCATGGAATTGTGTGGACCTTTAATAATTGGACAAGACATTCCCCAATTGATAGAGGCATTAAATAATAACTGGGCAAGGATACTTCTTGCTTTACCCTTCTACTTGATATTCTTGATATTGAGATTACCCAGAGATATGTCTGAATTGTATTTGGAGCTTGAATATTTTAGCACGTAAAAAAAAATCTCAGTAATGTAGCAATAGGGATATAAGAATGTGGCATCATAAATCCATTTTATCCAAGACTGTCATACTACAGTGATAGCTGTCTCTCCCCAAAGTGTTCATTTGGGACACACCACAGGAAGCCAGTGTAGCCTGCCCCTGAGGCAGAAAGCAGTTTTGATGTGCAAGGGGAAATATGGAAATTGTGAAGGACAGAATAGCAAGTTTTCTTACATTAAGAAGTTGGCATGCATACAGTATTAGTCTCGGATGGGTTAGCATTGAATCTTGTTCTCAAATGGATAAAAGTGTGTAGACACTTCTGAATCAAAGCAGAATCAAAGAAAACAGCATCTGAGGAACTGCAGCAGCAGAGACAGCTCATCAGCCTCTCCTGTATGACTCAGACAGATACAAGAAACTGTTGGCCAGGCTTCCTGTTTCGCTTGTCAATATAAGATTGGTGCTAGCGGCAATCCAATTCTTTTCTTTTCAAGTCAGTCTCTATCATAACAGGCCAGCTTTTCCAGTGTTGGTGATAAGATTAGAACTTTCTTTTGCTAGTAGTCTCATTGATTTAATTGTCACAAGATGAAGAAACTGGCTGGTTTTCAACAAGAGTTTGATAGATTTATGAGCAGTGCTGTATGTTGAGTTCCTAACCTTTGATTTTTGATTATCCATAGAGAGATGGAAAGTCAACTCTCTGCCAAAATAGACATATATTTTTATATATGATGGACCATTAAAGGCAAATGTGGAATACAGAAGCAAAACTGAACAACAGTCTGACATACAGAACATCCCTGGCTCAAAACCAACCATCCTTCCTCCTATCATTAGTACTATTTTTCTTTTCCTGAGCTACCTACTTTTTCTTGTGCGTCTTTTTAAAAAATAGAATTAAATAATTCCACCAACGTTCCATTGTATTTTTTTTTCCCAGTCTGTGTTGCCTAATTAAAAAGAAAAAAGTCCAGCACAATAATAGGTAGCTCATGGGAAAATAATAATAATTAAAAGTAAAAGTAAACAAACATAAAGCAGTTTCAATCTATGAATGTTCCACATGTCAGACAAGTATTATTAATCATTATGCTAGAGAGATCAACATTCTGTAACAGGCATCAAAACTTATAGAATGAAGGGGCATTTCTAACTTTGTTTAGTAGTCAGTCAAAGTGTAGGCCTAGCTTAGAATAAATTAAAATGTATCACCAATTGACATGGTAGTGCTCGTGCTGATAGAAACTGAATAAGAATTTTCTGGAAGCAGAAAAAATGCACCATAGAGTCACTTTCATGATGAACAAACATATTATCTTATTCCTGACCCCAAAATTGTTTGGTAACCTGTACGGGTAATCCTTCCTTAAGAACCAGTCACTTAATGACTCTTTAAGTGACAATATGTTCAAAAAAAGTTACTTATACCCATCCTCAAAGTTACACAGTCACCCACATTCACGCAATCACATTTCAGGCAATTGATAACTGGCTCATATTTATAACTGGCTGCAGCATCCCAGTTGACCACAATTTGTGATATTATTTCATAGTTTCCAGTGGGTTTTTTAAAACTAATTTCCAACAAAATATGCCCAATGATTAAGCAAACCAATTGAGAATCGATTTGCTTAACAACTATATGATTTGTTTAATGATTGTAGCAATTTGCTTTAGACCATTATAAAAATAGTTGTAAGATCAAGTTAGGTCATATAGTGACCCATTTAACAACCCCAGTGAATTACAGTCAAAACTATGGGGCCAGTTGTGATTATTAAGTGAGGACAACCAGTACTATTGATGGGGTCATCTGGTAGATAATGTGATGAACTACCGTTAAACAGCTGTTTCCTGGGAAGGGTGGAGCATATTTAAAGGAGGGAGGTGAACAAGAAACAACACAGCTGGATCAAAGAAAGAGGAAGAAATTCATTGCAGTCCATCACAAATAAGTAAATTGCTAAAATGAGCTGAAGTGTCATCATAATATATGAAAACTTGCATATGTGTTGAAACAATGATAACAGACATCACTGATCATCAAACTGTTGCAAGAAATGGTGAAGGAAATGCTGTTCCTCTTCACAATGATCTTGCACTTTCAGTGATAGCCAAAAAGGCAAGGATATTTACCAAGCAATTAAATGAACCAGTTTCTCAGGATAGATGGGTCAGCTATGTCAGCAACCAGAAGTTGTATACACTGCAAGGCCACAACCATCTTTTTTCTTAAACTATAGCAAAGGTGGTAAAAAAAAAGACACTGGAATTAAATTACAGTGAGTATATGAATGGATTCTTTTGGACAAAGGGAAATCCAAGTTTTTAAAGTGAGTTTATCCTTATATTAACAAAGTTTTTTAAAAATCTATCCATAGAGTTTCATGTGTCTGGGAGACTTCAGCCAAGTTGGAGCCAAGAGTCTAGGCAAGTCATGTGAACGATGTGAATTATTGCTGAATTGCTGTTAGTAAGCTTGCCAATTGGTTCAAACACCAAAGCTATAATTTATTTTATGAGTTTCCTGTTATGATCCAAAGTACATTATATCACGAACCTTGATATTTACCTTGAACAAATGTTAGGTTATATTGAATCAGTATGTACATTAGTTTAAATAAGATGTTCCACTACTGATATGTTCAACTAGATACACTATTTAAGAATACTATTTAGTGGTTTCCCAACCACCCATTGTGTTAGAAAGAAGTTTCCTGAAGATGGGCTCCAACAGGAAGACTAAACTCTAGTCCCAGTGACCGATGCAGATTGGATCCTGCAACATTATCCTGAGACATGTATATTTGCCTTCATTCATTTCCAAATCACTTTCCAATATGAAGTACCATAAATAATATACACAACAGCCAACATGGTTTAATTTTTGTTTTAAAGGAACATGGGTTATATAAATTTGAAGTTAAGCATTTCAAATGTGATTGAAAATAGTTTTTCATTCAGAAGAAGAAAGAAATCATAGCTGGAATTTAGCAAACAATTTATATTCTGTAACTGAGTTTTACCTTTTCACTGATACAAAAGTCATCTATGGCATTTCCAAGTTTTGAACTGATTAAAGATTTCTCAGTTTTTCCAACAGATTTATGAATTATGGATAATACATTTCAGTTACACTATGTAGTATCACCAATTTTAGAATATGATCTTATATACATTTAACCTGTGAGAAAGTTCTATGGAAAAAAAATAAGATTTATAAACTGTAACATATATAGGACTAACTACTAATTTTATGGAGATCCTGTGTATCAAGTGGCTGTTCCTGACCTTATGTATGTACTGTATATAATACATACAAAGTATACAATGCTTTCTGAATGTTTAGTTTGAGTTCACTATGCGTTATATTATAAGCTCAATAATGTTTATTAAATAAACTGCTGTTGTTTATATTATTTAATTTCTTAAATATCATTTAAATTCAAAGGCTAGTTTTATATGAAGTATGTTAAACCCAAATCAAACAAAGTATATCATATGATATGATACGTGTTTGGCCAGGCAACTACATTGCCAAATTTTATTCCTTTGTTCAAATAAATATAAGTATAGTTAGCTCTCAACTTACAACCATGATTGGGACTGGAATTTTGATCTTAAGTCACTGCAGTCATAAATTGAAGCATTATTTGATCAGACCCAGAAAATGGCAAAAAAAACCATTACAAAACACAAGCAAGTGATCACAGGATGCTGCAATTGGTTGTAAATCATGTGGTCATAACTTCAAAGATGAATCGTAAGTAACTTTTTGTGAGTCCATTGCAATTTTGAATGGTTATTAAGTATGTTGAGGACTATCTGTACATATTATTGCAATTAAACAAGATATCTCACTGAAGCTATATGTCCTGCAGTAGCTACTGTAACAGGAAAAAGACTGAGGCTATCTCAGTTTATAGATGATTGCATGCTTTGGAAGAGAAAAGATTTTAATCTTCACAAACTTGCCCAACTCAATGGACACCTTTGGAAAAACTAAGCAGGGGTACAACTGCTTAGTACTTAGATGAGACATTACCAGAAAACACCAAGACTAGATTGGAAATTGAAATACATCCAGAAAGAAGATGAATCATTTTCATATTATTGCTATAAATCTAAATGAGCATGTCCATGGAGATACGAAGAGCTGAATCTGACTCAAAGAAGCATTTTTAGTTTATAAATATCTCATTTGGCATAGTCTCACTTTACTCATGCTTGCTATTCCCAACAATTTCTATCACTCTTAGATCCCAAATATCAGGTAACAATGAGATTGGAATAATCAAATATCAGGTAACAATGAGATTAAAACAGTTAGACTAGCAAAAAGGAAGAACAAGTAATGCAGGTTGGGAACACCTGCTAGCTGGACAATTATGTAAAGCAAGAGCTGGAGAGACATGTAGAGTGAATTAATGGAAGCAATTTAGTTTCAATTGCAACTTGTCTTTTAGTAAACTCCTGCTTGATTATTAATTGGTAGCATATGCCATTTGAAACAAAGCAAATTACACGAGAAAGTTTTTCTCTCTTTGCACATTCTAAAATCTAATGCATGAATTTAGCTTTTTCATACAAGTTAAATCTATGTGGATACATAACATAAAGAAAACAGTATATCAGTTAAGTTATTTCTATGTGCTCCGTTTTGAAAGTTAAGGAAGAATAACTTTGTTTATGAAAGAGATTGCAGAAAGTCAGACACTGACATTTAGAAATATATTCTTGGAAGAATTCCAGACAAATGGTTTTATGAATGTGAACTTTAAGGGTACACTTTAATGGTTCTAAAGCAGTTGATAGTATGAGAATTACTCTTATTGGCATAAAGAACTCCAGTGGACATTTAGGTTAAATAAACAAGTTTCTGAAAAAAGGAAACTTAAAATGAATGCTTTTATCCTGAAAGGTTTTTAAAGCACTATTGTATGGATCAATAGAGTGATAGGACAACTGAGGCTTGAAATAATACACATTAGGGTTATAGATAACCTGGTGTCATCTGATATTTGGAGTCCTATATATCTCAGCCAATGTGGCCAGTGACAAAGAATTTGAAAGTCATAAGTCAAAGAATTTAGGAGTCAGGAAGTTCTGCTCCCTGATGTAAATGTATTTGGGTATCCAGAGAGGATTGATCTGCAGTGTTGATCTGCAATTATCTGTTTTTATTTTTGACTCAGTACAAACATAAGACTACTCTGTGATTCCATTTTATGTTTAAGGAAAGTATAATTTTGCCCCGTCCAAAAAAATTGGGATAACAAATCCTATATATTTTTTAAATAAGCAATGTAGAGTTAAATTAATGGACCTATGAAGATCATGATTCTAAGCTCCAGAAAGATAATTGTGCTTAAGATGCCATTAAATCAATGCAATATATGCTCTGATTAAATTATTGTTAAGATTGGTCCCAACCTTAATGGCTCTTTGGAATGGCCTTAAAACTTGGCTTTGTCCTAGGGCCCGAAGATCCTATTGAAGTGTGATGACTGCTAAATAGTTATATTTTGTGTAAGCTTGGAATTTACTGTCCTGTTCTTTTTTTTACTTATTATAGTCTTTTTAACTCTATTAATTGTATTTCAATTGTTTTTTTTAAAATAGGGTCAGTGTTAGACATTTTAATTGTTTTTATTTGTTTTGGTTGTTATGTGCAGCACTTAAAATCACAAGTGTGGGGAAGATAGCTGTATAAATATAATATTTTTTTTTAAAAGATACCCACACAAATAAAAGAAGTCACAATAGATATAAGTCCCTGTTCAAATTCATTTTTCACATAAGTAATGCTAATTTTTATACTTTATACATATACTACTTTAATACATTCCAGGATAAAGTAAAGATTTATCTTAAATCCTAAAATAGACTGTGAGATAGCTGTAGAATGGCGTGTTTGAATCAAGAACTGTTGTTTCCAATGTCATTCTGGGACAACAAGCCACCATAGGCTGTCACTCATGTCAGACAATTTGTCATGTTTGGTATGTGCTATGTATTACTTTATCACTGAAGCCCTTGCTTGCTTGGACATTTCCGTATTACTGTCTACCAATAAATATGAAAGGGTTAGCTCAGAGTACGTTTCCAGCTTTTGTAAAGTCCTGGTTCATGTCTTCATATAAGCAGCTGAATGATTTCTGGAAGCAAAGCTAAGAAAGTTCTTCTTAGATCTAAAAGAGATCTGCTGCCTTACCTTACCAACCCCTTCAAATTATTGTTATAGTTGGTCACGCAGTCAGCCAGATGTTGAGATTGGATTTGGTATTTTATCCACTTACCAAATCCTTCCCAAGGACCTGGGATAGGCAGATGTTGTTGTTTGATGTTATTAAAGGGATTGTCACAAGCAGTGGTGGGCTTCCAAATTTTTTAATACCGGTTCTATAGGTGTGGCTTGGTGGGCGTAGCATGGCTTGGTGGGCGTGGCTTGGTGGGCATGGCAGGAGAAGGATACTGTAAAATCTCCATTCTGATCCCACACCAGAGGAAGGATACTGCAAAATCTCCATTCCGTCCCCAATCCAGGGGAAAGTTATTGCAAAATCCCCATTTCCTCCTAATCATCTGGGACTTGGGAGGCAGAGAATAGATAGGGGTGGGGCCAGTCAGAATTTTTACTACCGGTTCTCTGAACTACTCAAAATTTTTGCTACCGGTTCTACAGAACTGGGCAGAACCTGCTGAAACCCACCTCTGGTCGCAAGATGTCAGCTGTTCCAAGTAAACCCACTGTTTGCAACTGCCTCTTGGTGATTTTGTCAATAACAATAGTGTTCAAGTGTGCTTGGCACCTATTACTATTGGTACTATCTTTGCTTTCTTTTGCTACAGTCATTCTACTGTGACTATTATAGTTTGTTACACAGTCAGCCGGATAATTAGACAGGATTTGGCATTTTATCCACCAATGGAGTCCTTGTCAAGGACCTGGGGTAGACAAATGTGGATGTTTGATGATCTTAAAGGTATATTCACAGAAAGTAAGCTGCCTTTTGCAGTTGACCGATGGTGATTTTGTCAATGGTGATGGTGATCAAGTGATGTTCCAGTTGTTCTCTTTGCTTTGTCTTCACATTTAAGTACTTTTTTATTTTTAAAATGTTCATTTATTTTTCATTTTATTTGCCCCTTTGGTGTTATATTTTGAATTCAGTATTGATACTCTTTGTTTTCCTTATGACTACAGTCTTGAAAAGTTGAAAGCAACCAGATCTATCTAGGGTTCTGGGAAGGTTTGGTTATAATAATAACAGTTTTCTGAAAAGCCATGTGGCTTCAGGCCAACCAAAATAACTTCCATTAACAATTTAAACATAGATGCAGTTCCTTTTGCTACTGTGCATCTTACTGTATATCTTTTTGAACATATATGTCAGAGCTCCTAATCAAACCATTACAAAATTCACTGGAAAGTAGAAAATGATAGTGTTATACAAAATACAGACAAGTAAATTCACACATACAATAGAAAACAAAGAATTTGTAATGTTGGTTTCTCTTTGGTGTAGCCATGATATATAACATTTTGTGGATTCCTTCTTAGATGGAATGTATGGATCAGAGGAAATCTGTAAAATTTCAGGATAGATGGCAGTTAGTGCACCATATTAGGATTGCCTAGTGATTTCAATGATTATCAGGGAACAGAAAGGGGAGGGGGGGTGAACCAAGCCTTGCATTATGTATTTATCCAGAAGAGAAATGCGTACGTAAGGCATTATATTCATAGCTGGTATGTGCCATTCAAGCACATTCTTCATTAACTACTCTTCAAATGAACAGGAAGCCAATATCATTACTATAACAACTGTGAAAAGATGAGCCTTGTCTATAGAGAAAAATGCTGCATTCTCTTCATGGTTTAGGTATGTACCATCATTATTGTTTAGCCAGCAAGCAATGAATTATAACTCTTACACAAAATGCCATGCATACATTTCCAGCAGAATAATTTCCATGAAAGGGTGGAATGCATTTCTCAATGGTTTGGAAGAAGGTACAGAACAAGAATGAAAGCTGAAAGAAAGAAAAAATGGTTATACAAAATACACACAAATCTCTGAGGGAATTATTGCCTTGCTCATCAATCTCTTCACAAGACCCCCTGATTTATAGTGAATTTTAAAATGAACAAGAAAATTATGGAATGATAAGGACTTTGGCTGTGTGTGTTTCTTATAAAACAGGCCATGCTGCAGGGTAGAATTTTGCCAATTCTGGACTTACCTTTCCAACATTATCAAGACACAATCATTGTGAAGCAGTGTTTCTGTTTTCTTGTGGAATCTTGAAATGCTTCCTCTGCTTTGCCTAATTCTGTTTGTTATATAAGGCTGTATAAGCTTAACAGAGAGATACTAAAAATTGTAATAGCAAAGACCATTTGTCACCTCAGCCTACAACTAGACGCTATTTGTCCAAGTCCTTGAACATTGGAGTTGGAGTTGGACACTATTTGTCCAACTCCTTGTACATCCATAGCTTGTCCTGGATGCTGTTAAATCTGAAAGTTTATTGCCTTATATATTCCACAAGGACACCACATAATTGGCTATTACTTTTTTCTTAACACTTTGGCATATTTAAAAATATAAGCATTGGCCAATAGCAGATCTGTCCATTTTACTTATGTTTCTTTGGTGCTCTGGATCAGATAATGGAGTGTCAGTACAGAGCATTGCTCTGTCTTGTACTATTCCTACCATGTACATTTTAATTTGTTGAAAGCTAAAGCATTTTGTCATGATGTTAGGACTGTGATATTGAAAAATATTTTATAATAACAAGAAAATGTATTTATGGAACATGCATGCATTTATTTATTG
Organism: Ptyas mucosa; assembly: GCA_012654045.1. Lineage (NCBI taxonomy): Eukaryota > Metazoa > Chordata > Lepidosauria > Squamata > Colubridae > Ptyas > Ptyas mucosa. The sequence goes on along the minus strand of WNWU01000007.1, from coordinate 7,790,839 downwards.
TTTAATTTTGTTGTACACCATCCAGAGTAACTTATTTGTAAAATGGGAAGCTATATAAATTAGATAAAGAAAATACTATTAGATAGACAGTTGAAAAGCATGTTCTCTGTCTGTACATGCCTGTCCAAAAAATGACCTCAGGTTAGCTATCTTGTAAGCAAAATATTTCCTTTCTACCAAAAGTCTATTGTCCCCCAATAGGTATTGTGATGACCAAAGAATCACTACTATTGTGTTGAAACCTCCAACAAAATTAGTTTTCACTACTGTTTGCTCTCATGCCAGTTTCAAGTTATGGTGTCTATTCTTGCTTGGAGCCAAATAGTAGGACCAAATTGCTTAAGTCAGAAGTTACACATGATTGAAGTCTCAAAAAATTCTGCCTCCTTTCTCCCCTCACTGCCCAAATAACATCCTCAATACATGATGTTTCATAATCTTTGGAAATATTCCCAGTAATCTTTTCATTTGCATGTTAGCTAAACTCCATTACATTAATTGAAGTAAATTTGAGTTTTTGTCCTGAATTACACCCTGCGACTTAGCATAACCTTTAACATGCCACTCAGGTGCCAAGTAGACTCCCCTGATATGGCACAAACTGACCCTAATTTTTAAATGTATTGCAATCCTTTGTAGGCTGCCTACTCAATGCTAAACAACTTACAATAATAAACTTATAAAAGCACAATCCATCCAATAAAAACAGATAATTACTATTTCCCCTATAGGTGTTCCATTCCACAACTTGGTGGTGACTGTGTCTAAGATATAAGAAACAACAATTTGTGACAACCTGTGTTACATCGACATAATCTATCTGTGATGACTAGAGACTGAGGTTCTCACATTTGTGATATGAAGCCATGACAAGACCAGTCTTTCTTTTTGATCCTCCCTGTTGTTCTTGTTGTTATTTTGATGGAGAGTTCTACTTTTTTTCATAATATTTTCAAAATATTAAGCCCAAAAGCTATGTGTCAGTTTTCATGAATTCGCTACTATAACCAGTGAAAAATAGTGCACTGATTTTTCAAAACTATAATCTGTTAAAAAGAAGAGGAAAAGAGATTTGCAGTTTAGCTATGATAGATGAATCACAAAATAACCAAGATTTCTTTCTCCACAGAAGGACATCATTTAGCTACCTAATTCTTGGATATTATCCTAGGACTACTTAATAACCCAAAGATACTGAATCTTACACCCTTTGAGTAGGTCAATTTTAGTCTGGTTTGTTAATAACTTAGATGTTGACATGGCTCAAAGGATCATTTTTTCCTGAAAAACAACCAGCTTTCAATGTGTATATTTCTTGCTGTAAAACATTTATTTCACCCCAACTTTTACCCAGCAAGATAAATGCAAACAGGACTTTACTTTTACCAAGGTTGACTAAGATGTATGAATATTTTTTGAGAGTGCTGAGTTTCAAAGTCTGCTTTAGAATGAAACCTTCAATCATAGGAGTAATTTTGACCTCAGCCTGTCAATTTCAGTAGTTCAGATTAGATAGATCTCTGAGTTGGTTAGTTGTACATAAAAAAAAAGGCAAAGAGAAGATTTTATATCTTTTTTCCTCCCATTTTCTTTCTCATGTATAGTTTCTCTATTTCTATTAACAGAACTTATATACTTCTTATAACCTTTGCACTTTTCTCAAGAATTCCAGTGGTCTGATTTTAGCATCATAAAATGTGATATTTTCACATTGGGCTAGTATTCGTACTTCATTACACCTTTAAAGTCCTACATGGCTCAGGGCCAGGGTATCTTTTTTTTTTTTAAATTTGATTTATATGTCGCCCTTCTCCAGAGACTCAGGGCAGCTTACAATGCGCTAAGCAATAGCCTTCATACTTTTGTATATTTATACAGAGTCAGCTTATTGCCCCCACAAACTGGGTCCTCAATTTACCTACCTTAGAAAGGATGGAAGGCTGAATCAACCTTGAGCCTTGGTGAGATTCGAACCTGCAATAATTGCAGGCAGCTGTGTTAATAACAGGGTGCTTTAGACCACTGTACTATCCAAGGCTCTTTGAGACTGCCTTCTACTGAATAACTCCAAATGACTGGTAAGATCCCACAGAGTTGGTCTCCTCTGGGTCCCTTCAGGTAAACAATGTGGGCTGGCGGGCCCGCAGGGGAGGGCCTTCTCTGTGGCTGCCCCAGCTCTCTGAAACCAGTTACCTCCTGAGGTCCGGACCATCCCAACCCTATTGGCCTTCCGAAAAGTGGTGAAGACGTGGCTTTTCCAGCAGGCCTGGGGCCATTGATCTCGCTCTTGCGATCCGGCGAGATCCGGCCATGAATGGTGTGAATGAGTTTTAATGTTTTTAATGTTTTTAATGCTTAAATGTTTTTTTTATAATGATTTTAAATGCATTGTGAGCCGCCCTGAGTCTTCGGAGAGGGGCGGCATACAAATTGAATTAAATAAATAAAATAAATAAATAAATATATATATCTTTGTTTGCTTCATTAGATAGACTTAGAGGGACTCATGACTCAAAAACATGGATTTTAAACTTGATGTCACATGACATATCGTGATGTATCGTGACATATTTTGACTTATTTTGCCTTTGCGGAACCGGGTTGGACATGGGCTGCACGTGATTCATCCAGGCTGTTTGACACCCCTGCTCAAAAATGACTGAGCCATTCAAATACTTTAAAAGAAAAAAATCAGAGAGAAGAACATGTATACCTAGATAAAAATATCCAGTATTTTATCAAAAACTGCCAGTTGTTCAACATACAGCCTAAGCCCACACTTCACAGCAAAGCCATGTTTTTAAAGGATTATGGAACCCTTGCATAGAGGGCCTCTGCAAAAGCATGTAGTTCAGTGGGCAAGACTAAATTCAATAATTCAGTCCAGTTTTATGAAAACTGCAATGAAGGGTAGTCCATGTTGCAGAATAAAGATAAACATCTTCAAGGTAACTTATTCTTCTGAAAAGCAGAATTTACCTTGCTGTGCCATAAACCTTTGAACAGAAAAATACTGGATATGAATTTTCTTACATATTTTAACAATCTTAAAATCAATCTTAAAATCAAACAGGGTAGCATTCAGGTCACCATAAAATGTCATCATTAGTTGTGGCATTTCTTAAATGTTTGCTTTTGAAAGGCCATTATTTGACATAATTGATCACAGATGTAAAAGTGTGTCTTATAGTCATTAAAACAAGATCTTGTGTTGGAACCAAAGTGATAGTTTCATTAATAGTCTTTATTGTTCTCCCCATCACCACTTCAAAATAGAATGTATGTGCAAGTCCTCGTAAAAACCTTCTGTGTTTGTGATGTCAACTCTAAACTTGCTCTTAATAAAAAGAACAAAATCTATTGCCTAATTACTTCTTGCCTCTATTTCTTACAGCAGAATACCCCAAATACACGTCTGAAACAAGTTATTTTGAATATCGAAATTGTTCATTTACAAATTTATTTGTGAGGGCGATTCTTTTTTGTTGCAATGTAAGAAATTATTTTTCCAGTTTTTAAAATTTTGTGCATAAATTTTTATTTATATGGGAATGTTATGATTTGAATCCAGACCTAAAGAGACTTACTCAAATCAATTAAGTTTAGGTAGATCATGGACACCTTATCCATCAATTTAATGCATTTATACTAATTTTGACTAAATTTAGATTTGATTTAATTACAACTACAAGATTGCAACAGTCAGCTAAATATTGAAAAAGTATAATATAGATAGCAACATTTTCAGAAGTTTTCCATGGACTTCTTCCTAGTGCTAAGAGATAATGACTGGTTCAGAATCACCTAGACAATTTCCTCTTAAGCAGGAGCAGAACTCAGAGTCTTCCATTTTACAGCCTAATATCTTAACAACTAAATCTTCATGCTGTCACAGGATCCCTATTTTAAAGCAAGCCTTAGAGAAGGTATGACAAACTTGTAGCCTGTGGGCTAGATGCGTCGCGCACTAAACCATGCCTGGTTTAGCGACGGGAAAAAAGTCACAATATGTCACATGACGATGACATGACGACATGAGTTTGACACCCCTGCCTTAGAGGATACTTAAAATAAGGTGAAACCTAGCTAATTAGGACTATTGTCCACATTAAATAGACAAGAAGGTATGAAACTTATATGTGATCTATTCCCTTCATGATATAAATCAAATGCATTTCTTAAATTGTTTTGTCTCCATCAGTTCTGGAAAAAGAATTGAGAATGACAGAAAATCCAGGAGTACATGTCCTTTACAAAAAAGAAGGGAAACTTCTAAATTTTGCACAAGGTAACAAACATGCATACCCTATATCTCAGGGGTCTCCAAACTTTGCAACTTTAAGCTTTGCTGACTGAGTTGAAGTCCACAAGTCTTAAAGTTGCCAAGTTTGGAGATCCCTGCTATATCTCAAGAAACTATTTACATATGTTGGGTTTGCAAATTGTCAATTAATTTCCATAATTATTTTCCAATGTTTCCTATTTTCCAAGATTTAAATAGACATTTTCCATTATTTTCACATGTATTTATCTAAATTTCAAAGCTCAATTAAAAACTAAACTCTGGGAAAGTTTTTCTTCTGAATTTCAGTCTTATACAACCTTTAAAAAAACACTTCTTATAAATTCATAATGTAGAAGTATGTGCAGAAGTCAGCATTTGATTTATTCCTGATAGCTAGACATTTCTGCTGCTGATATTTATGTACTCAAACTCAACACCAACTATGTACAAGGAATGAGGGAGGAGAAGTAATAGGGAAGTTTGAAGAAATAGATTCAATGCCATCATGAAACCTCATATGATAACTTTGGACCAGCCATTCCCTATCAGCTCAATGTAACTCACAAACCTGCTTTGAAAATAAAATAAAGATGGATTGTAGATACAATGCTTAGAAGCTGTTTCATCCCAAGGAAAGGTATGATTTAAATGCAATGAATCAAGAAAGAAATAAGCATTGCAGAAATAAATAAGATCAGTTGACAATAAATTCTTGAATAGCATTTTCAGTGGCTTTAGACTGCTTGCTTTTCTAGGAATGGAAAAAAGGGAATGGAAGATTAATGTTTGATTCCTATGACAGTAAACAGAAATCTTTCACATCACAACATTTTACTGCAAACCACATTTTAGAATATATTTCTTCAGATCCCAAAGAAAGAGCAGCAGAACTGATCACAAACAAGGGTTGAAGAAACAATGTTAAATACAAGATAGAATTATTCTTTTTTCAAGTGTGTTTCAAGTTTATTTGCCCTTACCACCATACTTCTTTTTTCTGCCACTTTGAATCTTTCCTACTTCTTTCAAAATCTTCTCTCTCAGTTTTCTGAATATGACAATTAGGAAAAAACTAAGCAGTTTTGATGCTGAGTTTGCTATTATAGTAGATCAGAGTTATCCGTAGACTAGCAATGATCATACTAAACATTTTGCTTCAATACCCAGTTAAGGAATCAAAAGAACAATGTCCCAGAAAAATGTCATCAAAGCTCCAAATTATTTCCCCATGACACTAAACAATAGGATTTTGCCTTATAGTAAGGTATGACATTTATGGTCATCTATGATGGGGAGGAAAAGTGGCTAATGATGCTATCTGCATCATCACATCATCATGCAAATTACATACTTGACACATGTAATATAATTCATGTTACTTGTGCATTGACGTCCAGATGCCTATGGCACCATTGTTCCTCCTACTGCATTCATAAATCATGAGGTAGCTATCCAGGCATAAATAGCATTCATTGATTTTATCATTCTGTTAAGACCAAGACTTTGTGTGATGAGCATTTGCAGCACAGGTATTGTTGTATTCAAAATTGGGAAGAAAGGGTGATGAATTGCCTTTTGAAATGCTTAATTTTATCCTCAGGTAACAAAAGACTAACAAAATCCTGTTGATTATCAACATTATGACAATTACCTGTAAATAAAGTACAAGCTGTCCTGACCAGATTTGGTTTAAACCATTTTATAGAACAAAACAGTACATAGAACTGTATTCTCAAATGTAGAATTTTTTCTTCTTCTATTCAGTCACGTCCAATTATCAGAGACTGCCTGGACAAAACCCTACAATTTTCTTGGCAAGTTTTTAAAAAGTGGTTTGCAATTGCCTTCTTCCTACGGCTGAGGGACAGTGACTAGCCCAAAATCACCCACCTGGCTTTCTGGCTAAGTAAGGACTAGAATTTAGGCTTTCTTTGAAGTTAAGGTCACCTAACACATTAACAATTATACCAAATAGGCTTTATCACTGAGGTAGGTATCACAGCACTGTTTTTTCTTTTTTGCAGATTTTTTTTTCCTAAGGAATGATAAAGATGACATTTTGTTAATTGTAAAAAATGATAAAGATGCACTATAGTTTCATTTATTTCCAGGATTTCATATACTGAGCTAATGCAATTTAAGCACATCTGTGCTAAATATTGTAAAGATAGGTATGTGCTTTTATTCTTGGTTTGAAGAAAGTTTTGGCTATGTGCCGGTTGCAAACCTGGTAATGAAAAAATAACTTCTAAATATAGTACCAGTTATCATTTCAGTATGCTCCTCAACAGTCAACTTGTCTCATATAGGACAGAATAAAAGATTGAAAAAGGGTACGTATTTGTGTGTGTGTGTGTGTGTGTGTGTATTCACATCTGATTGTATGCAAAATGCATCAACATTTGCAGAATTCATTCAGGGTGAGCATCCAAATTGCCTCCACAAACCTCTGTAAAATTAATGCCAAATTTTATAGCCGTGGTTATAATATAACAAAAATGTGGATATGAATCCCAGACAAATAAGATTAAACTCCAAATAGTACATTTATTTAACTAGATACAAAGCTAGACAAGAAAAAGGAGAGAGGGAGGGAGAGGGAGGGAGAGGGAGGGAGGGAGGGAGGGAGAGGGAGAAGGAGAGGGATAGAGGGCATAAAACATGAATGAGTGGATTTGTACTTTGGAGTATGCCTTCAATAACAACAATAAAAAAACCAAAACAAATAAAGGCATGCAGCGCCCTCTCTGTGAGCATGTGAACCACGCATGCGCACGTGCCTCCCACCAGCCAGCTGGTCATCGGATCTCTGCCATGCATGCGCAAGGGGTGGGGTGCATGTGGGGAGGTGCGTGAGCATGCGCATAGGGCAGGGAACATACGGGGGTGCCTGCACATGCACAGGGGTGGAGTGGCTTTAGGGGGCCACACGCACATTGCATTGTGGAGATTTGGCCATGCGTGTGCACATTCGTAAAGCATAAGGTAGCTATCCAGGTATAAATAACATTCATCGATTTTATCATTCTGTTGAGACCAAGACTTTGCATGATGAACATTTGCAGCACAGGTATTGTTGTATTCAAAATTGGGAGGAAAGGGTGATGGGTAGCCTCTTGAAATGCTTAATTTTGTCCTCAGGTAACAAAATTATTACAATTACCTGTAAATAAAGTACAAGCTGTCCTGACCAGATTTGGTTTATACTACAGCCTGTTGAAGCTTCAAGAAAATAATGAATATTTTCCAATGGATACTGAAATGTCTGCCCGTCTGTTTGTCTGTCTTTCATATCTATCTATCTATCTATCTATCTATCTATCTATCTATCTATCTAT
>WNWU01000007.1:7765756-7783206 GCA_012654045.1 Ptyas mucosa | reverse complement strand
TCTATCTATCTATCTATCTATCTATCTATCTATCTATCTATCTATCTGAAGAGAACAATCCAACGGTGCTAGCTAACAGTTTAAAGTATTATTAAAGACAGCAGGTCATATAATTTAAAGGCCACTAACAGTGCTGTCCTACCATTTTACAACTTTTTATGTTACTACCTTTTTTCTGTTTTATATACAGTAACTCTTATATTCTCCTTCTATCCTACATTTGATTCACATAGATGTTAGAACCATTTCTAAACAGGACAATAATAAAGTTCTTCCTTAGGATAGCATTTTCTCTTTCAAAATTGAAATTTGCTGAGTTGGGACCCTAGCATGTTCTCTCATTTATCAGGTCCTTGTTAGTATATAATATTCTGACTTTTCTACCTAGTAGTCAGAATAACTGACTGGGGTTTTACCCATATGTATGAAATCACACACACAGATTGTTTACATTTAATAATGTAACAGATCAAGTAGGAGGGCAAGAATAGTCATCAATAGTAATCTTAACACAAGTCTTGCTTTCTTCCCAATTCTCTGGAAGGAACAGTATTCAAAAATCAGAAAAATGACTATACACAGGCAAACGGCATGTTGCTAAGGTTTGTGATCATAATCATCATCATCTGGAACATAACACACTAGATATCACGGTTGTTGAGGACCAAAGCATACAATTTATTGATATCGCTGTACCAAGAGATGCTAGAGTCGAAGAAAAAGAATTGGTAAAAAACATGAAACATCGCGACCTGGCCATTGAAACTACATGGTTATGGATGAAACATGTAACAGTCATACCCATTGTCATGCTATGTTTGCCCTTTCTCAACGTTGTTTTTTGTTTTTAAGAAATAATGTTCTTTATTTGGATTCAATGTAATTTGAACCCAAAGAAATAATATTATTTCTTTTTAAAAAACTAAAACTTGGTACCATGTCCAAGAATTTTATAAGATACATCAACAAATTGCAGCTTCCTGCAATAACACCAGCAGAACTGCAAAAAGCTGCGCTACTCGGATCATCATATATTTTAAGAAGATACTTAGTTGATACTTAGGACATTGGCAGCAACCCATATCAATCATTAGTACCAGTCAATCGTATTTGTGATACATTTTTAAATGTTCAGTTGACTGAGTTTCATGTTTAATGAATAAAAGAGATGATGATGATGACAATAATAATAATAATAATAATAATAATAATAATAATATGATGATGATGATTTTTACATATAAATGTACTGTATATACTGAGAAATTCTGACTTCATTATATTGTATGTGCATTTTTTTAATTGATTGATTGCTTATATTGATTGTTCAAATCTTAGCAACTATATAGATTTTCTCAATGTTGATCTGTCCTTGTTCTGGTCTTTCTGGTCATTAGATCTTCTAATGGTGCTTCCACTGCCATTATAACTGAGTCCATTCATTATGCTGTTGTTTATCCTATTCCACTCTTTCTTTCTACCTTTCCTAGTATAACAGTCTTTTCCAGAGAGAAAAGACATACATTTTGCATAATACAATGTACATTTGCAATGATTTATATTAGGACAAACCATATGGCCTTCACATAAGGTAAAAAATATATAGTAAAGGTACCAATAAGCTATGTTTGCCCTTTCTCAAAGTTGTTTTTTGTTTTTAAGAAATAATGTTCTTTATTTGGATTCAATGTAATTTGAACCCAAAGAAATAATATTATTTCTTTTTTTAAAAAACTAAAAGAATAAGTAAATAATCATTAACTGAATAATCTATCAATTAATTTCTTTTGGTTAGCTGAATTTTAAAAATAACCAATCTATATTAAAATATCGGTGATTGATCTTGAAACATCTCATTATGATTAGAGCTGAAAACTACTTAGATGGAATTGGTTGGGAAATCACAAAATTCTAGATTGGACATGAAAGTTGAATAAGCATCTCAAAAGAAAGCAATAACCAGTTACTTACATTGTTACAAAGAGAATTCATGGTTATATCTATGAAGTCCCAAAGACAGGAGCTCAGCTTTACAGAGATGTTACCTTTACAGCTACCATCTACAGTTTCCCGTGTAAATTGTTTGTCATTAGACAGTTTCAATAAAAGTTATGTGAAATAGCAGAATTATTCTGCCCTTCTTTTTCACAGCTAAATCCATTTCCTTCCTTTTCATTTTGTTTTTAATTGATAAAACCCATATTTTAAATTGTTCCATGATGATGACTAGTAGTAATAGTACAAATAACAATATCTAAGAAGAGACTAGAACTATATATCCATTTATCAGCATCATCATTGTTGTTATTGTCATTATGATCATCATGTAAAATGGACAGAATACTCATTTGCAATAAAATTAACCATGAATTTATTTGACATAAAATTTATGAAATAACTCAAGACACTTTGAACTCCTTTGAGTAGAATTGTTTAAATCTTGTTTTTTAGTTGCTGAAGATTTCCAACTGTACTTTAGCTATCTGGTGTCTAATGTTCTCTGTAGATTTGTTGTTATTATTTTAAGAAGTTTTTATCAAGTCTTCCATACATCTTATGATGTACTGTCTGCTCTGTTATCTCAGTGTTAGAAAAATACACTAGGCACACACTTACTGACATTTTTAACCTCCAAATAGAGCTTTGCTATTATCCCTGGAATTTGTATGTTTGAGTTATCCATTTTAATATTACTGTGTGATTATTTTAATTTTGGAGTTGCTTTTAAAAAATCATATCTATGATTCTGAGACCAAATCCATCTCCAAGCTAGTTTCTTACTGTTTTTCCACAATGTGCTCTATTTACAGAGATGAAGACATGCAACTTTTTCTTGGATATTATGTTTCATTTGTGTCAAGACTGACACTTGGAATGGTTTAATTCTTTTATTTATAATTCAATCCTAAACATCATTCTGAAGTTTCTCATTCTGCATTTTTTGTAATGCATCCTTTGAAAATAAGAAAACCTGAAATGTGTTTGAAGTTGATATTTTTCATAGCATCAACCACAATGTTGAAAACATACAAACATGTTTCATAACAGTCTGATAACCTAATACTACATGAAGCTATTATGGCTGGCAAATTCATTATATAGGCACTGCTAGTGCTATGGACAATGTTTTATTAGCATCAGCAGATACTGGTAATAAGTTAGCTGCTGTTATAGAAGTACATCCAATGTGGTGCATGAAAAATATCAACTAGCGAAGCTGGTGTAGATTGTCAGGCAACATTGGATTATACAAGTCAGCACAAGTCTGTTTTGCACATCAGTTTTTAATATATCTTAATTTTATAATTTGATTTGTATTATAACAATAGCAGGCTTATATACTGCTTCACAGTGCTTTTACAGCCCTCTCTAAGTGATTTACAGAGTCAGCCTATTGCCCCCAACAATCTTGGTCCTCATTTTACCAACCTCGGAAGGATGGAAGGCTGAGTCAACCTTGAGCCTGTTGAGATTCTATCTGCCAAATTGCGGCAGTCAGCAGAAGTAGCCTGCAGTACTGCATCTAACCACTGTGTCACTGCGGCAGTGGTTATGGTTTATAAATAAACTATAAATATTTATACTTGTCTACTACACAGCACAGATCTTGACTTTCCTTGTCCTAGTCAGAGAGAAATACATCTTTCCAAAAAACAAGTTATTTAATGGTTAAATTTAATAATTAATTACCTATATAGCAGTTATAGAGTATATTTTTCTTTTTCTTTCTAAACTTTAGTTTTCTTTAATTTTCTTTCCCAGTTAGTCAAATCTTTCAGCAGAACAGAACTACCCAATTCCAGTTTTTCATGTGAGTTTCTTTTCTTCTTGCTTAGCCATGTTCTTCCAACTACAACAGCAACTTCAATACAGCATACAAACCTTTATTGTGTCATGTTATAATACCCAAGCTATTTGAGAACTTTGATGTTACTCTTTTTATCCATTAGTCTGTTCTTCAACTTTCCTAAGTAAGGCAGAATTCTTGAAAGCATTCATGTCACATAACTGAATTTCTAAAAAAGTTCAGTACAGCATTGTCTCTTCAGGAGGCAATGTCTTTCAAAAGAGGATATCTTCACTACACCTTTAAGCTGCTCCTATCGTGTGCTCATGCCTGATAGACTCTAAATTGGCTTTAAAAAATCATCTCCAAATTGAAAAACTTTGGCAACAGCTTAAAAAATATTCAGTCTAGATAGCAGACTGCCACACTACTAAATGGGCAATTTCCCTACTGCTGTGCCCTCCCAACTTCCTTTCCAGAAAACCAATGGTCAGCAATTTTCCATCCAGTGGGTAGAATGTGTGCATGTCTGATGTTTATGCGTCTGTTTCTCTGTATGCATTTTTATATAAACACACAAAATTAAGTTAAATCCCTATATAGACAAGGTTAAAATATCAAAATGCCTGCAACTGTAGCCACAAGGAACAAGTTTAAAATAAAAATTAATAAGTGTTAGTCTTCAACTTCAGTATTTTATGAATAATGTTTTCATAGTCCAATGGTTATCAAAAATGCCTTGTAAATAAATTGATTCCTGCTCAGTCCTTGGTATTAAACATTTTACTGAATTTATTTCCTGATACTTTTCCTTGGACCTTTTAAAGAAGTAAATCCAGTGATACATCACTTCAAGATTCAAATAGCTACTAAAGGACTACTTTAGATTATTTTTAGATTTGGTGAAAGTTGGAATGGTCAGGAAATTTTATATGTGTGTCTGTTATAGAATTACAGTGATATTATTATTGTTTCTAAAATACACAGTGAAACTGAGCCATTTCTGGTTTTCCAGCTCTTGTATTCTTGCAGGTTCTCGTGCATTATTTAGATGTTTTGGGGTTAAGGAAGACAGCTCTCTTACTTCCAAACTGTAATGGTATGTGAGAATGATCTTGATGGTCGAGGGGTAGCAGCATTTCTTTTAGGAAAATCAGGCAAGAGAGTGGAAGCCCACAGTTGCTAAATGGTCAGAGAAAGAAGTTTAGAAAAGTTCCAAAAGAATGGATCAGGCAATTAAAAGTGTTAGAGAGAGGTTTGTACTTTCAGACTTGCAAGATTGGCCTCAGCCCTTCCATATAAACACCAGACAGGAAACACAACCAGATGAGCTATTTTTACCTTATTGCAAGGCTATATTAACACATTCTTGCAAGTCTCAAAATACAAAGTACCTACGACACTTGTAACTGCCTAATCTATTAGGGCAGATTCTCCTAAATTTCTTTTTCTGATCCTTAAACAACTGCAGGCTCACTTGTCTGATTATTTCCCAGGCAGTATCTCTTCCCCTTATCCTCAAGGTTATTCTCACATCATTGCACAAAGAAAGTCCTACTTACCAGTGCTTTATTTTTCTGAGGGTTCTACTTCTTTAGGACTTGTGAAACAGAAAACATATTTCAGTAGGTACAGGAACAAAGGTAAGAAAAAAACAGTCAGGGAAGCAGATTATACTATATGTCGAGTATTTCACAAACCATATTCCTATTTGTGATGCCAGCATGAGAACACAAATTGGACACCCTCCCTATACAAATTTGGCATAACTTCGTATTTATATCTGACGTGCTATATTCATCTGACTGGCACTGAACCTATAGAATACATGTTCTGATGCAGATCAAGATTATTAGGTGAAAATATCCCTTCTTGGGTTTAGAGATATCACCTTCTTTGCTTCAATTTCCAATTTTCACTGTGAGTCTGTCACTGACTTTTATTATCTTCATGACAAGTTAAAGCTCAAGCCATTGATGTCAAGTACTTATGTTCTGGCACATGGCTGGCTAACCTCCAGATTAGATCTCAGTGACACATTGAATTAGGATTGCCTTGAAAGACAGTTGTGAAATGATGGATCAAAGTCCCACTGCTATTAACAGAGGATGATGAGGAAACATGAATGATGTCCTTATTTTTGATGTTGACATGTTGGCAGTTACAATATTTACCACATAAGCTAGCAAAAATAAGACAGATTTGTAGGACTAAAAGAAATTACTTTGGAAAGAAATATAGGATATTTTTCACTAACTATTCTGTATAAAATTTAATCAAGAAAAATATGATTGTAAGACACAACCCATGTCTAAATTCGTTCAATTACAGCTAATATTCAGTACAATCTGATAATCACTTGGTGTTTAGAAACTGTTGTCACAAGATTAAGCATGTTGGGCTAAAAAAAAAATCAGCCCAGAAAAATAAATTAAAAATTGAAAATAAGAAAAGCAAGTTAGCTAAAATGATTGTTCAGAAGAATAAGAATAGCCATTACTTTTAATTCTATATTGGAAAGTAGAAAAGACTCTTAATGCAAAAAGAGCAATTGGATTGCTGCCAAAAACCTGAGCTTCAAAGAAACAGAGAAAGAATACAAAGAGCTTCAGCCATTTAACATTCTATCCCAAAGTCAATATGCAAGTGAGGAAATTCAAGTACCATCACATATTGTGTAGAGTAGGAGAAAATGAAATGCCTGCAGAACTGATTGTAGACTTTAAGGGCCTAGTGAGTTTTTTGTCTCTGATGCCACAAATGCTATTTTAAGCTTTTCAGCAAAAGTGAGAGCCCCCTGTTAAGAAAGTAAACTTACCGAATGATGTGTAAATGTAAACCCTGGGCTAAATCAGAATAGGGCCAACAAAACATGTGATTTACTATGCCAAATATAATCTATCAGGAAAGTAATTTAGATTTGTCAGGTGTTTGACATGCTCTATGTTTGCATGGTCCAAAGAAGCAGCAAAAATAGAAAGTTAAATAAACATCCCTAGGCTAAATAATATTATATGATATAGCATGTTAAGAGATTAATATTTCTAATGAATGTAAATATGGAATAGAAAAAATGTCCCTATTTTCCATGAATATCTAACTTTAATTTCTTTATATCATTTTCAATCAACACTGAGAAAGGAATCAAGATTCCATCTTCTGCCTTTCCCAACAATGTAGCATACCCAAAGCTTTTAGACAAAGCTAAATCAAATGGAACCCACCAATCTGTCTTTCAAAGAGGGACGGCAAGAGAGAGATAGAAAGATGGGTTGGGTTGATAACTGTTCACCTCAAATATCTTTTTCGTAACAGCTCAGTATTGTCTTTTTTATGAATCAAACCATTGTTCATTATAATAGAATTCTTTCCAGTTGCTTCTTTATCTTGATGACTGGTTATTCAAAATTATTCACAAACTGCATGCCCAAATAGTTATCCCATATTTTTGTACATCCGTATTCCATTACCTTTCCTTCTGTGTCTGTTTAGGAATTGGATATCAATTTGGTAATGTATGGCGGCTACAAATATCAGCTGTGAACTACAATATATTGGAAACCAGCAACTTTTCATCACATTGAATACATTTAGTGGCCTTACAAAGGCACTGCATTTCAGCTATAAGCCATTAATTTATTCTTTAAGTAATACTGTAAGCATTCACTTATTCAGTTTCTGAAATGGGCTTGATTAAAGAAATGTCTTCCAAATTGCATCAATTAAATTTAGGCATTTCTGTAAACAGTTTTTCCTCTGATCATTTGCATCTTATCACACCCTCATTCCAATGTGATCTGAGTAGGACATGTTGCTATGGATCCAAAATAAAACATCAAACCCCATGCAAGTTAATTCAGAGGTCAGACCTATTAGGTTCAGTTGGACTTCTTTTTCCAAGTGTGTGTGTGTGTGTGTGTGTGTGTGTGTGTGTGTGTGTATAATTATATACCCTTGATTCTTTGAAAATTATTTTGAAATGGGTATATGGACATAAGTACATATGAAAGGCAGGAAGAGAAACATATTCTTCACTGCCAGTTTATTCATGGGAATTTTTATGTATAGGTAGTCCTTGACTTATGACTACAATGGAGTCCAGAAGTTTATTTCTAAGTTGACACATGTGATCAGTCTCAATTTTAGGACCATTTTTCAATTATCATAAAGTGAGTCACCATGGCCATGAGGCATGTTTTGTTTTGTTTTTTGTTACATGAATCACATGGTCTTTAAGTCAACCTAGTGTTCCAAGTGGGCATTTTTTGCAAGAAACTGACAAAATGGGGGAAAAAACATTTCAGACTGAGAAAAGAACTAAGATCCCATCTTGATAAATGAGCTGGTTGCCATGTGCCCAAAATATAATTACATGAGTCTATGTAAGTCGAGGACCACCTGTAAGGGTGGTTAAAACCAGAAGGTGGCTATGTATATTAAAACAAAATAAAACAAACAACCTTTAGTATAATACAACAGCTGAATAGTGATTCAGTATATTGTGACCAAACTAATTCTTGTGTGTGTTTTAGTGTCAAACTCAAGTGAAAGAAATTCATTCCTTTCAGGCAAGGGAAGAAAATGTTTTTGGTGAGAATTCAACAGGGATTTGCCCATTGTTTGCTTTGTTAAGCAAAAATACTCTCTATATTCTGTTTTGAATATTAGTCACAATCCAGTCACATCCTTATTTTTCAAGAATGAAAGAGATAATTTCAGTAACTTAGAATAGCAGAGTTGGAAGGGACCTTGGTGGTCTTCTAATACAAACCCTTGCTCAACCAGGATACCTTATACCATTCAGACAAATGACTGTCCAGTCTCTTCTTAAAAGCCTCCAGTGATGGAGCAC
Organism: Ptyas mucosa; assembly: GCA_012654045.1. Taxonomy (NCBI): domain Eukaryota; kingdom Metazoa; phylum Chordata; class Lepidosauria; order Squamata; family Colubridae; genus Ptyas; species Ptyas mucosa. Next base: position 7,774,567 of record WNWU01000007.1, on the reverse strand, counting down.
CCACAGCTTCTGAAGAGAAGACATTCCACTGGTTAATTGTTTTCACTGTTAGGAAATTTCCTCTTGGTTCTAGGATGTTTCGCTCCTTGATTAGTTTCCATCCATTGTTTTTTGTTTTGGCTTCTGATGAAAAGAGGTTGACCCCCTCTTCTTTGTGGCAGCACCTCAAATATTGGTACCCTGGTATCATATCATATCTTCCCTAGTTCTTCTTTTCACTAGGCTAGAAATACCCACTAGACTAGAAATCATTCTTCATATATTTTAGTCTCCAGCTCCTTAATCATCTTTGTTGTTGTTGTTTTTTGTGCATTGTCTCCAGAGTCTCAACATCTTTTTCATAATATGGTGACCAAAACTGGATGCAGTATTCTGTGGTCATATTTAATGATTGTCCACTAGGACTCCAAGATCCCTGTCACAGTTACTGCTATTGAACAAGGTCTCACCTAATCTGTGCCTGTACATTTGATTTTTCTTGCCTAAGTGTAAAACTCTACTTTACTCTACATTGAGTTTCATTTTGTTAGATAAGGCTCAGTGTTCAATTCTGTTGAGCTCTATTTGGATCTTGAGTCTTTCTTCTGGAGTGTTTGCTATTCCTCCCAGTTCAGTATTATTTGCAAATTTGATGAGTTCCCCTTCTATTCCTTCATTTAAATTGTTTAGGAACATGTTGAAGAGTACTGGGCCTAAAACTGAATCCCACTGCTTCCTTCCTTCCATGTAGATGGAGTTTCATTGAGAGTGATTCATCAGCCAGTTACAAGTCCATTTGGTGTGATGCTGTCTATACCACAATTTTTTAGGTTATCAAACCTAAGTGGTTTCTCCTTTCCAAGTTATCATAGTGATAGTTTTATCACTCAAGTAATCAGTCAGTCAATTCTGATCTCCATGGAGCAGATCCTACTTGCCTGCAGTTGGTTAAAAAATTACACATAAAGCTCATAAACTCTTAAATAAAACTACAAGTATGAACTCATGTTCTATTTTTTCTTGTGAGCAAATATTTTCAAAAGATGTGATTATATGTGATATAGTATCATGTCTAGTTAAGACTTGGGTTACAGCAATGAAGCACCCCAATTATGGGGTCCTCTGTAGCCACAGTCATTAAGCTGTTTACAAGCTGAAAATAATTTTATTAAAATATTTCCGAAGTTATTCAGTACAGCAAATTTATATTTTAATTTATAAAATTCCCCAAAGAGCTGATATGTACTGTGGCTAAATAAAAATCTTAATCACTTAATCTATTTCTGCAATAATTTTCCAGCAAATGTATATAGGTTGTATAGATATGTTTTGTAAATAAATTCAATACTAGTTCAAATTTTAAAAGCATAAAATATGTACATTCTCATTAGACAAGGTCATATGAATAAGATACATTTCATAATCTAATGGATTTGCAAATGTGTGAAAGAACACTTGGAACATAAGTGTTCCTCAAAAGTTTACAAGGGAAATCTACCAGAATAGGACAATGGTCATGAAGGCGCTCTCCTCAAGCAACATGGTATGCTAAGAGCATGGCAAGACATGAAAGATGTCCTGGTCAAACACTGTGCCCGGCCCATCTCCAACTCTTGTCCTGCCATTGAAGCAAGATGGAATCTGTGAAGAGTGAGTTGAGGCTGACTATGAGCACCAGTCCTTCACTTTAATCCAATTCACATGCAAGTCTTGACATCCCCCAACTCCCAAATGGCAGAACATTCCGTGTCCATATAGGCCTTACCAACCATCTATGGACACACCATGGACAGCCCACAACTGATTAGATGTCAAGGTCCTCATTCGAACTAGATGGACGAACTTCATCATCATCACAAGGGTTTCCAAAATAAGATAAGCTAAATAAGATAAAACTTTAAAACAATGTTCCTGAAAAAATTATTGTACCAGAACTAGACTTCTCAAAGCAATATCCATTTTCACAGAAATATTAACAATATTTTAAAATCCATATGTTATTTGTAAAGTACATGGCAAAAATCCTACAATTATTCACACACTGGGTTACTGTCTTCAACTGACATTATTTGTTCCATGTGTGCTTCCTTTAAAGAAGACTCAAACATTTCAGCAACTGCAGCCATGTTGAAGCTACATGGATCAATTCTTTGCAATAAGTTCAGTCACAGGACATTTAAGTCTCAGTTTAAAGTGCTTTAAGGACCTTCAATAGCCTTCTGCATCTATGACCTGTTAAGATAATTCCCCAAGACCATATTTATTGACACTTTATTAGGGTCAAAAATACTAATACGATAATAGTCTATCTGTACTTGTAAGTTAGCACTTACAAAGCTAACTGAAAGTTGCTTCTGGATTGAAAGGTTTTTTTGGTGACAACTCCATTGCCCAGAGAATGCTCCATTGCACCTTTCATATCCCCCACTAACGATAGTTATTTTTCAATGTTAGACTCTTTCTCTTATTGAATTCTCTCCAAAGTTATCAGGAGAACATACATTTGTATGAGTATAATGCTGTGTTTGAATCTGCTGAAGTGGTCAAAATAGGCAAGATGGTGGTTATGGTTTTATAGATGTATGTGCTATCATCACTCATATAAAAGAGACAGAACTTCAATTGCCACCATCTTACTTGTTTTTGATTTCTTCTTAGGCTGTGACTCATATTTGAGTAGCCTTTGGGGTTGAATTCCAGAAAGTTGGAAATTACATGAGGATAAAACTGAAATGTTATTTCATCTGGATATAAACTTGATTTGATTAAATATAGTGATATTTATTAGTCTTTCAGAGCTCATCTATTGCATATGTGGTAGGGTTCTTCATTAGATCTACAGCTGGCTCAGTCTACTGCTCAGTCTACTAAGATACCTTTTCCACATCTTCCAGAAGTTACATTAAAATGCTAGTTTTGTTTAAAGTTTTGATAGCACTTCTTTTGACTGGGTTACTCAAAAATTTATTTAAAATTGATTTATGGTTTTAGATTGAATTCAAAATGTAAGTTTTCTATGAACAACTCTCTTGGGGAAATGCCAGTGATTGCTTATTCCTTTCTTTCACCTTCCAAATAGACATCTTAAAAGCAATAACAGGTCTGGAGTATGTGCATGAGATTCACACTGCGGAAAGGATACACTGAACAGAGCAAATCTGAATAAAACTACTGTAATTTATTTCACTGTTAAAATGATTATTAAGCTCATTATCATTGTCAGATAATGAGTCCATAGACAATGTTGGTAAGATAATGGTTGCCTTTGGGTGATGGAAAATATTAATTTTGCTTAATTAATATTTATTATACATAATCAAAGTTAAATGGAAGCTATTGGCAATTTCAGTTCCAGGTTGATTTAAAATAGTTCTAATCCTACCAAATTCTATACTCAAATGGAGGATTTCCCTAATACAAAGCAATTATTTTTTGAGTCTGAAAAAAAAAATGAAAGAAAAAGCAAATTGTTGGGAAGAATGTGACTAAGTAGGTCTAATATTTACACATTTAAACAACTTTAGATAATTTCCAGGTGCCAGTTGTCTGAAGGAGTTAAATGAAAGCAGATATCTGCCAGTCTGATCAGAAAGGCCAACTTTAAACCAGATTGTAGCAGCCAAACCTCCAGCTGCCTTCCTTGCCATGAACAGATTTCTGTCTCTTTACTGATATAACTAATTGGTTTTCAAATCTCATACCTATAAATCTCTGGTATTTTCATGCCTGGGTCTTGAAGCCTGATATTCTTTATCAAAGCATTTTGGTGTCTGGAATTATAAGCAGCAGGTTGATAATTAGAAGACCTTATTGCAGTATCAGCAAATTTGAAGAAGAATGATAGCAAGAGTTGAATTTTCCATATCTTAGTTTAGGCATTTTGCACGCTATGGGAATCAGTATTATAGATGTCCAAATTTAATTTGCTTAAGCAGTAATTAATAAACTTTCCATATCCAGGAGAGATTAAGCAGCAAAAGGAAAATAAAAGAAATAAGTTGCAAATAATACAATTATTTTCATCAGAGCAGTCAGAACAGTGGTTTGTTCTTTCCCAGAATTTATGGGTGTTAGTCAGAATCCCCCCCCCAAAAAAAACACCCACAAAAAGACAAAAAACAACATTTCTCGTTGATGTAGATTACATAATAATGTGCTCTGTGTGTAATCTTGTTTCCATAAATTTATTTTTATTTTTTATTTTATTTCCAATTTCTATACCGCCCTTCTCCCTGAGGACTCAGGGCGGTGTACAGCCAGAAATAAAAACATGAAATATAAATATTAAGACAATTAAAATATATATAAATTTGGCTACAAAATTTAAAACTCACAAACCAATTAAAATATTTAAAATATTTAAAATTTCTTCTTAAGCCAGCCCGGCTTGTTGGAAAAAATGTGTTTTTAGGGCACGGCGGAAGGCACTGAGGTCATGAATTCTCCTAATCTCCGGGGGCAACTGGTTCCAGAGGGTGGGTGCCCCCACAGAGAAGGCTCTCCCCCTGGGGGTCACCAGCCTACATTGTTTGGCTGATGGCACCCTGAGGAGGCCCTCTCTGTGGGAGCGCACGGGTCGATGGGAGGTCATCGGTGACAGCAGGCGGTCTCGGAGATAACTAGGCCCTATGCCATGGAGCGCTTTAAAGGTGATCACCAACACCTTGAAGCGCACCCGGAAGACCACTGGAAGCCAGTGCAGCTTGCGCAGGAGCGGTGTTATGTGGGAGCGCCATGCTGCTCCCGTCACTACCCGTGCAGCCGCATTCTGGACCAGTTGGAGCCTCCGGGTGCTCTTCAAGGGGAGCCCCATGTAGAGAGCGTTACAGTAGTCTAGGCGAGAGGTGACAAGGGCGTGAGTGACTGTGCACAGGGAATCCCGATCAAGAAAGGGCCGCAACTGGCGAATCAGGCGAACCTGACGAAAGGTCCCCCTGGCTACAGCCGTCAGATGTTCCTCCAAAGACAGCTGCCTATCCAGGAGGACTCCCAGATTGCGAGCCCTTTCCGCGGGGGCCAAAGACTCGCCCCCGATAGTCAGTGATGGAGTCAACTGACTATATCGGGATGCCGGGAACCACAGCCACTCCGTCTTGGACGGGTTGAGCTTGAGTTTGTTTCTCCCCATCCAGATCCGCACGGCTTCCAGGCACTGGGACATCACTTCGAGGGCATCATTGGGGTGGCCTGGGGTGGAGATGTACAGCTGGGTGTCATCAGCGTACTGATGGTATCTCACCCCAAAGCCACGGATGATCTCACCCAGCGGCTTCACATAAATGTTGAACAAAAGGGGCGAGAGGACCGACCCCTGCGGCACTCCACAAACGAGAGGCCTCGAGGTCGACCTCTGCCCCCCTGTCAACACAAACTGTGACCGGTCGGAGAGAAAGGAGGAGAACCACTGTAATACAGTGCCCCCCACCCCCAACTCTTCCAGCCGGTGCAGCATGATACCATGGTCGATGGTATCAAAAGCCGCTGAGAGATCTAATAGGGCTAGGACAGAGGAGCATCCCTTGTCCCGAGCCCTCCAGAGATCATCAACCAACACAACCAATGCCATCTCCATGCTGTGCCCAGACCTGAAACCCAACTGGAACGGATCCAGATAAGATGTTTCCTCCAGGAATTGTGGAAACTGTTGCGCAACCACACTCTCAACAACCTTCGCAATAAAGCGGAGGTTGGAGACAGGATGATAGTTAGCTAATACTGCTGGGTCCAGGGAAGGCTTCTTGAGGAGAGGCCTCACCACCGCCTCTTTCAAGGCGGCAGGGAAGTGACCCTCACTCAAAGAAGCATTGATAATACCCTGGAGCCAGCCTCGTGTAACCTCCCGGGAGGCCAGTACCAACCAGGAGGGACACAGGTCCAGTACACATGTGGCCGCACTAAGTCTCCCCAAAATCCTGTCCACATCATCAGGAGTCACAGAGTCAAATTCTTCCCAGGTAACATTCTCAAGACTATTCCTTGTCACCCTGCCCAGATCTACCCAGTCGGAGTCCAAATCCCCCCGAATCTGAGCGATTTTGTCATACAGGTATTGTCCGAAATCTTCCGCCCTGCCTTCCAAGGGATCCTCCCGCACTCCTGCATGAAGCAGAGAGCGGGTCACCCTGAACAGGGCGGCCGGACGATTCCCTGATGACGCAATAAATGCGGAAAAGTAGTTAAACTTTGCCGCTTTTATCGCCACTAGGTAGGTCTTAATATGCGACCTTACCAGTGTTCGATCAGATTCAGCGAGACTGGCCCTCCAACCACTCTCCAGGTGTCTTTTCCGGCGCTTCATCTCTCTCAGCTCCTCGGTAAACCAGGGAGCCGCTCGAGATCCGTACCAGGTCAGAGGCCGCAAAGGCACGACTTGATCCAAGGCTCCACCAGCCACCCGATTCCAGGCAGCTACCAGGTCCTCGGCCGAGCCGTGTGCTAGATCCTCAGGAAACGGCCCAAGCTCCATCTGGAACCTATCAGGATCCATCAGGTGCCTGGGACGGACCCATCTAGTTGGTTCTGCCTCCCTGCAGCGGGGTGTAGCGGTTCGGAGATCTAGGCAAAGGAGCGAGTGATCAGACCATGACAAGGGTTCTATGTCTATATCCCCTATAACCAGATCACTCAACCACTGGCCAGAGACAAAAATCATGTCCAGAGTATGCCCCCCTATGAGTGGGGCCATGAACTAATTGGGTCAGGTCCATGGCCGTCATGGAAGCCATGAACTCCCGAGCCACCTCAGATGTTTCACCAACGGAAGGCAAGTTGAAATCACCCATGACCATAAGCCTGGGTGTATCCACTGCCACCGTGGCTATCACATCGAGTAGCTCGGGCAGGGCTGTTGCCACGCGGCAGGGAGCCAGGTACGTGAGCAGCAAGCCCAACTGAACCCCATGACCCCATTTCATAAGGAGGGACTCACATCCGGCAATCTGTGGCACAGTGGTCTCCCTCGGACCTAGATCTTCGTTAATAATAACCGCCACCCCCGCCCCTCCCCTGGGCCCTTGGCTGATGGAATGCTCTGAAACCTGGTGGGCACATCTCAACCAGAGGGACCCCTCCCTCTGGACCCAGCCAGGTTTCCGTAATACCTGCCAGGTCCGCTCCCCCCTCCTTTATAAGATCATAGATGAGGGGGGCCTTATTTACCACGGACCTGGCATTGCACAGCATCAGCCGAAGGCCCAGATCCTGAGTATCTGTGCTACCTAGTGTCCGAGTGGAGCTTTGGGGACCGGGGCGAGCAATCGCTCTCAAATAGCGAGTGCGCGCCCCCGACACATGATGTGGTCTCCTGCTCCCGCCATATCTGCCTCTCCCAACTACCGTGCTGATGGTGCAACCCTCATAAGTATGATCCTCCGTCCCCCCTCCAATCTCTCGTTCTGCACCCCCCAAACCGTTACCCCATGCCGGGCTAGGTTCTGACCATGGAGGATGACCCCCCATCCCCTTCAGTCGTCTTCTCAGTTCCCCTTAAAAAATTATTACAAACCCCCCTCCCCGGATCCCTTAAAATCTTATTAAAACACTTCACCAAAAAGCCCCACACACCCTTCTTTGCGTCATACCATCTCTCCAGACTCCAAAGTCCGTCATCGAGATAGGCCCTTGGTAAAGTGGAGGGCCAAACCTGCGAGAGGGGGGAATCTCGCAGGGCAAGCAATTCAGATACTGAGTACATCAAGACCCTTGAGGGGGGAATAGTCCAAGGTCAAGGACCACCAGATGTTAAAAACATAGAGGGACAGAATTCTGATCCATGGTCCAAGTCACCGGGCTCCATTGCCCTCTCACAGCAATGGAGGGGAAGGCAAATACAATTCACCCCCAGAAGTATCCTGGCCGGCTATCCTCTCACAAGGCCGACCAGGAAAACTTAGATGATAATCCAGGAGTGAGGTGGCCATACTCCGCCTTCCACTGGCCTCAGGTCCATGGTTCCAGTGCCCCCTTGGGTTAGGAGCGTCAAGGGGTCGAATCCTCCAGCTCACACAGAGTGTTCAAATAGTTCAGGAGATATCTTCCAGAGGCAGGAAATAGATGGCAATACGAGGGGGGGGGGAAGTGTGGAAATAGTTCAGCAGACCAAATAAATGGGGCTGTTATGGCCATAACAAGGTCTAACAAGGTCTAAACGTAGTCCGGGAGGAAGGAGGGGTGGGGTAAGTATGGAATTTAGTAATTGTTGTTGAAAATTGCTAATTGCTGTGACTGCTGATGTATGCAGCTGCGCGGGTGATTATGGGAGCGGCGGGACGCTCCCATGTAACACCTCTCCTGCGCGAGCTGCATTGGTTCCCAGTGGTCTTCCGGCTGCGATTCAAGGTGTTGATTAACATCTTTAAAGCGCTCCATGGCTTAGGACCTGGGTACTTACGGGACCGTCTTCTGCTACCGACAGCCTCCCACCGACCAGTATGCTCCTACAGGGTGGGGCTTCTCGGGGTGCCGTTGGTCAGACAATGTCGACTGGCGACCCCCCGGGGCAGAGCCTTCTCAGTGGGGGCTCCTGCCCTCTGGAATGAGCTGCTCCCGGAGGTACGGAGGATCCCGGACTTGCACACCTTCCGCCGTGCCCTGAAGTCTTTGTTATTCCAGCAAGCCGGGCTAGTCTAATTTTAACAGTTTTAAATTTTAAATTGGATTTTAATGGGGCGTTTTTAATTGTAGGCCAAAGTATTTAATCTGGTTTTAAATTTTTTCTAACTTTTATATTTATGTATTTGATCTTGGCTGTTCATCGCCCTGAGTTCTTTGGGAGAAGGGCATAATATAAATAACTAAATAACTAAATAACTAAATAACTAAATAACTAAATAA
>WNWU01000007.1:7730494-7754878 GCA_012654045.1 Ptyas mucosa | reverse complement strand
GATAGATAGATAGATAGATAGATAGATAGATAGATAGATAGATAGATAATGTGTGTGAGAGAGAAGGAGGTGGCGGTGGGGAAGACAATGAATAATATAAGATAGATAGGGAATATATATTCTCAGACTTCTTTTTTCCTAGCAGAAGCCCAGGTCTGTTTGGGCCAATGCTATTGTCAACACCAAAATATCATATATTAAATTAATGCACCAAATCATTCATTTATTTATTTAATAAACTGTGTTTTCTATATATGTAACATCATATATACGGTCAACAGGCAATACAAGAATGAAAACCTTTCATTTTTCATTACCTTTAGGCAAGGAACAAAAAAACTGGAGGTAGCAAAAGTGTTCAGTATTAAAGGACTGATGTTACAGAATAATCTTTGCTAGATATCAGAAGTAAAAAAAAAAGAAGACTCATTTTGATTTCTCTGTTGATACATTAAACTGTCACTCGTGAGCAGGCAGTAGGTCTGTACCTTATCCTTTTAGAACATGAAAATCAGAATACATTTTATTATGATAGCCATGCCTACAATTCCCATCAAATGTTTATACCTTGAAATTTATGAAAAATGACTGGGTTTTTTAAAGATTTCCAGAACAAACTCTGCATTATACATGGAAGCTACCAAGATGTAGGAAAGCTCTTTCAAGATTGATTTAATGTGGTCTACAAAATATAGTCCTTACAAATATCACCTTTTCAGTAACTTGCAGTTCCTGAATACTTTAAAAATATTGTCCCACTTTCACATATGCCCTTCATTCCAATCACCTAAATGAGGGGTGATTAATGCATTAAAGCTTGTAGCCAGATTTTCCTTCATCAAAAAAATACCACAGCTGGTGCACTGGGTGATTTTGGATAAACATGTTCCTGGCTGTCACTCTTATGAAACCATCCAGGAAGTGGCCAGATCCAAGAGCCCATTCTCCTTTCCCTCAGTGTCTACTGATTGCCTGTGCATTTGCTAGATTTAAAAGCCTGGCAACTTTCTTGCAATTAGGGCTGGAAGGATGTCTTTTCCATGTTTATTAGCTAAAGTCCACAGACATTTCCCTTTAGAAGGTTTAACAGCTGGGCTTCTTTTCATGCCCAAAATATAAAGAGTTTCTAAATTATCATTTCAAATCATAGTATATATGTGATTCCTACCCATTTGCTGATTATAGCCAGGAAACTTTCTGTTCCAAGTTTCCATTTTTTCCAATAACTCTAGAGACAACATATACGTTATATGTATACATAAAAAGGAATTACTGAAGCGGTGGGATATTTTCAGAGAGCTTAGTGTTCAAAGCATCCAAGCATGCCGAGCAATTGTGAGGACATCATCATTTTTTCCTATTAGTGTGTGTTATACCAGCTATTTTTAATTAAACCCATTTGTCCTTCTCATTACCCAAACCATTCTTTGTAATCTCCACTATTTATCTTCCTTACAGAGCCAAACTTGTAATTTTAATACACAGGAAACTTCTTTAAAAAAGAGTTTTATGAGTGTAGTATAAAATGGCCACTTCCTTTGTCAAAAGCCCATTGTATCAGGAAGGAAAACATAAATACCATATGCAAGTCCCTTAATCTTCAGCCGGGGGCTTGGAAATGGCTAACTATTCTCCTTTGCCCCCACTTTTTATTTGTACTCACATATTCCTTAAAATATGATGTTGAGGTTAAATGAATGCCACATGAATGGATTCATGCCCTTCTCCAAAGTGAAAGTGAGCATATGCATGGCACCAAGAGAATGGATTGCTTTTCCCTGTTGGACCCTTGAACTTGTAACAAATATCAGAGAGCTGGTGTGTGCAAGCTAGAGATAGGGCTAGGCAGTAAACATGTGTGGTAAAGATAGTGGTGCCTTTAGCTCTGGGGTAGCCAATATAATAACCAGTCTGGTCTCATACACACAACACGGTAGTGAAAAGATAAAAATGTTAATGAGGTCACTGAGTTATTGCACAACTTCAATATAATGGGACATCAAGTTATGCAGATAATTAGGTGAGAGACTGATGAAAGGAAAGTTAAAAATAAGAACCTTTCTTCCTTGCTTCCTTGCTTTCTTCCTTCCTTTCTTAAAATCCTTCCTTTCTTAAAATCAAACCAGCATGAACACAAGACAGGAATAGCTTCAATGGTAACTGCAGATATGTCCCAATTGTGTAAACAGTCCATTTGAAATTAGTGATTTAGAGAAGAAAGATAAATGGAAATGTATTATGTATACATTGTTTTTAGATGAGGAAGGAAGGAAGGAAAGATGGAAGGCAAGCAGGAAGGAAGGAAGGGAGGAAGGAAGGACGGAAGGAAGGAAGGAAGGAAGGAAGGAAGGAAGGACAAAATGAAATATTAAAAATATTGGCAAAATGTTTCTAAATACAGATTTGGAGAGCAAATATGCCCATAAAATATTAATATATTCAGAATATAGGCTTTCTCAGAACAGATCTGTAGAATATGTAATGCTCTTTTATTATATTAAATATAATACTATTTTGAAATATCCAATCCATAGCTTTTTTTCATTCTTCCTTCTTGGTCCCTTTGAAGCACTTATTTCTTGCCAATGAATGCAATTGTAACTTAGATTACACGTATTGTTAGGCCCAAGCTTTATCTTTTATCTATGAAGTATCTAATGAACTGCATTCTTAATCAGCTCTTTAAATTTTCACAAGATTCTTTGGGTTTTTTTTTTTTAATGAATTATTTCTGGTGCAAACTTGAGTTAAGGATTCAGTTAGATGTGGCTTATCATTTTCCTCTCTTCTGCATATTTGTCATTTATATTGTTGAAAAGGTACAGACAAAAGATCTATGATATTATCTCCCTATTTCTGCTTCAAATACTTTAATTACACCCAGAGAGATGCACATGGAGATCTATGGGATGTCTGGGAAATGCGGGCTATGACTGGGGTTGCTGGGAACTAGTTAGTTAGCAACAACAAAAGAACCACAGGTTCTGAGCCCTTATAAAATAACTTGACCAAAAATCTTCCACTTCGCAGCCTACTCTTTTGTCTTCTTAGGAACTTATATGAGACACAGTGATGAACAAAACAACTAAAGTGGAAGAGACAGATTAATGTAGACAGTTGCTTGGGAAAAATCCTGTAAATTGTTCTACAGTTTTAGAAGATGGTCTTTTTCTTTCTGTCTCTCACTCAAGTTTGTTTATGTCTTCTTTATTCAAATGTATCAGTGTATTCAGAAAATTGATCTGAAAATAAACATAACAACTAGATACCGGTTCTTATTGCATTCTAAAACCTGGGCTGCAGCATTTTACATATCTGATGCTCTATATGATCGTCTCTTTCTCTCTCCCTCCCTCTCTCTCCCTCTCTCTCTTCCGTCCCCACCTAAAAACCTACCTATCTTTAAAATGAATGTTCCAGTAGTTGAAACCAGCTTATCAGAAAGTTGCTCAAGCTTGCTCTACTGCATCTGGAATATCAAGTTCTGTTCGGTGAAGCTGACAATTCTATTTTGCTTCCAATTTATCTTCAACCCTTAATAAAGTACTTACTCTGACATTACATATTTCATTTTACATTTATCAGCTAAGCAAAAAAATTTAAAAAATATTATTTATACAAAACACCCCTCTGGATTTTATTCAAATTTAGTTACTTATTTCTGTATTTTTAATTTTGTTTTTAAAACACACTTTATACTTCACTTTAACTGCCTTAGCAGGCAATCACAATAATTTTTAAAATAGTTCAGTACACCAAAACTGCATGAGACCCAAGACAGGCTAAAAACTAGTTTGGGATTTTCAGTCACTAAACAAAGTTTATAGAATAGTAACAGTGCAGTTAACTGCTATTTTCCAATCAATATGAAATTGAAAGATCCAATCTGAGTCAGTCGGTCACTGGGACCAGAAGTTTAGTCTTCCAAACTTTTGGATGCATGCTGGAGGCCATCCGCAGGAAACTTCTCTCTCTCTCCAGAATGTACGCACTGGGCTGTTCTATACATAGTATTTATGTGATACCTGGTTGTGCGAGCCTTTTAGTTGTTAATTGGAATGTTGATGGCTGGTTATTAAATCATTGGTTGTTGTTTACTTGTACTTCTGCTCCATCTGCTCTTAAGTGCCTGGTAAACTGGTGGTAAATCAGCACTCCTGTTGACTGACAAGGGGCTTGTTTCCCATGCTTGAATCATTTTCCTGGCTATTTTTGTCCTTGCTCAGCCAACAATCTTAGTAGCTGCAAAACTGAATGTATGTTCTTATTCATTGCAATGTGAAGCTACCAATGATTCAGGTCTCCTCATCTAATCACTCACTTTTGTTTTTGCAATCTGATTATTAGGCTCCTCCCCATCTATTCTATATAGTCATAGGGACAAGCCACATGACTATGTAAATTGCATTCTACTGCTCCAAAATGTTTTTCATGTATGGCAAGGTGTGACATATAGTTAGTCTTGTATTTTCTTTCTTCCTTTCTCTCCTTTCTCTGCATGTTGCATAGACATCTTATGATAAATTCTTGTAGGTACCCATTCTGCCTGAATTGTTCACATAGGTACCTGCTCTCAGTTGTTTTGCTTGCTAGATACTACAGTGGATTCTTGTCCTGCCAACTAAAAGCCACACACAACCGGGAACTACATAAATACTCTGCATAGAACAGCCCAATGTATACATTCTGGAGACAGAAAAATTCCCTGAGTCTGAAAGCTTGGAAGACTAAATCTCTGGTCTCAGTGACTGATTCAGATTTGATCCTGCAACATTATCCTGGGACATCAGAGGTGGGTTTTCAGCATTCTGAACTTCAGAACTTTGGAATTTCAGCATTCCAAACATTCTGGAGAACCGGTAGTGGAAATTTTGAGTAGTTTAGAGAACCGGTAGTAAAAATTCTGACTGGTCCTTCCCACATCTATTCTTTGCCTCCCAAGTCCCAGCTGATCGGGAGAAAATGGGGATTTTGCAGTAACCTTCTCCTGGATTGGGGACGGATTAGAGTTTTTGCAGTACCCTTCCCCTGGAGTGGAGTGGGAATCGAGATTTTACAGTATCCTTCCCCTGCCATGCCTACCAAGCCATGCCTACCAAGCCACACCACACCCATTAAGCCACACCCACAGAACCGGTAGTAAAAAAAAATTGAAACCCACCACTGTGGAACATGTATAGTTGCCTTCATTTAACATGAAATTACTTTATACAATAGTTGCAGTATGAAAGTCTGAAGATATCTTACTACCCAAACAAAAGATTGCCAGCTAACTTGATTCCTATTACACATATACACAAACGCAAAGGCACACACTTATAAATAAAACTTACTTTAAAATGTTAACATATCATTAAATTTTATACCCAAAGACTGGAATTATTCTATCTACAAGGAAGCAATATTGTACCTGGAGCTGCTACAGAAAAGGTATATTATCTTAGGACAAAAATATATAAGACTATTTTAGCTGAATGAAATTCATTGCATCTTAGCTTTGGAACAGCAGAAATACAAGATCAGATTCCTTATGATTAAAAATGTTGTTTAAAAAATGAGTTCTTATGCTTTGTATATTTTTGTCCTCTAGAAGAGAAAAGTTACAGCATTATTCTACTTATTTTTATACTAACATTAAGGGATTTTTCTTTTAATTTGTATTATGTAATTTTTTTAGAATAATTACAATTAGCAGTTTTATTTTTAACGTTGCTTTTGAAAAGCCCCATACCATCAATTTGATAATTGCATTTTAGTTTAACATTGGCAATAGCATAGGATTGTAACAAAACTGAGGAGCACAGATAGACTACAAGATCCACAGTGATCTGTCTAGCCCACCTAGCTCTGTCCATCAAAGGTAGGAGTTTATTAAGTTCAGGAAAGTTGCTTTTTAGAACATGCAATTGATGACCCACGGCATTTTTCTGTTTAATAGGTCAGTGAAGAATATTATGTGATAAACAAACCCTTTTTCAGCACTGATGCCTTATTCAGAACCTATACTTCCATACCTATCAACCAATGAATTCCTTTTTGGTTAAACAATGTTATGCAGAGCACAGGAAAATAGTAAGAAAGAGGAAGCCAAAGGAATTAAAAACAAAAACTAGTTTACATCAAGTCATTCACTATATGTCTCCATTTATCTTTAATTCTTGCAAATGATCTTTGCTTCCATCTTTTCTATACACCATTTCGTACATAAATGTATTATTGAGAACCTAAAGTTTAATGGTAGTAAAATTGCTTCTTCCCTAAGTTGAGTAACAGCTAGCTTACATATTTGATATTATCCTGAGTGTTTCGGCATCAGATCTGATGATAAGAGGACTGTTTTATGAGGAAAGTGAAAGATGTCTTACCCTCAAGTCTGTTTCCCAAATGAGATCTTTCTACACCAGGAGTGGGAAAGAGAACACATTCTAAAGGTTTGAATTTGTTTTCCAACCTCCTTCTGTATTCATATATTAAATATTCCTAAAACACATATTGCCACAAAATATATCAAACTGGTTTACAGCAACTGGATGCTCTAGGCTTCTCACTGGAATTATGCATAATCTTTTCTGTAGAAAAATAGCAAATTTGTGGGAGTACACAATAAAGTAAAAAAAAAAAACCCTTATATTTGCAAACCAAACCAAGTTCTTTATAATTCACATTTTTTTTAAAAAAATTCTTGTCTAGTTTTGTTTTGTCTTTGTTAATTTTTTTGTTTTGGATTTTAATCTTTTGAATAAAATAAAGAAATTAAGAAACTAAATCTAATACGGAATTCAATTCAACATGAAAATCATTCTTATATTTCAAGTTCACATCAGTGGTGGGTTGTTCCTGGTTTGGTCTGGTTCAGTAGAACCACTAGTAAAATCAGTGGGAGGCTCTGCCCACCCACCACAACATCATCTTGGGGGATCTGTGCATGGGCAGAAGTGCTCCCGCTGTGAACTGGTAGTAAAGGTAAATGGAATCCACCTCTGGTTCACATATGTATCTTGTCTTGGATTTCTTCTAAAATAATGATTTAATATTTAAGTTTCTTTAGGATCAATATGTCCATATTATATAAACAAACTACGGAAGTCATTTCCTGCATGAGTCAATAAGAGAAAATGGAGGGAAATTTGTTTCTATTATTATTTTGTCATTTGCTGACATGACATTTCTATATTGCAAATCTATTGAATTTACAGTTCCTATAAATGGAAAAGTGAAAGTTGTTAAAAATTCTCCAAACAAAATATAAATGCCACCTATTAGATTAAATGCAGTTGCAATCAAAACAATATTTAGAATAAGCCAAATTGTGTACAAAAATGTGAACTGGAGAAATGGAACTTCAAAATAACATCCTCTCATTCACTCGCGTCTGATGAATATGCTTTAAGGTTCAACTAATTCAAATTTTATCTTGCAAATTTTGGTTTTCTAGATTTGTGACAGTACTTGAAAATACACTGGGAACTTTTTTCATAACTTTGTTTCACTTTAAATTATGCTCTTTCATAATTTATTAAGTATTCATTTAAAACTCAAAATGAGCTTTTTGGAAGAACATTATTTGAATTCTTTTTTTAAAAAAATGACAAGGATTTCACAATTCACAAAGTCATAAAGAGTCAAAGTTTATTACTCAGCTATGGATTATGCATAATTGGATGATTGCTCATTTATGATATTGAAGATTGCATAATAATCATTATGGTCACTAACCAGTAAGGATATGACACTCTACTTGTGTATATGTGTGTAGTACATGACTATTCTTTCTTTTATTCTTTTAAATTGTTGTTACTATTTTTAATGGTTATAATTTGTTTAGTGATTAGTGATTACTTAACTTAGTTAAGTCATTACTACACTAAAATATAATTAATAAGTAAAAAGCAAAATGCCAGAATTTTGTTACATTTGATCCAAACCCATTGAATTATTTTGTTCCATACTGTATTGTTAACTCTCTAGATCTCCCAAATATATAATAAATTTTCAAGATTCGAATGTTGAATGCTTTCCAGAAGGCCATTATAGTCTAATTCTTCTTCTGTAGCTTTCAACAGAAACAATGAGGCTTATGTTTGTGTTCTCAGTGCCATAGCCAAACTTTGGAATAATTATTTCATCTCTGATTAAATGTTAGTCAAGCACAAATCTGGCAGTATACACTTTGGTATTTTTGAATTAATGAAACCTGATTTGACCAGTGCAAGAAAGCTCTATTTACTATATTAAATTTGGCAAGAGGTGCAAATATGCAGAATTATAAAATTCCACAGTGAGAATATATTGGCAAGGGATAAATATTTCACTGTGTCTGGAAATCTTTACTTTCAACATGCTGCAAAGCTATGAAATGGTGTTTAGGCAGATTTCATAGACTGAATCCAAAGCAGCATAAAGAGAACTGGTCCATGCCCTTTGGGTTTTTTGCTAAAATGAAGAAGACTAGAGTATGATTTTTATCAATAATAGTCCTACTTGAGGTGATTCATTGTAAAGCAACTTGGTCCCTTCACCAAGCCAAAATATCCTAATAAACTTGAATATTGCAAGAAAACCAACCAGATTTTCACCTATATGTAAAGAATAAAATAATATTGTATGGAATTGTAGACTGGAACTATTTTTTGAATGCCCCCCTCCAAAAAAAGAATGGAATCCCAGAAATGAATAAATTCTGATCATTTTATATGTTTTTAAATTATCCATCTCACTACTGTAGTCTAATATATTTGATTTATTGAATTCACGGTGTTAAATTTATCTCTTCCTTTGAAATCAAAATGCTTAACTCTACCTTTAAACTATCTTTCAGCAGTTCTTCTGTAGGCTGGTTTTCTTTTTCTTTTTTTTAACAAAGCAGGGATTTATATCTTCTATAATATAATGGTTATATTATGTATATCATGTTAGACTTGGCAGTAAAGTAAAACATTGCTTTTAAGATATTTGACTGGATCCATGCAATTTGTTAGGTGAAATGAAAGTATTTCCTGTTCTTTTAGTTGTTTATGTAGCTTGAATGCATTAAAATCATTACCTGCAACATCAAAGATTACATATAATTATCATTAATTATGCAACGTTTTCTGTAAGAATATCTTCTACACTAGATCTTTTGGTGTATCTCTAATTATTGTGAGAAGGCATACCCACAATTTAGTTTAATCCCAGGTATGTAACTTGAAGGAGTTTGAAAAACAGTGGCTTTATAAACTAGTCTACTCTTTAGCTACATCAGAATGGAAAACAATCAAATGTAGCTTTATGAAACAACAAAAACATAGGTAGGGCTGTAGAAAATGTAAAAAAAGATGTTCTGAAACAAATAATGGTTTTGTTAACATTACTTTAACTGAAATATTTTTTCTCCTGTCTAGTGATATCCAATTCTAGGGAGCAGTGCTCATCTCCATTTCTTAGCTGAGGGAGCCAGCTAAGATGTCCAAAGATATTTTCTGTGGTCCTGTGGTCAGCATGACTATATGCCAAGGCAAGGGAATGCTGTTATCTTCATGCTGAAGTGGTATATATTTATCTACTTGCATTTGCATGTTTTGAAACTAGTAAGAGGGAGGAGCAGGGACAAGTAATGGAGGTGGTTCTGTTGCATGGTGCTCAGGTCACAAACCCAGACTATGAGTTTTCCAGCTAACAAGCTCAGCATCTTTAACCGCTGAGCCATCACACCTGCCTTCTTCTTTATTTACTGAAAGTTAAAATTATAAGTGTGAAAAAAATATATTTTACAAAGCTTTCTTTGTGTCTCCATAGATTGAGATTTTAAAAAATAAAAATGAAAGTTATAGCAGTTGAGTAATTTTTTTAAAGTGAGGACAGGAATGAGACAATTTTGCAAATTAAGTGGCTGGTGGAGGAAAAAATTAGGGCTATTTCTCTCATACACTCAAGACACGGTCAGGATCAGAGACCTACCATTTTACAGCAGTCTGGATAGAAATGAATGACTGCAAGCTACATTTTCAAGACAGCACATGGCCTAGTTCTGATTGACCTCCCAATCTATGACAGGCACAAAGGTCAATGATAACACTGAATTGCTTGAAGCTAGGTCTGTAACTGTTTAACTGTTGAAATGTCTATCCCAGGAGATATTTATTCATGTGTTAGATTTATATCCTGCCCCTTCTACGGGACCTCATGGTAGTCTACATAGGTATCCTGCCTCCAATTTCTTCCAAAACATTGTTGTATAGGCTGGGGTGGAGGAACTGGATTGTCTGAGCCTAGACCATTCATTATCTACAATATCATTCCACAGTAGCTCTGTTTCCCTTTGAATGTATAAACATTAAGTTATGACCACAGCCACAAATTGAGTTGTGACTATACCCTATGCTTCCAGGCCTTAAGGCATGTCCATGTTTGTAATGTTTTTTTCTATGCAAAATGATGAATCCATGTACTCTGAAGTTTCATATGAAATAGGATCGTAATATATTCTATGCCATAGCTGATTAGATATAATGCTGTACATCTGCCCCACTGATACCAACTCTGTGAGATAGTCCAGACGAGAAGCACAACCAGAAGTTCTAGCTTTATTTTTAGTGTAAAATTATATTAACAGAATCTTTCAGGATTGAAATATTTCTTTCCTTCTTTCCTTTCATTCTCTGGAAAACTAGGGAGGTTCGTTCTAAAATGTTTCAAGCCTCTTCTGTGACTTGAGACATCTTTTACATGCTGATTGTCCAATATGCATCTCTCTCTCATGTTTCCCAAGCTCATCCCCACATATCATTATAGTTGAATCTATTTGTTATTATGGTTCGTCACACAGTCAGTTTAGACTGGATTTGCTATTTTAATTACCTATCAAGTACTTCCCATTTACCAGGCAGATGTTAAAGGTATTGCTGCAAAATGTAAGCTGTTCCAAATAAAGCTGCCTTTTGTAATTGAGAGATGGTGAATTGGTCAGTGTCAATGGTGCTCAAGTGTTGGTCCAGTTATTTCAATATTGCACTCAGGGCACATGAATATTGATACAATCTTTGCTTTCTTTTGCCACAGTCATTCCATTTCTATTTACAGGTCTTTGTATTTTGTTATCTTCTCCAGTTCCTTCTCTTCTATTCTGCTGTCTCAAGGTACTGTCATGTCCATTATCCTGACTTTTTTGTCTTTCTTATAAAAAATTGTTAAGTCTGGCGGGTTAGGTGGCAGGTACTTGTCTGTTTGAATTCCAAAATCCTGGAGTATTTTAGCTTCTTTATTTTCTATTACTTAGTCTATTTTGTGATCCTACCAGTTCCTACTTGAAGGCAAATGGTATTTCTTGCAGATATTCCAATGCACCGTTGTTATTACTTTGACACACCATTTTTTGTAGTCAGTCTGTGTAATCTTCTTGCAACAGATAACTAGATCTATTGTTTCTGAAGCTTCTTTGCAGAGGCAATATTTGCTGACTGTAGTTATTATTAGTATTCAAATATCCACAATGAATATGAGTTAATCTTTTCAAGTCACTGGAATGAGGAGATTGTGTGCTTATTTATGTTCCTGCTCCTCCCCCTTTACATAGTAATTCTGTGCATGTGACCAACTGACAGAAGACAATCCATTCTGAAAGGGATAAGTCCATATATTGCAAATGGGAAACATATCAATCTTTGACTGTTGATTTTTTTTATTTATTGCAAATAAATGAAAACTGAAGTATTCAGGTACTTTTTTCAAGGAAACAATGATCTAGAAAAAAACAGTATATGCAATATTTTGGATGGCTTGAGCCAACCAGAGCAAAGGTTCATCTCCCTAACTTTTTAATTCCTTCCTTGCCATTTGTTTTAAATCAGAGTTAACATTTCATAGAACTTTCTTTTTTTGTGTGTGCTGAAATAATTTATTTCTTGTTACAACAGATCCCCATGCTAATGAAGATGAATTGTTTCTAATTAAGAGAAACTTGGCATTTCAAGATTGGTTTGAAGACTGAGTTCTAAATGCCTACTGAGAAAACACAGCAATCAGAATCAGATAAATGATATTGATTCAGCAATGGTCTAGCTGGAAATGTTGGGTGTTCATGACTCATATCATTGTTCAGATAATAAGATTTCTGCAGGAAAGTATTAAAATGAAAAATCATTTGATAATCAAGAGGGTGGCTGGCAGTCTGATGTTAATGGGGCCTTGTCTACAAATAAAGACCAATCTATCTCTATAATGCTTTTGTGTTAGCTTCCATCAGTAGTGATGTTGCATTTTGGTAGTGACAGTTGATTATTAACTAATATATAGAGATGAGACAAAAACATTATGAAAAGGCTACAGGGCCTCAGGAATGGGAATGGGTCTCCTGATGATACTAAAATTGAAAGAGTGTGGAATTGAACTATATTCTCAAATAGCACTGAAAGTCTCTAAAAATTTAGAATGCCATTTCCAAGCTGCTAACATGTCTGTAAGATCCAAACTGCATACCTATTTAAGTTCCAAGATACTGCTTTTAGGAAGTAGCAACATTAAAAGGAAGTGCCCACTTTTAGTAGACAGAGGAAATATAAACACTGTTTAAATTAGTGCTTGTCAGCCTCAGCAATTTTCAGAGATGTGGGCTTCAACTCCCAGCATACTGTCTGAGCAATTCTAAAAACTGAAGTCTACACATTTTAAAGGTGAAAAGGTCACCCTTTACTAAGTAAAGGTCACCCTTTACTAAGGGTGAAAAACACCAATATCAACTTTTTCCTCATCTCTGCTTCCCTATTTTCAAGGTTCCCAATTTGTAGATACAGAATTAATAAAGCATTTAGAATCTAATATATGCTAGATTTGCATACAAAGTTTGAAATGTTGCCTATCATTTCAAATTATAAAATGTTGTAAATTTTTAGATTGTAAAGTTAAAAGAAACATCTGCCAGAGCCATAGTGTTATTTTTTAGAACTGGAGTTAAAAATACTAGTTCTAATTTCTAAACCACTGAAATATAACTAACAGAAGTAAAAGAAGACTAGATTTTCTATCCAGGGAATATTGCTATCAGGTAAATATCAACTAAATATTAGCATTGCTTAGCAAATCTATCACAAATTAAATGAAGCTGAAATATTTTAGAAAGTTTTATATTACATTTTTCCAGAAATAATATATGACCCTGAAGATGTCAGTAAACTGGGCTGCATGTCTTTTTAGTTTGCTTGATCTGATCTAGTTAAAATTAAAATACCAACCTAGTATATCTGCTGCATTAATTATTGAGTATACAGTATACTTTCTCACCTAATCCAATGAATGCTAGATTCAGAAAAGTATGACTCTGTACAAGTTGCATACCATGCAGCAAAAATTTAAGCATAAACAATGCCAAAACATCATGCTCTGAAGATGTTACCTAGGTTGGATAATGAAATATCTGGGAGAAAACAACCAAGTTCAGAGAACATCAAAGAGTCCTCAATGTCAGATTAATGATTTGCTTTTTGTAATCAACTCAGATTGGTCTAGGCAGATGACAAAGCCAAAATAAAGGAATAATCTAAAAGAAAGAGCAATTGGAATTAGGACTGGAGATCAAGCAAGTAACAGAATTAAATATTAGGGAATGCATTTGGCAAGAACTAATAAATACTTTTTTGAAAATAACTATTGACTATTTTGGAAAATGTGATGGTGGACATTTCCGGATAGACACTGCTGAAATTGTCTGGTTAAAAAGTATTGCAGTTGTCAGAATGAATCTTCTATTATGATTTAACTTGGTAGAAGATAATTCTAATAAAAATTAAAAGAAAGGTATTAAATTACTGGTCTAAACAAATAATGATGGTCTAATAAAACCCCAAGGATTAAAATCAAGATTCTAAAAAGAATGAGGCAAATGCTAGCACTAACCTTTAAATCTTATTATCAAGCTGCCGAAATTGGATTACAGAGTTGATTGTATCTTCTTATGTCCTAGTTGTCTCTGAGGCAAGGGCAGGATATTTAGATGGTCTGCATAAATATCTATGGATTTATACAAATAGAAACAAGCAGTTTATAGTAGGTAGCACTATAATAAGAAAGTATAATGAACATTTGGAATAAACAGAAAAATTAACAGTGCAGATTTATTCTTTCCTGCATTCTTCTTAAATGTTTGTTTTTATGAAAAGGAAAGAAAAGGAAATTTACGCAGTGGAGATATAGCAATTATACAAGATTTATTACAAGATTACAAGATTTGATTAATAATTATTCAAAGATAAAAAAAATTAGACGTTTATTTTTTAATGGCTTTATCTGTCTAGTTTGACATCTTCAATTGAGTAATATAAAATTAAAAGAACTATACAAAGAAGATGAAATATTTAAAATTTGATTGAATTTAAGAATCTTAAATCATGAAACCGAGCACATTTTGGGGAACCCGACTTACAAAATCTCAGTAAAATATGAGCCAGAAACTAATCAAGTTAAAGATCATATGGTTAAATGGATTCAGAATTTAGATTTAGAACCATATATTCAACAATGTGTTTTCAATGTAAATTTATACAAAATATCATGCCTAGAGAAAACTGATATAAGATGTTTTAGTTTCAGCATATTACTTCAGTTCTAATTGCGAAAATAGTTCATTTTCTAAAATTTGTTAGACATGTCATGATTGTCAGATCATTCTTCCATATTTGATGCCAATGCTCTAAAGCTGAAATTCTGAAAAGTGATCTTTGTTAGAATGAAGCAAATTTTAAAATTCAATTTTCTTTTCAATCCACAATATTATTAAACTAAATCATAAACTCCAAGAATCTTTTCCTGATCTAGGTCTGTACATGCAAATTACTGCATTGATTCTTATCGGAAAGAAATATTTGCTAACACAGTTGTGGATGCAGGAAAATACCCAAAATAATTTTGTATGTTAAAAGTAAATCTCACACAGAGGATAATTGTTAGCGTTCCAGAAAAACTCCAGCTTCAAGTAAAGACGCGGAAGCAACTATGTTTCAAAGTTCTCTTTACTAGAAGAGGCAAACTGGCACATCTGGGAAAACACGAATCTGAAAAGCCCGGGTTTTCCTTCAGTAAGTCAAAGCTCCCCAAACTATCCTCTTTTTCCCCAGTCGGTCACATACTCCAATCAACGTCAGCTCCATCTCGATCCAGCCCCACTCCTTCTCCAGATGCTGGATTGCTTTGACCTTGACTGACAGGAAGAATGCTATTATGTCTACTAACAAACCCTCTCCTTAATCCCCCCTTCTAGTTTCCCACACACGAGAAGGTGGCAGCATTGGAGTTTCCGGCCTAATATGGCTTCCAAGGCTGACAATAATTCCACTTGGAAGGTATTTCTAGATTACAATTTCATATGTAGATCTGCATCATTCCTAAAGGTGTCTACTTAATTAAATAATTAAAGGTCAAAAACTTCTTTTCTTCCTCTTAAATCTACTCAATTACAAAATGAATTGATCTGATTTGTATATCTTGGGTTATGGACTAGAATGTAGTTACCTAATTGAGTCAAATATCCTTAGTATCACAAAGGCATTATAGTTTAAAGAGAAAAAATAGTATGATATATCTTTTATTTCTGAGATTTCTGAGATTTTTTTTAAAAAAACTGTCATCTCAGTTGTTTAAATTTTAAATTTACACAGAAAAGAGACAGAAATATTATGGAATAGGGCTAAGCAAGATACATATGGTATTTCTTTCCTACCAGTTCTCATTTATTTTAATGAGAAAAACATTCTCTCTATAATTTTTTAAAATGTATATATACTGGTAGAAATATTCATGGCTGGAGATTGTATTTTACATTTCTTTTATTTCAGGATAGCTTTTACTTCTGCTTGTGCAGAACCAGCTCTTATCTGATCTAGTTTTTCCTACATCAATGAAATAGTAAAGAGGAGTTCCTGCCTCTGAGAAATATTTGGAGAATATTTCTGGGAAAATTGGGAGAAACTATCCACCCAATTTTCTGATCATAGATAAATTTCATTTCTGGTACAAATGTTCAGAAGTTTTGGGGACATTCCAATGTGAATTCACACAATATATTTCTTACTAAATACATTAGATCAAACGCACTGCTGTCTAAAATATAATTTGCACAGTTCATTCATTTATTCATTCACTCATTCATTCTTCATACATTCACTCATTCATTCATTCATTCAATCAATCAATCAATTTTTATGGCCACCCATCTCAGTCAATGACTCTGGAAGGCTTAAAATTCCAAAAATATGTTACAGCTAAAAATTAAAAACATTTTAAAACAATAAAAACATTAAAACTAATAAAAACTCTAAAAACATCCAAATTGAATACATATAGGACCAAGATACTTGGCCAGTTAGCAATATAACCAGGAAATGAGAGCATTAACACATTCATTACTCCAGGCTCCAGAACACAGCCATGTTTTAGGGCAGGAGTGTCAAATTTGCATTGTTACGACAGCGTCACATGATGTAACACAACTTTTTTCCCCTTCTCTAAACTGGGCGTGGACATGGCCAACTTGTGACACATCCGGCCCATGGGCCCTAAGTTTGAAAGCCCTGTTTTAGTGCCTTACAAAAGACTAACAGGGTTGCGGCCATTCTGATGTATGAAGAGAAGGTGTTCTATAGAACAGGAGACACTGTATAAAAAGCTTGCCTTCTGGTCCCTGCCAGCTGATATTCTTTGGCTGATGGGATCTGCAGCTCGTTCGTTCTGGTGATTGTATAGGTGGAGACTCTTGAAAAAAGGTGATCCCTTAGGTATCCAGGTCCCAACGGTTCTTCTGTTATCCATTGCAGAGCTGGTTAGCCAATAGAAAGGAATATAAATGTCCTGATAATTCAAGAAGTCTTTCTCTATTATTCCAATGCTGCCCCAATATTGTGAAATAAGACACTTTGTGTCACTTACAATAACTTTCTTCTTGACCAAAAAAATGCAGCCAAGCAAAATTCAAGGGTTTTAAGGGAAAATTAATAAAATAATGGTTGTATCCCTCCCATAGTGAGCATAGCATATTACAAACTAAATTTGAAATTCTTTTCAAGTAACAATCATGTATTTATGAACAATGAAAGCATCTGAATAAAAATCGAAGTAAATGTTATGTCAGATTTCTTATTATTACCGACTTTGTATCCCCTTGGGCTGCCTTTCACTTTACTCATTATAACTGCAAAATGGGTCTTTCAAGGTTTGGTATATCTTTTACTTTTATTCTCTGAAGAATGTGACACATCCCTTGGAAATTCCATTTGATTGTGCTACTATTTAAAAATAAATAGAAGATATTCCAAATGTTACCTGCCTCAGTGCTATAAAAGACTTGTTTTTCTTTGAAGACACTTTACAAGGAAACATCTCAGTTTATAATTCACAGAAAATGAAATTATATACCTTTATTTTCTAGTAAAAGCTCAATATATCATACATATGCATACTAAATCAGACTTAAGTTTGAAAATATTCACTTGTGCCACATATCTGAATGATGATCTAGTTTCATGGTGGAACAATGGGTACATACTGAGCATTTTTCTCCATCATGCATTGAAATAAAAATATCACTACAGTTCTCATGATGTACTCATTCTATATAAAAATCTCTTCATTGAGTTCTCTTCTATTTCAGCCTTGCTATAGTAGTGATATGGGATAGGTTTTCCACTGCTTTATTTTGCTGCTGAAATATTTCTATCCCACATTGTGAATATCCTTATGCAAATTACATTAAAATGAATAGATTAATGTGCAGCACAAAATGTTTCGGTGCAAATAAAAATTTTATGATGCGAATTAGACAATGCAATTACTTTACATAGGAGTTTTCTTTATTTTCCCCACTTGAACATTTTTTTACAAAATGCACATCACTGCATTTAAGAACACAGCAGTTTAGTCACCATATAAGGAAAGGAGACCCATATTTGTTTTTAAACATGACTAAGGATAGACACAGACTATGGGGGACGCAGTGGCTCAGTGGCTAAAATGCTGAGCTTGTCAATCAGACAGGTCAGCAGTTCAATGGTTCGAATCCCTAGCACAGGGTAATGGAGTGAGCTTCCGTTCCTTGTCCCAGCTTCTGCCAACCTAGCAGTTCAAAAGCACATAAAAATGCAAGTAGAAAAATAGGGGCCACCTTGGTGGGAAGGTAACAGCGTTCCATGCTCCTTCGGCATTTAGTCATGCTGGCCACATGACCACGGAATCGTCATCAGACCGCACTGGCTCTTTGGCTTAGAAATGGAGATGAGCACCACCCCCTAGAGTCAGGAACAACTAGCATGTATATGCGAGTGGAACCTTTACCTTTACCTTTACCTTACCTAAGGGTAAATATGCACTTTCAGCTTGTGCCTATCACCAGTACAGGCCACACCTACTTTCTGAGTTCAGAAATGGAAGACTTTATCTTCTACCAATTTCCGTCCTATCATCAGCTACCTACATTTTGAAGCAAAATTATTTTTCAGCCACAGCCAACTCAAATACTTCTGAGTGGATGATCTAAAGCACTTCCTTCTAATCTTGAGACAAGTGTATCCTTGTCATCTTGGCATCATTTAGAGTATGAAAGCACCATATTTGCAAATATCTTGGAAAAGAAATAGAGGAGAGAACAATCCTTAAAAGGAAAAGTCAGGCGATCCGTCCATGTATGAGTCAACAAATTACATTTGCCTTCCTGGCATTTGAATTACAATTAAATCCACTGGTGGCCATACTCCAGACTGACACCATCCAGGGTCCATTACCAAATCATTATAATTCAAGCTGGAATGTTTGCAATTGGCTTCAGGAATAGCCAGAAGCAGCAGAGAAAACAAGCAGCTTAGGATGAAGTTCAGAATTGCCTTCAGTCTGATTGACATGGTATGGCTGCAGTATGGAAACTGGTATAATCCACATATTTCATGTTCAGCATAGAGAGAAGTTCTATTATGCCAATTAGTGGATGCCACATGGCTTATCTGCATGAGACTAAAACAGAAGAGCAAGATCTTCTATCTGGAAGTACAGCTCATCTGTCTGGAACCCACACTGCATATCGGACATAAATACAATCGAAAGAGTGCAGAGATATTTTACAAGAAGAGTCCTCCATTTCTCTAACCGCAATAAAATAACTTATGCCACCAGACTCCAAATTTTGGGCTTAGAAAACTTAGAACTATGCAGACTTTGGTCTGACCTAAGCATAGTACATAAAATTATGTGCCACAATGTCCTTCCTGTCAATGACTACTTCAGCTTCAACCACAACAACACCCAAGCAAATAATAGATACAAACTCAAGGTAAACCACTTCAAACTTGATTGCAGAAAATATGACTTCAGTAACAGAGTGGTCAATGACTGGAATGCACTACCTGACTCTGTAGTTTCTTTCCCAAACCCCCAAAACTTTAACCTTAAACTGTCTACTGTTGACTTCACCCCATTCTTAAGAGTTCTCTAAGGGGTGTACATAAGCGCACCAGCATGCCTACCGTCCTGTCCTAATATTCCTTTTTTACTTACTCTTTTCATGTATTAAAATTATGTTTATACTTTTACCTGTTATCTTATATATGCTTGACAAATAAACTTTTGATTATATGATATGATCTTGTTCCCATATTAATTGCCCAGCAGAAAATTGATCTTGTTGATTAAAAAGGAATGTAAAAAGGACCACAACAACTTCTTTTCAAATGGCATACTCTGCCAAAATGGAAGTTATCACAGCTTGATCACAAACTCTCAGCATCTGCTGGCTCCTACTTCCAATTTTGGTTTGCTCAACAACTGCATAAAAAGAAACATCCATCTGGGAAAGTGCCATAAAAAAAAAGGTGCCATCATCCAAAACTCTACATCAATGTATGTATCAAGAATATACTAGGAAAAACTTTGCTCAAAATATACTACATATGTTAGAAAAAGTTAGCGTGAAAACATTATTTTAAAATAGGGACTTTCCTTCTTTCTAGGCTTTTCAAAAAATTTCCGGAAATTTGTCAGAATGGAAATATTTAAATATATTTCATATTGACTTAGATAGATCTAATCAGTGCATTATAGAGATGGTTATATCAGTCAATTTCATATGGATTCATTATTTTACTATTGCATTCCATTTTCTGTCAATCTATGATTTCAACATATCAATGCACATGTTTGATATCTCATTATTATGAAAGTGTTTTCTGCAAATAGACCTAGAATAGAAATAAGACTTCATAGTGCTACAGTGGCAGCATAGAATGCAATATTGCAGACTAATTCAGCTCATTGCCAGGCGTTCAATCCTGACCGGCTCAAGGTTGACTCAGCCTTCCATCCTTCCAAGGTCAGTAAAATGAGGACCCAGATTGGTGGCAATCTGGGGGCAATGTGCTGACTCTGTAAACCATTTAGAGGAGGCTGGTAAGTATATAAACCTAAGTGCTATTGCTATTGCTATTTGGTTGCATCTTAGGCAAAAATGCAGAATTTTGTATCACATTGCCATCTAAATATGAATTTTGATATGCAAATTATAAATTCATTATGTACTCAACTCTTATACCATAAAATAGACAATAAACTAAAGCAAGCTTAATTAACTTAGTAGTAATATCCTAAGTATGGGTTTCCTTGGTATTAAAATTCAGTATGGAAAGGCACGGTTCTGGTTTATTTTTAAAAAAAATACATATTAGATCTATTTGTAATGAATATATTTATTCTGGAAACTAAAATTGCACACTTGGGATATTTTCAAAAATCCAATAATCACTAGCACAAAATAGATATCAGTATAGATCTGATATCAAGAGTATTGGGAACCAGTAAGACCTTTCAATATTTTAAGGATAATTAAGGAAACTTAATTGACTCAGCCTTCCATCCATCCGAGGTAGGTAAGATGAGGACCCGGATTGTGGGGGCAATAAACTGACTTTGTATAAAAAAGAACACCACTTAAGGGGGGGGGGGTGAAAGCCCTACTAAGCAGGCATATACAAAAGTATGAAAGCTATTGCTTAACACATTGTAAGCCGCCCTGAGTCTCCGGACAAGGGCGGCATATAAATCGAACCAATAAACAATAATAATAATAAATTTTCACAAATGATAAACCTGGTGGATGTTAGTAATATCCTAATATCTGACATGCATTATTTAATTTACACACAGACACACACCTCAGTTATTTTATGTCTGTCTGTCTGTCTGTCTGTCTGTCTGTCTGTCTGTCTGTCTATCTATCTGAATAGAACAATCCAATGGTGCTAGCTAACAGTTTAAAGTATTTTTAAAGACAGCAGGTCATATAATTTAAAGGCCACTAACAGTGCTGTCCTACCATTTTACAACTTTTTATGTTACAACCTTTTTTCTCTTTTATATATCTCTTATATTCTTCTTCTATCCTATCTATCTATCTATCTATCTATCTATCTATCTATCTATCTATCTATCTTGCAAAATAATGCAAATTGGTTGAGGACTTCTGATAAATGATTACTTCCAGACATTTTAGGCAATAAAGTTACCTAGAACCAGGATCCCAGTAATTTATAGACTGCAGGATTTTAAATTTTGAAAACATTAAAAGCATTCAGTTGATGTACGTACTTTTCCTAGCACTGTGACATGCTCAGACTTTTTAACTGGCAGGTCCTTTGTTTTTTTCCCTTAACCTGCATTAAAGTCACTGCAGTCCCCCATTTATTGTCAATCACATAGTGTTAGGCTTGCAATTTTTCAAGCAGTTTTCACATAGCATATACCAATTTAACCATCTGTCAGTGTTACCAAAAGAAAGCATCTGCCTAAAAGAATTCCGACACATGAAATGCAGCAGAAGTAATTCAAACTTTACTTTTCTTTCTCTCCTCCTGTTTTTCACAGTTCATAGCCACATATATTCTTCTAATGGTAGTTTATTTCTTGACCCATGAAAAAAAATTCAACTTAGCATTTCACTCTTTTTATGGTAGAGGTTCAAACCTGCTCTTACAAAGCTATTCTTTTCCAGATGGTGACATTTTAGATACATCTCTCAGTTCTATGTTTGTGGTCCAGTCATTTTTCTCTGGCTGTACATTGCAGGATGTAGTGGAAACTCTACAGAACTCTTCTATATTTGAAGAAAATGATTCATAATCCTTTTGAAGCAGGGTAGCCAGATTGTCACAGCATGTGCACCCCGCAAGCATTGAAAGTACCTTATATATCCTAATGCCTGGTTAAGGAACTCAGAGACTTTTGGGTGCTATGAAAAGACTAGGTGCTATGTAGCACCAGCTTCAAATATGAATTCCTGGATCTTTGGCAATGGAAATTATGCTGTTTTAAGTCAGTCTTGATTGTCAGTTGTTTTGTTTTGTTTTGTTTTGTTTTGTTTTGTTTTGCACATCTTACAATTCTATGTTTTGTTTACTTAGGTTTTATATAGTCAGTCCTGATTAGTTGGGTTTGCACAACACACCTAAAACCATCAACTATGGTTTCTATCCACATTTTGGGTAATGTGGTATTTGAAAATAATAGATGCATCTGTTAATTTGAAGAGGCTAGAAAATTGTAGGTGGCCAGAAAATCTCTCTAAAAATATTTATCTGAAGAGTTTTCTACTCTTGAGTAATTTATATAGCAACTAGTCTGCCTGAATAACACATATGTGAATACAGTGGTGAAATCCAAAATTTTTTACTACTGGTTCTGTGGGCGTGGCTTGATGGGCGTGGTGTGGTGTGGTGGGTGTGGCTTGGTGGGCATGGCAGGGGAAGGATACTGCAAAATCTCCATTCCCTCCCCACTCCTGGCGGAAGGATATTGCAACATCTCCATTCCAACTCCACTCTGGGGCCAGCCAAAGGTGGTATTTGCTGGTTCTCCGAACTACTCAAAATTTCCGCTACCGGTTCTCCAGAACCCATCAGAACCTGCTGGATTTCACTTCTGTGTGAATACTAGATATAAATATTTCAACTTGTCTCAAATTTTTAATATGGGAAAAATAATGCCCGTTTTGCATGGATTTTATCTGTTTTTTTTTTTGTTGTTGTATGATAGAATGTAATTAAAGTACACACACAAACTCAAATACTTTTATAACTTTCCTTATAAAAATCACAGAAATTATTTTATTTACAATTTCACATAATCATCTTGCTATATATCATTTTAGGATTACACCATTTCATTAGTTTATCCCCACTAACTTTCTAATGGGATAGGGCTCTCATTAAATATAGTTATATATTAGTTATAAAAGCAGATACCTCTTAGGCTGTTTTCCTTGGATGGCCTTCCACATACAATCCCCTGGGTCCACAGGCTGTGCACTGGAATGGCCTTTCTGCCTTGGGATGTGAAACAGGAAGAATCCATGTTCAGCAGCCAAACATTTAAATGTATGCAATCCTCAGAGAATAGTTTAACATGAATATTTTAAGAACACTAACCACATATATTATGCATATTTTTGTTAAGGTGTGGAGCGGGCAGTTCTCTTTGAAATGCAAATTGTGTGGCGTTGCAATAATGTTGAGCCCTCTTGGACACATTTTGCATCAGCAATCTTTCTAGACTGACTACCAATTTCACCAGTAATATATGGTTAACTGCCATGGCCAGCTTTCTTCAAAAGAAAAAAGAAAAAGAAACTGCATGGAGCTTAGATTTTTCAATACTTATCTCTCCCATTTATAGTTCTTTATTATATCATTTTCGGAATGATCTTGAATAACCAGTTTTTAATGCATATCCAGTTGCAACCTATACAAAATTCACTTCTGTAAACTTAATAAAATTTATAGATTTTCTAATTCACATATTACAGCTACTATAGAATATGCTGATACCACTGCACAATTTCACATATCTTCTCTTTCCTAGAAATATGTGTATGCTTTTATAAGATTTCAGACTTGTTTTATTTATTTATTAAATGTAGATTGCCCGAGTCCCAGCAATTCCATGTGATATACAAATAGTTAAAAACATGATAACAAGAATACAAAAAAATAAATATGGAAGAAATTGCAAACCCAGATGGGAACAAAACAAAAGAGTGTGTGTGTGTGTGTGTGTGTGTGTGTGTGTATGTGTCTTCTCAAGTTTTCGCAGGTGTGTATATGTAAAAAGTTAAAATCTCTGGTGTTTTCCCGTGTCATTAAAAGTCTGTTAGTTGAAATGCTTAAAATCGTGGCTAAAATCCCATCTTAAGATCCTCCAAAATCCCAACAAAACACTTTGTAAGGTCTTTTGAAACTCTTGCTAAAATCCTACCCAACACTTTAAAAGTTTTCTTTTTGGCAACGTTTCGACAAGCTCTCTAACTTGTCATCATCGGGGCCCTACTTTCAGTTTAGAAGCATAGGGGCCCGATGATGACAAGTTAGAGAGCTTGTCGAAACGTTGCCA
>WNWU01000007.1:7714288-7730094 GCA_012654045.1 Ptyas mucosa | reverse complement strand
TGTGTATGTGTATGTGTATGTGTATGTGTATGTGTATGTGTATGTGTATGTGTGTCAAGAAAGTATTAGGTAATTTATATAATTATAAGCATGAATTGAATTTGCTGTTATTTTTAATTTATTTATTTTTTGATAAATAAATAAAATCAATTTATTTTTGAATAAATTGAATTTGTTGATATTGTTCCACAGATATTTTGAGAGGGTCCAAGGAAGTTTCCCTAAGACCCTTGTAAGCATCTCTATACTTTACAGAGATGTTTAGGTATGTAATTAAGCATCTTATAAACCTTCTAAAATTCTACTCAAATCAATAGTACCAAAGCCAATTTTAAGTGTTCATAATAGCCTACAGCACAATTATAGTTTTTATTGGTAGCTGAAGACTGTAGGGAGATAAAATGTGTCCCTAATATCACATGAAGGTACAAAGTTTGAATCCGAGCATGTGTCATTTAGAGCAGAAAAGTCCTAATTTCCTTACTAAAAAAAACTTCTGCCAGATTGTGCATGCTTTCCAATTAGGTATATTCTAAAGCAACCTGCAGAGATTGAGGCAAATCAGAGGAGGCACTGCACCTTTATGGGAGACTCTTGTGTGGAAGCGCAAACATCTGCTGCAAATTATTCTTTTAAACCCATTAGCTTTAAAATGTTATCTGTTTATTGCAGCTCCTGGGAAGAAATCATAAATGTTGTGGAGGAGGGAGCTATAAAAACAGCTTTACCTGACTGATAGAGAAGGGATATTTTCTTGTGTGTGCCTTAGTGTCAAACCCCGGTGAAAGAAATACATTCCTTTCAGGCAAGGGAAGAAAACGTTTTTGGTGAGAATTCAACAGGGATTTGCCCATTGTTTGCCCTGTTAAGCAAAAATAGTGTCCGTATTCTGTTTCGAATATCAGTCACAATCCAGTCACATTCTTATTTTTCAAGGATGAAACAGATAGCTTCAGGAACTTGCCCCCACTTGTGTGGGATATAAATGATTACATCTCCTGTCTGAATTTTTTGGGGGAGGGGCGGGGGCTAGCTTGGAGACCATGAAAAATGCCTTTAGAGTTGGTTTTCATTTATTATATCTGTAAACATGCTAACTGAATGGTACAGCATTACAGAAACTATAACGTGATGCTGAATTAGAGTAAAGGCTCCAGATGAAAGGTTAAAATAATCAAACACTTAATTCCCCAGGTAGCTTTTCAGTCTTTTCTCTCTTACATTTGATACATGGCTGTTTTATGCTTTGTACAGCTTGCAGTAAGTTTTTTATATGCCTTAAAGGTAAAGGTAAAGATTCCCCTCGCACATATGTGCTAGTTGTTCCCGACTCTAGGGGGCGATGTCATTTCCGTTTCAAAGCCGAAGAGTCAGCACTGGCCGAAGATGTCTCCATGATTATGTGGCCAGCATGACTAAATGCCAAAGGCACACGGAACTCTGTTACCTTCCCACCAAAGGTGGTCCCTATTTTTCTACTTGCATTTTTTACGTGCTTTCGAACTGCTAGGTTGGCAGAAGCCGGGACAAGTAACGGGAGCTTACCCTGTTACGTGGCACTAGGGATTCAAACTGCTGAACTGCTGACCTTTTGATCGACAAGCTCAGCATCTTAGCCACTGAGCCACCACGTCCCTTTTATATGCCTTAGGTTTCCTCAAGTTTATCTCTTGTTTTACTGATTTATAATCCCACAATTGGGCATTAGGACAGGCACAGTTCCAAAGTGCACTGTTTCAACAGTGCTTCATGGGAAGCATCTCTTCGGAGCTCCTTTTTAAAATATGTATGCATATGTATGTATATATATACATGTATGTATATACTGTATATACACACACACAAACATATTACATACACATACAGTGGAGAGACCATGCTGCTTAACTTGAGCTTATTTCTAAGACCTCCTATGGCAGTTGCATGTAGTCATGTTCTGCACACATGCAATGCCTATTCAAAAGACTCTTCCACTTATTGAAATAGCTGACTGAGGCTGAGAGGGTACACACAGTGACTTGTGGAGTCACACTGCATCATTTCTTTAGCACAAGGTGTTTAACTGAACCAAACTCAAATAACCTTCAGTTTGGATTCCCTATCTCTTCCATCACTCTATGTTGTCCCCTATGTTCTTATTCATTAAACTGACACAAAGCTTCTCTTTGCAGAGTTTTTTATTTCATACCTTTTCTGATAGAAATTGTTGAGATTCACAACAGGCAGCAAAATGCATTTTGTCACAGAAGCCTTGGGGATATCCACCAGCACAGATTTCCCTGGCTTGGCCTGAACAGCACTTTGATCTGCAGAAATCAGCAGCTGCAGTTTCCTTTTAGGAACAGGTGCAAAAAGGATAATATACTTTGCACTTCAAAGAAGACGTCTGTGTTTCCAAAAGAATAAAAAGTTTGGACAATTAGTGAGGAGTACAGAAAGGTGTGGCCTGAGGAGGAGTTGGGTTATCCCACATTGTCCACCCCATATGTCCAATATTCTCTTCTTTCACACCCATTTGCCACTATACTTCCTACCTTGTTTGCTGCTTTTCTGTCTTATCTGGATGTGTTTGCCTATCTCTTTTCTCTTTTCCATTTCTGTATCCCCAGCTGTGACCCTTTGCATCTCTCTCTCTCTCTCTCTCTCTCTCTCTCTCTCTCTCTCTCTCTCTCTCTCCCCCCCCCCCCTTTAAGATTGAATCTTTTTTTTTCTTTACTTTCTTGCTACTTGCTAATTGCATTTCCTCCTCCAAAGCTACCTTGCCCATTAGTTTCCTCCAACCTCCCCTTGGACTTTCCTAACATCCATCCAATCCTCTTTTTCACATTTCCCTCCATTAGTCTGGTGTCCACTGCCTTCCCAATCTCTGCCCACATTAGACAAAAAGGATTCTCTCCCCCTTCAGAGCAGACAAACCAAAAGAAGAGATTTTTAAAAGTGGTGAAAGTTTTCTATTAGTAGAAAACGACAAAAGCTACTTGGAGACGAAACAAAGGGAAGAGATAACTTGGAAAGAAAGTGAACAGAGAAGTTCTACTTAGACACTACAGCAAGAGTTAAATTTAGTAGCAATCCCAAGTAACAGCTGATACTCAGCCCAATTTGCAGTATTATCCAAGCTTTTCATTAATGAAAAGAAACAACATATAAAGGTGTAAGACTCTACTCACAGATCAGTAATTGGGGGAAATGGAAACTTTCTATACAGTAAATATGGTAATTTGGATCTGCCTAATTGGCTTTGGTAGTATTTTAATTTATTTTCCAATAATAATATGTGGTCTAAATATAAAAAGAGAGAAACTCTTACTATAGTAAAGAACATAGCATTTAAAGAATATATTAATTATTCTGGTAATGGCACCAAAATTCAAAGGATAAAGTGAGAGTTGTTCAAAGGACTGTTCTAATTACTATATTGGAATTTTTTATTTTACTTTTTTTAAAAAAACTGGTGAGGGTTGAATACATGTGAATTACACAGGATGCTTTAGAATTAGATATATATTTCAGCCTGAGTAACAATGGGCTTATGGACTTAGAAGTAAGGCCCATTATGTTCAATAAACGTCTATTTCTGGCTATAAAAATGCATGAACAAAATCATTGATCACAAAAAGTGCAGATATCTGTAACTCCATAGAAATTTGAGTTTTAAATAATTCAGTGGTACAATCCCAATGGACATGCTATAGACAACTCTTTTTTGTGGAATATTTTTGACACTGGCTATATTCAAAGATTTTCAGCCAAAAAAGATGACATTTATATACAAAATGACACTGGGCTGTTGGGGGGGAGAGAGGAAATGTTGCAATCCACTGCTAGCGTGCATTAAGAACTAAAATAAATGCAGTCAGCTTTTAGCAAAAATACTCTTCACATGTACGTTAAGCAAACTTGACAGTATAAATGATAATGGTTCCCTAGGAGCCATTCACTTCTACCTATTAAATACACGGGACTAAAATGACGACTGCTAAGAAGCAGATAGAAAATGATCCTGGTGGCTTTAGGTCAAGGTCTGACTGAATTAGATGATATATAATAATAATAATTAATAAATAAATATTTCCATTTTGGGTAGACTTAAATGACCTCAGTAAACATTTTCTTCCTTTTAGTTGGGAAAAAAAGACCATTCATGCCCTCACTGTGAAAGTTTATTAGGAAGTGCCAATTAAATTCTATTTTGAATTTCAGTTTTCTGACCTGTTTTAAGAAGCTACCTTATATAATCCTGTAATCCATGCTTAACAGAAGCTTTTCTCAGAAACATGAATAATTGTGAAATATTTATTGAACTGCAGAAACTAGGTACAAGAATATGATAATGCTCTTGTGAGATTTGCAAGCAAAACAACACAGAGATTACTTTCTTGAAATTTTATGATTTTTTTTTAAATTACCTGCAACACTTGTGGATTGAAAAATACTTTCATATTCCTTCAGTACAGTTCATAGCTATCTGTTCCCATCCCATTTTGTTTTGTTGCTTGTATACTTGATTTGTTTTGAGATTAGACCAACTTCAAACAAATATGCTTTGGGGTAGGTATAAGGGTATCCCTGTAAGTGAAAGAGTCTGTTTATGTGGGACGGGGGGAAGTTGAAAGAATGTCCCATGTAATTTTTGATTGCCCCCTGTACTCAGATTTGAGGGAACATCAGCTGGGCAGGATCTTGTATACCAGCACCCCTAAGTCTAAAGAACGCTTCTTGCAACATTGTCTGGGTTCTAACTTGCAGCTGGTGAAATGGATTGCCAGGTGGTAAAGTTGATGGAGAAAAGGACAAAGTTGATGCAGCAGAATGTGGTAGATTGTAGGAAAGATCATTTGATTTAATAATGTAATTTCAAGAGTAGTTTTAAGACTGATTGGGTAGATGCAGGGGTGACATTATAATATAATTCTAATCATATTTAATTTGTATCTCAAATTATTGTACTTTATTCAGATTTCACTTTAGATCGTATTTTATTCTAATTTCATTTTAAATTGTGCGTTATTCCAATTTCATTTAAATTGTTTTACCAAACTTTTGTAATAATATTTTTTCTGGAACTCTGCACTTTGATATGGCCCAAGGGCTAATCAATAAATAAACTTAAACTACTTGATTTGTAGATTTTCTGGTTTCCCTCCTCAACACATAAACACTTTCCCAAGATTTGATCTGGGCCTCCACAATATTAAATAATCATAAAATAACACAAAGCTAAGGATCATGGAAAACAATAAAATATTGAAGTACAACAAGCCAGTTTCAGTGATTTGTCTCCCCACATAATTGTTTTCTGCTTTATTTCCTTTTTGTTATTTTACTTTGCATGGTTGGCATTAGGTTAATATAGCTGTCCATCATCCAGAACATCATCAAATTAAACTATGTTGAATTTATGAGACCACCACAGCAAGAAAATTGCTACCCCGTAACAATCTAATGGATGCCACTGTGTCTTTATTGCTCACCTGGGTGATAAAAAGCAACGATTTAATGTTAAAAAAGAGCATGTATTCAATCAGAATAAAGTGGCTTAGTCAGGTATAGCTAATATAAGCAAATTACTCTGATTATTAAGATTACAAGAGAGTTTTCATTTCTGCATGTACAGTACTGGACACACAACTATGTACACTTGTTTTTCCAGAACTCAAAATCCACACAATGTCACCTCATTGCCATCCACATAAAATATGGAAACCTATAGTAATCAATAAGAATGTGATACCCTACAATGCGGCACCTAAAGATATTTTTATCAAGGAACATAGAGGTTTTGTATCTAAATAATTTAAGGACTTGGGTTCTGACACATAAATTGTTCAGATTTTCAGACACTCCCTCAGATAAAAGAAAATAGTCATTGCAATCAGCATTATTGTAACTAGAAGTACAAGGGGAACTGGTAGATGGCTGCTCTAAGTTTGCACAAGTAGAAATATTTACATTAAAACTTTATATCCATCTACAATCAAGAGGCAACTTGTGGCAATGTAGGACACACTGCAGATGGCTCCCAGCTGTGAAAATTGTTCAAGTGCAGCTGATTTTTTTTTTATAGTTATCATCCTGGCAAGTCTATTCTTCTTTTCCTACTCAAAGAAAGCAGGGTGCAATATGTCCTGGAGGAAAGAGTGTTAAAAATAGAAATGGCTGTGGTTTTTCTTTCCACTTACAGTAAAAATGCAACAATACCACAAACCCAATCCTGTTATTTTAAGCAGCAATTTGGAAACTGTGACTAAATTGATGGGTGAGTTTTACGAGACGTTCCTCCTGCCAGAAATTTCTCTTGTCTGCTGATTTTCACTTGAACCTTTAAATTGTTCTACCAATAGTTTCAAACTGATCCAATTCATAACAAGTTGTTTAATCAAATACAGGCAATTGTTCTGACAGTGGGACTGTCAAAATGTCACTATTTTTATAGCATTGTCATAAAATTAGTTGTTTTATTTTGTGACTTGCAGAAAAAGAAAGCTAGTTTGAATAGTGGTTAAGGCATCGGGCTAGAAACCAGGAAACAGTTCTAATGTCATCTTACACACAAAACCAGGATGACCTTGGATCAGTCAGCCCTAGGAAGGAGGCAATGGTAAGGGATAAGGCCTTTTCTGTTGGCCTTCTAAAGAGGTTGGACTCAGAGAGGTAAGGCATTCTGTGTATTTTTGCTTATCCAGCAGAAGCCTCTGAGTAAATGGAAATCACAGTGGAGCAAACTGAATCTTTTTCAGAAGTCCTCCGGTCCACAGCATGGAGAAGTTGCTAATATCAAAGGCAGAGAAAAGAATAGGGAATTTGTGTCTGTCATATTTTTCCCTACAACTTTACCTTTTAGTAGTATGGGCACTTCTCCCTACTAGCAGATATTTTGGGATTCCAGAAGTGGACTGGAAAAATGAGAAGAACCGTATAAGTTAGTGTACTGTCTGCAAGGGGAGCATAGCATGGTGTCAGAGTAATTGGTTATGCTGATTATGTGATAAATTTCTAGACATGGAATGATACCATGGGCACTATCTTGTTCTTGGCCAAAGATAGGAAATTATCTTGAGATGACCATTCTTTGCCTTTCTGCCAAAGTAAGAAAGCTGTTTGAACAATACAGGAATTATTTGACATGTTTAGCCAAAATGTGGTTCAGTGGCTAAGACTCCAAGCTTGCCGATCGAAAGGTTGGCAGTTCAGTAGTTTGAATCCCTAATGCTGCATAACGGGGTGAGCTCCTGTTACTTGTCCCAGCTTCTGTCAACATAGCAGTTTGAAAGCATGTAAAAAATGCAAGTAGAAAAATAGGGACCACCTTGGAAAGGTAACAGTGTTTTGTGTACCTTTGGTGTTTAGTCATGCCAGCCACATGACCATGGAGACGTCTTCGGACAACACTGGCTCTTTGACTTTGAAACGGAGATGAGCACCGCTCCCTAGAGTTGGGAATGATTAACACATATGTGAGAGGAGAACCTTTACCTTTTTTACCTTAACCAAAATCA
The DNA here is from genome assembly GCA_012654045.1 of Ptyas mucosa. Lineage (NCBI taxonomy): Eukaryota > Metazoa > Chordata > Lepidosauria > Squamata > Colubridae > Ptyas > Ptyas mucosa. The sequence goes on along the minus strand of WNWU01000007.1, from coordinate 7,722,595 downwards.
GCAATTATCTAACTGGAAGTTGTAGATTTGGTATATTTCAGGTTGATAAATGTAGGACCATTCTGAGTAATTGTTTAACAAATATTTATCAAAATGAGAAGTATTTTATGTCTGTATCACACATTATCAAATAAAACAATAGGGAACATTAGACCACCTTACTTCTTCATGCAACTTTATATTTTGTATTTTGAAACTTTAAAAAAATCATTCTTCAAAATGTATGTGTATGTATATGTATTTATGTTCACACACATTTTAAAGAATATAAAGTTGTGGGGAAAAGGTTCATTTGAAGGAAAATAATGTAAAAAAAATAGCTTATGCAAAAAGCATTTGGAAGTAATGATGTGCATTAAACACAAAAAATTTCATACTAACTTTTAAACAGAGTAATTAATGAACAACTCTGGCTATTACTATGTTCTTACATTTTGATAAAAATAAAAATCCTTCTTGCTTTCTTGGTGTAACCATTCATGGAACAGTAATTTCAAAGCAATTTACTTCTAAATAACTGGCCTATTTGAGAACATGAGATGGTGATACCTAATCCAAGTTAAAAGAAAGAAAGAGGAGAGAATTAACTATTTGAATCTATCAAATCTATTGTGGGGTGTTTTTTGTTTTTTTAAGATGGAAAAGAAACAGGCAAAAATGCCAATGCACATTGAAACATTTCCTCATCTTTTTTAAATCAGTGACACCAATTTATCATTTGGACTCCTTCCAGTGTTTTTCTTGGGACTTTATGCAAAACAGCTTTACGATGTCTCTTGCTTTTCTACATAGGAATGTTTACAGCTTGAAGAACATGAATTTTAATCATATACAGAATATAGACCACAGCAGTGATGTAGATGATGATAAACGAGAACACCTTACAGTAACTTTACTCTTCATTTAAGCTCTCCATATTTTATAACCATTAAGAAGCAATTTCAATACTTTCTGAAAGGAGGACTTTAGAAAATTATTTTTCCTTTCTGGAAGCAAGAAGTTCAAAAGAAAGGAAAGGGAATCATTAAAACAATAAGGGCTTTCTTTTTGGATTCACCTCTTGTTTCACATGTAGATTATAATGTGTGGTGAAGAGTTTTATATATATTAAAAAATTCTCAGATTGAGTTACATTTACAAAACAGATGTTTTCCACTGTGAATACATCTCAGTTAATGAACAAAGTGAATTCTGGAAAAAAAAATAGGGATTAATCAAATGACTTTCTTTTTTAAAAAAAAGCAAAAGAAGACACTGTGCTTAGAAATATTATAACTAAAAGTTATGGGCCCATTTGGGAATGTTTACAAGAGCATAATCACTTATTCACTTGAATCTGTGGTCTTTTAAAAAATGAAAAGAGTGTCCATTTTAGGTGTTTTTATTTTATTTTATTAGATTTATATACTGCCCTACTCCCGAAGGACTCGGGGTGGTGAACAGCCACAGAATAAAACACATAAATGCAGAAATTTAAATTAGAATAAAAGCAAATTAAATAATTTGGCTGAGACAAATTTAAAATACCCAATAATTTAAAAACAGATTAAAATTTACACTTAACAGGGGAAAAGATTTAGGCCAGGCCAGCTTGATGAAATAAAAAAATCTTAAGTGTGCGACGGAAGGTGCGCAGATCCGGGATCGTCCGTATCTCTGGGGGGAGCTCATTCCAGATCGTAGGTGCCCCCACAGAGAAAGCTCTCCCCCTGGGGGCCACCAGTCGACATTGTTTGGCCGATGGCACCCGGAGGAGCCCCTCTCTATAGGAGCGTACTGGCCGGTGGGAGGCTATTGGTGGTAGCAGTTTGAACTCTGCCACAAATTTTACGCATGACATTCTAACTCATACAGAGAAATGTTGTATATTCAAGAGAAAATGTAATTGATGGAGGGTTTTAAAGCTAGCTCACTTGAAAAATTGATGTTATGGAAAATAATAACAATTGGATAATATAAGTTTAATCACTATGTTAAACTCATCCCAATTTTCCTAACAATTTGAAGAGCTGAAGCACAGCGTTTATTTAGATTTGTTTTCCTTTGGACAGATTTCTTTAGTGTTTCATGAAATTATGTAACATCTGAGATTATTATCAATTGGGAGAAGTAAAAACATTAAATAGGGAGCGCCAGTTTGGCATTGTGATGAAGGTGCCAGACTAGAAATTGGAAGACTGTGAGTTGCAGTTCTTTTACCATGATTTTCCACTCTCAGACTTGCAGCCAGCATACAAAAGACAGAACCGATTTAGTTCTTTAGACTTTTGGTAACCTGAGTGCCACAAACAAAATTAGAGCATCTCTGGCAGTTTATTATTTTTCTACCCTTGGTGTTAGGAAATGATGGTAAAAGCCTATTACCTCTTTAAATAATTGGTCCCATGATTGAAAACTTCTTACCATAGGACATTTTGCTTAACCTTCAATCATAATCTGCTTTCTGCATCTTAAACCCTTATACCATGGACAGCTCTGGATTTATACAAAAGATAATTACCTACTTTGTGACATCTGTTCAGGTCCTTAAAGACTTTTATGAGGCTAAATAAGTTTTTCATGAGACTAAACACATATACAGCAGTCCCTTAATTTCTTCTTACTTTGACCAAACTTTAAGCAATTCTTTTGTACTTTTGCCATCTCAAGTTCCCTTATTTATAGCATTTCTTTGACTAAGCAATGGAAATTCAGTTAATGCATAAAGAATTCAATTTCTCCCTTCCTTCCTGTATTTATCTTCACACGAATGTTGTAAATTACTTTATTACCTGCTAGACAATCCAAAGTTTAATTATTTATGTGCCAACAATAGTACAGCTTCTGTTAACAGTATCTCGGTTCAAAACTTTAGTAAATTCCCCAGAGATTTTGATGGTTTAAGATAAGATCTTTAAGTCTCTGCAAAACTTCAGGTATATATTTCATGATTTGAAACTCAAAACAAACAAACAAAATTCTAAAAGTTTAGTCTTGTCCACTCGGAATGGGTTTTATGGCATTCTAGGGATTTCTAGGTAGACCCTGTATCTAAGGTTGCCCACTTTGATATTCAAAATAAGCATCCAAACTCTTATTTATTGATAACCAGAATAGAAAAGCATATGGATTCATGTGGACTTTTTAAAATAACTATTAATTAGAATAATTCTGAATTCCAAGAACACAGACATTTTTGACTGGACGACAATGTGCTTCCTGTGATTGTTCATTTAAAAAAAGAAATTAAAAATCTCTAGAAGTCCCATGCATATTTTTCTTTTAAAAAACATAACAAAACAAAGCAAAACCCTTTCTACAATTATGCCAGTGGAATGAATTAAAAATAGTTTGGGAAAGTGTAGGATTTTCTCCATGTTTAATAATGCCAATATGAATCAGGAAACACTCTTCTCTTATACTTGAGTAAATGTTGGTCCTATGTCAGCATGAGACAAAGGCTCAAAATGGGAAATAAAGCTTGAATCTCAGGCTTAATAATTGGCTCTATGAACAAGCAGGGATTAGAATTTAGAGCTTTCTATGTGTGAAGAAAGAGGTGGGGCAGTGATAGATTTTTTCTCTCTCAGGGATCTTGTCTTAGAAATAATATAAACTGCATTCAAATCTCCTGTTTTATAGGTTAGGAATCCAGTTCCATTAAGACTTCTGAATGGAAAATTAGGCTTAGTTTTCTTATAAATAAACCCTATCTTTGAAGCTCTAAAATAATGTACAATATTCGAATCTATTTTTTTCAATGTTTGTTTATTTATGTTCATCCTACTTTTCATGTGTGTGTGTGTGTTTGTGTGTCTGTGTGTGTGTTTGTGTCCCAGGGTTTTCAGTTGGATGCTTCAGGGATTATTGTTGTATGCATTAGTAAAAAAACAAACACCCTAATTCTTATTTACCAGATTCAAAATGTATTATTCTTCCATTACTGCTCTAATTATTGCAACATAGTTCTCATTTACAAAGTAGTAAAATGTGTGCATATAAAAGATATTTTCTTTAAAAATGTTTTCACGTGTGAATTTTGATAAATTAATGTGGAAACAGGAAAGGGCATATCCATCCATATCTCATCTTAATTGCTAAATTTAGAGAAAAGGGAATTTAAATAGTGTTCTAGATAATACTGAATTCTTTTGAGAGAGGACTTGGTGCTTTTTAAAGGCAAATGTATGAAGTACATAATTTTTTTCTGAGTGTTTTAAGAGGTCAAAATTATTATAAACAACCAAATAGCACTACATATCAATTACTAAGCAAAGCACGAGTGCCTCAATAACACTCTCTAAATATTTGCTAAAAGCGTACAAACTATTGGTTAAATTTTTTGCATTTATTTGCAATGGTGTGTAATGAATTAAAAAAAAAATCTTGAGCATACCGTAAAAGCCAGATAATGATAATTATAGCCAACAATTCAGCAAGTCATCACAAAAGAAAGCTGAAGCTGACCATTCAACTAACAATAAATTATAGCTCTTACATGATTCTGTTGCATTTCTGGTATTGTAATTTCACAATTAAAAAGAAATGTGTCATAAGCACAGGGAATTGACAATAAATGAAATGAAGAGAAAGTATAAACAGCAGCATCAGGGAAAAGAAAAGCAATACATTTATTGTAACAGTTACACTTTAAAAAAACATTTGGCATCTAAATCTGTCCAAACAGTTGGGCATCAAATCTGTTACATATCTTGTGCTAGTTTTGTTTTACACTTAAATTATTCTTTTGCATTTCTTGTGATGTCAACTAGAATGCTTTGTTGCTATAAAATGAAAAGCATATAAGGATGTTTGATATTTTAATAGATCATGAAGACTCATAAGAATATATGAGAGGGAAAAAGAGGAAGTGGCTTATAACAAGGTCAGAAAGGAATTAACTAAATGCTAGATAGAGGTGACATTGAAAGACTTCTGCTTTCTCAACCTGTATTTTTGATCTATAATTTGGTGTGGGAAAGAAGCTGTTTTAGTATCTTCCTATTGGATCCAAATCCAAATCATTTTGGATTTCTGTGAGGACAAGAAGTCCAGTTGCTTCCAGAAGAGGCACCTTGGGATGTCCATGGCCTAAATGGTTGAGAAGGTCTATAGACTTTTGGCTGTACACTTTGGGATGAGCATCCTTTGAGTAGTGTGGAAGTGGGAATGGATTTCCAGAGAGGGAGATTGCAGACTACAGGAACCAGGAGCGCTACTCAGGTGATCCTGAGGACACAGATAAACCTACAAATGCTTCAGCAACTCTCTAAAAGGATCCAAATGACTAGCTGTCCGCAAAGAATATAAATCCTTCCATCCCCACTGTCCTGTCAGAGCTGAAGAAGCTTTTTGGATGAGAAGTGAAATGTCTTCAAAGAAAAAAACAAGGAAGTCCAGTTGCCTCCAGAAAAAGCACCTTGGGACAACCATGACCTGGATGACTGAGATTCTCTACAGACTGCCAATTGTGTGATTAATCTCAGTTACAGCAGTAATGATTTCCACTAAATACCCATTCCTATGTTGTACCATGTTGAGTATATCCATGGTTTTCTGTAAAAAAATGAAGAATAAAATGTGTTGGACCAATTTAAGGTAGCATTCAATTGAAAATAAGATGCAAAGTTAATAACTGTACCTAGAGTATTGCAATAAAAGCAATAAGAAAAATTCTTTGCCACTCCACCTCATGCTCAAGTAACCAGCTGTGCAACATCAATCCCTTGGTTTGGTTTTAAATGAAGTGCTATAAAAATGCAGCAGTTGCTAATTAGCAGGCCAGCTCTCCCAGATATTGCCTCAGCATAATATCTGGACTGTAATGTTTACTAGGCTACTAGGTTACTAGGCAATCCTTGGTTAATCCTGGAATTGAAATTGTAATAAAACGCCTGCCAGTTATACTGACAGGTTAAAAACAACAACAAAAAGGAGGCAATGTGAAACCACTTCCATTCTGTTGCCAGGAAAACTGCATGGCTATTTCTGTAAAGTCACAAGAGTCAAAGGAGGCTTAACTTACATTTCTGAATTTCAGCATATTCAGAAGTTATTGGAACTGCAGCTAAAGCAGCTTTTGCAAGTAAAAGGCACAAAGCTGATCTTTAAGAAACCCACATCTTTTTGATACTGTTGCAACTATCATAAATACCCGCCATTGGCAAGCATCAACATTTTGATCATGTGACCATGGTGATGCTGCCTTGGTCACAAGTGTGAGGACACATCAGGGGTGAAATGCTACCGGTTCATTCTGGTTCGGGAAAACCGGTAGTTAAAGAGAGCTACCAGTTCCTCCGAACTGGTATTTCCGGTGCTCAGTTGTGCCGCATGGTTTAGCTTTGCTAGAAAGCAGGAAATCCTACTTTCTAGCGAAGCTAAATAGCATGGCACAGCTGATCCCCCTCTTGCTGTTCTACTTACCTTTCCAAGCCTCCTTTTGGCGCGCACTGCACATGCGCGTATGCAGCATGCGCGACCAGTGAACCGGTAGCAAACCACTTCAGATTTCACCACTGGGACACATTGTAAGTGTGATGTCTTCCCCAGATGCCAGATGGAAGAAGAGGAAGAGCAATCTCCAGGGACTTTAGAGGGAGTGAAGCGGAGCACCTAAAAGCTGCTGAAGATTCCAAACCAGGTGTTGGGTACAGGAGTAGATATAATAGAGAGGTTGCTGGAGGGCTGATTGGATAAATGACTGGCTGAAGTGGGAACAGAAGAGAGGTAGCAGCAGTTGGAAAGCTCTGACAACCCACTGGATGCATAGGGGGAGAAGTTTCACAACTGCAATTGACCAGTGAAGATGAGGAGGAATTGCCTCTCTCACTTGATCCATGGACATACAGCGTGGAAAGGAGGCAGGCTCAACAGAGATCAGTGACGCTACTTGTGTGGAGGCAGTTTCACTCCTCCTGATGAGCTGTATCAGCCAGGGACTATTTAGCCCAGTACATAGAACAGAGCGACTCTGGGAATAAATCATCCATTTCTTGTGTGTGTGTATTTATTCAGTCATTGTGAATTCATCCAAGAAGCTACTTCAGTTAGAGGTTATCAGGGATCCATTCCTCACCACTGAAGAAGTTTTTTGGATGAGAAGTGAAACATCTTAAAGAAAAATCAGAAAGTTCAGTTGTCTTAAAAATAAAAGCACTTTGAATGAAATAATTTGGTGGATGGAAATGATAAGTCCTACTTTGTCCATGCCCAGTTTAGGATTTCAGCTCTATACTCTGAATATCTTGTTTCTTACTCCTCTACTTTTAACCAGCTTTGTTCTACATCCCAGATTCAGACCACTTACTCTCTTCTTGCTTCTTTCCTATGTGTTTGTGTGTACAAAACTGCATGTTCAAGTGTGGCACATATGCATATAGGCTTGAATATATCTTGAGTTTGCAGAGAAAAGGTGATATACAAAGGTATGAGTGAATAAATACATGCACTGTAAGGTTAGTGTGAAACTAACTGCAAAATGTGAAAGCTTATATCTTAATTGGAAAAGGTGCTACTAGACTCATGATTATTTGCCATCTCAGACTAATATGGCTTTTTTTCTACATTATGAGTGCTATAAGAGTTCTCTTTTAAGAAAAGCAAATTATTTACCTATAAGAGAAATAATACAGACTTTTCTACAAAATAAGAGGGAAGGCAGACCAGATGATGAAATGTATAGTCTTAGGTAATCTAAATAAACAAAGTGATTCTTTGTTACTTAAAGACATATCTTACTGTACCGTATTGTGATGATGGAAAGTTTTACAAAATGTTAAAGTTTTTTTAAAAGACAGCAGTCATTCTAAAAGGAAATGTTGTTTCTTTTATTCTGTATACTAGTTCCTACAATCAGCCTTTAGGGTGTTTTGCTTTCACACAAGTTTTATTAAGAAATGCATTGTACATTATATTACTATATTTGTTAAACATACCAACAAAATATAATTTAAAGTAAATTTGATTTGCTCAATAAGTTTATTTATTATCAATGTATATTTAGATGTTTTTAGATGCTTGACTAGCATGTTTACCACTTGGAAAAGTATTTGGGCAATCAATTCATAATTGCTCCAATGGTGTAGCATTGTTAACACAAAATTGCTCCTGTCATTGGTGCAATCAGTCACAAAACATCCATGTTATAGAAAAGGAAGTTGATGATGCTAAATGGAGAAAAATCTTCTTCAATCTTCTTCTGTAAAGCAGAAATTTCATATGCACCTCAGAACACACCTTGTTTCCATTTATGAAAATGGAAAGAAAGAAAGGAAGGAAGGAAGGAAGGAAGGAAGGAAGGAAGGAAGGAAGGAAGGAAGGAAGGAA
>WNWU01000007.1:7699135-7714278 GCA_012654045.1 Ptyas mucosa | reverse complement strand
GAAGGAAGGAAGGAAGGAAGGAAGGAAGGAAGGAAGGAAGGAAGGAAAAAAAGAAAGAAAGAAAGAAAGAAAGAAAGAAAGAAAGAAAGAAAGAGGGAGGGAGGGAGGGAGGCAGGCAGGCAGGCATGCAGGCAGGCAGGCAGGAAGGAAGGAACGAAGGAAAATGGCTGGAAGCAGTATCAATACAGTATTAGTTCTACTGAGCATTGTCACGTTTATTTTGTCCTATGGTTTATTTTTTTCCCTTGGCAAAACCAAATACACAGATTTTTAAATATAGCAGGTAACTATAAGACTTGTTTGACTCAACAAAAAGTCACTTTTCCTATCGTGGTACATTTAAGTATCTGAACAAAAATAACATTTACAATATTAACAATATTCACCTGTTCCCTCAGAATGTGTGGGTGGTGCACTATATGTCACATGTCAGAAAATGCCCAGAGGTTAATTTAGAATTAATATGAGCTAGCAAATTTATTTAATTAAAAAGTCAGATATTACATATTTGGAAAGTACTCTTGTGGATTGAAGTCCCTGAATAATAAGAAGTTGAATTCTTTATCCTCTGCAGGTTGAACATTAGGTTCCCTCTATTATTGTGTGTATTTTCACTATTCTACTTGTATTTCGAATAACTGGAACTTTTTGCACTTCATTTAAACTTCTTGCTTCAGCAATACAATAAGCCTGCTACACATAATAAAAACAGTGAAACAGATGAATGAACATCAATATAAAACCCATTACTTGAACATCCATGGTCCATATTTTCAAATTCAGATTACTCCAAGTGCAATTTTTTTTCAAAGAGAAATTATCAAATACCAACAATGCTAAATTAATACTTTATAACAAAACTAATCAATGACAGAAGAATAAAAGAGAAGATAAAACAACAACAAAAATAACTAGACTTTATACTGAAATAAGAGCAGCCACAGGGTAAAGCTCTGAAGAAGACGAGGCATTTAGGATGAATTGATTTGAAGAAATCTGAATAAAATGATAAGATCAATAAAATAAGAACTGAGAAAATCAGCAGTGGGAATGTAAATGTTCAGTAAATCCAGTAATATTTATTTATTTATTTATTTATTTATTTATTTATTTATTTATTTATTTATTTATTGTATTTATATGCCGCCCTTCTCCCGAAGGACTCAGGGCAGTGAACATAAGAAACATGTACAATAAAATCCCATTTTAAACCAAATAACTAATTAATAATAAATAATAAAACTCAGAATATTTGATATATTTTCATCACCATTTCATAATTAGAAGATATGTGATATGGCCAACTGACAGATAGTACTTGTCTAGCTATTGTCTAAATGAGTGCAACCAAGGGAAGTTCCTAATTCATTAGGAAATTGATTGCATTGTTGAACTGCTGCTACTGCTTAAAAACCTGCATTTAATTGGAATTGGTGTTTCTACATCTTTAATTCCATATCCTATACTCTAGTATAAAAGTGAACATGTCCTGATCTTCTATGTGATCTCTTTTAAGGCATTTACAGAGAGCTGTAATATTCCCATTAATTCTTAGTTTCTATTCACGGGATTTGGTTTCTAGCCCTTGATCATCTACGTCAGGATGCATCACGCGTTGGCCATGCCCACACCCAGTTTAGCGACGGGGGGAAAAGTCCCGATACGTCAGGTGATGCTGCCCTGATGACATGAGTTTGACACCCCTGTTTTACATCAACCACTAAGCCTCTCCTAGTTTACCTGAAACATTAAAAAGTGCTATCTAGAATTAGGCAAAGCCGATAATATAAATAAGTAGAAATACTACTTCCATGATTGGGGAACTATATGTCTGGAAATGTAGCCTAAAATTACAGCAAATTAAATGATTAAAAATTGTGAAAACTAAATTGTGAATTGCAGGGAGCTAAATTATGAAAAAGGCAGAACATTTTAAAAGCAACAATTAACTTCATGTTTAAAATCTGTCTTCATTTTTTAAATCTGTTGCCACAAAATTAAATTATATTTAAATTGTTGACTTTATCTATGGCCAAAACACATTTGTTGAAAATATAAATATATTAACCACAGTTTTACATTAGAAACATTGTAAATTTATTCTGGGAATTTCCCCCCAATTTTCTCTTTAGCAAACAGTTGTGGAATTCTCATATTCCCCCATCAAAATTTTAACCAGAGTCAGCCCTGCTTGATTTCTAAGATCCACAAACGACTAGGTGATATCACCTGTCAGGGTCAATTTTAAAATACAATACAACTTTAATACAATCTCCTTCAGACCAGTACTTCCTTGTTTATTATTCTGTACTTAATTTCTGTGACTAATCTTTAAAAACAGTTCAGATTAACAATTATTTTCTGAAGGAAATGGAAATGTCTTCAACGAAAAAGAAAAGGAGAATTGTACCATGAGTGACAAACTTTTATTTATTTATTTAATGCTTTCCTTACTATTATATGTTATACTGAAAGTAAATACCATAAAATAGAGATAAAAGTTAGCTGTTGCTGTTGTTATTGTTTCAGAACAATTCACTGCATGATAAATGCCTCAACAGTACAATTATGGACCATGAACTAACCAACTGGCCCAATGCGTAGATACAGTAGAAAGTTTCTGAATTCCTACAGTAATTGTGAGAGAAATTGTTTGGCCCAAAGAAACCCAGCCAGCTACCAACTAGGTATCTGTATCTCTATCTAAACTTACACTTACCCCTACACCTATATTATCTCTCTACTTTATTTTTTTTTTAAAAAGATCATTAATATGAAATTACTGTTAGAAGGACAGATCATATTAACAATCAAATAAAAATGTTCATATTACTGTACTTATATGTCAAAGCAAATACTTTGCTTCTAAGCAAAACAAATATTTTTTGTTTGCTGCCTATGAGAAATTAAAGCCTGAGAGAAATCATAATGATCACTGTGGTCAAAATAAAATTTCTCTTATACTGCTAATCAACGTACCTCTGAATATTTTTAGGAAATTAAATACAGAAAAACAATCCTAAGTATCTTGAAACCCAGGCAGGTTCAAATGACAATGTATATATATTGTATGTATGTATGTATATTGTATGTATATACAATCTTTCAAATGCCCTAATTCTACCTTCATACTGCTCTACTGTTGTTATCTTGTTTTTTACAATATCAAGAAAATCACTTGTGGCCTAGTAGCATTGACTTAGTCAATATTTGTTATTGTGAGATGGTTGTTTCATTTCTATCAGTTGAGTTGAAGGTTTACCAGATCTTCTTCCACATACTTCAATCAATATTTCGTTTGAGTTCATTGATGGAATGTGCAACTCACAAAACAATGGCTAACAAAGCCAGGATGGAAAAATGGAGCAGGTTTGTCCAAAAAATTGCAGCGATGCTTCTGAATTTTATCAGCTACATTACATTGATTGTAGCACATTCTTTAATTATGTATTTTGCTCTTGTATATTGAATTCTCCAATGTTTAGCATACGGAACATGTTCAGACATTTTCAAGCTTTTACAAATCATTTTGAAGCAAGGTAAAAGGCTCTGTACATACAGTAGCATTAATTATATTAATGATTGATAGGTGCATGTTTATACTGGGTAGGTTAAACACAGTATAAACATTTACTGTGTTATATACTGACTGGGTGGCTCAGTGGCTAAGACACTTGCTTGTCGATCAGAAAGGTCGGCAGTTCGGCGATTCAAATCCCTAGTACAGGTCTCCTGCATGAGCAGGGGGTTGGACTAGATGACTCCAAGGTTCCTTCCAACTCTGTTACCATTAAGGTTAACATAGGCTTCTTTTTCATTGTCTGCAAAAGTCACAATGTCTCTGTAAACATTAGGTGTGATGAAATTTGACACCACTCTAACCAACAATGACTTTCTCCATGACTGCATTGATCCCAGTGTTGAAAAGCAACACTGCAACCTTGCTTTATGCCAGTACATACAGAACTTTAGCCATTTTGCCACTAATATAAACAGAAATTTGTGATTCCTGATATATCTTCAGCATGAGGTGAATGCCTTCCATAGCTTTCACCAAGGAGACTGTTACATGCACTGCTAAGTCAATAAACACAGCAGTGAGCCCTTTCCACTGTCCCCTAATCCATTCCTCAAAGAGCTGAGGTGGCACAGTGGTTTGAATGCAGCCTTGTAGGCTAACTCTGCATTCCACTGCCAGGTGTTCGATCCTGACTGGCTCAGGTTGACTCAGCCTTCTATTCTTCCAAGATCAGTAAAACGAAGACCCAGATTGTTTGGGGCAATATGCTGATTCTGTAAACTGCTTAGAGACGGTTGTAAAACACTATGAAACTGTATATAGGTCTAAGTGCTATTGCTATTGCTCAAGCTGCTGTTGTAATGTAACTATTTGATCATAGCATCCTTTTCTAGGTTGGAGAGAACATCAACATCAGCATCAACTGTTCTATATTCAGCATGTGTGACATATAAATTAATACAAGTTACAGGAAGGCATTTTAATTGGATCCTAGCAAAAATTATTATTCATCATAATAATATTTTTGAAAATGAAGCAATTACCAAGAAGGTTGTGTTGGCTCCATTTTACTTGACATATTTACGCAGAAACTAGGCAATACCTTTCAGAAATGTTTTAATTTGGACACATGCCCTGAGCTTGAAGTGTTTCATGTTCTAGTTTTTTTTTCAAGACCTTCATCTGACTATACTTTCATCAGTTATTCATCAATACTGTTCATTAATATTGATTTTTTTCCTTCCTCTTCAGAGGTTCCACCTCCATTTTTACCAGCTGTCTTTCATGGGATATCTTGTTTATTTTCTTTCCAAACATTCAATGAGTTTGAAAAAATAATGCAACAAATTGAATGTTGGAGCTATGTCACCTTTGAAATGTGAAATTAATTTATCCAGATGGTAGCTCCATTGAGGGTCTCCTATAGCCATCATATTTGCTTTCATCTCTTTCAAAATTGACAGATTTTCCTTTGACTGGGAAAGTTTGTCATATTTTATTGTATTTGTACTTGTATAGGAAATATATTTTTCAAGTCTGTTGTTTTTACCTAGCTGATGGAAGTAAAACACTTTTCTCAGTATCACTCAGTATTCACAGACAATTTTATATAATATATTCAAGGTTTGCATGAAATAATCAGTGTTCTGTTCTGCACACATGGCATATTATCTCTAGTATTCCTTTTAGAGAAATATATTCCATTTTGTGTCCAAATCTCATGTGATGACTGTTTAAAAAAGAAGGCATTTGCATGTAGAGAAACATCTATGAGTGTCCAACCAGAGGCATTTTTCTGTTATCTCTAAATTAGGTTGCACAACTTGAGCCTCCAGGCTCAATAATGTGACCTCCTAATATATTCTATTTTCTAAAAATTTCTAGAATTTCTAGTTTCTATTTTTTTATTTTCTTTTTAGTTTGTATTAGGTTTTTTTGTTTTTTTTGTAATGGTAATTTTTAGTAAAAAATTTACTTTAAAAAAAGCATTAGGTAAAAGGCCATCCTCAACTTGAGAATACATTGTTGCATTAGACAGAAAAGGCATGATTCTTGATTTCTATAATATGACAATGTTTAATTGAAGGGACAGTGAACCTTCCTATGTCATGAAAAGTTATTGTTGGACTTCCTAGAATACTAGTCAACTTGAATGAGGTGGGATGTATTCCATATGAGACCTGCGTACAGATGGATAGTGTTAGCTTCTTCCATACTTTTCATCTACATACAGAATCAACAAGAAAAACCAATGAGATAGAATGTCTCAAAAAGCATCTGCAAGACAGTTGTATAATACTATCTATCTGCACGGAAGAAAAAAAAGATGTTACCCATATGTTCTTTCTCTCCTATAAATACATATAGTGCAAGCAATCTGGGTTAAAACAATTAACCTAAGGGATAATTTTGGTTTATTTGGGACCAGATCCAATATTAGTAGACACACTGGATTTTGAAATGACTCTATTAAGCAAGCTATGTTATTCTACCACTTTATGGACCAACTTAATAAGTTGCATTAATTTTGTTCTAAACTATTTTTAAAATAATATTTAAAATTTATCAACGTTGTTATGAAATGACTATGATATTGTGTTCCGTCATGTTAAAGACCAATGTGTAATATTGTTATCCATAACATTTTGGATGTTAATTAATAACCAAATTAACCAAAATTAATAACCAAAATAACATTTTGGTTTGTTTTAAGAGTTTGTCATGGACTGGGGACATGTTTTGCAACATTGATTTTAATTCATAATCCCCCTTTAGAAACCCAACAGCAAGGATTACAATTTGAACAATTTTCACAGTTCCACAGTCAGCTGAGATGAAATGTAGCAGAGAACTTCACATTATCCCAGCCAGAAAAAGGAAGAGAAAAAAGCACCCCACCCTCCTATTTCCAATGCTGCTTTGTGTTTCAAAGTTGGCTTTTCAGTGCAGATTGGATTCACATTTAAAAGTAAATCGTTTGTCTGGAAAGCCAAACAACTATCTGTGTTGTCACGGTACTGGTATTTTAATTTTGATCCTTGGCATTAGTTTATGCTCCAGGGTGAATAGCAGTTTGTTGTATAAAAAGCTTTTGCTGAATAAAAGGACAGGGCTGAGGGATAGGACATACATACCTTCTAGCAATGTTGCTATAGGAGCTTAGCCAATACCTCCTTTACGATGCAATTACAAATCTATTTACATGGTATCAGCTCCTCGCAGTTAAGAATTCATTTTATAGCCTGATAGGAAATCAATATACTTGATGTCATTGCTAGATACATGTGAGTGCATTAAAAATGAATTAAGCTTCACTTCTAACAAAAAATTAATAGAGCCATAAACATTGAGCAATGGCTGAAACTTCATTAGCCTTTAGCTGGCCCTAATGTGGCAAGGTTATCTAGAAATCCACAAGATCACATTTCCCGTCTGCAATAAAATATCTAACATGCTTTGTCTCCGAGTAAATTACTAGCTGCTTTAAAGATGCATTTGTTCCTTCCCCTCCCATACAATAACACCTTCCTTATTCACAAGTAAGATGCAAAATGTGCCTGTCTTGGCATTAGTTGCAGGAGGTATATGGGAGAGCTATAAACCTTTCCAGTGGTTTACTCAGCCCAGATTGTAAACCAAACATATGTCGTTTGCATTGCCTGGATCAAAGGCATAATAGAGCCAGGGATTAAGATGCTATACTGGGCTTCTTTTTGCCTTCCTATTTATTTATTTATTTATTTAACATTTATATAGTCACTACTATGACTCACTTAATTAATAAATTAATTAATAAAATCCCCCGGTGAGGCACAACCTTGACATGGTTGTGGGGTTTGTGTACTCTGAGGAAGATGAGAACTATGCCAGAGGTTCAACCCTACTGGACAGGTGTCATCAGATGGATCAGACAAAGAATGTGTTTCCCATTAAAAAATATGGTAAGACATACCAGCTCAGATGTCACCCAGGTTAACATGGTCTGTGCTAGATGTTGGAGTTCCTGAATATCGGGTTAAAAATGGGCTACAGGCTTTTGCTTTCAGTTAATTGTTGGCTGAGGAACCAGGGCCAGCAGCTGCAGAACTACTGGAAGAAAAGGTGTTTACCCATCACAAATATACAGTGATTGAACACAAAGAAATAATGATCTGTTATTACAGATGAAGTCCAACAAGAAGAGGATATTTGAAACAACATCCAGAATCAGAAATAACAGAACATAGGTTAGCAGATCAATATCAATTTATGAAATATAAAGTATAAATAAAGTATTCACAGAAGCAGAATTGGAAGAACTGTAAAGGTTCACTCACAGCAAAGAAATCAAAGCCTTCCCAGAAGTAACTCAGAAAATAATAATAATAATAATAATAATAATAATAATAATAATAATAATTTTATTTCTATACCGCCCTTCTCCCGAAGGACTCAGGGCAGTGTACAGCCTATTAAAAGCACAAGACAAACATCAGTTAAAATAATTAAAATTATTAAATAATTCGGCTCAATTTAAGACCCCAAAAATTAAAACACCTGATTTAAAATTATTACATTGATAACCCAGCCTGGCGGAACAACAGGGTCTTAAGGGCACAGCGAAATACACGGAGGTCGGAGATCTTACGCATTTCTGGGGCAGTTCATTCCATAGGGCTGGGGCTCCCACAGAGAAGGCCCTCCCCTTCCTGGAGGGGTTGGTAGCAGAGGAATCCAGCAGAGATATACAATTGTTTTCATTTAGAAACCGGGCACCCACTCCTCCGCTTCAGGAAGAACAAAATCCTCTAATGAAAGAACTAAAAGAATTGAAAGAAAGAATAACTGAACATCTAGAACAGCACAAAAAAATCAGAATAAGGCTGCCTGCATTGAAGCTTGTTCCAAAGAAACAACTAGCACAATCATTAAAAGATGCAAATAGTGCAATATCAAGTATAAACACCAACTCGTTGCATAAAACAAACCAACTAATGTACAGCACAACTGCAGTTATAACAATACCTGGGATGCAAAATTAAGAGAGAAGAAGAAAAACTAAACAGTGCACCACAAAAATGGAAGGTTAGATTGGAAAATATGATCAGCAAGTTGAGACCAGATGTAAGCAAGCTAAAGCAGATGAAAGAAAATAAGCTGAAGAACCAGAAGACCAAAGAAAACGTAATCAAGAAATACCACTTAGAAACAAGGAAGATCAAGGAAGCACTGGAAATAATAAAGCAGCAATAACAGCTATAGCCAAGAAGATTAGCAGATCAAAGCTCGAATTGCAATTATAGGCAGAACCTCCAATGGAAGAATCCATCAATGGAGAAATTGCAGTGTATCAGTAAGTACCTGACAAGGAAGAAACAGTACAGTTCTTGACACAAATATGGGATAACCCAAAGAAATACAACAAGACACAACTTGTTTAAAAGAGGTGGATAAGAATAAAAGATAAGTTGGAATGAAAGAACTAGTAATAAGAGCTGAAATGTTAGAGAAAAGAACATGGAAGATCAAGCTTTGGTCAGTTGAAGATGAGCTGCATAGTTTTTGGTTGAAACATCTAATGGGTCTATACCCACTCATTGCCAAACAGTTTAACAACATACTACAAGGAGGTGAAATTGAAGAGTGGCTAACATCTGGCAAAACCTACCTGATAATGAAAGTTCCAGAAAAATGGGCAGCACCAGGCAACTACAGGCCAATTATGTCAGGGTTCTGACCAATGCCCTAATCAAATCATGAGCCTCAAGCCAAGCTTCAAAAGAAATCCAGTTATTTATTAGGAGCTTCATGCCACCTCAGACTAGGTGGAGCCAACTCTGACTTTAATTAATTCGCGCTTTGCCTCTGACCCTGTTTCCCCTCCCCCAATATGTGTCATCAGTCACATTCCCCAATGAAGCAATTTTGCGGATTGTTGGTTCCCTCCACCCACTGTGGGTTTCCGTGGAGACAACCTCGGCGTATCGGTTGGAATGTGCCTTGTTTTGACTGAGATACCAGCTCCTTGATGCAGCTGTGGAGTTCATTTTCTCATCCCACTTGCCTATGGCAACTCAAGAGCATGTCAGGGATGCTTTGCGAGTTGACAAATTACTTGCTTAGCAAAAACTTTAAAATTGTTAACTGGTGTGGTAGCTGATGCAGTCCAACAGCATCTAGTTGAAAACATTTTTTTCCACCTGCCCCAATAGCAGAGGAACAAAAGAGCAACTCCTAATTTACAAAATGATTTTGAAAAGCTGCAAGAGAAAGAGGATGAACCTGAATGTAGCATGGATTGGCTACAAAAAGGCATTTGATTCTCTGCCACATGACTGGATAATCAAGTGCCTAGAAATAACAGGAGTCAGTAGAAACATCAAAAACTTTGTGCAAATATTAATGGCACAATGGAAGACACAGTTACAGGTGAATGGTGAGAGACTTGGAGAAGTTAATATCAAGAGAGGAATATTTCAAGGAGATTCACTATCACCACTACTATTTGTCATTGCGCTGTCTCCTCAGTCAACAATTCTAAATAGCACAGGCCATGGCTATCAAATATCAAAAACATCTGCCAGACTATTCCACCTCCTTTACATGGATGATCTGAAGCTGTATGGAAAAACACCATCTGAAATAGAATCTCTGCTCAACACTGTCTATATATATAGCCAGAAATTGCAATGGAGTTTGAATTGGTCAAATGTGCCACACTCAGTATGAAACAAGGAAAAAATAGTGAAAACTGAAGGAATCAAAATGCCCATGAAAATAACATTAAGAGTCTGGATGAAGATGATTACTACAAACACCTGGGTATCCTTCAAACTAATAACATCAAGCACACTGAAGTCCAGAAAAAGATTAGAGGGCAATGCATCAAGAGACTGAAGAAGATCTTAAAGTGCAAACTCAATAGATGAAACACCATCAAGCAATCCACCCTGGACAATTCTAATCATTAGATATATAGCAGGAATAGTGGGCTGGATGCAAGCGGAACTAAAAGCAATGGATAGGAAAACCAGAAAAATAATGACAATGAATCATGCCCTTCATCATCGCAGCGACATTGACAGACTCTACCTACTAAGGAAAATAGTTGAGCATGGAATATTGCAAGTACATCAGATGGTTGAAGAAGAAAAAAGGGCTTAGGAAGAATATCTGAAGGACAATGAAAACAGCAGAATACAGGTGAAACTCGAAAAATTAGAATATTGTGCAAAAGTTCATTTATTTCAGTAATGCAACTTAAAAGGTGAAACTAATATAGGAGATAGACTCATTACATGCAAAGCGAGATAGCCTTGATTTGTCATAATTTTGATGATTATGGCTTACAGCTCATGAAAACCCCAAATTCACAATCTCAGAAAATTAGAATATTATGAAAAGGTTCAATATTCTAGGCTCAAAGTGTCCCACTCTAATCAGCTAATTAGGCCATAACACCTGCAAAGAGTTCCTGAGCTTTTAAATGGTCTCTCAGTCTGATTCAGTAGGAATCACAATCATGGGAAAGACTGCTGACCTGACAGTTGTGCAGAAAACCATCATTGACACTCTTCATAGGGAGGGAAAGCCTCAAAAGGTAATTGCAAAAGAAGTTGGATGTTCCCAAAGTGCTGTATCAAAGCACATTAATAGAAAGTTATGTGGAAGAGAAAAGTGTGAAAGAAAAAGGTGCACAAGCAGCAGGGATGAACATAGCCTGGAGAGGATTGTCAGGAAATGGCCATTCAAAAGTGTTGGGGACTTTCACAAGGAGTGGACTGAGGCTGGAGTCAGTGCATCAAGAGTCACCACACACAGACGGATCCTGGACATGGGCTTCAAATGTCGTATTCCTCTTGTCAAGCCACTCCTGAACAACAAACAACATCAGAAGCGTCTTACCTAGACTAAAGACAAAAAGAACTGGTCTGTTGCTCAGTGGTCCAAAGTCCTCTTTTCTGATGAGAACAACTTTTGCATCTCATTTGGAAACCAAGGACCCAGAGTCTGGAGGAAGAATGGAGAGGCACACACTGCAAGATGAAGTCCAGTGTGAAGTTTCCACAGTCTGTGTTGATTTGGGGAGCCATGTCATCTTCTGGTGTTGGTCCATTGTGCTTCATTAGTCCAAGGTCAATGCAGCCATCTACCAGGAGATTTTGGAGCACTTCATGCTTCCTTCCGCAGACGAGCTTTATGGGGATGCTGACTTCATTTTCCAGCAGGACTTGGCACCTGCCCACACTGCCAAAAGTACCAAAACCTGATTCAATGACCATGGGATTACTGTGCTTGATTGGCCAGCAAACTCGCCTGACCTGAATCCCATAGAGAATCTATGGGGCATTGCCAAGAGAAAGATGAGAGGCATGAGACCGAACAATGCAGAAGAGCTGAAGGCCGCTATTGAAGCATCCTGGTTTTCCATAACACTTCAGCAGTACCACAGGCTGATAGCATCCATGCCACGCCACATTGAGGCAGTAATTGATACAAAAGGGGCCCAAACCAAGTACTGAGTACATATGCATGCTTATACTTTTCAGAGGTCCGATATTATTCTATGTACAAGCATTTTTTCAGCCAAAGAGATTGTAGAAAAAATGCTTTTAAAATTTTTTTAAAAAAACCTCTGATGATTGCACGGCTCAGCTGGGCATTGGGGGGGGGGCAGGGACATTTGCTACCAGTTCTCTGAACCACCCGCTGCCATTGCTACCAGATCGGGCAATCAGGTCGGAACTGGGAGCATTTCACCGCTAGATGACCTCCCGTTACTTGTCCCAGCTTCTGCCAACCTAGCAGTTCGAAAGCACGTAAAAAATGCAAGTACAAAAATAAGGACCACCTTTGGTGGGAAGGTAACTATCAGAGTTTCTTGCAAAAATCAGATCCCAGAAGTATACACAGATAACTGAATAAGCTGGATTCATTAACTTCTTTATATTCATAATAATACATAAAGTATTTACAATACCAATACTTGATTCTTCAGCTCAGATCAGCAACATGTTCACACACAGAGTACAGTAGACTGACTTAACACACACTGATTTCAGTTTCGTTTCTCTGCACAGAATCAGAAGCTGCAGACTAAGATCCGCCCTGGCTGCAGTATGTCTCAGCTATGCCTATTCATTGGCTGACCTTGTTACCATATAACCTTTACCTTTACTTTTACCCTGACTTTACAAAAAAAACACCCTACTTGGAATTGCTTTTGTATCAGACGCTGCCTTAACAGCTCTCAGATCCTTGGTTAGGACTTGAACTGTCAAGTTTTTATCAGTCCTAGATTGTGAATTGAATTGAAGATTAAATCTTAAATGATGATGATGATGATGATGTATATTTGGGAAACCATCATGCTGAATGCATTCATAAAAGCAAATTAGCAATATTTAATACATGGTAAACGTCTAAACTATGCAAATGCAATACCTATCTATGAATCTTTTATTTCATGCAACACTGACTCATGATAGATAAATAGGCAAAGAATTTTTTTTTAGATGTGAATGAATTGCAAATCTTTTCTTTAATGATTGTGTAACACTGTGAGAATGTTTGGCAGTATTGCAGTTTTCTGTGATTTCCACTGATTAAAAACAACACAAAAACATACAAAAGGTGACTCTTTATGTTTACAACAGCTTGTAACAAAGATTTTCTGCCCTACTCAAGAAAAGAACAAATTACTGTGCTTTCATTCTTTGACACAGAAATTTCCTGATGCAGGCTTTTTAAATGCAAATTTTTCTAATAGAACTCTTTTTAAACCTAGCTATTCCCATTTCCACACAACTTTCAATAGCATACATTTTCTTCCATATTTCAAGGGGGGAAGATAAGTTTTGAACAAGCAAAACATTTGTTATTATATTTTAAATTATGCTAACATTCATATCCATGTGTTTTTCTCAAAAAGGTATCATGGGGGTCTGATTTGGATTGAGGTCCTAGTAAAGTATGGGTAAACTTAAAACTTTTCTCCCCAGTCTAAAAAACATATATCCAAGGCTACTATACCAAAAGGCTGAAATGGAAATTGTTCCTTTCATTGATCCTAAATTGATTATAAAAATTAAACTAAAGGGCTGTTCCCCTCTCCACAAGCCATATTCATATTCATGGCATGGGGCCTGGATATCTACAGGACCATCTTCCTTTCATTATTTCCACCTGTCCTATTAAATTTAGCAGTGGGGCATACATCTCATCCTGTTGATTAAAGATTGCCATCGACTTTGAAGTAATACTTTGAAGTATTATACCTGGAGGCCATTTTCTGCTCTAAAAGTGTATTGTCTGCTTTTCTATTGTTATTTATCTTGTTTTTAAACCTTGTTTGCCACTTACAGTTGCTTTTGGCAAGATGGACAGTCATGTAATTGAATCAAATAAATAAATAAACAAATATGAGCTGCCATTAGCCAATTTTCAAATAAAAGCACATATTACTTGTCTTTCCAGAATCATTGGTAAAATGTTAAAGATTCTCTTGAGTCTAGCTTGATTTCTGAAATTGCTTGGATATGACATGTGGATTTCTTGGAAGTAGTATGGAAGATGTTTGTGATTTTCTTTATCTAGGATGTTTTGGGTTTTCTATTCTACTCTATAGTTTTGGGATTTTGGGTGGGCTCTCATCCAAGTGCTAAGAAGGTCTAGTGCTGCTTAATTTGCTTAATTAAAGTTATTTAGTTCTGCTCTCTTCAGGATATGTATATTTGTAAAAAATATATATTCAGATATTAGTCTAACCCAGGGGTGTCTAAACTTGGCAACTTGTATATTCAACTCCCAGAATTCCCTGTGCTGGCTGGAGAATTCTAGGAGTTGAAGATCACAGTCGTAATCTTAAAATTGCCAAAGATGGATACCCCCAATCTAACCAATTGTTCATCTATAATCATAATATTTTTAAGGCAAGTAACCTTTATACTTGCCTTCAAAAATATTATGATTATAAGAGAAAACTTTTGTCCATTTCTGTCTTCATTTTTTAAAAAGTTCAGCCAAGAGGATTTTGTTAACGTTATTTTTAAAAAAAAAAACAAATCAAACATGCTTTTTAAAAAAAAACTATGGATTTTTGTATACAAATATAATGTGCTAATAAGCTGATAAGATTTTAAATGAGACACAACAATGACTCTTTCCTGCATAATGAATGTGATAGAAAAAAAGATTAATTATATATTAGCATCAAGGAGCTTGTTTTCATTCCTGCTCAATTTAAAAGCATAATTGACATAACTTCAGATATTAATGTAGTTTTATTATAAAATTATAAAATAATTCATGTAGCATCCTGGGACTTAAAGTAATGAATTAATCAAGCTTTGCAATATACAGTAGATAAAAGCATATTTATAGCTGGAGAAAATAGCAATTAAAACTCAGAGTAGTGGACTCAGAGTAGAGAGACCAAGATACTAATCCTTCTTTAAAGCACTGAGGCCAGCTGGGTGATTTTGGGTGGCTCACTTTCTCAGCCTCAGTCTGAAGAAGGAAGGAAGGAAGGAAGGAAGGAAGGAAGGAAGGAAGGAAGGAAGGAAGGAAGGAAGGAAGGAAGGAAGGAAGGAAAAGAGAGAAAGAAAGAAAGAAAGAAAGAAAGAAAGAAAGAAAGAAAGAAAGA
>WNWU01000007.1:7675590-7699125 GCA_012654045.1 Ptyas mucosa | reverse complement strand
AAAGAAAGAAAGAAAGAAAGAAAGAAAGAAAGAAAGAAAGAAAGAAATCTATCCACTAATTATTCTGGACCAGAATGTAGATGACAACAGAAGTGTCAGTGAAGAGACTTTCCTGCAGTGGATTGATTCAAACTAGTAATAATATATATCATACATACATACATACATACATACATACATACATACATACATATATATATGCATATATATATATAGTGTGTGATTTTTTTCCCTCTGGGCAGACATTTATCCGGAATGGTATAGGATCTCCTGCTTGAGAAAGGGTTTGGATTAGAAAATATCCAAGGTCCTTTCCGTTATTATTATTATTTACTTTATTCATTAACCATGAAACTCAGTCAACTAAACATTAAAAAATGCATCACAAATACCATTGACTGGTTGATAATGGTTGATACAGGTTGCTGCCAGCATTCTAGATATCAACCAGTACCTTCTTAAGAGGTACGATGTTCCAAGTAGCGCAGTTTTTTGCAGTTCTGCTGGTGTTATTGCAGGAAGCTGCAATTTGTTGATATATCTTATAAAATTCTTGGACATGGTACCAAGTGCCCTGATGACAATGGGTATTATTATTATTATTATTATTATTATTATTATTATTACAATATGCACAGCAAACGAGATAACCATGCTGGATTTCGTATCCCAAATCACTAGTTGAACACTTCCCAAGCATTTAGGGGTGCGTGATGTATCAGTGAATTATGCAAGCAGATCCCAGTAAGGTGCCTTCTGCAGCTGACAAATAGTGATCTTGTCAGCGCCAATTGTTTTTAAGTGCTTGCCTAGGTCTTTTGGCACAGCACCCAGTGTGCCGAGTACCACTGGAACCACCTGCACTGGTTTATGCCAGAGTCTCTGCAATTTGATTCTCAAGTCCTGATATCTGGTGACTTTTTCCAAGTTGTTTCTCGTCGATTCTGCTGTCACCAGGTATGGCAATGTCGACGATCCACACTTTTTTCTTCTCCACAATCATGATATCCGGGGTATTGTGCTCCAAAACTTTGTCAGTCTGTATTCGGAAGTCCCATAGTAGTTTTGCATGCTCATTTTCGACCACTTTTTCAGGCTTATGATCTCACCAGTTCTTTGCTGCTATCTTATTATTATTATTATTATTATTATTATTATTATTATTATTATTATTTATTATTATTATTACTACTAGTACTACTACTACTACTACTACTACTATGACTACTATATTCATGTCTGAAGCACCTACCAAGGCACTTCCGGGCTGAAAGTATTAGCCAGTGAAATCACTGTTGCCCATGGAATGCCAGAGGGGGCTCTTTTTCCATGTCCCTGTTATTTCCCCACTGAAGTAGTACCTATTTATCTACTTGCATTTGCATTCTTTCAAGCTGCTAGGTTGGCAGAAGTTGGGACAAATTGATGGGAGCTCATTCTGTCACATAGCTCGTGCTCTCTGATTTCTAACTGCCAAGCTGTCATTCTCTCAAGGGTCCTCTGACTTAGCATCCTAACTACATGATCCATTGCAGCTCCTAATAATATTAATAGGGAGTCTAGGGAGTACATCTGAGATCCATTTTAGGTCACAGGAGTTTTCAAACTGCTATTGTTGTAATCTTATGCATTCTTATGCATTCAAGAATCTTATGAATTCTCAGAATTAGCTGTTTACTTGTCTAGGTTGTTAATATGAATAAAAATTTCTGTTACTAAGCAAGACAGTTGTTAAGTGAATTTTGCCCCATTTTATGACTTTTTTTTACAATAGTCATTAAGTGAATCACTGCAGTTCTTAAGTTAGAAACACGATTGTTAAGTGAAACTAATTTCTTTATTGACTTTGCTTGTTAGAAGGTTGCAAAAGGTGATCACATGACCCCAGGACACTACAATCATCATAAATGAGTAATTGCCAATCATGTGACTATGGGGGTACTGCAACAGTTGTAAGTATGAAAAATGGTATTAACGGTCACTTTTTTCAGTATCATTGTAACTTTGAAGGTCAGTAAATGATCTGTTGAAGTCAAGAACTATCTGTATATACATAATTTATCATGTAGTTTTAAAAGAGCTTTGGATACTTGTTAGTTTTTCCCTTACCCATTTTTAAAAAAAATTGTTTCTCCATATATTTTCATGAAAACATGACTTTAGCAGTTTAAAATTTTGAATTTCTTATTTTTAATAATGCTATAGCAGTGGTCTACTTGTCAGGAAACTTTAGTGAAAAACTAGAAAGTTGCCTATCAGATAAACATCATGTATCCTTTTACATTCTATTAGTATTCCAAGGGAAGCCATAAAGGTATATTTTGAAATCAGTCTTCCCTAACCTTATTATGTTTTTGTCTGTGATTTTATTTTTCCTTAAAAGCTCTCGGTACATTTTTTGACTCTTTTTCCCCCTCCTCATTAGATTTAATTGCACTTCAAAATTATTTTTTTATTTCATTTAGTGGATTAAAATCACTGCAAGGGAACATCAATTAAGAATTTAAGCTGGTTCTACCTTGCTTTGTTTTTAGTTAGGAAATCTCAGACTTTCGTATCATTAAACTGAACACGTTGTTTTTCTGGTGAGGGGGGTCATTATTTGTGATGGGCAAACTTACTGCATCAGAAACTGCTTGCTAAATTAGCTTGCTAAATTGTGAATGCAAAGATATACCTTCAAATGAAAAGCGTCCATTACCTTGAGGATTCAAAGCAGAGGCACTAGCAAAAATAAGAAGGTCAAGATATTAGATGAATGACCTCTGTCGCATGTTTTCAATTTTCATGTGCCAGAGGTTCGCCATCACGGCTATAGAGTAAACTATTTTTATAGTTAACCCACATGACAGCAAAAGCAGGAAGGTAACACAAGAAGTTAATCAGAAATATATAAAATGCCTATTTATAACATACTTAGAGAAATTATGTTATTTTCCCAGCATTCATGGTGATAAGAGGCTATACCAAATATATAAAATGTCAAAAATGATGCACATTTTTATGACATTAACTTTTTTACAATTCAAATAAAAATGAATTATATAGATAACATAATTCATCTCATTTGAATTATAAAAATATTAAATGTCATAAAAGCAACTATGGAGATTGTTACTTTGGTGGAATACATGGGAGACCATATAAATTTAATCCATAAATGGACTACCCTTGATGTTTGTGACATCTCTGAACCTCGGGAACAATATTCTATAAAAATTTTATGAATCCTCAAAAATTCAGAGATACACAGATGTGTATGGAGAGTTACCCAAATATGATAGAACTGTGATGGTGAACCTGTGGCACGCGTGCTAGAGGTGGTACACAGCATCCTCTAGGTGGGCACATGAGCCATTGGTCCAGCTCGGCTCCACTGCACGTGCATGCACACCTCCTGCCGACCATCTGGTCTTCAGGTCTCTGCCACGCATGTTCAGGGGGCATGTGGGGGGTCATGTGCGGGAGGTGGGGCGCAAGTGGGGGCCACATGCACATGTATGCACAGTAAGGTGCATGCATGGAGCCATGAGTACATGCGCAGGTGGTAGGGCCCATGCACGAGCCCCACAGTCATTGCATTTTGGAGTTTCAGGCCCATGCGCGCCCTTTGGGCACTCGGTCCGGATATGGTTAGCCATCACTGGGATAGAATATACAAGTAGTATCTTGGACGTGTGGAAATACAATTTTTCGGCTAGCTGAGATTCAGGTAGTTGATCCTATCTGAATTAAGACACAAAAATAAAATTTGGAATTTTTTTCAGAGTTCTTTCACTTTGACTAAAATGATTAGACTAGCTTGTGTGCTTTTTTCTTTGTTTTTTCTTCTCTCTGTCTCATTTAAATTTCAGCTGCTGGAATAAGGCCACAGGTAAGAGTAATTGATTATATAAAGTCTTTTAGAATTCTAGGTGAATTTAATAGCACTAAAAGTTGAGTGTGTGTGTGTGTGTGTGTACGGGGTCTTCAGTTAAAAAAAGTGGTAAAGATGTCAGTACTGACTCCCTGGGTTTCTACTTCTGCTTTGGGAAATCACAATTGTCATAGTCTGAAGGGCTCCGATAATAAGGGCACTGGTCCTGCACAAATGCTAAATTTCATTCACTTTAGAAATGTTCCACAAATGTTGTTTTCATTTATTTTCCCCAAGCATAAAGGATTTATAAAGGGCATGATGAAATTTAATGAATAAGCTCATAAATTTTTAGTTTCACACCATTTCCATTGATCTGCAAAACCATTTAATTCATAAACTGCAATTCTGGGTCCTAACTGGAGTTGCTATCAATTTTAATCTTTGAAAGCTTTGCATGGTTTACCTAAAAAGACACTGAAGAAAAACAGGGAATTATTCTAGGACAGTGATGGGTAACCTTTGTGCCGTCACGTGCCAAAAGCAGGGGAAGCACGGAGGGACAAGCACGCACGTGCCCACAGCCATAATTCAATGAGCCCCATCCTCCCACGCATGCACGCACGACCCCCACACACTCCCCCTGTTTTTGGCATGTGGTGGTCCAGTGGGCTTTGTGGGCCTGTTTTTTGCACTCCCCAGACTCCAGAGGCTTTCTTGGAGCCTGGGGAGGGTGAAAACAGCCTTCCCCACTCCCTTGGAGGCTCTCCAGAGGCCGGAAGCAGCCTGATTCTTGACTTCCGGTTGGCTCAGAAGGTCCAAAAATTAACTGGCCGGTGCGCAGATGTGATAGAGCTGAGCTGAGCTAGCGCAACGCTCACGTGCCCACAAATATGGCTCCGCATAACCATATTCTAGGATATGGTTTTCTCAGAACAAAGCCTATGTTCAAGGAAGCACCAGTGCAATCAATCTAGTATCCTCTGTTTCAGGTAAGAGCAAGAAAATATTACAATATTGAAAAGGTGGCTGATATCAGTAACAATTCTACTAATATTAACAGCCGGTCATTTGGGACGGGTAGGTTAGAATGATGTTCACAAGGCATGTTCACACTAAAGGACTAAAGGCTTGCTACACCCAATAGACATTTTCCTGAAGCACAATGGTGACTATGTATGTAATAGGTCATTTCTAATTCAAGTTACATATGGAGTTTCAATGTCATATCCATGTATGATATGCAGGTTTCATTCATTATCCATAATTACCAGAAGGCTAATCAGCAGGCATGCACATTCGTGTCTTCTCTCTCTTTTTTTTTAATTCATGTTTTATTTACAGTTTTCCTTTCACATATTTTGTGGACAATGTGTTGATTGGGTCAATGCCCTTTTTAAACAATGTTAACAATAATAATACAAATAAGTATACATAGTCCTAATTTTCCAACTTCACCAATACCATTCTCTCTTTATAATTCTTTATCGTTTTTTCCCATTAATACATTTAAACTTAAATAACATTTCTTCGCACCTTTTATTTGTTATCCCCTACTAAGTCACTAATATTTAATATTTAAAAATTAGTCATTATTCCACCATAATTTCAATATCCCAAATGTCTAGGACTACTAATAAAGCCAAATATTAACAAAATTTCATCAATCCCGGGATTATATCTTAAAATCCCCACAATTTCTAATCCTTAAAAGTTTTAATTCACAATATATTTTAACACCACTGTTAATCTTATAAACTTTTATCTTTTAACCTTAGCTTATTTTTAATTATAATCAATTCTATTGTCTATTAGTATGTATACTACTATTTTCCCTATTTGTGTTTTCAACTTTTCCATTTTATTAATATATTTCATCACTATCCCTCATCTCTTAACCTTTTTGGAGTTTTGTCATTTATCGACTTTTTAGTCATCCTTTTATTCCTCTCTCTTGGAATCTTATAACTTTTTTGATATTTTTATACCCACTGAGTGTTACCTTCAGATTGCCCTTTATCTCTTTCTACTGTATCATTTGAGCACCCATCCATAAATCTTTCTTTTTTTTGAAGATATTTTTCTTTTTTCCCCTCTCTAAACCTTTCTCTCTTTTTTTTGAAGAGATTTCCCTTTTTTTTTCTCTGTTCTATAATAAACTTTTAAGGAATTATCTATTTGATTCCTTATCAATGCTTTCTCTTCATTACCTTTGTCTTTCTCTATCTCATTTTGATTTTCCTCTTCCACTGCCTCTTCTAATTTCTCATCTATTTTCTGAATATCATATTCATCTTTTCCGCCCAGTTGTTGAGAAGCTTCTATACTCATTTCTTTATCTTTAGACAATCTCCTTGTCTCCTTATTGTTCTTTATAGTTTCATGAAGCTTTTGAGCATCAAAATTATTTCTTCATATTCCTCTATTATCTCCTGATAGTCCATTTTGTAACAATTTGATAAAAATTACTCAATATCCCTCTATGGTTCCCACATTTTAGTATTTAAAAACTCCAATAAAGCCAATTATTAATAAGATTTAGTCAATCCCATAGTTATACTTCCAATCCCCTATACCTATAATCTTTATAGTTCTTTAATATTTTACAGCCTTTTGATTTTCCAATTTTTATCTTCCCAATTGTCCAAATTTTAAAGCCTTATTTACTTTTCCTTTTTTCTCTTTTCTTCTATCACCTTTATTCTTTTGCCTCATAGAATGTTCTATCAAATAGCATTAATAATTCAAGTACAAGTTAATCTACTAGGTTTCCTCCAATTTTTCAAATCTACAATCCAATAATCAGTTTCAATAGAGTTTAATTATTTGCAATTTAAATTTGCAATTTAGTTCATCTTAAAAATCCTCAAAAAAGAAAAAAAGCTCACTGAGAATTTCAAAATATCCAAATTGTCTTCTAAAATAGAATCAAAGTCAAGCCACCTTCCAAGTGCTGATTAGTTTGTTATGTATATTAGACATAATACACTTTCATTGACAATTTTCCTACTCCTCTTCTTCCAGTAGATGCCTCTCCTACTTCCAATTACAACATAAACAGTACAAGAAGATTTTAAGGTAAGAGTCAGAAATTATCTCACCCAGTTTCAATGCTCTGTCCACCGACCGCTCCAGCACAAATCTTGTGGTCCCGGTTGTCCCAGCTTGTGACTAGCAAGAAATGGCCATCATCCCTTCTGCCACTCAGGAGAGCTTGCTTTGGACCTAATGAGAAAATTGCAAGATCCTTGTAGTCCATGAAACGCCTCTCCTTTCTTTGGCGCCCCTACAAGGGGGCTTGATTCCAGCCGGGTTTCCAGCCATTCTTGTCACGACGTCAACCAGAAGTCCACATTCATGTCTTCTCATTCACTGAATACTCATGTGTCCAGGGACTTGTAATTTCTCTGATTTCCTTCCCCTTCTTTAGCTCCCAAAGAGATATATTGTTGCATGACAGGCAGTATAACCATATTTTAAATGTGTAAAAACAAAGAAAATTATGAAACATTTTCTCAAGGGCTTTGGCAAGTGAGGCAAATGAGTACTCCGGAAGATTTGGCAGCCAGGATGTGGAATAATGGTAAGATGTGTAAGACAGAAAAGAAAGCCAACCTTTACTGTGATCCTGCAGCTGTAAAGAAGCTTAAGGAATTTTAACAAAAGCTATTAAATGTATGGAATTGAAGTACAACTTAGAAGCCATTATTTCAGTAGGACTGCATTACAATCCGTTCTCTGCAAATTTTTTCCATTCTTTTTAATTATGCAAGCTTTTGCTTTCAGTTAATAGATTGCATATTAAGAAATATATTCAACATCCACTTATACTTTTATTCAAACTTGTAATTATTTGGTAGACTACTGAAGGCATTTCTATCCCACACTGTGAAAAATCATAACTCAATCCTATCAGATCTCTATTTCCTTTTGACCTTGGCCAACTATAGAGTAATTATAGCTTTTGTAAAATATGTAGGCACAAGGGAATAAGGTAGTCATGCTAACTCAAAGATAACATTGTTTTTCTGCTTCTTGCCTGAATTTCAACAGAGCACATTCACCTCAGGACACAAAGAAGTGTTTCTACTGTTTTGTTTTGACACAAACAGCTGGCTGCCACTGTTCTTTTGAAAAATCAGCATAATCTAAGGCAAATACAGCACGTTAGTGGAGGCAATAATTGAATCTGGGCTTATCTTCAAGAATTTACTGAATGCAATTTAATATACTCCATATTAAAGATAATTGGTGTGCAGAGCAAAGTAGCACTAGAATAATACTGTCTGCTATGAAATAATGATAAGATCCTGAAGATAATATTTTCTTATATTTCCCAGTCTATTCTGGTGACTCTCCAATGAACTGATTTTTTGTCTCTAACAAAAGTGCATTACTTCCCAAGATGGCTACATTAAAAAGAAGCTGCATATTAAAACATCTGTGGACTAAGCTGGAGTACTTATGGTGGCATTGATAGCTTTGCCACTTAGCTGGCTAATACTCTTAGCTTCTGTTATGGTGTCTCAACATATTTATGCAACTGTTTTCAGAGAACTAAACCAGTGGCTAAATAGCAAAGCTATGAACAACGTTCAGACAATTAAAGTGTTATGTTGATAACAGTCAAAATGGGCAGATGCTACAAATACTGAGAGCTGCACATGCAGCTGTTGTACGCAGTTTATCAGGGCTATCTATATTATAGGTACATCAATATCAAAAATGATCATACCTAATGTATCATACCTAAATCCTATATTGCCTTCCACTGAATAACTTTCCAATATCAGTAGGAGGGCAAACAGGTGTTTTACACTGGTTAGATGAATAATAGTGATTTTCAAATTCTTCTCAAAACGCTGTAAGGATGTCTGCATGTTATGGGACAAAACTGGCTATGCTAACCATGCGTAAATAAGTTTAGACAAACATATAGATTTATTTGTTATATTAATATGGCCTTTTTCTTTAGAAATTAAAAATAGTATGGATGGGATAAGATCTGTTCTTATTCCCAGGATAATTCTATGAGGTAGATTAGGATAAAGAGAGTTTCTGGCTCAGAATTGTCTAGTAACTAGAAGGTCTAATGAAGAGTTCATCCTGGATCTCCTAAGCCCAGGACCAGATTTTTAACCACTACATGACATTAGCTGTAATAAATGGTCCATATAAACTACAGTTACTTTTCATATATTTAATTTTTCCTGTAGAATAGAATAGAATAGAATAGAATAGAATAGAATAGAATAGAATAGAATAGAATAGAATAGAATAGAATAGAATAGAATAGAATAGAATAGAATAGAATAGAATAGAATAGAATAGAATTCTTTATTGGCCAAGTGTGATTGGACACACAAGGAATTTGTCTTGGTGCATACTCTCTCAGTGTACATAAAAGAAAAGGTACATTTGGCAAGAATCATAATTCTTAGCAGATGGTCTCGTGAGTATGAAATCGTAATGAGTCTCAGAGAATAATTAAAAATAAAGAAACCATTAGAGAGCATTTCACCAAGGCAGTCTTCTTGAATCTTGATAGAATATTTCAGAATATGGCAGCAATCTTTAGAGATCCTCTGGATGCTACTAATATAGGTAGACCAAAGCTCAAAATCCACTTGTCTCAAATATGGAGAAAACCCTACAAAGGAGACACAAATATGTTTTTGTTAGATAGGAATCTTTCTCACCTAAAATCTTTGGGTATATCATTTTTAGCCTGGCAAATATAATGTAAGAAAACAATCTTTCTTGTTATGCTGGCAGAGGTTATTACAGATGGACTTCCAGTTGGCTAGTGTTATTGTTTTAGGCAAAGTTCCTCAATTTGTTCCTCAACTTGCCACTCTACAGAATAGTTGCAGTACCTTCCCATTTGAAACTTGAGTATTGCCTTGAGGGCAGGATGAGCTCCCGTCCTTTGCTCCAGCTCCAAACAGGAGCCCTCAACTGGTGTCACTTGGACAACGGTGATGTCACCGGCTAATCCTTTCAACTGGAAGCACATTGTTACTTCTGACACCAGTGCAATGTGATCTTATACATTAAGTTTTGTTGGAAAAAACTTTCACAGACATTCAAAATGCTCTCAGAAGCATTACTTTTGTAGCTGTATGATACTTATAGAAGCAATATGTGGATTTGGAGGTTATTTTTTGGGAATTTGTGGTGTTGGGTGTATAACGTTAGCTAAAAAAGAAGCCACAATAATGGCTGCCCTACTTTCTACTTAAATATTTCCATTCTTAAGATATTTCAGTGATACAAATGAACAGTGACATTTCCAGTGATACAAATGAATTTTGGAACTAAAATATTTCTAAAACTCAACCAGGCAGACCTCAAATATCTTATTTTTTTAAATGCAAAATGCACCCATTATTTTTCTTTCCAAGGCCTACATGGAAAAATCCAAACATTTACTATTGGCCACTCATGATTCCAAGGAAGAGGAGCTTGGCACAAGAAGGAGTTTCTGGCTAACAGTTCAGATTAATGCTGTGCAGAAAAAATATTGATATTTCTATTAGTTTTTATTTAACTTAATGAAAACAATTTCTCTTAAAATGTGCTCCAAGGTGAAAATAATTCCAGCTAAATTCTCCTGGGTACAGTGTGGTTTTCTTGCACTTATTTGATTAAAAAGTGGTCAAGGTAGGTATGCAGTTGTTATGGTTTTTGCTGTATAATAATGACTCTAAAAGTCTGCAACTTCTTTAACTTGCCCTGCTTCTAATGAATCCCAAAGGAAACCATTGTAAGGGATCTTTTCTCCTATGAGTTTTTTGGGATTGGGAACTATTCCCAATGGATGAAGTATGAAGAGTACAGAGTTAGGAAAACAAATGTAGAAGACCAGCAGTTGGATTGTCAAGGAATAAGTTCAAAAACTCCACCCAGACAAACTTTAAAAATCAGTGTGTGACACTTGAGATTAAAGTAGAAAAATGGAGCAAATTTATTTCCCTTCTGCATGGATATCGATGAAAGAAAATATTTACAAAGTTAAAATGGTGGCTTCAAATATGCAATTAAATTTGCCATCTTCATTGTTTTCAAAACCCCATGGGCACCTCCTTAAAAATTAGCTTTGTGTCATCTTTCCTCCTGTAGCTGAAAGCCTTTTATGTTCTCAAACTTTGTTAGATTCCAAGAAAAGACTTTCTGAAGAAACTCCATTCATTACACTTTTTCATAATAGGAGTCTGGGCATTTGGGATGAAGCAAAATGTTTAGAAAAATTTAATGGAATAGTCAACACCAGCCTCCACTTTATTAGAACTTTAAAATAAGTTCAAAAACACCACTAAAATAAAAAAGATCCAAAAGCAGCCTGAGACTAAAATAGAAAAAATAATTATTATTCATACAATAGTTTCATGACATTGGAAAAGAGACTGTAATATGAAAAAGTACACGCATTCCAATTTTAGTTGATGGGCTACAGATAAATGAGAAGCTAGATTAACATTAAAACATTTATCAATGAAAGTCAAACAATAGGTTTGCAATCAGTTAACATTAATATAATACTGATTTTTTTTAAAAAATAAATTATTGCTATCCATATATTCATAAGATAAAATAGATTCATAACATTTACAAATGTTATATTTTCTTATAGACAAAACATTATTTCAGACATTTTTTTAAAAAATATCTGACATTGAAAATTACTGCTCAAAGAAAAATCATACATGCTGCTGGTTGCAACTGAGCTCTGCAGCATCTGCTCTACTGCAGGATATCTCAAGACTTGGTCACATGTCCTACATTATTCAATATTTATATGAAGCTGCTGGGGGAAATGTGAGTTTGGGTTTTGGCAAAATGTCCAACTAGACAGGTCTGGTCTCCTGTAGAATCCCTGAAGCCTTATTTGACTATTCCCAAAGGAATGCAATTAGTCTGACAAGATTCTTGCAACATAGGTGACTAGCAATAAATCTTCTGCTTGAAATTTTTCATGAGTGGTTCTGGTTCCTTGAACCTGATGTCTTCAATATACTGATGGTTATTTAGACAAAGATGATGATAATGATGATTACTTAGTCCAAGTAATCCAAGTCCAAAATGACTTCGGGTAATTCAGCATAAAAATAAAATAAAAATGAATGTACAATCAAAATAGAAAACATTAAACAATATGGTGGAACTGCTCAGCAATAACGAAACAGCAGAATTCTCCAACCATTTTAGCCTGAAGCCTAGGAGAAGAGCCATGTCTTTATAATTACTGCCTTTTCATGAAACTCTGGGAAGGGAACAAAATGTCAGGATTTCTTGGAAACCGTTCCTACATTTTATCCTCTCTTTGTGTGCAAGAAAGTCCTAAAAATGTCTGTACTCCAATAGGACTTTGGCTCATAAATATTACCCGTTTTATGTTGTTTGTAGTGTGCTCTTCTGTTTTTGCCTTGTATATGTCCCAGAACTCTAGTGGTTAGGCATAGGATGAAAAACGTGACAATAAATAAATAATGCACTAAAAAACAGGAGTATGCCGTGCTATGTGGCCTACTAATCATATGATATTTATGAGTAGATTTTGATTATAGTTATCGCAGTTATTATAGGTCTTTAATATTCCCTTCACATGCAGTTATAGCAACTTTAATCACAGTGCCACTATTTTATCTGTGCTTACTCACTCTGAAGTTGGAAAATGCTCAAGAAAGAGGACCAAGGAACATCTATAACTGCCATGTTTCCCCATAAATAAGACCTGGTCTTATACATTTTTGCCACCAAAAAAAGGCACCAGGTCTTATTTTCAGGAGAGATATCTTCCACTGACTCACCTCACTTGTGCACGTTGTCCCCGGCCTCATTTTCGCTTTCAGAGGCCTTTAGGAACTTCTTCTGTGGCCAGAAAGGCTGGCAAGGCTTTTGTGAAGGCCTCTGCAGTCAATAACAGAGCTCCGGATTGATCTAGAGCTCTGTTATCGGCTGCAGAGTACTTCAGGAAAGCCTTGACGGCCTTGCTGGCTGCAGAAGAAGTGGCCCAGCAAGGCGGATGATGGGGTATGTGAGGCCTGGCTGCAACTGACTGAAGGTAAATTGTAAGGCAGCTCCACAATCACCCATCCCCACTATAGCTTAATTTTTACCCATGTGCCTCACCCCATGCATCCTGGACTGGGCGGGGTCTTAATTAGGACTTATTTTGCGGGTAGGGCTTATATTAGGCACACATGTAATAAAATCAATTTAGGGCTTATTTTTGGGATAGGTCTTTTTTTCAGGGAAACACAGTATTAGAATGTTACCTTCTGCCATATGGCATGGAGAAGCCATGCTTTATTGCCATGACATAATTAATTATTTGCTGCCAGACAAAGGCAGGAGGCTTCATATGCTGTAAATGCTAAACAATATAATGTTTTAAAAACAAAACAAAACAATCAATGTGTAACTCTCACTATGAAACTGCTTCTGCCTGAACCTTTTTCCAAAGAAGTTGATGCTTTTTTCCCAGCCTTGAAATTTACAAAAACAAAACAAAACAGAATAAAACAAAAAAACCATACCAAAAATCTCATTATTCTCACTGTGAACTGAGAAAACATCTATATAGGCAAAAGGGACAATCAGGGATGACTGTTTCATGGATATATATATATATATATATATATATATATATATATATATAACATCCAGCTGCCTGCAATTACTGCAAGTTCAAATCTCACCAGGCTCAAGGTTGACTCAGCCTCCCATCCTTTCTAAGGTGGGTAAAATGAGGACCCAGATTGTGGAGGCAATAAGCTGACTTTGTATAAATATACAAAAGTATGAAGGCTTTTGCTTAACGCATTGTAAGCCACCCTGAGTCTCCGGAGAAGGGCGGCATATAAATATAAATAATAAATAAAATAAATAAATAAAAAATATATTAATGAGACCTAGTAAGTCCATATGCCCAAAGGTATCTTAAACCCATGAATTGGTATTATATCTTTCTTTGAAAATCTCTGCTATTTCACAAAATCTGCACATTGTACCACTCAACAAATGTCTTGATCAAAAGAGACAAAAAAACCCCCAACTGCTGTTAACTTAATAACATGAGAAGATTTCAGTGTTTAACACAAAGTTCAGAAATACCTTCTATCATTTAGTCTAGTCAAACTCTTCACTTCTCAGCAACAAAATTAAGACACATAGTCTGATGCCAATTTTATGTAATGTAAAGAAACATAATTCACTTTTCTCTTGAATATAATTTCATTTTCAGTTGAAGAAAATAATTTTTAAAATAACATAAACCCATTTTTAAGGCTCAGAACAGTAGAAAGGTCAAATTCAGTTCAGTTCAGTTGGAGAAATTTGTTTAGAATACAAGCAAGAAAGGAAGAAAAGTATGAAAGATCTTCAAAAAGGGGCCTGAGTGGCGCAGTAGACTAAGGCACTGATTAACATTCAGCTGCCTACAATTACTGCAAATTCTAATCTCACCAGGCTCAAGGTTGACTCAGCCTTCCATCCTTTCTAAGGTAGGTGAAATGAGGACTCAGTTTGTGGTGGTAATAAGCTGACTTTGTATAAATATACAAAAGTATGAAGGCTATTGCTTAACGCATTGTAAGCCGCCCTGAGTCTCCGGAGAAGGGCGGCATATAAATCAAATTTAAAAAAAAAAGCAGGCTAAATTTCTGATGCTATTGTCACCTACACTTTAACATGCCATGCAATTATAACAATGGATTCTTGAAAGGAAAATGCTAAGCGCTTTACATCTAGTTTCATCCTCTAGTATGAAATACTTTGAAATTTATTCATGGTTAAGATTGTCTGATGATATTTTTGTTTTATCTAATGGTAACAATGTACCTAACACCATTCTCCATATTTATTATTATATAAAACTGCCATCTCAAGACTTGGTATCAGAATTCTAATAACAATAGCACTTAGACTTATATACTGCTTAACAGTGCTTTACAGCCCTCTCTAAACGATTTATATATATATTTTCATTAGAAGGCTGTTTTCCCTCCAGAGATAAGAATAATATTTGATTTTAGAAGAACAAGAAAAAAGAGTTCTTCACACTATGTACAGAGCTGTGCTACACATAACAACTCCCGAATCAAGTTACAGCTCACTCAGCTGCTGTTGATACAACACACAATCCTTTTTTTCCCCCCCTGATACTTTTTATAATTTGTAATTGCTGGGTACATTGTGAAGGTTAAATGCTGTTACATATATACAGATACCAGGCTGTAGTCTTTTTATTGGGTGATGTTTTGTCTTGAACAATCACTATTTTCTACTTTATGCCAAACTCATTCTAGTTTGTCATGACCAAGTTTATGAGTTTAATGGCAACTCAGTTTTAACTCCCTTGCAGCTGTTTACTGACTGTGAAAAATTGCAACTTTTAGCTGAATAGTATGTTTTTTTTCTGCTGCTTTTTACTGACAAACTAGTTTATTTTTGTATTTTATTGTGTTTAAAGTAAGCTAAATCAGAGAATGTAAAAGAAATCTACTTTAAAAGGAGACATAGCAAGTTATTTCCATGAATAGATTTTTTTTTTATTTATCCAATTATTTTTTAAAAAAATTTGATTTATATGCCGCCCTTCTCCGGAGACTCAGGGCGGCTTACAATGCATTAAGCAATAGCCTTCATACTTTTGTATATTTATACAAAGTCAGCTTATTGCCCCCACAAACTGGGTCCTCATTTAACCTACCTTAGAAAGGATGGAAGGCTGAGTCAACCTTGAGCCTGGTGAGATTCGAACTTACAGTAATTGCAGGCAGCTGGTTTTAATCACTGTGCTTTTAGTCTACTGAGTTAAACCAGGCTCCTGGTTTATAAAGATGTCCATCTATCTAAGAGGTTCCAGGTGGAGAATAAAATAAAAACAAATAGTTTAATTAAAAAATAACAGCTAAAACTGCATTGAGGCTTACTGATGAAAAATTATAAGAGAGAGAGAGAGAGATGGAGAGAGAAAGACAGAGACAGACAAACAGACTGACTGACTGACTGACTATGATTACAGCAAAGGCTGTTTTTCTTCCTTTTCCATTCTTCAGTAAATGAGGTATTTTAGATCAGGAATTCCCAATCCCAGGATGCAGACTGGCCTATTGAGAATTGGACTATGTAAGAAGCAGGCAAGTGCATGAAGTTTCATTTGTGCATTCGTGAGAGCTAAATTGCACACATGAAACCATCCTCTCTCTCACTGCCACCACTGCTGCTGCTGCTGTCCATGGAACCCGAAAGATTGGGGACCACTGTTGTAGATAATAAACTACATGACTCAATAATAAAAGTCATCATGGTAAGGCAGTGGTGAAATCTAAAATTTGTTACTACTGGTTCTGTGGGCGTGGCTTGGTGGGGGGGGTTAATGTGACTGGGTGGGCGTGGCCAATTTTTTTTTTTACTTTTAAAACCATTTTTTACATATAAAACCATGTAAAAAAATGCTTTCAAAAGGCTCTGACGATCCCAGCTGAGTTGCCTGATCGTCAGAGGGTTTTTAAAAAACCCTCTGCTGATCAGGCAACTCAGCTGGGATCGTCAGAGCTTGGATTGTCAGAGGCATTTAAAAGAAAAAAAGCCTCTGATGATCGCATGGCTCAGCTGGGCATGGGGAGCGGGGCAAGAATTTTTGCTACTGGTTCTCTGAACTGCCCGCTGCCATCGCTACCTACTCGCCCAAGCCGGTCCGAAGTGGGAGCATTTCACCCCTGTGGTAAGGTGACTATTTTGAATTTGCAGCTCCAGAAAGACAGACCTTCAGTACCTCTGAGTTTTTGAGCCATGTCACAACAAATCTAAATTTAGATTTAAATGGACCTAAAACTAATTTTTAAGATATTCTGCTTCAACAGTAGCCTTCCCCAGTTTCCTATCAGCGTCTGATATCTATTGAGCTTATACTCATAATTTGGAATAACTACTACATTCTCTAGTGTAGAAGGCTAAGAAGTGTACAAGATTATAATTTTTGCTAAATAAGTATCACAAATTAAATCAGCCAAATTGAAGTACCAAAATATTTAGGACTGTACAGCACTACAAATGAAAAAGAAAAAGAAAGAGAAACAAAAATATGATGCTGTTTACATAAGCTTATTTCAATGTTTAGTGGAATTAAATGGTAAAACTATTATGCAATTGTACACATAGCAATTATATTTCATTTTAAATATATGTAAATCGTATCTCCCCCCCCCCCTTTGGCCTCTGACTAATCACGTGAAATTTAATTTAATTTAAGCCAATCATAAGTTGTGTACATCTAGAGTATAAATGTATATTTACACAACTCTATTCCAGCAGTGCAAAAAAGAAAAAAATAACGTCATACAAGCTTGCATATATAGACAAACACATGC
This sequence comes from Ptyas mucosa, assembly GCA_012654045.1. Classification (NCBI taxonomy): domain Eukaryota; kingdom Metazoa; phylum Chordata; class Lepidosauria; order Squamata; family Colubridae; genus Ptyas; species Ptyas mucosa. The sequence goes on along the minus strand of WNWU01000007.1, from coordinate 7,681,893 downwards.
ATCTGGTGATACTGTGTTATTGTCTTAAAAAACAAAATTGTTGGCTCAAAGTTTCTTTGCATATACCAATTCCAAAGATTCTTATGTCAGAGGAAGTTCGTTTAGCTCATGATGGCCTAAAGCAGCAATGGAATTCATTTTTTCCCAGATTCTGTCCAGAATCTTTAACCAATACACCAAACTGGTTCTCCCTGAATATATAAATAAGCTGAAATTTACATCCCTGGAGTTATGCAAACTTTTGACAGGGCTCTTCATTGAGATTGGATCATATCACTCCATCAAAATATTGTAGCAAATTGAACCAATAGTCTGGTTCAGTACAAATCCTCTCTTAAAATTCTTTGTGTGCTGTTTTATACCCTAATTCAGTGATGGCTAACCTTTTTTCCATCGCGTGCCAGGAGGGGGGATCGTGTGTGTGCCCACACCCATAATTCTATGTGCCCTGCCCCATGCATGCACGCATGACACCCCACCACCACCCCACCACCACCCGCCTGCTCTTGGCACGCAATGGCACAGAAGTCCCATTTTTTTCCTGTCTCCAGCGTCCAGAGCCTTTCTAGGAATCTGTGGAGGGCGAAAATGGCCTCCCCTGCCCCGGAGGCCCTCAGGAGGTTAGAAATGGCCCATTTGCCAACTTCTAGAAAGGTTCTGAAGGCTGGGGACAGCAAAAAACAGGACTTACGGTGCCACTGGAAGTTGGCAAATGGGCCATTTTCTGGCCTCCGGGGGGGTCTCCGGGGGATGGTGAAGGCTGTTTTTGCCCTCTCCAGACTCCTAGAAAGGCTCTGGAGGCTGGGACAGAAAAAAATGGGACTTCCAATCCCACCGGAAGTTGGCAAACAGGCTGTTTCCGGCCTCCAGTGGGCCTTGGGGGGGTGGGGAAGGCCGTTTTCGCCCTACCCATACTCCTAGAAAGGCTCTTGAGGCTGGGAAGAGGAAAAAATAGGCCTTCCCCATCACCCCCAAGGTCCTCCGGAGGAAGGAAACAGCCTATTTCCCTATTTCCGGGGGGCCCATAAGACCTGAAAATCAGCTGGCACGTGCTGGAGCTGAGCTCGCATGCCCACTGATATGGCTACGCATGGCCCTAATCCCTACTACCTATGCTTCATAAAAGGGCAATGAGAATATTTCAAAACATTATTATGATGGAAACCTTGAAATTGATAGCATTTATATCATTTACAAGTCTCTACATTTAAAATCCTTCTGTTTTGAGTCTACTCTGGCAATTAATTAATTAATTAACTAACTAACTAACTAACTAACAAGGCAGCTAACAGCATTTTAATGCTTCTGTATTATAAGACTAATCTCTCTAGTTTCAATTTTCATGTGAAGTAGTTCAAATCAAACTAGTTTATCCTCAGATCTTGAATTAAATCATGTCTTCAAATCTCAAAGGTCGAAGTTGAATTGAATCAAGAATGATTCACAAAAGTCTTAAAGTGCATACCAATTTTCAAAAATTTTCAATTTGTCTTTGTGTAAACTAAAAATGAATATGTGCATACTGTGGAAAATTAAGAGAAGAATTACCTACATTAAAATATATGCATGATATATGCAGTATTATTAAAGATAAAATGGATACAATTAAAAAGTGAATTAAAAAAACTGGAATAGGAAAATGCACATAACTGGGGGTGGTTTGTTTTTTATGGAAAAGAAAAAGACAAAAAAGTAGTGGTGGTGGGGGAGCCAGGGAGGATGTTGTCCCATTGTCTCATAAATAGAATAGATTGAATGATGGTGCAATGAAAGCCAAGCCTATGAAACCACAATGGTCACATTCCAGGGCTATGCCAGATTCAACCAAAGTTGGTTGATTCTTGTTTTAAAAAGCAAACAAAAGAAGAGCAAACAATGAAACTCTGATTTGGCCTATTATTATATATACAATTCCTCAAAATAAGGGACTGGACAGTTACCAACCAGAATGTCTCATAATTCCCATATTCCCATTTCCAGTGCAAAAAAAATATTATTCCTTAACTTTTCTATAAATAATATACATAAAGTCATGGGTCTGCTCCTATTGTGTGTAAGGCATATTCTTCCTGATTAATGTAAAAACTAAAGTGCTGCTTCACTATTAAATTATTCATAAGAATATCACATAGTTTTCCTGGAAATAATATGGAAGTCATTTGCCATTCTGTTTTTCTGGATATTTTCTTACTTGCTTGCAGCCCCTAGTATTCTCTGAAAGTTAAACATGCTCAACATTTTTCTATTTTATATCTTACCTCTTTAATATGGAACATGATAATAAATAGTTTCTATTTGTGGCAAAAACAAATAAAAATAACAAGATCCTGAACAACAGAATAGTTTGGTCCATTGCTACTTTATTCTAAAATAGAGTAGACTTTCCAATTTTGTATAATACAGAGGATCTCAAAAATACTTTCGAACTAGGAATTGCAGTCCAAAATATGTACAGGCCACTAGGTTCTAAAAGCCTGGTATTCTCTCCCCCCCCCCCTCTCTCCTCAAGAACAAAAAACAAAAACTATCCTGCTTACATGTAAATGTAGCTTAGTAAGTTAATGCCATCTATAATTCAAAAAGTGTGATGTGATTAGATTGATTGGTTTTGGGATTTGGACAAGAATGCCATGTATAATTAATTCACACCACCCTGTGTGAGTACTTTAACCCTTGTTGGCTTTAACCCTTATTGGCTATATTTATGCATAACTTAATTTTTATAAGGTATATGTTCTATTAAAAGTTAGAAAATGTAATTTCCAACAGTATTGTTTTATATTGAAAGGGTTCATGGTATACATGGCAGTTTCTCCAAAAGCAACATTGAGACAATTGATTTCTTCCCCTCTCTTCATTTTCCCTTTTGTTTCAATAATAAAATGATATATTATTATATCAAGCTTGGATAATAGTCCCCCAAAGAGTCATATTCAAAATTCAATATCAAAAACAGAATCACACCTATGTTTATGAAAAGTACATTAATTTCCTTTTGGGAAATGTATGCTTTGTTCAGTTTAGGTTCCCTGTAAATCAGCATAATGATTAATTGCAAATCTAGCATCATCATGCTACAGTTAGCAAGGAAACATTATGGCACTGGGGACCCCCAGTGCGTTGTATTATCTGTCACATGTTGTGTGTTAGTAGTGGATATAATTCTGCCAACTGTAAAATAAATCAAGCAGTCAGGACACATAAGGGCAGCACAAAGCAGGGAGAGTACCTACTTATAATTAAAACACAGCTGCCATTGAGGGCAACATATTAAGGGAACAAAATCCATTTATCCATCTCATAAACTTTCTTCTCCTGTGTGCATTAGCACAGTATTAAGGATCCAATTATAAATGTTGTAGTGGTGTTAGCTATAAATGGGCAACTTCAAACAGGACTCTATTAACTTCTTAATTAAAGCACCAATTTCAACAAAGGTTTTTTTTTAAAGCACAAAAGAACATCAAAGAAACTTCGAAACCATTTATAAAGCATTTCTCTCATCACTACTATAGAATGCCATTGAAAAAATGTGTATCTGAGCAAAGCTACTTGAGCAGCTCTCAATTATTTCCCATATACATTATCATAATCACATTATTAACTTTATCATTAACATAACAAAAATCAGTAAGAAGCATGTTGGCCTTAAAGTGCAAAATCCATAATTGGATCATATCCACTTCTATAATATTTTGATTCATTTTAATTACTATCTATGAAACTTGGACCATTACAAATGTGGGATGGAACGGAAAATAGTAATTCATCAGGACCAAAAGCAGCAGAAGTACTTGGTCTTCTAAAGGACAACTACCTTAGGGAATCATTACACATAGTTCATTTTTCCAAAATGATATTAGTCTTTGCAGAAAAAGAAACAATGAAGCCTTTGGACATATTTATACAAGTATGAATGTGAACTGTGCTTGTTTTAAAAATACTGTATACAATGACTGCAATCTTTTTATGGAATCGCCTTTTAAGTCAGCATAATTTTCTTTCTGGCTCTGTTCTCAGATACCTGCCTAATTGAGGATAATTATTTCTACAACTGGAAAATTGTGTTATATCCCATCAAAGCTTTATGCTGACCTATGTTGGGATGTAATTTTCCAGAATTATTAATGCTCATGCCAAATAGAAAATCTGGGAGTTATAATCCCAATATAACTGGAGGTTATCAAGTTGGAGAAAGTTCTTTTATTCCAAAATAAATGTGTTAGGTTTTTTAAAAAAAAAAACAACAACAACAACACACAAGGTATTGTGCTGTTTTTCAGTTCATTCTTCAAGAAGTTGAGAAACATTTCCATGTTTATTTTTTTTTCCTGGCAAAATAATTTTTTCAGATAACTGAATGGAACATTAAATGTACATATATACATTTTTCTTGTGTGGCAGAATTGTATCCATCAGCATGGTAGAAAGGACCATGATTTGTTACTCACAAATATGGATAAATAAGCTGAAATTAAAAGGCATTCATTTTTTTATATTTGTGCAAAAAAAATGGCTGTCTTCCAAAATCATTTGTCAAGGAAATTACAAAGCATTGATTATCTAAGATGTATGCATACCATTGATTGTCCAATTGGGAGGGAAGAAAGGAGAGAAAATGAGAATTGAAATGATTGATAAACATTTCTTGAATAGCAATAAAATTCCAAAAGCTATCCAGCCTGGTATATCAAAATATGCCATGGTTGCATTCATGCTGTATGTATCTAAATATATGTGTATTTAATATCTAAGCTGAATCTTTTTGAATCTAGGTTTTGTTGGTATAATTCCATGTATTAAGTATTAAGAAAACAGTTTGTTCTTAATTATAACATAGTCTTAATTTAGATCATTCAATCTCCATGAGTTTATGCCTTAATTTAAAGAGAAGAAATTTTCCCTTTCTCTACTGGCTTCACTATAAACCTTTTTGAAACTGTCAAGAAGTAGCTTTCCACTCTGAAAATTGCTGCATTATATTATAAATCCTTCTAAAAGAATTATGGATAAGAAAACAACCACAGATAGTATACTTTCTCAAAAACTGCAACACAAAAAATTCTCAATCACCTTTAGCACGTAGACAGAAGGCTCTATTACAGGCGAACTGGAAATTGCAAGAAAAAAAGCAGTTTTTGATCTAGATATTTAAAATATTTAAAAGCCCAGTTGCACATGGAAACGAAGAGAACACTGTGGGTTCATGATTTTTATTTCTTTTTTCCTTAGTGCTCAGTGAAGTTTAACATTAATTATTTTCAATGAATATATTCAATCTATTAATTCATATTAACACTGACTTAACTGTGACATCATGGTCTTAACATCTGGCTAATTTGGTGAAATTCTTAACCATCTTCTCAACATGACTGTGTAACATATGACCTTATAAAAAGTTCTAAAGAATTTAAAAGTGTGCATACCCTTTGGGTCATTTTTTTTAATAAGAAAAGTTTTTATTGGTTAAAAATATACAATATTATAGTTTACAATATGTTGAATTTTCAATATCTTTATAAAAAAGATATTTAAATTATTATTTTCTCTTTTTTAAATTCTCACACAACAGACGTTATTATGTTAAGTCAAAACAAACAACCGGATTATATAAAAGTTATGTAAACAAAGAAAGCCAATAGCCAAAATATTATACAAAGTACAGTGAAAAAAAAGAGTAAAAAGAGATATCCAAAAAAAATATTAGATAATAGATTCCCCTCCTTTCTTCATTTCCTAGTTCTAGCTCTTAGAACCATGGCCTGGCCTCCCCCCTCCTCCCAGGCCGCCACAGCCCCGCCCGCCCCCGCTCCTTGTTCATCTAATACTTCCCCCTCTTCAGCTCCTGTATCTTCTCCCTCTAGGAAGGACTTATGCTGCTCAAAAAAGGCCTTAGCCTCCGCTACGTTATTAATTTTCTTCCCACTTGTTAGGATTCTATATGATGTATATAATGTTAGAACCAGTTGTCCAGGCAATATATATATACTGTAACTTTAAGCTGTAAATGTTACATTCTTGCTGAGTCATGCTGTAATGGGATAATGACTAGTTGGGAATACTGCTGCTGCTGCTATGAACTGCTATTGTGACTGAACTGCTATGAGCTGCTAATGTGAAGGAGTTGCTATCTGTTGATGGATCTGCTACCATCGTGGTTTGTTAACCAGAGTGAGTTGTTTGGACTGATTTACTGGACTGATTTATTGGTGAAGACTTGGGATTTGTTTATGACTACGCTACTGCTTTTTCCTATGATAAAGTACACTTTTGCTAAACCAGTTTTCTTATTCATTGCTCTCA
>WNWU01000007.1:7632874-7673723 GCA_012654045.1 Ptyas mucosa | reverse complement strand
ATTATTATTATTATTATTATTATTATTATTATTATTATTATTATTATTATTATTATTTTATTTCTATACCGCCCTTCTCCCGAAGGACTCAGGGCAGTGTACAGCCTATTAAAAGAACAAAACAGACATCAATTAAAATAATTTAAAAATTTTTAATAATTTGGCTCACTTTAAAACCCCAAAATTTAAAACACCCAATTAAAATTACATTGATAGCCCAGCCTGACGGAACAACAGGGTCTTAAGGGCACAGCGAAATACCCGGAGGTTGGAGATCTTACGCATTTCCGGGGGCAGTTCATTCCACAGGGATGGGGCTCCCACAGAGAAGGCCCTCCCCCTGGGTGTTGCCAGCCGACATAACTTGGCCGATGGCACCCTGAGGAGCCCCTCTCTGTGGGAGCGAACTGGCCGGTAGGAGGCTATTGGTGGCAGAAGGCGGCCTCAAAGGTACCCGGGTCCTATGCCATGGAGCGCTTTAAAGGTGGTGACCAACACCTTGAATCGCACCTGGAAGATCACTGGGAGCCAGTGCAGCTCGCGCAGGAGGGATGTCACGTGGGCACATCAGGTTACACCCATAATCACCCGTGCGGCCGCATTCTGGACCAGTTGGAGCCTCCGAGTGCTCTTCAAGGGGAGCCTCATGTAGAGAGCATTACAATAGTCCAACCGAGAGGTGACAAGGGCGTGAGTGACTGTGCACAGGGCATCCCAATCCAGAAAGGGACGCAACTGGCGAATCAGGCGGACCTGATAAAAGGCCCCCCTGGCCATGGCCATCATATGCTCTTCTAAAGACAGCCATGCATCCGGGAGGACACCCAGATTGCGAGCCCTCTCTGTGGGGGGCAGTGATTCACCCCCAATAGTCAGCGATGGCACCAGCTGACTATATCGGGACGCTGGGAGCCACAGCACTCAGTCTTGGAAGAGTTGAGTCTGAGCCTGTTCCTCCCCATCCAGACCCGCACGGCGTCCAGGCAGCGGAACAGCACATCAAGGGCATCATTGGGGTGGTCTGGGGTGGAGATGTACAGCTGAGTATCATCAGCGTACAGATGACACTTCACCCCAAAACCACGGATGATCTCACCCAGTCGCTTCACATAAATGTTGAACAGAAGGGGCGAGAGGACCGACCCTTGCAGCACTCCCCATGTGAGGCGCCTCGAGGTTGACCTCTGCCCCCCTGCCAACACAAACTGCGAGCAGTCGGAGAGGAAGGCCGTAATGTTGGAGCACAATATAGAAAAATAATGCCTCCTACCATGTTTAAATGAGATCGTGTGTGCATTCCGGTAAATACAAATTTTAAATTTGTAAATTGGCTTAGAAAAACTAATTTAAGGTACACATTGGGAAAACACCTTCAAACTGGAATGGCTACTAGCACTGCATAATATTATATTTTATGGAGGGAAATATATGAACTGCATAGGAGAATTTCAGGATTTATAAGATAACCCTTCTTCATTTCCTTCAGAGAGAGAGAGAAAGAGATGATTATGTTCTATGGAGTTACAGCAGGATATGAAAAATGCAGAAATGGCTCCACACCCATTGCTTGTAATATACCTGTGCTGTGTGATCTGTGGCCAAAATACCTAAGGAGAAGTTGAGGAAGTAGACAGTTACATATGCATTGCCTACTAGGAAATGATTTCCACAGCCAAACCTCAATCGCTAGGAATAAACAATACAGTCACTTTAGCAGCTGTTCTCATGGAAGAATAGTACTGAAACAATATTGCCAAGAGCAAAAGGAAATCATTCTTCTACCCACACAACCTCCATCTACAAAACCAACACACATTAACTAAACCTAAATCTCCTGTCTGCTTGTACTAACAAAGTGTTGAGAGAGAACAAGAGGGAGAAAGAAAGCACTATAAACAAGTGGTTGATAAATCTTTCTTATGTGCTATGCTGTATATGAAAGATTATGCCATTGAAAGAATGTGCTGCATTTCTTATCAACCTAAGTTTGCAATAGTAAACCTAAGCTATATTTTATTTTATGCCTTTTATTAAAATACTAAGATCTAGGGTAAAAATATAATAAACTTAAATTAAGCTAACTCCATACCCAAGAAAAATGTCATCTACTACTATATTTTTGTATTTTCTGTATTGTCATCAGGATCTGATTACATTGACTTGAAAAGTCAGCAGTAGGATAGGACTCTTTCATCACCCTATCTTGAGCAGCATCAGTGAAATGCTGCAGATGTTCTTGGACAATATAATTTTCCAGAGAATTTCCTCTTCACACATGGAGGTTTCTTAGAACCAATGTTTCATGTGGTCCTTTGTATCTAGGACACATTATAGAGCCATCAAAAATTTTTAAGAAACTATTCTTGCCATTCTACTCTCATCAGTCAGAAGTCTGAAGAAGACTTTTGGGTGTGCTCTTTTCTTTGGGGGGGGGAGCAAAATAATTAGGCAAATTAACAGGCCACAGTCTCTCTCTCTGTTGTTGTTGTTTTTATACACCACAGTCTTTTTTTACAATAATATTAAATTTCTCTTGTAGGAATCTGTTAATCCTAAAGAGTAAGCCTTGCAGTTTCAGGGCATTGCTTAGAAAGATTCATTTGAGGAAATTTTAGAAAAACAGTGAGACAAGATCTCTAGGGACTTTGAGGGATCTATACATTAGCAGATTAGATATTATTTTTCTTTTACTGATTAAATGTAAAAGGAAGGAGGGTTGTCTGGTTTGTGAAGAAGGTGTAGTCACTTGTTACTAGTTTTGGAAATGACTGCTTCTCAAAATCCTTTATTTCTGAAAGATAAAGCTTTTATTAGAATACTTACATATTCTTCCCACTGTTATAAAGATTATGTTTCTTAATATACAAATATATAGGAAAGAAATATATTGTTTGTTTTCTAATTGGTGGCTTCTTTATCTATTTGTCTATTACCTTCTGCAATCCTCATCCCCTTGGGTAGTGCTGTTAGAGGTAAAAGATGCATATAAGTGAGTGCGAAGACAATCTCTTTCCTTGTCCATCACCTACTATAACTTACATGCATACACATAAAAAAGAGTAATCAGGAAATTTTTAACATATGTGATAAAGTCCTAAAACACCCTGTGATTGCCTCAAAATGAGACAGTTAATTTGACCAGTAGAGTAAATCTGGGTTTAATTGTTTGCTTTCAGATTAGAAGAATGAAGTGTCACACAATCAAGTATAAATAATTGCACTTTGACTAACATATAATAATCTGGTTTTGTGTTTGGTATGCTAACTTCCTTACAGACAAACACAGGGTGGACAAGCTATGCATTATCATAAAACAATTTTTAATTAAGATTCAAAAATAACAACAAAAATATATACTATATACCCTGTTTCCCCCAAAATAAGACATCTCCTGATAATAAGGTCAATCAGGCTTTTGAGCGCATGGCAATAAGACCAAGCACTTATTTCAGGGTTCTCAAAAAAAAAAAAAAAGACAGGGTCTTATTTTCGGGGAAACACGGTAGCTATTCTGTGTTAAAAATACATTTTGGCTTTCGATGATAAGAAAAGTACAGCATATTTTGCCAAAAATATATTTCAAAGTGCTTAAAAAAGATTGTATCTGGCAAATTTCATTCAAAAATGAAATACTTTGCCTTTCTGATTCATGAAGTGAAATTCTATTTTGCTTTTTTTCCTTTCCTTTCTTTTTCCTTAATAAAAATTTACCCACACTGGTAAATTTATTTATAGATGGGACAGAAAGAACATGTGGTTAAACAAAATGTAGAAGGGAGCAGAACTGACAGATTTCTGCTTCCGAGCAGAAGTCAGTGAATGCTTAGTTCTTTAAAGTCTGGCTTAGAGCCCCTCTCAATTCATGCAGGTTTATAAAGCTGACACTTCTTGTTTGACAGCTCCCTTATTTATAAGTAGAGCTACATGTCAGGCAAAAATGACATAGACCTTTCCATGCCCAGAATTTCTGCGCTATTGAACACTGCCAGTGCAGATGGGTGAGAATTGTGTTTATTTTTTGAAAAGAACCAGAATTCTGTCTTGGCATTCTTAAAGCAACTACATCATGGTGGCTTGATTTATAGCTACAGGAGAAGCAGAAAGGAAAGGGGAGGTTGGGTTTGTCCATTTTATTTAGCTTCCTCTGTGTGTGTATCTGTAGACTAGGGTAACACAAAATGCTCTGAGCTAAAAAGGACTGCTCCAAGCCCAGAACAAAGCAAATGTGTCAACAGAAGAGGACTTGTTTTGAGCATTAGAAGGAATGCAATTGTTGCTTTGATTGAGGTTCTGCTCTTTTTCCAAACCATGTTCCTGCTTTTTTTGGCTTAGACCAAGTGTATTAATCTAAAGAGGTACATTCTGGGATTAAACTGAAGCTACTAAAATACATGAATGGCTGATCTACGAAGAATTGATGCCTTTGAGCTATGGTGTTGACGTAAATTACTGCATATACCATGGATGGCTAGAGTAACTAACAGAGATGTGTTAAATAATATAAAACCAGACACATCATCAGAAGCTAAAATCACAAGACTACATCTGATTTTCTTTGGCCATGTTATGCAAGCAAATTCATTAGAGAGGGCAATGAGGCTAGGAATGGTTAGTGGACAAAGAAGAAGGGGCAAGCAAAGAACATGCTTGCTTGATAACATCAAATCTAATACAAAGTTGAACATCCAACAATTGAAAGAAGCTGTGCTTGACACGGTAGCATGGAGAGCATTTGCCTATAAAATCACCAAGAATCAGAAACAACTAAATGATTAAAAAGCAAAGTAACTAACTAAAGTACATAGCTAACATGAAGAGCACTGGGTCTCAGCCCTGCCTCTTGCTTCTGTGCAGATAAACAATGATTACTGGAAGCTGCAGGTTCTTTGTTACGAGGATTTTAGACTTCATGGAGGTTGCTTGTATGTTTGTCATTCTGCTTTCTTTTGCAAACAGACCACCTCTGAAAGAAGGAAGTTAGGATAAAAGAAGGTAGGTGAATGCAAAAGATACATTTGTGTCCTACTTGACAGATATTGCTAATGCAACTGAGATTGTGAAAAGACCACTGTTAGCAGTAATGTTGATGGTTTGGTTGATTTTTACAAGCATTGGTGTGTTTACATTCTGAGCATATTCTTCTGCCCAGTTAATATTAAGGTCCATGTTGCATTTGAAACTACAAAAAGAGTCAGAGCTTCAAAGCTTTCTTTTTATATTATTTATATGTTCTTGTGCTTTGCTTAACTTCAGAGTGCATTTAACAACAGGTTTGTTTGTTTTACCCTGTAACATTTTTAACTGTAATGTGTACATTTAGTGTTATAGTGTCGCTGTTATTTTACATTCAAGAATGTAAAATGCACAACATTTTGTTTTCCTTGTGCAGCTGCAAAACTGAGGAAGGCACCAAAGTTCAGCAAAAATCAATCCACCAACTGCTTTTTGCTGATGTGTAAGTGATTTTGCAAATTCTTGTTTCATCCTGTTTCAAATGATATTCAATTTGGTTAAAACATCAGGATAGAGACCAGGAGATCATGAATTCCAGTCCTGCTTTAGGTACAAAGCCAGCTGGGTGACCTCTAGCCAGTCAATCTCTCTCTCAGCCATAGGAAGCAAAGAAGAAAAAAATCACTTATGGAATCTTGCCAAGAAAACTACAAAATCCAGTCCAGGCAGTCACCAAGCATAACCACCTGGTATAAGTGTTGGACTGGCAGTCAATGTTTCCTGCTATTTCCTATTAAATTAGTCAATAGGATTATTTTAAAGGATTTTAAAAAAATTCTTCACCTATTTTCTCTAGCTTTAGAAGACAGTAGATAACATGGACTACCATCTTATTCTTAACAAACAAAGTATAAGAAGAGAATGAGGAAGTCATTCTGTTATTTTCTATGATTGAAACAGCATAACATATTTTTATTTTTGATTCATTGGAACACATTTCTTATATATCCTTACTACTCTGTATACATTTGTGTGTTTCTAATAAAGAAAATAACTGAAGTAGTGAAATTCATTTCAGCCTACACTTACTTCACTATTATCTCATGCTCCTATGCGCATTATAGATTTGTCTCTTAAGACAAATTTGTCTCTAGTAATATGAGTGACTAAACCTTTTTTTCTTTTCTTTTTAATGGTGGAGGCTGCATTCCCTCAAAGAGAGGAGCAGAAAAGTAATTGACAATGGAGCTGAAGGAGTGATAATGTTGGATCAGGCTTCCACATGTGTAGAGGGGAAGGTACCCTTTCCATGTTTTACATATCCCTTTCTCTTTGGAGGACACTTTTCCTTTTTAAAAACAAACTCTAACATTCCTTCATACATCAGGCTGCCAAAGAATATAGCTCTTACTAAAAGGATGAGCAGATTATTTGCAAGTGGATTGTGAAATGAGTCTGTAACTGAAGGTCTATTTTAAAGACTACCTTGACACCAAGGCTACTTATTGGCTATTCCTTTATTATAGGAGCCATATATATCCCTTGCTATTCTTATCTCCCCATCTCTTATTTTCCAAATATTGATGCTCTGTGTATGCCCTTCCAATTATTGTTAACCCATAGGAAATCTACGATAAATGTCCTATAGTTTACATTATAGCTCTTGGAGGAATATTTTGAATTCCATTATCTTTTTGCTTTTTCTATGGGCTGCTCAGGGATAGAGAGATCTTGGTGTACAATAAGGGAAAAATATAAAATCTTAAAATAAATATATCTTAGCTGTTTAATTACTGCCTGCTAAGTCCCTTTTCTCAGCTGAATGATAGAAGAAGCAACTAGTATTTAAAGTTCACGTTGGCAAAGGCACGCTATAGGAAAACTCCTAATCTCTGTAGACCTTTATTCTTTCTTTATAGAAGAAGAAGATATATGTTTATTGTGGAATGATGCTAAAATGTTATTATATTGTGTCATAATCTGAAAGCTAAAAGCACCAACTACCTACTCAAGAGTAAGATTCACACAAAAGCTGGAATGGCGTGTTAAATGAACTACAGTGTTTAGTCTGGCCATATGGTTGTTGTCAATGATTCTGTACAAATTACAATGGTTTAGCACTGATGCACATTTTTAATGTGTTTTTAAAACATTCTTGTTGCTATTTACCAATACCATGTTGCGAAGATATGAAAAAAAAGTGAGACTGCTAGCCAGATTAATTGCTGATAAAAGATTCCAGGAATCCATTCAGCTTTGCTTCTAAAAATACCCAAACCCTTAAAAAAAGAACATAACAAAGAAGAAAAAGAAATCAGATTTTCAAAAGACATCTCCACATTTGCTTTGCATCATCTTAGCCCATACTGGAAACAGACAAGTGCAGCCAAAGCCTTTGGCATTTTTTCAAATGTTTCCAAACTGAGCCAGTAGTTGATGTCAAATACTCATTTGGCTAACACATGATCTCTGCCTTCAATTCATTGTGGGTAAGGAGCCAAGATGCTTCTAACTGCTATTTCCAAGCCATTATTAATACCTGTCTTAACAAAACCTTTAAAAAAAACACAATTATAATTTCTTAAACAAACAAACAACAAGAAAGGGGAAATCCAAAAGGTGGACGATTAGCCAAGTGGCAAATACTAGTTCAGTTAATTTTAAGAGGTAAAAGGAACTGTTCCAGTGGAATCATTTTTAAACTGTAATAACTTGGATAATAAAAGATTCTTACATTGTGTAAATTAAATACTAATTTTCTCCTCAAATGATAAATACCTGCCTGATTTCAAATCTAATTCCCCTACAAACACAATTTCTTCACAGTCACGTTCCAGACCTATTTTTTTTTTTTCTGCAATGTTTAATTATCCTTGGTCTAAAAGCCTTTAGCCATTTTAACCTTCAGGGCCTCCAGAAATACTTGGAAGAAAAAAAAAGAATGAACTTCGTCTGTCTTAGAAAAGGATCATGTGTAGGTTAGAAGAAGAGCCAAGTCTTGATGTCTTGAGCACATTTTCACTCTACAGTTGTTAAGGAGGGAAAAGATTCCTCCTTTAAACATGACAGTCAGCCAGCTGGCCTAGTGCAGTCCTCCATATTTCAGCCACAGTCAGTTGATCTATCATTCTGCAGACAAAGCATTAGATTTCCTCTCTACTGGCATGATACTGCCCATCCTCTTAGTCATGGTCAGAATGGTTTCTTCAAAGAGGCATTGAACGTATATACACTTTTCCTGTCTGCTATAGTTTATTAGTCCTGCAGATGGGACTGAGCCTATGTTTTAGTATAGGCCATTATATTTGACTCATTACCAACCCTAGGTTAATCACCAGTGGTGATAAACCACCAAAGAGGTTGTAGGGGGGAAAATGCCTTTAAAAGCCTCTGACAATCCTACTGAGTTGCCTGATTGTCAGAGGCTTTTAAAAGCATTTTTTTCTGCAACATCTTAAGGTTGTAGAAAAAATGCTTTTAAAAGTAAAAAAAAAAAAAGTTGGCCATACCCACCCAGTCACATTAACACCCCCCCCCCCATCAAGCCACACCCACAGAACCGGTAGTAACAAATTTTACATTTCACCACTGTTTTAGATGTTCAGTCCCTCACAATATTCAAAGTAACTCTGTTACACAAATACATCGTGATCCTGGTTTAGAGATTTTAAAGAAGTGAAAGAGTGAGAGATAAATTTGTCGACAGCAATATATATTAAAACTGCCCTAGAAAAGCCATCCCAGAATTCTGTGGGCTTTTGTCCAGAAGTTCTAGCAGAACTCTTCTGCACTGGGTACTGTAACGTTCTTTCTAATACTTTACAGCAAGAGTCCCCAACCTTTGTGGCTTGGCAGTTCGGCTGGGGGGAACATGGGAACCTGGCCATGTGAGTGTTGGGCCAGTGCATGAGTTCATGTGTGCACATGCAGCTCCACTCACACAAGAGAGAAGAGAACTTCAGGCTTCTTCACACCAAAAGCTTTTGCAAAGGGACAGAACGCTTGAAGCAGTGTGAGATTGCTCCCATGAAGCCTTTCATCTCTTTGCAAAAGCTTTTAGACCAATGCTCCAAAAGCAGATTGGGTATCCTGCATAGGCAGTCTCGGTGAGTCAACAAAGCTCTGCTCTTGGAGGATGAGGAGTAGGCGGCTTGGCAGCACAGCTGGGGGGGAGAGGGGAACTAGGCTGCATGAGCGGCCAGCCAGTGCACATGCACACTCATGTCTCCACACAAAAAGGAAGAGAAGCCTTTGGGGCACCACTCGCATGAGTGGAGCTGCACGCACTCATGCACCAGCCCGCCTCGCATGCAGCCCAGTTCCAAATAAGCCACAGCCCAGTAGTGGGCCATGGCCCGAGGGTTGGGGCACTCCTGATTTACAGTGTTCATACAATTCACAGACCCAAAATTGAAACAGTACTAAGCTAAAGTCAACCAAGCTACATTATAGTTTTGTACAATATAAATCTCACCAATGAGTCATGGCTTAATAAAAAATATTCCTCAATTCAAAAACCACTGTATTTAAGTAGAGAGCAAAGTGAAGAAAACATAATTCAAAGTGCTTGATCTGTAAAAACTACAGTATTTCACATGGAAAAATATTATTTTATTGAAAGATGAATCTGTAGATAAAAATTTAACCTTTAAGATACCAAATATAGAAGGAAAGGAAATGAACTATATTTGTATTATTGTTGTTGTTGTTAATGCAATTTGAAAGGATATATGCAATTTGAATTTATATTTTTAACAATAATCCAAAAGCTGATTACTCTATATAATCAGACCCACTATGAAATCAGACCTCTACTCATTGTTCTCAATTCTCTAAGGCTCTTTTATAGGTTTGCATGGAAACATATGATCTTGAATGCACAAATTGTTAAATAAAAAACATTCATACAGGGCTAAGATTCTGCTTTTAGCTAAATTTGTAAGTCTTATTATTATTATTTTTTTTACAAAAGAAAAGTAGCATAGAATCAAAGATTGCATAAGGATTAGAAGAGATTTGGATCAGGGGTGAAATCTACTTACTTTCCCAACCGGTTCAGAAGTGCACACATGGCGCGCGCATACACCACGTGAGAGCGCGGATCCGCTGCAAATGCACAAACCCTTCTACGCATGCACAGAGAGTAAAAAATAGGTTGCTTCCTGGTAAAAATCAGGAAGAAACGATGATCGGGCATGTGGGTGGAGTCTTGTGCCGCCATCGCTACCGGTTCTCCGAACCAGCAGCTGCCCTCGCTACTGGTTCATCTGAACTGGATCGAACTAGGAGCATTTCACCCTGATTTGGATATTATCTACCTAAGCTCCAGGCCATTCTATATCAGCCTTTTCCAAGGTCTGTTTCCAGAATTCCTTAGCCAACATAGTCATTCTTGAAAATTCTTGATGTTGAAGACTATACACCTAGAGAGCATCCAATTGATAAAAGACTGTTCTGCATCATGTGAATAATATTAACAGACCATACAGATATTAAATGGAAATTAAAATTCAAAATAAAGCATTATTTTAAATCAGTATTGAAAAAAACATATCACAGAAATAGTGAAAAGGGGAAAAAGAAGATAGACCATAATCATGTATCCTGTAAAAGAAATTTTAAATGGTTAGTGATTAGCACTTTAGTAGGAGTGGAGGAAAAAAATTCAGCAAATTACTTCCAGTCCACAAATCTTTTGGCTATAAGGTCATTATATGGATTATTGTCCAAGAAGTTCAAAAGATTTCCTGAAGAATGTGTAACTAGCATATTATTCAAGGCACATGCGGATCATTATTCTGGAAACAATGAAAATGATGTGATTTTTATTAAATCTAGTGAAATTCAAATCTTTGCCCTATTTAATTACTCTATTGTGTGTTGCAGATGGGAAAAGCAAGTGTAAAAGTTATTTGATTGGTAGTGTTTAGATCCCAGAAACAATATCACATCAATAAGTTTTTAAAACAGCATCAGTTTAATTTGTTTTGCCAAATTCAAAGGTTTGATTTTTTTTCTCCCTCTCCATTCTTGCTGTTGGAAGGTTAATTGGTGATGGACTCAAGGCTGAATTAATTATTTACCTCTCCCAAAATGGGCATGAGGGAAAGCTAAGTAATTTATACACTGTCGATATCATCATGATTAGTTTACATAGCATTCATTTGACAATCTCCCAACCTCTTTGACAGCAACTGTCATACACCTTCCCATCCATTTCAAAAAGTGGATTAATTTCCCAGACATTAAGGGATAAAAATAATTTTAATCTAGGCATGCATCCTGCCTACTTCTTGCTTGACTGATTAAACCATGATGAATCACCATTTCAGTGTTTAAAGTTTAGATAAATGTCATAGAAGTGCTTTCTTTAAAAAAAATCTAAGGGTTACAAGGTTGTGACAGCAGTGGTGATAAAAATATACAATTATATAATTGTATAATTATTTAGGAGCTTTGCTCCTAAATTTGAAGGTATGATTTCAGTTCCTAAATATATCTATATCTAAGTACTTTGACATTTTTGCAAAGAAAACCACTAAGTTTATTATGTCCATTAAGTTAACAAGAATAAATTTCACTTTTCTCTTTTTAGAATAGGATGAAGTAATGGAAACAAAAATTTTATTGAGAAAAATATTAAATGAAGATTCATAGTGGATAATAACTCTTCAAGACTTCATTTCAATTACTAACTGGCACTCATTTATCTTGACATAATCTCTGTAGATTGTTGAGTAGACCTAAGGTTTGAAGACCAGAGTCCAAAGTATAATGCCACACATATCATTTTGTGCTCTTTTTGATATTGTTGAGACAGATAAAATTAATATCTATGATTGTGTGGATACTTTTCAAACAAAATTACTACTCTTCAGATTTTGCTATTTAACACAATTTAGCAAAAGAATGCTCTCTCCAATTTCTTAAACAAAAAAAAAATGTCCAAAGTGCAGAGGTATCTTATTCATTTCCAATAATCTCTATTTACATTTCCAGTAATATGGGTTGATCCTTACAAATTTACAGACAAATTTGACCCTGGCAGCATTGCAGTCCATAGCTTTTGGAGCCATTATATCATCATCATAATCATCCTAATACTGTCCAGTATAACTGCAAAAAAGTTACTTACCTCTAGTTTACAAGATGAGTAGCATAAGAACGCAGGACCATCCTTCAGCATCACTATTTTTCCACTAATATCTGCCTCTGAGACAGCTATTTCAGTCTAATGTCACCCTTGATTAAGCCATTTTTTCCTTTTCATCAAGGAATGCCAATCTACTTCTTAAAATAAAATCACTGTCTCGTTTTTTCTAAATTATTTTAAGATGAAAAGAAACATTAAGACATCAAAGCAAGCCTGGGAAAAAAGACTAGTTTTCCTATTTCAGATTGGGGTTTCAAAGTCATCTTCTATATAGTATTATTTCTTTGTCTAAAGTGAAAACAGAAGAACAGAAGAAAAGGCCACTTAGATCAAGTGAAAGATGTATCTCATCTAGAATTTTGGTCACACAGATTCCTATGGGAAGTCTGTAAGGAAGGCAAATGGACAAGAGTAGCATCCAATTCATTTTGTCCAGAACAGGAAATCTGTTCAGAAGCTACTTCTGATCTTGGACGTATACTTATTCATGATGTCTAATTATTTTATCTAATTAATGTAACCCCTCTAAAAATTTTTCCATGTAGTGAGCTGCTCAGTGATGGGAGTATCTGCAGCATTTCAATTCTCAAATGTTCTTCCCAACTGTCAACTATCTTACTCACGTTAAAGAATGGGAGTTATCTAATAGTAATAGCTACTGTATATAGTATTGGTCTCTAATTCTATACTTTTTATTTATGTTTATGCCAAGCCAAGCTTACAGTAATGACCAAGACTTATAGTATTACAGAGTTAAGTATGTATGTTCACAAGGTTGTTTTCATAACATAAACTAATGATAAATCATATAAACCCTAGCTTCTACACAGCTGGTACTACATTGGTCTGCTTCTTGATTTTTTAAAATCTTTTGAACATTAGAACTATGATTAATTTTTGCATTGTATAAAGTTAACAGCAGTAGATTTCCTTGAAAATAGGGTAGTCAAAATGATGACATTTAGTATTTGTTTGGCTGGAAGTTTCTGCAGTGATCTGGGAGTTTCATGTTGCCATTTTTAATAAATTGGCCTGGCAACAATGGTCTCATATCTTTCTGCTCAGAAAGGTTATTATTTCTCTGAATGAAAAGTTCAACAGGTCCCTCAAGAAAGAGAGTCAGATAAGGCCAAATAAACCCTTTTAAAGGAAGTATTCTGGCACAAATTAAAACAGATACTTATTTCTAATCTAATGGCTATGGAGCTTCTGGGTTGAATCTTGTTGTGGCCTGCCAGCGTCTAGCAGAGCTGGAAGCAGATTCGGACAGTGTGGAGGTTGGGGAGGAACATGGGCCAGTCTTGGAGTCTGGGGAATGCTTGAGCGAGGGCTCTGAGTCAGAGTCAGAGAAGATGCCAAGGCCATCTGGTTGTTATTCACTGCCTTTGGAGCCTCCAGAGTCTGACATCAGCAGGGCAGAAGAACAGCAGGAGCCTGTTCCCACTGTGCACATGTGCAGAGCTGCCAGAAGACAAAAACAATTGAGGAAAAAGAGTCCTCTTGGGAGTAAGGCTTGGAGATGATTGGCCTCTCCCATAAGACATGAAAGAGGAGCGAACGGGACAATTTCAGGAAGCAATTAGTTCATCTGGTCAGTTCAAGCTTTGGAAAGTTCTGTTTGACTCTGTGTTAAATTTGGCCTTGCCCTGCATTTGGCAATTAGTTCTCTGGCAGCATTCCAAGGGAGATAAGGTGGGTGTTTATAAACATTCCCCTGAAAGACTGTTTGTGAAGCCTTTCGGACTGTGAATGACAATAATTCTCAGCCATATGAATAAAAGAGGTTTGCCGGGACTAAGATTGTGCTTTATGCTTTCTAAGGAAGCCTAGATGAGAACAAATCTCAAGACTAACTGCTAGGAACTTTGGCTGAAGGTTCTGCTTTCAGGAATACAAATATCAACAAAGATGCTCTGTAAAGAGTCCTGTCACCTGAGAGGGCTTTTCTTCACCACAGTTTTAAGTGCTTGTTTCCTGTATCCAACAAAAAAGGAAAGGAAATCCTTTTCAAGATTTCTGGAACCCTGGTGGAGTAATGGTTAACAAACTCTTGTTTGTTAAGGCAAACTCTTCCCACAGCCTGGAGTTTGATCTTGATAGGTCTCAAGATGGGCTCAGCCTTCCACCTTTCTGAGGTTGGTAAAATGAAGATCCAGATTATTGGAAGAAATATGCAAATAATGCTTTTACATTTAAATTGCCCAAAGACGGTTGTAAAATGCTATGGGGCAGTGCATAAACCTAAATGCTATTACTATAATCCAGATCTTGCCAGATCTTTTTCTGGTAATGAAATAAACTTTATTATTGTTGTCTCTATTTATCTTATACATCCTTATACAATCATTATAGAGCTGGAGCTGGGAACTTGAAGTCTTTTATAATCTAAGTTCCTGTTCAAGCAGAAGACCCTATATCCATGATGGCGAACCTATGGCACGCGTGCCAGAGGTGGCACACAGAGCCCTCTCTGTGGGCACGCACACCATTGCCAGCTACTCTTCTGGTTTCCAGCACACACTTGCACACCAGCCAGCTGGTCTTCATGGGCACTGGAGCCATTTTCAGGCCGTTTTCTGATGCTCCAGCACCTGCAAAGACCACCTGGCTGGCATGCATGTGCATGTGGAAACCAGAAGAACAGCTGGCGATGGAGCATGTGCCCACAGAGAGGGCCTGAAAATAGCCCTGAAAACAGCCTGAAAAATGGCCAAAAAACAGGCATGTGCACGCCAGCCAGCTGGTCTTTGGTTTCCGGCACTCCAGCGCACGCACATGCATGCATGTTCTAGTTTGGGCACTCGGTGCTGAAAATGTTCGCCATCACTGCCCTATATCATTTCAAATAAGTGACTGTCCAGTCTCTTCTTAGAAACTTCCAGTGATGAAGCAGCCACAACTTCTGAAGGCAAGATGTTGCACTGGTTAATTGTCCTCAGCTTTAAGGAGTTTCTCCTTAAATTATAGATTGCTTCTCTCCTTGATAAGTTTCCATCCATAGTTTCTTGTCCTGCCCTCTGGTACTTTGGTAAATAAGTTGACCCTCTCCTCTTTGCAGCAACCTCTCAAATACTGGAATACTGATAACATATTCCCACTAGTCCTTCTTTTCTCTAGACTAGCCAAACCCAATATAATTTCTTTTGTAGTTTACAGCAGTAATCATAGTGTTATGCTGCTCATCAAAATAGGATTTCTTATTTTAATCTGAATGAATGGGATTTTATTTCTGATGGCTCTTCAGAGAAAAAAACCCTTGTGTATAGCCCACAAAATCACATATCTGGGAGGGGGTCTCTCAAGCACACATCTTTTTGGTTCTGTGCAGGTTCTTATCTTTACTTTGCAAACACAACAATAATAAATTCTTCATTCCAGCTTTCACATTTTAAGAATGAACATGTATAAGGCCTTATGCAAAAGTTATTATTGATGAGCCGATTTCAAAATAGATTTGTTAGACATATCCCACACATTTTTCTTCAGTTGGGTTAACTTTGCAAGTCAGGTAAGGAGGCAGAAATCTATACTGGTTACTATGATACCATCATAAATTAATTTTACAACTTTTTTTTAAACATTTTACCTATTTCTACATATGCAACTCTGTCTTTGATTTATTATATTTGTGACCATGAGTAAAAAAGCATTGCAAAGTTTCAAAAATCAATTATATTTTAGAAGGTTAACAATCCAGAAAAAGTTACAGATTTTTGAAAAAGCAATCACAGTTGCCCTTTACCTTAATGTTTACATTACAGTTTCCATTATATGCATATTTTGTTTATTTAACAAGGTGACAGCCTATTTGAATGATGCCTAAGAATGTATTTTCCCTTTATTATCTGATGAATTTATGATGGACTAAAGGTACTAAATTAATATATTGGAGTAACATATCCACAAGTTACTTTTACACTATAAAATTTTTTTAAAGTAAACAAGTCTTATGTTTCCAAGTGAAAAATGCATTTCGTAGATGATTTACTCTCACGCTGAAGTAATTTTATGTTATGTGACAAAGTTTGTACAGTGATATACATCTGAAGGAAATTCTAAATGACAATCAATTCTAAACAGACCAATAGGTAGTCCTCAACTTTCAATTTCATTCCACAAAACATCAAAGTTATGATGAGACTGTAAAAAAAAGACACATCCTCAGAATTATAACCATCACACATGTGATTACAATTTGTGACCTTCCCAGCCAGTTTCCAACAAGCCAATTCAAAGGCAGAAGCCAAATTTGCTAAAAACAACTGTATGGTTCACTTAACAACCATGTGATTTGCCTAACAACCCCAGTGATTTCCTTAATGATGGCAGCAAAAAAAAAAAAAAAAGGTTGTAAAATCAGGTGAGGTCATGTGATATGTCACTTAATGACCATGCTGGTTAAAGATGAATTTACCAGTTCCGATTATGGTCCTAAGTTATGTACCCTGCAGTATAACCCAATGAAAATTTACTATGAGAATATTATTGCAATTACTATGTATGCTCTAAAATGTTTTTCAACATTTTAAAGCATTTGATAGCTACACTAAGTTTGTGAAGATGAGACTTCCCTAATAGTAAAGCTTCCATTCTGTTTAGATTCTAATGTATGCTGTTGCAATATGTTAAGCAGTTGGTGTAATCAAACTTCTTATGAGTTTCAGCATTGTGGTTTTAGGGAGATGCTAGGAAATGAACTGCACTGCTTGCTGTGTGTCAAAATCCAGCCGCACTAGAACAAAAGATGCCAAATAATTTCCCCATGGATTGCATTTAAAATAGTTTCCATTCCATTGAAGATTGTAACTGCAGAGAGATTAGCATTAAATAAAGAGTTTGCTTTCCTTCAGTCAGAAACAAATGCACTATGTATCAGAAAAATAAGGGATGCAACTGAACATTCCATACAAACAGTAATGACTGTGTTTTAAAAAAGAGTTTTCAGCAGGAAAATACGTTTGCAAAAGAATTCAATCAGGATCATTTGTATTAGCATAAATTGACAAAGGAAGCCCCTTAAATAGAATGCCATATAAATTAGAGGAAGGTTCATACAAAGACTGTGTCAATTAGGAGAGTTTGACAATACAAATTAAATGTTCTTAAAATTTTTTTTAAAAAAGCTCTTCCAAAGCTGCTAGAATGGACTCTTGTCCTACAAATGCAAATAGTAAGGTAGAATGGACTTTCTTTCCTAAATTTAATATCCTCAAGAAGAATCAGAGACATCCAGATCTTGACTTTGAACCCTTAAAATTCAGTTTGAAAGTCCCCAGTCTTATATAATCTATCTAGGATGCATCACTCTAACCAGTGTTAATTTCCTTTGACCCAAACTTCCTCTGATGAAATAATTCCCGAATGTTTGCTATGTCTAAAGGATCAGAGCACAGACAGAGCTAAATGTAGATTTCATTTTCAGATTAATATGGAGAGGTGACACAATAGAATAATCCCTCTTAATGAACTCAGTGATTATGTGGAGAAGGGTCTGGGTCATGCTTGCTCTGGGTAAACTAATCCTTGTTTAATCCTCTAATTGCCTGTTCCTTCTCTTGAGATGGACTTCTTGACTTTCCTAGGCTGCGTCTATATTAGATTCTACATAACAGCAGAATGCATAAAATCTCAAAAGGCCTATATAACCTGTATTCTACTGACATATATCTAACCCTGGGTGCACGTATTTTTTTAGGCCTGTAATCATTTGGCCTTGGAATAATATATTGAAGGCATTTTGTTTGGAAGACAAAATCTATAATGATTTAAGTTAACCTATAACCTTAAGAATAGTTCATACGAACACTCTTTGGTTATGTATTTATCATTTTCCCTTTCAGTTGCACTATGATTACAATTTCCTATAAACTTTTGGCAGACTCTACGTGACACACCCAAAATTTACAAGGAAGAATGTGGCTCAGCAAATAAAAGTTGCATTCCTCTGATGTGAAATTAATTTCCAATGACATATCATCTCATTTCTCATCTACAGATATTAGAGTTTTAGCCCAGGAAACGTTTTAAGATTTGCTCTAGAATTTTCCTCAAAGTCATTTAACTGGTAGCATCATGAGGATAAGGGAACAGAAAATAATAATTTAAAAAATCCCATTATGTTGGAACACTTCTTTTATATTCTACTGCTGCACACAAGGACATAAAGAGTGGCTCTTGTGTTGTGACATTATAATGCTACTTTATAATTTTGACAGATCTTGACACAAACCAACACACACAGTTTCCCAATACCCAAAGATAAACATTCACCATCAATAATAATAGAGGTGATCTACCCTGTTTCCCTGAAAATAAGATCTCCCCGAATAATAAGCCCAATTGGGCTTTTGAGCTAAAATAAGCTCTCCCTGAAAATATTTAAACGCATGCACAGCTGGTCCCTGCCATTTCCTCTGATTAGGGTTAGGGAGACAGAGCTGGAAATCAGGTAAGATGGCAAGTAGAGTCCCGTCTTGCTCCACACACCCCAAAATAATAAGACCTCCCTGAAAATAAGGCCAAGCGCTCATTTCAGGGTTCAAAAAAATATAAGAGAGAATCTTATTTTCAGGGAAACACGGTAATCACTTGACTCATATGCCTGGAAAAAGATCCAGGTCTGTGAAAGGTTAACAAGGTTGGGACTATTCAAATTGCTGAGGAAATACTGTTCAACAGGGCAGGTGCTGCCATTGAGAAAGAAGCTTCCAAAGATGTCATTGTTCAATAGAAGAGACCTACATTATATCCATTCTACTAGAACTGGGGCAATAAGAAACAATAAGAAAAAGGTTGCCTCACAAGCATCTTGGTGACAGGCCACGAAGAGCTTTATAGATGATTACCAGCACCTTGAATTGATCATGGGAGATGCAGTCCATGTTACATATGCATAATGAGAAACACCCAAAATTGACTGTGCTGCTGCATTTTCGACCAGATGTAGAATACACTTACATAAATATACTGTCAGCAATTCCAGGTAGTTCAGGTAAGAAGCCTCAGCCATGAGCTCTATCACTACCTTTATTGTAAGTTTTCAGTATAGGAATGTTGCAAATCTGAAAGCATTTCTCTCTTCCTTTACTTTCATCTTCCAGAAAACTAGGGATGGTCCTTTTGGAGACATTTTCCATGTTCCTTTTTCTTCTGTGGGATGAGACAATTATCTAGTCTGTAGCTCTTCCTCAAGTCTTTCAAATTATTCCCACATACCATCACACACACACACACCTCTACAGTTTTATAACTATTTACTTGTGTTCATATTTTATACCGAGTAAGCACTACAATTTATGTTATGTACAATATCTTTTAACCTTCATTCATATAAAATATTCATGAATTAGTATTACCCCAATATAACTCCTTCCTGGATACTTGTCAGCATTGGAAGCCATATTAGGCCAGAAGCTTCCATGTTGCCACCTTCTCATGTGTGGGAAAGTAGGAGGGGGATTTAGTAGAGGGGTTGTTTGTAGACATAATAGCATTCTTCCTGTCGGTCAAGGTCAGGGCAATACAGCATCTGGAGAAGGACTGGTCGGAGTGCTGAGTTGAGATGGGATGGATGTTGATTGGAGCATGTGATCGACTGAGGAGTGAGGGGATGGTTTTGGGGGTTTTGATTTATTGAGGGAAAACCCAGACCTTTCAGATTCGGGTTTTCCTAGATGTGCCAGTTTACCTATTCTAGTAAAGAGAACTTTGGAAAATGCTTGCTTCCATGTCTTTACTCGGAGTTGGGGTTTTCTGGAATGCTGACAGTACTCTTTGAGACACATACTTAAGCAAATGTATTTTGCTAATTTAACACTAACTGGTTTCAAGTAATTCGATCATGAAAATGTATTTGTAATATCTCTATATTTCAAATCTATCTTTTCATTGTAACGTAAGACTTTATTGGAACAGAATATATAAATGCAATGAGTAAATTATCCTTTAAATGTCAGACAGATTGACAGTGGCAAGAAATCTGTTTTGTTGTTGTTGTTTTAGCATACAGTTATTTTGAAGATGTGATGCCAGACATGGGATGTGCCTATCAAATATGACTTTTGTATTCACTTTAATATAATGACATCAAAGATTTAAATAATTTCTTGACAATTGTGGGTCATAGGGCAAAAAAAGAGAACATTTTCTCTCACTTGGGAATGTAGTGTCAGTATTGAAAAAGCTGACTGGCTAACATTTTGTAGAAATATAGCGACATAGTTTTCCAGGGCTATGTGGAGAGCTCAAGAAATTTAGGATTATTTTTTTTAGTAAAAAAGTAGGTGCACCGTCACTGTGTAATGGAACATGGATGTATGAGAAAGGACCTATGAGCACTTTCGTAAAGGACAAACTACAAATGGATATAAAAATACTGATCTACTTTCTAAACTTTGAAGTAATGTAAAATGAAAAGTGAAGGTGAGGCAATTTAAGAGAAGGATTTCTACCACTGTTTAATCTAAAATGGGAAAGATTGCTACCTACTGTAGCCTCTGTAGAAAAAAGCTCCAGAAGCTTGACATAAATCAGTGGTCTGACTTGGACCATAAGAGCTCCACTTGTTCAAATCACAGTTCATTAGGGGCAGACTTATTGATTCAAGCCAGGCTGATAACGGGAGCTTCCTTTTAGAAATGAAGGGTAGTTACCAAATTTTATTTTATTTATTTATTTATTTGTCAAACACGTATAAGATAACAGATATAAGTATAAACATGATTATGAGTACAGGATAAGGATATGAATAAAAGGGGACATTAGGACAGGGATGGTAGGCATGTTGGTGCACTTATGCACGCCCCTAACAAACCTCTGTAGGAATGGGGTGAGGTAAACAGTAGACAGTCTAAGGCTAAAGTTATGGGGGTTTGGGAAAGTAACCACAGAGTCAGGTAGTGTATTCCAGGCATTGACCACTCTTTTTTATTTTTTTGTTTTTGTTTTAATTTGATTTATATGCCGCCCTTCTCTGGAGACTCAGGGCGGCTTACAATGCGCTAAGCAATAGCCTTCATACTTTTGTATATTTATACAAAGTCAGCTTATTGCCCTCACAAACTGGGTCCTCAATTTACCTACCTTAGAAAGGATGGAAGGCTGAGTCAACCTTGAGCCTGGTGAGATTCGAACCTGCAATAATTGCAGGCAGCTGATGTTAATAACAGGGTGCTTTAGACCACTGTACTACCAAGGCTCTTGTTGCTGAAGTTGTATTTTCTGCAATCGAGTTTGGAGTGCTTTACCTTAGGTTTGTATCTATTGTGTGCTTGTGTATTGTTGTGGTTGAAACTGAAGTAGTCATTGACAGGTAATTAATAATAATAATGGATAAAAATAATAAATAAATAAAATAAAATAAGAAATAAAAATAATGGAGCCACCTGGATTTTGTTTTTTTCATAAAACATTGGTTTTAATTTTGATTTAATTGGTCAAGCAATTGTTATTCCAGGTGTGATTTCATTACAATATCCTTGTTATCACCTTGTTGTTATTGCTTTATATTTTTGTATTAGAAACTGATTTGGGAATTTGTATCCAACAACAGTGCTGAAAAACAAGAAATAAAACTTCTCATCCATTATAATGTTATTTTCCAAGATGGAAACTAAATGTTAAGTGATGCAGTAGTAGCTGAAATGGTTTCAGGACAGCTCCCTGAACAATTTTTTCTGGTCTCTCCTAAGCCTGACTTGTGACAGCCATGCCTAAACAGGGTCATATAAATGCTTAAATACAGAAATAAGGCAGCTAGATCAATTTCATAATTCTAATCTCTGTACAATTGTCTATTCCACAGCATGGTTTTCTTGGAATGTTATTCATGAAGTCATCAAATGAAATCAAGCTTTGTTGTGGCAATGTATTAGAAAAGCTGTATCCTATCTTAAAGTATTTTCTACCAGTGCAATAAATCACAGATGGAGCTGTAAGCAGAGACAATATAAAATGGAAAATTATAAAATATAAAAATCTTGTCTACAGTTGGTTTTAATAATATGCCATCTGCATCCAAAATAGAGACTGGCTTAAAAGGTTCTGAGCTTTAAAACTCTTGGCAAAATATTATGGCACAATTTAAACAAAAGCAGTATTTGCATATGGGTTATTTGCTATTAAATCTGATGTCTGAATTGACATGCCTTTCTTTACTGTGTGATTTATTTATTGTAATATCAAGATAAGAATGACTATTGTAGCCTTACAATAAAGTTGAGAAGTATTCCTTTGGTTGGGCAGTACTGGATTTTTATGATAATTGCCTACAATTTCTTTTGTCTTGGTCAAATGCCCAGAAATATTGAGTAAAACCAATAAAACTCATAACCAATATATATATTGCTCAAAAAAATAAAGGGAACACAAGCAGAAGACATCCGAGATCTGAATGAATGAAATAGCCTTATTAAATACTTTGTTCTTTACATACAGTAGTTTATACACTGCTTAAACAACTAAAGGGAACACAAAACTACTGTATGTAACGAACTAAGTATTTAATAAGGCTATTTCATTCATTCAGATCTCGGATGTCTTCTGCTTGTGTTCCCTTTATTTTTTTGAGCAGTATATTTTTCTTGTGCATTGTAAGTTCCATGTGGATATTATGCTACTTTGGTTGGAAAATATTATCAGTTGTCATCTTGTTTGATTGACAAGTTTTCATGTAATCAAGTACATAATCAAGTATGTTGCGGAATATTCAAATTATGGAAACAGTAATACAATAAATAAGGAAAATGCTATTAAATTTGTTATTGTTATATGTGTGTTTATTGTTTTTAACGTGTATTAAGATTGAACCACAAAAAATGAAGCTAAATCCAACCAATCTTTAATAATTTTAAGCAACCAGTTTTAATATTATATATCCTATTCTACTAGTTGTTTTTATTTATACCCCCCCTCAAAAAAATTCTTTACCTGTGCAGCAGTGGTAACACTATTAGTGATGATCACATAAGAATAAAATCTGTGATTCAAAAATTATTGTGTGTCTGTAGTATTACACTAAATATTCATTTGGAATAAGAATGAATCAAATTTTTATGCTGCCTGACTTTCAATGACTCTGGGTGGTTTTCCTTTCTAGTAAGAAAGAGAAACTAAAGGGCCCAAGCATCTCTTCTCTCCAGCTGTCAAGGTATGTGGGTCTTGGGATTACATTGCTGAAAATGCATAGAGAAACTCAACTACCAACCTCAAAACAAGAGTGGCCACCATATACTTGCAGTACTCAAACTATTTGAAGCTAAGCCAATAGCACAACTTCTTAACTGGGCCCCTTTTCCAACTTTACTCTATTAGAAATGATTCAAACCACATTTTTCAGATTGGTTCTTCCACTCTCAAAATGTGTTTCTAATTTCTAATGTAAAGGGGAGACTAGCGTGAGGGTTGACCATACTCAACAATTAACTCAGACTTCCTTTCTTTCCCCTTGGCCTTGCTCTACTAACCATGAGAAATTATTTTCAGTCAACAGGAGAAAAGACAGTGACAACCAAAATCTCATGCTTGGACTTCTTTCCATTTCTTCTGCTCAGCATGGGATATGATCTGACCAATGCACTCAATAAATAGAATGTAGAAGTGCCAATTGGACATAGCCAAGCTGCAACCTTTATTGCCAGTGAATCCAACAGGTACTCTACCTGCCCTATGTAATACATAATTAATCCTGAATTACCTAATTACTGGAGGGCATTTACTCTTGCACAATGTTATGTTCTTCCCTCAGCTATCCTTGAAGGTCGATACAAGAAGATCTCCACCCTGGAGAGACAATTCCTGTGACTCTGGACACATAGAAGCAACAGAACATGTACTTCTCCAGTGCTTGCATTTCAGAAACATTCACACTAGTCTTATCTCGGCATTATTGCATAAATACCCAGGGTTATTTGACACTTCCCTGCTGCTTTTAGATACCAACTCTGCTGCAACATATAATGTTGTCAGATTTGGTGTAGCAGCACTTGAAATCCATCAGAAGATGATCTGTTCGTCATTCTACAGTGCTCTGCATTGTGATAGAGCTATGTTTGCCATGCTTCCTTACACTTATCTATTGCTTCTATCTCTCCTTTTAAATACATTTGAGATTTTATTGGTTTTGGGTTTTATACAGTATATTTTAGCTTTTTAAAGGTAATGTTTGATTTTGATGCTTTTAAATTCTTTCCTCCCCCTCTATGATCTTTGATCATAATAAAGATTTGATATGATTTGACTTGATTAGATTAGATTTGATAGTAGGTGGGAAAGACCATGGGAGACAGGAGGAAGAGCCACAAATGAGACAATTGTCAAACAAGTGGCAACAGAACCCACAGAACGCATGGGGGCACAACAACTGTCTCAGAACAGTTTGTTGGGCTGTAAAATAAAGGGGAAAAATATCAGGGGTGAAATTCACCTACTGGTTCGCAAATGTCTGTAGCCGCAGAGGTTTAAAATCGTCACAAAAAAGTGATGGCATGACATCCATGTGGATGGGCGGGGCCTCCTGCAGCCGCCGCTACCGGTTCGCCCGATCCGGATAGAACCAGTTGAATTTCACCCCTGAAAGATATGTACTTTCAGAGTTGCAAGAGTCCCTTAATGGAACCTTACAATCATGTTAGAGCCAGTACTTTGGGATGTACTTTTTGTTTGGACTACCTTGCAAGGCTGATATCAGGCTTCCACAAAGATGGAGCATATCAAGAAATTGCTCTTAAAGCACCTACATTCATAAAGGCAATGTGAAGGAAGGAAATTATATTCACGGGAGAGGAGAATGAAATCTTTGTTCTCCAGCTGCCACTGCAATAAATGCTAGTAGTAAATTCCTCACTTAAATCAATAGGGTTAAGAAAAAGCCTTCCCTTAGTTCCAAGGGGAGTTGTTTTCCTCTCTAAATTTCTCTGGCATTGAAGGAAATAGGAACTTTTAGTGGTGCTGCAGCAGGAATTGGAATGCTTAAATCCTTTCATCCTGTAGAAAGCCTTTTGCATCTCCCATGCCTGCTTGATGCTTAATTCAAAAGCATTGTGATTTTCAAGCATGTTATTAGAATCATGCACTTCAATATTGGAAGTCTAGTTCTGTGTGTTGCTACTGAGCCCCCAAAGACCTACAAAATGAGTTCTCTCTGTTGTCATAGGAGAATGAAACTATAAAATGTATGCTTGGAATGTAATGATAATAAATATATTCCCATTTTTGTTAAATGGAATTAAAACAATTGAAAGAAGACTATAGCAAGCCTCTTCTGTATTGTTGCCCAGATACATGAAGTCACCATGGATCAACAGCCACCTTTCTTTTTTAACTGAAAATTATTATATGGTTATTATATGGTTCATTGCGTAGTCAACCAGATGGTTAGACTGAATTTTGCATTTCTACCTACCTACTGAGTTCTTCTAAAGAACCTGGAATAGGAAGATATTATTTGTTAGCGCTGTTAGGTTTAAACCTATCCATGGGGGGGGGGGGGGGTTTCCAAAAGGCAACTGGACTTTCTTGGTTTTTTTTCTTTGAAAATGTTTCACTTCTCATCCAAGAAACTTCTTCAGTTCTAACTAACATTAAATTCTAACTAATAATTACCCACCAATTAGTTAGAACTGATGACATTTCTTGAATGTGAAGCAAAATGTTTTCAAAGAAAAAAACCAAGAAAGTCAAGTTGCCTTTTGGAAAAAAAGAAAAAAAGCACCTTGCGACAACCATGACCTGTCATTCTCCTATGACAACAAAGAGAACAAATTTGGTAGGGCTTTGAGGGCTCAGAAGCAACACAGTAGCAACTAGACTTCCAATATTGAAGTACATGATTCTAATAACATGCTTTGTTGTTGAGAATCTCCATAGACATCCATAGAGGATGTAAACTCTTCTATGTGAAGCTGCCTTTTGTATTAGACCAGTGCTCTAGTTGTTTTGAGATTATGCACAAGGTGCTATCTTCACTTTCTTTTTCCACAATTGTTCTATTTCTATTTGTAGGTGTTTGTATTTGTGATTTTGGCTTCAATCTCTATTTTGGATACCATTCCACAACTAGTTGTGACTCTTCCCCTGGAAAAGAAAGGCATATTTCTTCTTTGTTTGTCCTAACCAGTTTAGTGCACTCCATTCCAGATGGGTTTAAGCCTTCAAGTTCCAGAATTACTCACAATGGAAGACAACTCAAGATACAAGGAGATACATTGATGGGGAACAGCTTGAATGAGAATAACCCAGGCACAGACTTCTTAGTAATACACATATTACTTGTTCATGTCCACTTCTGGCTGGGGGAGGGGGGGTATTACTTTTAGTCCCACAGGAATCTCCTAGTTGAACTAATCACTGAACAACCTTTCCAATGTGCAGCATCAGCAAGTTAGACAAAGAAAATGAAGTAAACTTGCGTCTTTGTGGAACTTCAACTTTGTATCTTGGCAGCTACCTGATTGGAATTTTTAGAGATTACTTTCAGCTGTTAAAAGATTCTTCCATTTCTGTTTTCTGTATCATGTTGGAAAGAACCCTATGTTATTTTAAACAAATGGAAAATGAAGCAGTACTGGCAGATAAAAGAAACAATGTTGGAAAAGAGTATGAGCAAAATTTAAATGTAAACAGAGAGGGTGAGAGGGAGAAAAGCTTATATGATGTAGTTTAATTGATACATATTTAATTGAAAAGGCTGTGACTGGACATAAATATTGTAATCTCCAGTGAACTGAATACCATTAACTTTCATATATAATAGGACTGTACTGTTCTAACCTAAAATAAAATACCATGTAATAAAAATAGTACATTAAGAAGAAAATCTTGACAAATATTGCCTATACACATACTCACAATGAATTGTGAATTCTAGAGAGATTTTGCATGTTGAATGTATCTTACACACACATAAAGAGTTCCCAAGCATAATACTATTATATATGTACAAGTTCTGTTCTGGGTCAACATGTGAGCATGAAGAGACTCCCTTCTTTCCTTCCTTCCTCTCTCTCCCTTCCCTGTCCTTGTATTCATTCTACAAGTTAAATTAACAAAACATTGGGTGTCTGAAGAAGACAATTGACCAAATATGCCACATATGTGAATATGTTGATTGTCAAGTGATGAATCAAATTCTTTTTTGATGGTAAAAAGCCCAAACTGAAATAATGCAATACACATAAGCATAACTATTCAGAAAATAGTGTCTTACTGGAGTACAATATATTGAATGCATTCATGACTACTTAGCTATAGACTGGGCACCATGGTGTAATATAATAAACAATATATACTCTTCTATATACTGAGGGAACTTGTCCAGTTGCCAGAAATCAACATTACCTTGAAGATATGCACAGACAGACAGACAAACACACACACACACACACACAAAATTAGGTTTAGGTGTCCAGCCAAACCTTCAAGCTAATGAATAATGAATAATGCAACTTCACATTCAGTGGTGGGTTGCCCCCAGTTCGCACCGGTTCTACAGAACTGGTAGTAAAACTGGCGGAAGGCTCCACCCACCCACCCCGACGTCATCAGAACGTTTCTGTGCATGTGCAGAAGAGTGCATGTGGCCCTGTTGCAAAGTGGTAGTAAAGGTAAGTAGAACCCACCCCTGTTCACATTAATGCTCTGTAGCATAAAAAAGTTTTTTTCAGAGAGACAGAAATTCTGCTGTGGTCATTCCAGTTGAGGATTTGATTGATTGATAATATTTTATTTTTGTTCATGTAGCATTGGAACGCCGCTGAAAACCTAGCAATATTTACCACAAATAGATTTGGAATTGTTACATATTTTTCTTTTCATTATCTTTGTGGAGTGGATGTTTTCTAATAGGGATGAAATATTTCCCCCCCTATATAATGCAAGAGCAGAGCACCTCACTGAGATGTTTTCTACACTGTGAAATGGCCCACTTCTCATAACTGCTATGATGGTTTTCCAGAAAGTTGAGTGCATTCTTTAGGATGATTGTTTGCTTTTTCTCCTTCAACTATTTGTTTGTATTATAAGTTAAGTCATCTGATATTACCTTCCAAACAGGTTGTAGTGCTGAATTATCAGGAGATGGGTTAAATGAGAATGTAGAATGCCTTTTTTAATATGCTGTTTTCTGCAATCTCTTGAGAGATTTTCTGGTGAGAATAGTTTAACAGTGCGCTGTTTTCAATTTCATGGGTTTTAGGGGACTCTGAATATTTGATCTGCAGCACGAATTATGGCAAGAGCCTTATTGTTGTTGTTGTTATTGTTCCTGCTGCTGCTGTTATATTTATGCCATGAATATCACATTCTTTAGATTGGGTATTTTTTAATGATTCCAGTTCTAACTTACAATTGTGATTCCTCCTCTGGGGTTTTATGCTTTACTTGCCTGGACATTGAATGTCTCTCACACATTATTGAGTACATAGTGAGTACATGGAACTCTGAAAGAGGAGCAGACACTATTTTTGTGATGATTTAATCAATGTTAACCAATGCATTTTAATAAGATTTGGAAAAGTTAGGTTTACAGCAAGATAGTTCACAATCATATGTCTGTTCTGAGAAAATAAGTCCTCTATTGATTTTTTCACCATTCGTTTTTGCCATTTAAATTCTTCTGTATGCTACTTTCTCTGTATATAGTACACATAGCAATAGCAATAGCTATCAAGATTCCGTCAAATGATCCAAGCAAATCAGAACTCTGAGAATCCTCCTCAAAGAACTTCTTTATTGAGTACATCATATTGGCACAGCTTTAAAAGAAAACTAACTCTAAATATTTCCTGCAGGTTCAGTATAGTTAAAATAGGAAATAACCCCATCCCCAAGTGTTACAAATCATTAGGTCCATTTGCAGGGTCTCCAGTCATTTCTTCCCCAATCTTATCCATTGCTAGTAGAGATGGTTCTCAAGAGAAAACTCTGTGTTGTGTCTAGTAAGGCATTCCAACCTTTTCCCCCCTTTCCCCCGCTGTGTGGCAATTGAGGAACAGGAAAATGGCTGCTGCCAGGTTTAGTTCGAAGTTGACAATAACCCTTAGACTTATATACCAGGGTGAAATCCAGCAAGTTCTGATAAGTTCTGGACAACTGGTAGCAGAAATTTTGAGCAGTTCGGAGAACCGGCAAATACTACCTCTGGCTGGCCCCAGAGTGGGGTGGGAATGAAGATTCTGCAATATCCTTCCTCCAGGAGTGGGGAGAGAATGGGGATTTTGCAGTATCCTTCCCCTGCTACACCCACCAAGCCATGCCCATCAAGCCATGCCCACAGAACTAGTAGTAAAAAAATTGGATTTCACCACTGGTTTAAGTGGTTTACAGCATCAGCCTATTGCCCCCAACAATCTGGGTCCTCATTTTACTGACCTATGAAGGATGGAAAGCTGAATCAACTTTGAGTTGGTCCAAATCAAACTCCTGGAGTGAGCAGTGAGTTAGACTGCAATACTGCATTCTAACCACTGTGCCACCATGATTCACATACATGTACAACAGATGGGAAAAGGTCTTTTTTCCCATAGAAGTTCTGCATTCATGGAGTAGTTGTGTTCAGTGTTGTTTAGTGATTTGGGAGTAGCTATTTTTTAGAATTAGCATAAGCAATGTGGAACTTTTAATCCAATTACTAGTTCGCACCACTGGGAAAGAATGGTTACAGACAAAATTAGAAGTTAATACATTTACACATTTATTTGAATGAAAAGATGCAACAGAGCATGAGGACTCAATCTTCCAAACCCATAAGGAAAACAAGTCACAATATTACTATTCCCTAGCATATCACCTGGTTCTTTATCTTTAAATCAGATATGAAAACGACATTGAACAAAAGATCATACTTTTGTAAGGATATTCATGTCAATCTGCTTGGCAGCTTTAGCTGCTTCCGAGAGAGGTTGGGAAGCTTACAAAGGTAGGGTCATCAAGATAAAATTAATTGAACTCACAGTGACAAATATGGCATCTCTACTTCTAAGATATCTTGCTTTCTACTGTGGCATTATAGTGTTATTATTTATACTTTACGTTGTACATAGCATTGTAACTGCCTTTTCTAAACAATCTACCTGACATTTGAATAATAAAACCTTAAAACAAACCCAAACACAACATATAAAATGTCTTATGCACTATGAAGGAACCTTGAATCAAGGATTGCATTTTGTTCTGTATTAGTTAACCAAGCTGTGAGAAGATTCACCATCTTCTAATGTTACTGAGGCTTTGCTGCTAAGGTAGAGGGATAAAATTATTGTGCATTTATGTGCTAATTGAATAGAATTTCCAAATAAATAGACTAGGGTGGGATATTGAAAATATCCCTTTAAAAATGTGCAGAAATGCTGTTTTGTCTGCAATTGCATTGTCCTTATGCATATGCCCTAAAATGTATTTGAGAATAAAGATGCATATAGATTTGAAATAATATGTAATTTTTTTTTCTAGGAATCCCATCAGATAGTTTGGGGACATGAGCAGAACAGTGTAAAATAAATAATTTACATCCACCTGGAGTCTCCACGATATCTGAACAAATCTCTGAGAAACCACTGTTTGTTATAATATCTGAGAAACCACTGTTTGTAAAGAATTAAATAATTCTAGATACAGTAGACGTCTAAATTAAAGTCCTGCTGGAACAGATTAGGGTTTCTTATTCTATCGCTTTCTTTTACATCATGCAGACTCATATGCAAAGTAATTACTCTGTCTTTTGTTATCTCATTGAAATCAAGGATTCCCATTTAGCTGGATCATAACTGATATAAATGTATCAACAAGACTTTGCAAAATCAACTTTGGCAACCATAAACCAAATGAACCTGACAAGTTGATTTTTTTTTTCTGAGTTAAACTTCAATATTTTCAATAAAGGAGATAAATTGTGAAAGTTTTATTCTTTTTTTTAAAAAAATGAACTTTTCCTTTTATCTATTTCCTAAGCCTGTGCAGTTAAGAGCTTAGGAAAGCATATTTATTTAACTCCACTTTACACTTTATTTTGACTTTTTCCCTCATTCGGTTTTTGTTAAAGGTGAAAAACTAGAGATAGAAGCTGACCTTTAATGCAGAGAAAATTAGAGACTTAACAGTTCAGTCACTTAATCTTGATATGGCCATCAGAGGCACTTACGCCAAGAATGATGAAATATTTGAGGTGGATAAGATTAATGAGGGCAGGAGGCTATAATAAGTCCAAAACTTGCAGGTTAGTTAACATTCATAAAGTATTGATTAAAGGAGAGTATTGCCACCATTTTTAAGTATAGGTATTGTAAATAAAAGCATTTAGGTATATGACAGCTGTGCCTGTTAGATAAGGAAATCTTTGTGAAACAGTGGAAAAGTAATTTTCTTGCAATTTATTTACAGTTATCCTGCCTATAAATATGGAATAAAGCGGGGGTAAAAACCCACCCAATACTTGGGGAAAAAAGAATCCAGCACTCATTTGATAGATATTATGAATTAGTACAATATAATAGTTATTCCACTTCATTTCCCATTTTTGCTAGATATAAATCTGAAGGCAGAAGAATACTCCGAATTAATTTCTAACTGAAATGGCAACTTGTTCTAAGAAATCAGCTAATTGCTAGTGGCTATCTGTAACTGGACACAACACAGAGCTCTATGCTATATCTGTTTAGGCTCCCTTGCCTAAAGCCACTGAGTACAAAGCCAGGAGACCAAGTTTCTGCATGCATCAATGACATAAGGAACATGCTATAGGATTCTGACTGCTCTTCATTGGTGTCCCATTGATAATGGACTGGATCCGTGAAAGATATAGAGATGCATTGAGATGTCTGAGATATGGTCAAAGTATCACTCAAATTGCTAGCATCCAGAATCGAATTTTCATGTGGGAGCTATGCATAACATCACAAGTAATTGTTCAGTTTCTCACAGTGTTACGTGGAATAAAGGACCGATTTCTTTAGATCTTGGATACACTCCTGCCTCTACCTTGCTGTGACACACTTTCAGTACATTTAAATTTGTATAATGAAGTATACAGCTGCCTAACAAAGTAGCCTTTGTTAAGGGAAACTGCACAACCAATTTTCCTTCTACAGTTGGTACATGCTGACACTTGAATGAATAAATTCCATCAGGAAACATATAGAACTCCTAGTTTTTGGATAACTTCAGTTTCAGTAAAAACTGAAAATACTAAATTCATACACACATACATACATTAAAACACACACACACAAACATGTACTCACACATACACACTCACACACACACATTCCCACAGTTATGGGAAAGTTTACTTACCTATGTCTCCTAGCAGAGACAATGAGGAGCCATGAAATAGATTGCCTTTTCTGGGAAATTTTTGATTCATTTTATTTATTTGTTTACTTCCTGCCTGTCTTTGCTGAAACGTGCTCAAAATAGCTGCAACAAGGGGCTAATCATACACACTTGTTAGAAGCTTGTGAAATGTCATAGTTAGAAGCAAAATTTATGGCAACCAGGTGTGGAAAAATCCAGTAGATGACAAATTTTGAATTTAGAATGATTAAATGTGTAACTTATTATATTGCTAAATCAAGCAGACTCTTCCACTTTTGAAAGCTTTTCTTATTCAATTTGATAGAAGCAAGATAGATGATAGGTAGAGACAGACTGAGAAATAATAGATCTGCTTTGTTCTAAAACATCGGCAAAGAAAGAAAATATGGAATACATGTTTATGGGAAGGACTGAAAGGCTAATATATGATAGGTATGCTCAGCATTATTTAAGCAATTATATCTCTAGCGGTTTGGAGTGTTATCATGGTGGTGGGTGATGATAGCAATAGCAATAGCACTTAACTTGTATACTGCTTCACAGTGCTTTTACAGCGCTTTTACAGCCACTCTAAGCGGTTTACTGAGTCAGCATATTGCCCCCAACAATCTGGCTCCTTAATTTACCCACCTTGGAAGGATGGAAGGCTGAGTCAACCTTGATGATACAGTAGAAATGGTGGTACTTCCAAATAATCTCAGTAAAAAGCTTGTCTCAGCTTTCTGAAAATGCAAGAAGGTGGCAAATTTGCTTATCCTGTGAGTAGCTTGAAGATAGTGAAGCATATCTTACAACATATTGAGACTGCCCAATTGAGTATGCTAGTATTATGTGCAGATGTTAAAGAGACAGGAGGCTAGACATGCAGAATACTTAGCAAAGTTATATCAAAGTCAAAATGTCTAGGAATACATGGGAAGTTGAATATATGAATGAAATGATGAACACAGCAAGAATTTTGTATTCCCAAGGATCTTGATAGGAAAGGATTATAAATTTGTAGTAGTTCCAGGAGGCCAAGTTGGAAACTATAGAAACAAGGGGGTATCTTACAAGTTATTGGTAGGTGACAGGGGTGGGTTCTACTTACCTTGACTACCGGTTTGCAACGGGGCCGCGTGTGCATGCTCGCTTCTGTGCATGTGCAGAAGCTTCCTGATGACATCAGGGTCAGTGGGCGGAGCCTCCTGCCGGTTTTACTACCGGTTCTATAGAACCAGTCCGAACTGGGGGCAACCCACCAGTGGTATGTGACCTCAATTTTCCACATATAAAACAGCTGTGATGGGAACCAATGGGTGGTTGTGCTACTTTAGACTCCCAGTTCCATTATTTCTAAACATGAAACAAAGATATGGGGACTATTTCAGTACACCAAAATGGAATATTGGTGAATAAAAGATAGTTAAAAGGTGCAGTGTGCAAAAAAAAATGTGTAATACACTGTACATGTTTCTTTACTAGTGAAGTTAATTCATGATTAAGTAACCGTGGCATTTTTATCTGTCAGTAAATGCTGATGTTCACAATGCCTCCTAACACATGTCTTTGTATGCTTTTTCTCCAATTTTTTTTTTGTAACTGTTGATTTAAGTTATTTAGAACTTTTTATTTTATGCCGGTCTTTTACTCTCTGACATTAAATTCTTCCAGGACCAACTTCTGAAATACACATTTTTGATGTAATTTTTAAAAAGCCATTAGAGCTGTTTGTATGCAATTTGCAGTAATCTCCAGGCTTTTGCTTTGTAGATTGGGTGAAATGAATGCTTATCAGACTTTCATGTGAGCCTCTAGGCTAAGTGAAGGTCAAATAAAAGCAGAATGTTCAAATCTGCTCCCAATGGGACATCAGTCTCTAATGTAGAATATGTAGTTTACATTGCAATTTTTCCTTTTTTTTTTTAACAGTTTGTATACTTCACTAGAGCAACTTGATGTTCTTAAAGACCAAGATGCTAGTGTTAGAATCTCTAGTAAAGCCCGGAAAGGAATGGAAGAAAGAATAGAAATAAATCATTAGAAGATATTGGGTGAATCAGTTGAGAACTTATCTCAAAAATGGCATCTTAATTCAGATGTGAAGAAATCTGGGAAAAACCTTTCAAGTTACTTCAGGAGACTCAGCTTCCATTAACATACTAGAAATAATGCTGGAAAAATCATCTTACAGTTTCTGACTTCTTGTGTTTATTCCAGATCAACATTACTGAAACTGCATAGTTTTGCTTCCTTTAAATTAAATTAAATTTGATTTATATGCCGCCCTTCTCCGGAGACTCAGGGCGGCTTACAATGCGCTAAGCAATAGCCTTCATACTTTTGTATATTTATACAAAGTCAGCTTATTGCCCCCACAAACTGGGTCCTCAATTTACCTACCTTAGAAAGGATGGAAGGCTGAGTCAACCTTGAGCCTTGGTGAGATTCGAACCTGCAATAATTGCAGGCAGCTGATGTTAATAACAGGGCTTTAGACCACTGTACTATCCAAGGCTCTTGATCATGCTTGAAGCTTGACAGTAAGGAGATTCTTCAAACGACAATAAGGATTTGGCAATGCCAGAAAGTTGATTGCATCAGAGAATTTTAGCAGACCTATCCTCTAGATAACGTCATAATTCATCTAAAGGAAGAACAAAGGCAGTCATAGAATAATGAATGTCTTCAATAATATGACTGAACTTTCCAAGGCAAAACTTGGAAAGTGCGTATCTCACAGCATGATTTCAAAAAGGCCTCAACACATAGTGTAGAAATTGCTGTTCTTTTTTTCAAAAGCAGTGGGAGAAAAACTATGCTTTCTACTTGCTTTACATCTGATGCCATATTGTCTGCAGTAAAGCAAATACCTATTTGCTTTCTGTTGCAGCATATGATTGAGCTGCACCACTGTTCTACAGGTCACCAGATCTCCATAATATGGAGTAGGTTGATATAAAAGGATTGGACTTTTCATTTTTGAAATTTTAGTTAGGGAATGCACAGGGATTCTGCAATAATTCCTTTTCAAGAACACAGCACATCTCTTCTTCAACTCCATGTATACCTGGCA
Organism: Ptyas mucosa; assembly: GCA_012654045.1. NCBI lineage: Eukaryota > Metazoa > Chordata > Lepidosauria > Squamata > Colubridae > Ptyas > Ptyas mucosa. Next base: position 7,638,258 of record WNWU01000007.1, on the reverse strand, counting down.
AGAATAAAAGATTGAAAAAGGAACAACTGTTGTCCTTTTTTCCACTGATAATGCAGCTACAAAATATGTGTGAGGGAGTGAGAGAATTCTGTGCAAAATAATAAATGAAAATGTGATATTTCCCTTCAAAAAACTCAGAGCTTGCGCTTAACAATGGCATTTAGATTGTGAGTTGCCTGCAAAATACAAATGTATTATACTTCCTTCAATAGATTAGCTGTAATTCCAAATTTATCATTTATTGACCTTTATAGTGAGGTTATGTTATCACTCAGTAGATAAATACTGCAAGCCTGCAGCCAAAATTTGGCTGTAATTTTTTTTAATAACAAAACCACAGAAACCATAGACAATATTCAGTTTTTCCTATCTGTACTCATGCCCTTGTACTCATGTCTTTCTATGCCTGATAGGATTTTCTTGCCCCTGTAAATTGCTTTAAAAGAATAGGGAATAAAATAGCAATAGGGGACAGGTGGAATAATGAGTGATGTTAGATTCAATGGGGAAATCTGTGATAGGTCAGAAAGATATTGTTAGTGAGGAGAATTAGGCATCAGAATTAGGAGACAACAGTTTGGATGACTGAGGTTGCATTACTATTATATAATTTAGTATTCTTTATTATATGATAACTTGGTCTGGAAAACTTGGTCTAGGCTCTGCAAGATATTTTTATTTTGCTTTATTACATGTTTTCTGGATCTGGTAAAACTCTTTAGTCAAAGTTATAAAGAGGAGTGTCCTCATGCTCTTTGCGTGCTCTTAGATAGCATCAGTAATTTAAGGACTCACTGCACAAGCTGACTTTTCCACTCTCCCCTAGAGACCATGACCTTGTGGAAAACATCAGTCGGAAAAACTTAGATGGCAATCCTTTATCTACTTACCCACATATAAGCCTGAGTGAACTCAGTGGAGTTAGTTTGTCAGTAATGTAGTAATATAAAGTAGAATTTTTAATTTTATTGCCTCAAAAATGACTTCTCAGGATATCTATTATCCTGATAATGGGACATCCATTGGAAATATCCATTTGGGGTGGGAGTGGAAATCAATGGATCCAGCTTTGAAGAAATATATTCTTATGACTTTAGTAGGTTGATTTGTTAAAAATAATTGTTTTGTGTTTATTGGACTCCTCAAATAATATGTAAAAAAGGTTGGGTGTTAGATTTCCTGAGCTGGCATAACGAGAATGTTCAGGATTCTCTGATTCATATAACTTGGTCATGTGCTGTCATGGTCCCTTTTGCTATATTGCACATGGCAATATTGACCTAGGAAAAACTATAATAATTAGGCATGAAAATGTAATTGGTAATAGGAATAACCTTGAGGAACAGGAGGAAGATTTATAAACAAAAGTTAGATTTTAAAAAAATGGAGTCCAGGGCAGAAATATAATTTGAAGAAGCATCTCAGATTTGGTCCTCACTAATTCTCATGAAAATAAAGGGACAGACGAGAGAAGCATATTGAGGCTTTCAAGGTTTATTGTTGTACCTCTGTAATAAAACCCTACTGTATAATAAAAGGATTCATAACTTGTTTCCAAGTCTAGTCCTAGACCTGAAAGGGGTCCCACTAAATATGATGGAATTTGACTTTTCATGGAGAACTTCGACTTCATTCAGCCAGAAGGTTAGCAAAGAGAATTGTTTTAAAAAGATGGAAAGAAATTCCTGATGTTAACAAAGGTGTTTTATCAGTGTTTGGAATATCTTCATATTCTTAAAATCAGTTTCTATTTGTCCTACATTTAGTAATAAGTTTAAGGATTGAATTAATTTTAAATTATACAGATTTTTCCCTATTCTTTTCTCTGTTTCCTTTATTTCCCTTTAAATTTTAGTTCATTTTGCTAAATTATGGATTCTTTAGTATAAAATATACTATACTTTAGTATAAAGTATAAAGCTTATGCAGACCAATCTTCCAGCTTTGTCTCCAGTGATACTAATGCTAAGAAAATTTATTTCTTTTTTCTTTGGTAAACTTCACACAGTCAATATTAACAACTACAACAACAATATCTTTAAGAATAATTGAGGAGGGGCATGTTGTCCTGCAGAGGCAGCAAGTCAAAGCAAGTTAGATCTACAAGGCTATAATAATTCCCACACATGCCTTCTAAAAATAAAACAAAACAAACACCATTGGTTTTACATGAAATCAGAAATGGTTATTATTTCTCTCTGGCAAAGAACAACTTTGGCAAAGGACAACCAAAACATGAAATTTAAAAACTGTTCTGCAAAGAATCTTTTCTCTGTGAATACTTTCTCATAAAATCTGTGCATGGAAAGAGGTTGCTAAAGCCATAACCTGCAATGGCAGCCAGTGAATTTGGCAACACTAAGACATGTTTATAAAGAACAAAAACAAGACCTGCCATTTGAGGATCCACTGAAGTTAGCAACATTGTTTTAATTATGGTTCTATGATACTATTTTTGGGTAATAATAAGATAGAGCATATTTTTAAAGCTGCAGTATTTTGAAAGCTGGCATAATAATCTATTTGACAGTTCCTTCATTCCCCTATTTTTTTTCAAATGGTTGTAATGAGTGGTGGTAGACGTTACCTAAATTCCAAATTACGATTTCCAAAATTAGTCATCAAAACTTCATAGGCAACGATTAGAATACTATCCATCCTACCATGGAGATTCAGCTATGTAGTTTTTCAGGCATAATCTTTATTCTTTTTTTTTAAAGAATATTCTTTTTCTTCTGTGGAAAACATGCAGCTATCCTTTGAAAAATAATCTCCAAACAAGCAGCTTTCTGCAAGAGCAGTAAATGTACTTTAGGTTTAGATATCCAACACAGAAAGCTTCAGTAAAATAATCTTGAAGAGTTTTGTTTAGATGTGATTTAGCATAATTCCCCCATTCCTGGAACCTGAAATCACTTTACAGACCAGGTCTGCATATTGCTGATGTCTAAATAAGAAATTGCAGCAAAGCAAAACCGATAAAAAATGTTTGTGCCAACATTGCTTTTAAGGCTATATGAAGCTGATGGCAGCCTTAGCGGTTTCATTGAGATTACAGCAATGCCAAGACATTCTCCTTGGCAAAAGAAATGTCTAACCATACAATGTTCTCATATGCACTGCTGGCTTCTGCCATTCCCCCCATGTATTTTTGGTTACTTCTTATACTACCATCCTGTTTATTTTACCACTGCTGAAATTTAGATTGTAAGCATATCAGGGATGTCTGTCAGTGTGGATAATATAATAATAAAGCTGTGGAAAAGCCATATGAAATAGTAATTTATATAAACATGCCATGTGTGCAGTTTAAGTTCTTAATTGTATATTAGTCTCTTTAAAAAAATACAGTACAACTATCATTCTTGAAGTAACCTCCTTCCCCCAGCTACAGCTTCTGAATACCTGATGTATTTATGCAGAATACACGACCTTGTTGACTATAGAAAACCAATGTTAGGGAAAGTATCAAAATGTGGCTGGTCAAAATCATTGGTCTGCTAATTAAATCTTAATGGCAAATAAACAAAGAAAAGTTCTGTGAAAGTTATAAAATTACCAATAACTAGCAAAATGTGAGTTTATCAGCCAAATAAGTTTGAAAAACTGGCTGAATCCATGCATCATCTTAATATGATTTGTGAACCGTGTTTATGACTTAGAATATTAAACATGTTTAATGGAGGCAAGAGATATATAGTACTCTTTACTTCTACTCTATGACTAAAACCTACCCATAAACCAAAACGACAATGTATCTTGATCTAGACCCGTTATGGCAAACCTATAGCACTTGTGCCACAGGTGGCATGGCAGCGTCCTCTCTGTGGGTCCCAGTTTAGCTCCACTGCGCATGCGAGCATGCTTTTACCTCCTGCCAACCAGCTGGTCATTGGGTCTCTGCCGTGCATGCGCGGTGCGGGGCACGTGTGGGGCGCATGTGCATGCACAAGGGGTAGGGCACGTGCAGGGAGCCAGACACACATGTGCGGGGGGTCGGAGCACATGTGGGAGCTGAGCGTGCATGAGCAGGGGTGGGGCGCATGTGCTGGGGCTGTGCATGCATTTCATTTTGGGGGTTCGGGCATGCGCATGCACACTCTTTGGGCACTCAGTCCAGAAAAGGTTAACCATCACTGACCTAAACTATATAGAGATATGAAAGACATCTGCTTTTATAAGTGGGCCAATATTTAACTGTCAAGTTGCTATGGGATAAACTTTGATAGATGTTACAAAATCTTACATATGTGATTTTGTTTGTCTTACATGTTCAAGGATTACTTCCTTGTAAACTAACAATTTATAAAAGAGGGACATACGTATATTTATATTTAGTATTTCTGCCTAGTAAAAACTGATTTTTTTAGAAGCCATGATGCTTAAGAGACATGCTAAATGACGAGGTTTAGCTCTTTCGTAACACTGTTTGAAGACTCAGAGGGTATATAGGATCAATGAGGATCAAACTACAAATCTTAACAATTTATCTGCAAGGAATGAAGCTGTTAAGAATCTTTTCAATGCTTCACAAAGAGGAAAGCCATTCTGCAAGTTCAGAAACTCTATGCATTCTTCCATTGTGCAGAAAATAAATAACTAGTTTGTGTATTAGTCAGAGTTATTACCAAAGTATAAGGAACATTCTGCCCTAACAGACACAGATGAATTGAATATGCATTGTGAAAATTTTTATGTCAACATTATTCCAGACACTTGATAGTTGAGTGCACCCAAAACCAAGATTCTTACAAAGATGACTGACCATATTTATCAAAAGGAAAAGAGGGTTTGGTAAAAGTCTTTCTTCATTATGTTGGTAACAACCTATGATGACCAGGAAAACAACTGCTGTTGTTTTTTTTAAGAAAATGCAGGAATTAAAATAGATGTTCTGAACTTGCAATATTTTCCAAACTATCCTTTTTTTTAACCAGGACTGAGAAGTCTATAATATAAATAAATGTTCATACAATAGAGTTTCTAAGGCTTCAACACTTGTTTGTGGTCTGCAAATGAAGATTACTATTGATCTAATTAAAACAAAAAGAAATCTGCACGGACAGATTCATAAGGATGCAAGACACAGAATTGGATTTTTACAATGAATGCTTTTGCCAACTCTCTCAAGCCACAATTATCAATTTTAAAAACTCCCTTAACACAACAATATTAGCAGAGGAGAACAATATGACATTTGGGACCTCAGGAATAACAATAACATTATAATAAAATGAACTGACAAAGGAAAATAAGTTACTGTCATGAATGAATGGATTATGTCCAGAAAGCAAGGAAGAAACTCTCCAACACTTCTTTCTTTCTTTCTTTCTTTCTTTCTTTCTTTCTTTCTTTCTTTCTTTCTTTCTTTCTTTCTTTCTTTC
>WNWU01000007.1:7616128-7632183 GCA_012654045.1 Ptyas mucosa | reverse complement strand
TATCTATCTATCTATCTATCTATCTATCTATCTATCTATCTATCTATGGAAAAAGAACATTCTTTGTTGCTAGCCTGTATAATGTTTTAGTCACCCATAAATATTTCATCTTGGCATTAACACCTTGGCAATAACAATTCAATGAAAATCACTGGCACATTATCCATTTGTTTAATGATTATGATAAGTGAGAGATGGAGTTGAATTTAGGGGATTTAAGCTGTATTTTATATTTTGTATTTGCTCTGGGAAGTCGGGGGGGTGGTTGGGGAGGGGGGAGAAAATGTATGTAAAACTTTTAAAACTTTTTCAATAAAAAAAGAATAGTATTAAGAATACTATTAATTCTTAAAAAAAAAAGAAAATCAGTGGCACAGTCATGGATACTTGGTGGCTTCTCAATACACTGATTAAAATGCTACATTAGTGTAGCTGCTCTACTCTGTTCACAAAGCTTTATCTACTTTATATTTGTAATTACAAAAGGTACTACCAGACTTCTCTGGTAGGAGGGTTTTGTTTTGTTTTTGTCTCCATAGACTAACACAACTCTCCTTCTATAATTTAGGCAATGAGGTACTGAAACTTTGGATCAAGGTGGAATCATGTCATGCAAATGTCATGCAAACTGACAAAACTACGGCGTTTGTCGTATTATCAGATTTCCTGAATCTTTGAAGTAACCAAGGACTGTTTTCAGAAAGCTAAAAACACTTGAACCTGATTATTATTTGGATGGGAAGACACTAGGAATTACCAATGCTAAATGAAACTGGAAAAATTCTTGGAAAAGAGCAATAACAAACTAAATGGATGTGTTAATGAAAGCACTAGGATTTGAATTCAGTTAAAAGAAGGCTTTATTACCTGGAAAAATGTGCAGCAGGTCTGAAATTTACTTCTAATATTGCATAATATAAATGAGAACATCCTGAAATTATTTTAAACATTGGAAAAAAGTGACAATGTGTATTTTTATGTGCCAATAATACGTTTTATGTGTGTTTTTGTGACAATATGGGCTTTTATATGTCAATAACAAGCATCTTATTATTAGGCAACAGAATGCAATGAGTAACTTCTTAAAAAATATCCATCAGTTACAAAGGGAACAGTTGCAAAGGGAATGGCCTATGTCATTCTGCTTGACTGAAAATAATGTTTTCTAAGAAATTGTGTGTTAACATTCAGCAAGTGATGCTGAATTTCTCAGGTCATGTGCAATGTATCTCAGAAAAGCCCAGCATGTTCTAACCAAGCTTGATTATCCTGCATGTCCCTGGTTGTTATTCTTGAAGCAAAAGTAATCCATGCAGAGAGGGCCCAGTTCAATTGTTTATTTTATATGAAATAAAAAATAAAAAATTTGCTGGCTGTCAGATAGCTCTCCATTTTAATCATTATGCTCCCTTTTCATCAGATTAAGGGATTACACTGAGCACTTCAAGTAAGATTTAGGTATTTGCAAATACCAAGTTACAATTATCTTGTTTGACCGTCAGTCAAGCAGGTATTAGGCAATTGGATAATGTCCCCAAGCACTTGAGAAATTAAATCCTTTTACGCAGGTCTTCACTTGCTGCTAACAGTAAGTCAACTGTTTAAACTGTCTGATAGCATGTGAGGATGTTTAAATAGAACATAATAGGATTTGGCTAGTGCACTTTTTAATATCTCAAATGGATTATGACTCTACATTATGGAAATCCCCGCTCTCTGATTATGGATCTCTTTATGCAGATCAATTATTTGAAATTATATTGCCATTCTTCTAGAACATGATAAATTCTATCTGCCTTGCACATCTCTCCTTCTCATCAATAGCCACTAATCTGAAGGATGATGTTGAAATTTTTGCTATAAAATTTTAATCAAGAACCTTCTTCCTATTTCTTCCTATTCATCATATAAATGAAACAGTTTTCGGAGGAACTGCCAAGTGTCTACCACATTTTCAGACTGGCGATACACAAAGCATTAGCACTTCACTCGTTCAGTTAATATATGAAATTAGATTATCATTTTTTTCCTTAATGGAGGCACAGATAAGAGATACTCTTTGTAATTTGAAGCTATTACTTCTATAGAAAGGCCTTTTGTTTCTGAAGACTTGCAAGTAGCATCAAGAATAGATTTGGTGAGGTTAAGAAGACAAATATACTAAACTGGAATTTATTGTGAGATACTTAATAGAAGCTTATCAGGACATAGAGTTGAATCAATAGAAAGCCAAGGTCAGAATAAATATTTTCAATCTGCTTTTTTCAGAATTTAGTTTTAATAATCTGACTACAGAAGAAAAAAAAAGTTTGATAGCACACAATATTGTGTTTGGTTGGTGATTGGTTTTTCAGACAAGTTTATAATTCTCTTTGCTTTTGTTTGTAATAAAAATGATTGGTGTAATCATTGTAGACATCACCAATCATTCTAAGATTTACAATCATTTTAAGGCTCATTTGAAAAACAGGTTCAAAACGTTTAATACACCATTATTCAATCTTTCTTTACTAGCCATATATACATGAAATATACATATGAAAAATGTATGAATATCATTTGTGATCTGGTTTCTCCACATATAGGTACCATGTTACTTTTTTGACCACTGTAAAATTACAGGGACATTTATAGCCTAATAATAGGTTTTATGTCGACTACATATAACATACCGTATTTATTGGTGTATAACACGCACTTTTCCCCCCTTAAAATAGGGGGCAAATGATGTGTGCGTGTTATACGCCGATATAATGTTAAGAAGCCATGTTTTTACAGTATTAACAAGTACCAGCAACCCGCGCCTTCCTCACGTCTAATTCTCGCGGCCGTCGGAGCGTAGTTTTTTCCTGAAATTTCCCTCTTAAAATGAAGGTGCATGTTATACGCCTGTGCGTGTTATACGCCGATAAATACGGTAATATGCAAAGTGAAATCTGAGTTTTCGATAACAAGAATGGTAAATGGGACTCCTACAATCAATCATCATAGATAATACATTAATGAACCTTAGACATACAGCTCTTGTTATTTAAAAAATATTTTATCGCACATTCTCTTTCAGCAATTTTTACTGCATTTACTTTTATCAATTTTCACTCTGTATTGCTTCTCACTATGCTAATGAGAAATGTCTACAACCTGCAAGTATAAACATGGTTAATTTTGGATCCACATGTTTTTCAGGAACAAAAGCAATCTTGGATAACTATATGTTATACAGAATCAGACTTTGCATATTCTTCCCAATATTTTTCTCATGTATATTTCCGAAGGCAGCAGGAAGAGGGAAAACCAAAGATGTGCAGCTGCATTAACTGGAATTGTCAACAAACTAAAAACCCAATCAAATGCATATTCAGACATATGCCAGACCACAATGTGAAATGAATCTCCATTTAAATGTTACAAAATATTGTCTATGCTATTGTTTAGACTATTGAGTTGCACAGTAGTTTCCTAACTGCAAAAATGTGTTTCAAAAATTTGTATATTAGTAAAATCTTTTTTCTCTTTCTTCATTTAAAGTAATCAGCTATATTTTGCATTATTGTTATTATTTATTACTTTGTTAGTTTACAATACCTTTACCCCACTATTTTATTTATATTTGTTTTGGTTGGGCTTAATTGCCATCAAATCCTCCCAAACTGTGGCAGCTTACAACAATAAAAATCTACAATAAAGAAATAAAACATCCATGATAATTTATACACCAGAACCAAATGATAATTATTTCTGCATTATTTCTAATTGCTATATTAAGATAAATAATCAACCAATTAGTAATAATTGGATTTATCACTGATATGGTCTTTTGGCTTCTTTGCAGAATATAAAGAAAAATAAATGAGAAGTATATCTTCGCTGATGAACTCAGCAGTGCCACTGTGAATAGATTGATATCATTGATTGAGAAGTCAGGTCAAACTCTACAAAAGGCACTGAGAACAAACTTGGATGCTGAACTTGTCAAAGTCATTTTGCTTCTGTTTGCCTCTCCTAAATTACAGCTTTTTGAATGTAAGCTGCTAAATAAATGCAGTACGGGTCATTCATTGGCATCCTTCAGTCTCAAGAGACTGTGGTATTGTGCTCTGGAAAGAGGTCCTAAAACAGCATCTAGTGTGACTAAAAAAGTCAATTCGAGCATGGCAATTCCTTCCACACTGAGGGCAGATACATTCTGTCCCCTGCCCAGCCCCCAGATTTCGCTGGTTCCGGGACTGCCTCTTTACCTCAGCCTGCCGAACAAGTGTCTCTTTGAATTGGAGAAGGCCATGCTGAACGATCGGAGGTCAAGATTTCCTAGTTGTTAATGTCCATTCTCAGGGCCTTTAGGTCACTCTTACACATATCCTTATATTGCAGCTCTGGTCTCCCTCTGAGGCGCTTTCCCTGCACTAATTTTCCATACAGGAGATCTTTTGGAATCCGACCATCAGCCATTCTCATGACATGCCCAGCCAGTGTAGACAACACTGTTTCAATAGTGTATACATGCTAGAAATTCCAGCACATTCCAAGACTGCGCTATTTGGAACTTTGTCCTGCCAGGTGATGCCAAGAATTCATCAGAGACAGCGCATATGAAAGGTGTTCAATTTTCTCTCCTGCCATGTGTAGAGGGTCCAAGACTCACTGCAGTACAAGAGGGTGCTCAGGGTGCAGGCTCTGTAGACCTGGATCTTTGTATGTTCCATCAGCTTCTTATTAAGCCATACTCTCTTTGTAAGTCTGGAAAATTCTATCTGGATGTCTATCTGGATCTGTACCAGTCATGCTTCAGGCCACGATACAGCACAGAAACAGCATTGGTCACATTGGTTGATGATCTCTGGAGGGCTCGGGACAGAAATTGTTCCTCTGTCCTGGTCCTATTAGATCTCTCAGCAGCTTTTGATACCATCGACCATGGTATCTTACTGCACCGGCTGGAGAGGTTAGGAATAGGGGGCACCGTACTTTGGTGGTTCTCCTCCTTCCTCTCTGACCGTTCGCAGTTTGTGTTGACTGGGGGGCAGAGGTCGACCTCGAGGCACCTTATTTGTGGGATGTCACAAGGATCAGTCCTCTCATCCCTTTTGTTCAACATTTATGTAAAACCGCTAGGCGAGATCATCCGTGGTTTCGGGGTGAGTGTTCATCAGTATGCTGATGACACACAGCTATACATCTCCACCCCGGACCACCCCAATGATGCCCTTACTGTGATGTCCCATTGCTTGGAGGCCATGAGGATCTGGATGGGGAGAAACAAACTCAGACTTAACCCCTCCAAGACCAAGTGGCTGTGGCTTCCGGCATCCCGGTATAGTCAGCTGGTACCATCACTGACAATTGGGGATGAGACCTTACTTCCCACAGAGAGGGCTCGCAACTTAGGTGTCCTCCTGGATTCACGGCTATCTTTAGAAGAGCACATGACGGCCGTGGCCAGGGGGGCCTTTTATCAGGTTCGCCTGATCCGCCAGTTGCATCTCTTTCTGGATCAGGATGCCTTGCGTACAGTCACTCATGCCCTAGTCACCTCCCATATGGACTACTGTAATGCTCTCTACATGGGGCTCCCCTTGAAGAGCACCCGCAGGCTCCAGCTGGTCCAGAATGTAGCCGCGCGGGTGATTATGGGCACAACCCGTTACGCCCATGTAACACCTCTCCTGCGCGAGCTGCACTGGCTCCTGGTGGTCTTCCGGGTGCGATTCAAGGTGTTAGTCATCACCTTTAAAGCGCTCCATGGCTTAGGACCTGGGTACCTACGAGACCGTCTTTTGCCACCAATAGCCTCCCACCAACCAGTTCGTTCTCACAGGGGGGGACTACTCAGGGTACCGTCAGTCAAATCATGCCGACTGGCGACTCCCAGGGGGAGGGCCTTCTCTGTGAAGGCTCCAACCCTTTGGAATGAACTGCCCCCAGAGATACGGAATATCCCTGATCTCCGTGCTTTCTGCCGTGCCCTCAAGACCCTGATGTTCCAACAGGCGGGGCTAAACATGAACATGTGAATGATCTTTTAAAATGTGCACCACCTTGAGTCCTACGGGAGAAAGGCGGTATATAAATATAATTAATAAATAATAATAAAATAAATAAATAAAATGTGGTGGCCGCTTTACCAATATGTTTATTCAGCTCAAGATCTAAAGAGAGAGTGTCAGAGATAGTTGAGCCAAGATACACAAAGTCATGGACGACCTCCAGTTCTTGTGCAGAGATTGTAATACAGAGAGGTGAATCCACATCCTGACCCATGTCTTGTGTTTTTTTCACGTTGATTGTTAGTCCAAAGTCTTGGCAGGCCTTGCTAAAACTGCCCATAAGTTATTGAATGTCTTCAGCAGAGTGAGCAGTGATGGCATCATCATCAGCGAAGAGGAAGTACGGGTGGATGAATGAGTTTCTACTTAAACCTTTGTATTTTGCTTTAAAACACGTTTTCCTGGCCTTAGGTTTCCTTAATTATAACTCACTGAGTACAATGGACTAACCAGTTTGGGAAAAAATGGAAGAGTTGTCCTTTGCTGTTTAGATTATTGGATTTTATGATAACTGAAATAGATTTTCTTTTCCTTTATTTACTTTACTTCTACTTATTTAGATGTCCAGAGACAGAATCAAAGCAGAAACTAAGAATGTTTTTGCTTTTTAGAGTATTCAGAGCAAATAGTTATCTATTGGTGAGTAGGAATGTGTCTTTAATAACATGTAGTTTATGTTTAGCACAACATATCATTTGACCTTAAAGTTCCCTATGATGTATTAGCTTCATTTTTTATTAAAGAGAAAGCGTTCTTTTTATTGGAGAAATATCATTTCATTCTGTATAGGGAAGGCATCTAAAAATGATTACTGGGAAAACTCTTACAAAAAGAAAAGAAAGGGAGGTTACATTATAACTTAGATTTCACTCAAATAGGATTTGAATTTCAAAGATATCATAATTTCTAAAGTAATTATGCCCATATTTGAACCTGCTACTCTACAGTTCACAAAGTTTTATCTATAACGTTATAAAAATGGAAGAAATTTAATTCAGGTTCTTAACAAAAATGTTTGTGTCCCTTATTTGAAATATATGTTTAAGGTTGCCACTAGGTAGTGAGTCAATAGAGGCTCACATGAGAATTTGCTGATTGAAATACTGACTAAAACTAATTTGAGAGGAGAGTTCTTTATACCAGTTAATTTTTGTCAACAATCTGAAGTCCTTCTGGGGGAAAAAAAAAGCACAGTCTCAAAACTATTTACTGTAGCTTCTCGGTCCAATCACTAGTAATAATAGGTTCTGAGAAGGCATTTACAAGACATCAAGCAATGTATCCTAGATCTAATTCTACAACTCAGGAGCAGAATTTCTCACTACAGATGTAACACTACCTTTATTTATCCCTAAGTATTTATACAAAATCTCTATGTGTCTCACAGATGTAAAGACTATGGAGCAGACTTGAAAAAAAAGTCTTCCAACATAACCCTAAAAGAGAGGAAGGAGCAAAGCAGAAACTCAATGTTGACCTGACTTATTTATTTTGAGTATAAAAAGGAGACAAAGCAAATTCTTCTCAAACTTTCAAGATTCTGTTATTGTGTTATATAACAGGGGTGTCAAACTTGCATTGTCACAGCAGCATCACATAATGTATCATGACTTTTTCTCCCTTCACTAAACCAGGTGTGGGCCTGGCCAGCACGTGACACATCTGTCCTGCGGGCTGCGAGTTTCACACCCCTGCTATATAACATAACCATAATAAGGATATTTTCCTTAATATGAAGATAGTCAGCCCTTTCATGTAATCTTTTGGATTAACGCTAAAATCTCTGAACAGAAAAACCCAGATTTAAGTATCCTTCTATTTTCTACAATAACACTGGGCCTATTTTCTTATCCCCTTTAAATCTTAATTATATGTTAACATTTTGGGATCAGGGATCAGAGGCAAGGAACAGATACATTTTCCATCCTTTCCATCCTAAAGTGTCTCTGAAAATTACATTGTACAGCTCAGTTGTGATATACTTTCCCTTTGTAATTTATTGAGCCCAGTATATAGTAGCCCTACTATTCCATATTGCTTAGAAGAGCTCATTGACTTCACTTACAATTATAGAGAGGATTCTGCATAATGTGTGACAACTATGGAAAACATTCATTTCTTTCATTATCTTTCTTAACAATGAATTGTTCTCTGGGTAAACATAGATATATTTTTCAATAAATGCAATGGAGTTAGGTATGGTTCAAGATACATGCCCTAAACTAGAATTTGGGAACTTGTACTACTGAATTAAAATTGTCATCCATGGAGATTATGGGTACTGGATAACACAGTTCAATAATACTTGTTTTGAAACTTATATACTGCTTCAGTCATAGTACAACCTAAGTAGCCTAAAATAAATTCATTTACGTTTACCAAAATAAATCAATATAACAAAATAATAAACAGAATAATACAATACATATACTATCACCAACATTTATTTTCATCCTCAGTATGGTAAATCATGCCACAATTTACTCAGATAAATGCACACTGTTCTTCTCTGAAAACCTTCATTAATAGCTCATTTTTATCAATTTCTAAAAAAATCAGGAAAGAGTTCACTCCCACTACTGAGGCAAGCTTTTCTAAAAGATGGAAGCCTCTGTGAAGAAAGCCCAATTTCTAAATGATCTGCTACAAAAAACTTTTGATAGGAGAGGAGTTTCAACAGGTCTGCTCATGCATGGAGCATAGAGGTGCTATTCAGAATAGGCATTCTTAAAGATACACAGGTCTCACTATAAGTTTATCCTCTTATTATATTTATTATGATCATATTTACTCACAGAGCTCTAAGCACTATACAAATACAAAACTTAATCATTTTTTATCTTAAGTTGTACCCAGAAGTATACTGATAGCCAATGCAGTTCTCACCAATATTTGGAGGATCGCATAACCAATATACTGCATTTTTTTAGGTCCACAAGTTGTGTCATGTTTTAAATGTAGCAATTTTGAAGGATGGCCATAACCAATGTATTTAGACGTATATTGTCTCATAGGCTTATTCATCAGAAATTATTGGTTTTGCTATGCCATTATGTCCATTCAGCAAAACAGTCACTTTCATTTTAGGGATAATCCAAGCATATTTATATGGCTACATTTCTTATTTATCTCTTCTTATAGAATTTAAATTGTAAATCAGAGAGCAAGGCTTCTGCTTTATCTTTACCTATACTTACAGTATGTATACATAACAGAATGACAACAATTTCTAAACTGCATGGACTCCTTATAAACTGAATGTGGAATCTGCATTTTTTGTAAATTATACACGTACACTTGTCTCAAGACTGATTCCTCCAAGTTATTAACATATACATTGAGACTATTATAAAAATCTGCTACCTGAAAGGATATGAGGATTACCTAGTGCTGGAGGCATTTAACAGATATGGTACTTGCTTAGCTTCACAATGTAGGATGTTTTTAAGTTGTTGAAGGAAACAGTTATTGTAGTGAAGAGGTAAACAATTCTTCCTTCTCTATTAACAAAACGAAGCAGAAAAGCAAAGCAAACATAAGAGAACAAAGGAAAATAAGAAATAAAAAATTGCCTCAGTTGCTTGAAGGCTGGAGAGGAGCCCTTTCTTTGAAACTGTTTGGTTGTTATATTTGTATACTTGATTCAACAATTCATATAGATCACCATTCATCATTTAAGAATAGCTTAAGCTGGGCCAGAAAAAGAAAAACAATTTTAGCTTGAAAAGAAATGCTCCTGTACAATGAGTTTAAAATATCAAGTGTCACATCAACAACAGAAGGTCTCATTTGTACCATCAACATTCCAAATAGCTGTTAACATAGGTGTGGAAATTCAACATGGCAACATAGGTAATCCAAATAGGAAACTCTGTAGTGCATCAATATTAAATGTGGCATTTTGACTTCCAGCTGATGTAGCAGTGATATCGGACGTGAGGAGCTGGTCTCCGCGCTCCCATGCAAAGTTCTTCCTGTTGGAGGATTCCGGAAGAGCTAAAGTCATCCTGTAGAGGTGGTGAAGAAAAGAGGGGCACCCTGTAGTTCGGGTAGAACAGCAACCCTCCTGCTGGACTCAGGACTTCTTCCTTCTTCCCTCTACCTTGACAAGGAAAAGAGGCAGCCATCATGGCTGCCATGAAATTGGGACAGCTGAGGCAACAAAAAAATGTGGAGGAGCAGTGTAGATGAACAGTGATGGGTGAGAAGATTCCTTTTTGTTTAGAACCTAACTTTAAAGAAAAAAAGAAAGAAGAAAATTCAGGAAAAGAGACTCTTAGAACTATTTTTTAAAGTGGCGAACTACCATAGAGACCCAAAAGAAAGGAAATAAGGGGAGAAAAGCTAAAGACCTTTTAAAATATAGAAAATTGGACTTTAAAATTGGGCAGGCATTGTTTTGGAAAGGCATTAAAAATGCTGGACTATCTACTTGAATTTACTTGAATAGTTGACTTTGCTTCCATAAACTGAACTAAATTTGATGAATTAAATCTATAAGACTTGAAACAATGCTGAAACATAAGCTGCAGGTGCCTTCTACTGTTGAATGAAATATACTAGACCCCTACAAGTTTAGAAAAACTTTTTGAAAGCTTCCTGGACTATTTAAATGGAATTGATTAATAATTCTGAGTTGTAAAGGATTATGATTACTGAACTTTCTGAGGAATAACATTGGACTGGAATATATTGTTTCGATTTGAGTAAGAGCAGGACTTATTAAATTAAGACAAGATGCTTCATCAGCGGGAAAAGAATGAGAGTTCAAGAGAAATGATGTTGATGTTTTAAAGCATTAGGGGTACTATGGAAAATAATCACAGAGAGATAAAGTCCCTAATACAAGGCATATATGGAAAATAGAATGCTACAACTGATATGAATGAAAATCAAAGAGTCCAGGAAAGAGAGAAGACAGCAGAAAGAACGGAAGAAAAGACAGAATGGTCAAATCAGCAAACAAAGCAAGAAGATGATAAAGATAATAATGATTTATGAAATAAACCAAGAGCACAGCATATTAAGAGATTTAAAAATGGAATTGGATAACTGGAAAGATGCTTTTGAAAGGGAGATAGGGACATGGGCAGATATTCTGGAGACCTGGCAGCTTAGAAGGATGGGAGGTGGGAGAAATATTTAGTCTGAATGGTGAAGTACAGATGTTGATGGAAATAAAGATCCAAGAGAGGAGTATGGGAGGCAGGCCAAAAAATGAACAAGATATTCTTTTTTTATAATATAATGATGGCCTGATGAGAAATTTGAATAGAGGTAGAAATAAGAAAACACACCTTTATATGAAGCAATAGTTAGATGGAAAGAATGGAGGTTGAAAAAGGGTATTATAAGGTATGTTTAAATAATAGGAAGACTGGTACTTGAATGGCATATTATGACTTTTAACAATTAAATAAAGAAGGGCTATGCCTTATATAAACATATGTATTAATATTAGAATTAGCAATAGTGATCTGATTAGAAGTTAGAATAGAGGTAGAAATAAGAAATAGGGGGAATATTAGTAGATACATTTTTTCCTTTTTATATAATAGAATATAAGTAATAATTTTATGGAAAAGATCAGAGGGAGAAAAATGGTATTACCATGTATGCTTACAATATCATTGACATTAAAATGGAATATCAAAATATTGAATAACTACTTTAAAAAAAGACCATGTATATTAATACTAGGAATATATAAGTTTGATTAATAAAACAATTATTATGATTATCATTATTGATGTTTGTATCAAAATGAATTATACCCAGGGGCCACACTGTTCATGTATTGATATTGATGTATATTTAAAAATAAAAAAACTAATATAAAAAAAAATATTAAATATGGCATTTTAATGACTAACACTGAATATTTTCAAATACTTAATAAACGTTTCCTTCTTAATAGGATAGAGCCGACTGTTTATCTCATATGTGAAAAACATTAGAAAGATCAAGGGCAACTATTTAGCATCTCAACTTTCAGAGTTCTGGTTTCAGACTGTTCTTTTTTTTCCAGAGGGAGAATATAAGGTAGCAATTTTCTTTCCTCACCTTCCTACTGCCATATTTTTAAATCCTCTGAATGTTAAAAATGGGAGGAGACAAAATTGCCAACCCCAAACATTACATATTTTTTTGCATAACAAGAATGATTTGTGTGGATTTTTAATGCTGTAAGCCACCATATAAATTTGTTTAATAAATAGATAAATGTTGGCTGAGAAATCAGAATATAGTGTAGAATAAATGACAGAATCTTCTGCAACAGAGAGTAATTTTTTCCACAGTAAAAACACAATGTGGAAAGGATTCCCTAAAAATTAATGTTAGGAAATCATTGCTATAAGGGAGAATGCAAGCTTCTACTATAGGCCTAAATAAAATAGCTCCATCAACTTTTTTCTGGGTACATAATACTCACAGGAATCTCAAGAATAGGATATGTGTGACTCATTTCAGCTTCTAAATTGGGAACACAATGACTTTAAAATAACATTCCACACATGCTAGCTTCTGCTTCCGGAAGAACATTTTGCCGTAAAAAGGTGAGAGATAGTCAGAAATGAACATTCAATTGAAAAGAATATCTAAGCTCTCTGAATGCCATAATTAACTTTGTAGAAGGTCCACTGTAGAAGTCAAAATTGAAATGATGGTGTTTCAGTAACTGTATTGCTATGTCTGAAAAAAAGGACATTGAAAGTTATCTGTTCGACCTTTTTAAAATCCTGTAGAAATTGTGATAACCATGAGATAATATTACTGTCACATACCTGGGAAGAACAAATTGAGAAATAATTATATATTATGATCTCTGAGCTTGGTGGTTTGCTTGCAGATGTTTCATTACCCAACTAGGTAGCATGATCAATGCTAGTAAGTGGGGGTTTGCTTCCTGTTTATATACAGTAGCTTGCCCTTAAGGTCTGTAAGAGACATTAGATAGGACAGACGGGCAGAAGATTAATAGAGTGCACCTACAAATGCTAGCTAGCAGTGAAAAGACATGATGAAAATGCTTTAATCTCACAACACATGGACAGACTCCACTACAATTTCAGCTGAGAAACTGTGAGCATCTTAGTCCAAATTAAATGTAAAAATGCTTACCATCTAGTTTACCCAGTGAGGCTGACATCAATCTTGAAGTCTGAAAGTATAATTCTCCCACCCCCACTCTGGTGTCCTTTGTAGCTCGAGGAATAGGGAGGTCTTCTGATCCTCTTCCTCCAATGGTATTCAGCAGCAGACTCTGCTCTCTCTTATCTAACTATTCCCTTGGCAAAATCTATTGGCCAAGACTTCCAAGATCTTTCCCACAAAAACACCTTTATATTCATCTTTCATTTATTTCAATGGAGTTTACACAGACTCCAACATGAATGGACCTCATATTTCACCAATTTAAACTATACAGTTAGGACACTGGTGGGTTGCCCCTAGTTCGGACCAGTTTGCAAGAACCAGTAGTAAAACTGGCGGGAGGCACCGCCCACTGACCCGGATGTCATCAGAAGTGATCTGCATGCATGGGCACAATGCCAACTGGTAGTAAAGGTAACTGGAACCCACCCCGAGTTCGAAAGACCATTAGTTTCCAAGTGGATTAAAAAATGTCTGATTCCAACTGGTGTGAGAGACTAAAATAACCAAATATTTGTGGGGAAGGGGGGACAGTTTGCTAAACAACTGTCAAGTGTTTTTTATTATATGTGATATTATCTCATTTTTATTCCTGAATTTTAGGATGTTTTATTTGATAATAAATGGTTTTCTCCACATATATACATGCATGTGCATGCACACACACAGACAGAAACAAGCAATTACCTTTGTAATGTGAGTTTACAGTGAGAACAGCAGTTTACAAATGGAAATACTGGGACGAAATCTATACCAAAGCACATTATTACAATCAGTAACCACACCTCTCTCACCATATGGGATAAATGTTTGTCGCTACAGAAAATTGAACTATAAAAATAATCCTATCACAAAATTGGCAGGAGAATGGTTGTGAAGCCTAGATGACAAATAACCATTCACTTCGTTATTACTGATATTAAAAGATCAAAAAGAACCCCTGAAGTGATTATTTTGACATACAGCTAGTGCTATCACAAATATTTTTGCATTTTCAAGTTGCTATCAGATTTTATAAGCCTATTTTATTTATTCAGTATTATAGATCAGAAGAGCCCAGAGACCAAAGCAAATTATTTTTATTCAGCAAATATACTGTGGGAAGTATACCCCAAAAGGACAGTGCCTCTCAAACTCAAGCCAGCCCCTCCCCCTTTAAGAAAACCAAGCATCACCAGCTGAAAGAAAAAAACACTCAGAGTAGCCCTGATAACAGAGCTGACAATAGAAACACTTAAGTAGATCCATTAAGATAAGGAGAATCAGGCTAAAAATAGCTCACTATACTTTTCGGAGTATAAGGTGCACCCCCCCCCCCCAAAAGAGGGTGGAAATGTTGCTGCATTTTATACACTGAATACAGCCATTTTTGGCCTCCCGAAACCCCACCCCATGTGTCCCATTTTTGCCAAAATCAGGCCTGTTTTTTGCAAAAACGGGATGTGCAGAGGGTTTGGGAGGCCTAAAGAGTGCTCCTGGGGGCTGGGGAGGGCAAAAACATGACACATGGGGGGGTTGGGAGGCAAAAAATGGGGCCATTTGTTGCACAAACTGGTCCATTTTTCACAAAAATGGGGCACAGAGAGGGTTTGGGAGGCCTGCAGAGTGCTTTTGGGGACAGGGGAGGGCAAAATGTGATGCATGGGGGGTTTGGGAGACCAAAAACAGGCCCATTTTTGGCCTCCCAAATCCCCCATGTTTCATATTTTTGCCCTCCCCAGACCCCAGGAACATTCTGCTAGCCTCCCAAACCCTCTGCACATCCCATTTTTGCGAAAAACAGGTCCTTTTTTTGTAAAAACTGGACACACAGAGGTTTTGGGAGGCCTGCAGAGTGCTCCTGGGGGCCGGGGAGGACAAAAACTGGATGTGTGGATGCCAAAAACTTTTTTCCCCTTGTTTTCCTCTTCAAAATCTTGGTGCGTCTTATACTCCGGTGCATTTTATAGTCCAAAAAATATGGTAACCATAAAAGGTTAAGATTCATACCCCCAAGCTGCTTGCAAACCAGGAACGCTTGAGCCTATGTCACTACTTTTCTTGCCTTCATGAATTAAAGGACCCCTTTTCTGGTAGCTGTTTCCATGTCTATTTCTTCTCAGCATCTATGACTGCTTCCCAGCTGGGAACGAACCAGGGAAATTTCTTCCAACAATACCTACTGTACTCCTAGCTAGAAATTTTGTCTCCACATTAACCCATTCTATTTGACCAAATCTATATATTGATATATAAATCTAACAATGCAGAGGCAAATGAAGGCATTTTGCTGTCATGATGTATTGTGTAAACCTGGATATAAAGATGCTATGGTCAAAATTTTACAGTTTTAGCTTATCCATTTTTATTCCATGGCCAGTCCTTCTCTGACTGAAAACAATATATTCCAAGTGTATATAATCAAACTTGTACATCTCATTCTTGTAACTCTGTGTGGCTAACAGTAAATGTTTGGTTTTTTAAAAAGGAAAAGCAATAACAAAAATCCATAATAAATCAAAACAGTGTCACAACAGCAGAACCATTGAAATGCTGTATAGTATATACAGTCGTTTGGGATTACACAGTTCAGCCTTATCTAATATTCTGATCTCAGCTACTAGTTTAGAAGATTAAAACACTGGTTGCATCAACTGACATGAATGACAAAGTAAACATAAAGGAACAAAGCCGTGATCAACAACATCAGTTTGTATTGGTATAAACTTTTTAAACTAGGGCCACAAGAAAATATTAGGTGGAAGCCCACACTTGTCATTATTGGCCATTCAACTTCCATAAATATTGACCACTGGGAGTATTTTTTAATTATATATATATATATATATATATATATATATATATATATATATATAT
>WNWU01000007.1:7603882-7616118 GCA_012654045.1 Ptyas mucosa | reverse complement strand
TATATATATATATATATATATATATATATATATATATATATATATATATAAACACTGCTGTCATCCAGTCAGGACACAGAGTTACAGGCTAACCAGCATACGTCAATAGCAGCAAACATAGAAAAGCGACAGCTCCGATCTTGCAACACACCCATAGCTTCTAAACTAAACAAGAGCCTGAAGATGACAGGGTTGTGAGCCTGTCGAAATGTTGCTAGAAAGAAAAACTTTTAAGATACTGGTAGGATTTTAGCTAAGGTTTTAAAGGACCTTGCAGAGTGCTCTGTAAGGATTTTTAGAAGATTTTAAGCTAGGATTTTAATCAGACTTTTAAACATTTTAACTAACTTATTTACAATGACGTGGGAAAACACCTGAGTTTTTAATTTTTTGCAGATATATATATACATAGGTAGAACCTGGTTAAAGAGAAATACACATAAAACCTACGAAAAAGAAAGAAAAACAAATATTGTACCTTTACAGGGAGGATACATGTGATGAGGGTGTAGCTAACTGAAGAGGCCTTATAAGGCTGAAATAGATCTATCTTAGTCTTCCAATGGGCAGCAAAGAGTCTGCTGGCCGCTAGAGGAAAAAGAAAAGCCCAGAAACTAGTGAATGAGATTTCACTGAACCAGGGCTGCATAAAAACTTGGCTTACGTAGGTAGAACCTGGTTAAAGAGAAATACACATAAAACCTATGAAAAAGAAAGAAAAACATACATACGTACATACATACATACATACATACATACATACATACATACATACACACACACACCCCAATAAAAATGAAAATATACCTTGGCTATCATTAACTACAGAACACAGGATAATCTGGGAGTAGACAAGTAGACTGAGTAAAACTGAAAATTAGTTCAAGCACAATCTCATTTGCACATTTCCTGTCCAAGATCTATTTGGATGTGTGTCTCTTACTATTATTTCGATCTCACTATTTGAAAGATTCATTTGAAATATAAATGTTTCCCTTTTCTGCCATAAAAGGACTATTTTTAAAACTTTCTGATTTCTTGGCCTATTTTAAATCTCAGTAGATATAGCTGAAAAGCACTATTCAGAAGGGCTTTGAGCAACTTCGTATATTTTTATAATTTGTTAACCAGGTTTTTCCTATTTGCTGCATTCATGTTGGCACAAATATTGAAAAATTTGGATAAGTTTGGATAAGTTCAGACAGAAAGAATCAACTAGCGGACTGGAAATTTGTGTCCAGATGGAAAAAATTCTCATCTGTTTTAGATCAGTCAACTTTGCCCATAGGCATCATCAGGTTGAAAAATTAGCAGTTTCTTCATTTTTAAATTACAAATTATATTGTACATAATGTTTATTCTCCATTTTTTTCAGTTCTTCATTTTTATTTTTATAGGAGAAAAACAAATATTGAAATTGTTGCAGGCAGAATGCAAGAACCAAGACAAATTCCTTGTGTGTCCAATCATACCTGGCCAATAAAGAATTCTATTCTATTCTATTCTATTCTATTCTATTCTATTCTATTCTATTCTATTCTACTCTACTCTACTCTACTCTACTCTACTCTACTCTACTCTACTCTACTCTATTCTATTGGTTTTAGGCATCAGACTAGAAACCAGAAGATACAAGCATGGGCCAGTCACTTTCTCTAAGAAGGCGTTAAAGATAAAACAGTTATCAAAAACCATGCCAAAAAAATAATAATAATAGCAGAATACAAGTGGACAGAAAGAAAACTTTTGTTATACAGATTAATAAATCTCAGCCTGGGCAACTTTAAGATGTGTGGACTTCAACTTCTAAAATCCTGGGAATTGAAATCCACACATCTTAAAGTTGTTCCAGTTGATAAACACTGATGTGGATTCTTACATAGAAATAATGAACTTCATGAATTTCTTCTTTGGAGAGTCTTCTTATGTGTAAAAGGAAAAAGCAAGCTACTGCTAATGTCTGGAGAACTCTTCACCTGAGTAGTGTAGCAAATGCAATGGTACTCTTTTTGAACAAGTGCATTATGCAGAATACCTCCCAAATAATGGTTAACAGCTTGGATTTTATGCACTGCTGCTTTTTAATAGAACTGTAAATCACACATCTGCAGTCTGACAACAGTGTTATCTATGCACTTGCAATTATTAGGCTTCTGTGAACATATTTCAACAAGTTAAACCAGTACCAATGGGGTACAGTAAGTTTCATTTTAGTTGGTAATTAGCAGTCATCCTAGGATTATTTTCCTCTTTGACCCTCCATAGTACTGAAGAATAAAAGAGGAAAGTTAACAGCTGCATGCCGCAATAGTTACACTTGGGATCACATGATAAGATATGGACATTATTTCGAAAGTATGGTTGACTTTTTCCTTATTTTTTTAAATTTATTTTCTTTCTCTTTTGACTCTTTCAAATGGCAGCTACAAGTATATGTCTACATCCTAGGTACTACGAAGTAGATAAATGCAGAGGGTTGGAAATGAAAGAAAGAGACAATTCTTCATTCTCGTACTTCTTATAATGCTGCACATTTCTTTAAAAAAGATAGATTAGAAAAGTACCTTAGCAAAACTATAGTTATTGCAAATTTCTTAGATTTATACCCTACTTTTTGTTCAGGAGTTCAGACTGTCTATATGGTACTCCCCCCTTCCCATTTTCCCCCAAAACAAATATTTGGTTAATAGCCTTTCCATGACCTTCTATTGACAAGAGTGGACTTAAAATCTCATAGACTCATAGGGCTGGAAGATGCCTTAGAGATCTTCTAATCCAACCCCCTGATCAAGGCAGGAGACTTTATTCTAAATGACTGTCTAATCTTTTCTTGAAAGCCTCCAATGACAAGCACCCACAACTCCAGAAGGCAAGCTGTTCCATTGACTAATTGTTCTCACTGTCAGGAAAGTTCTCCTTAGTTCCAAGTTAGATTTCCCTTTAATGAATTTCCACTCATTGCTTCTTGTCCTGCCCTTAGATACTTTGGAGAATAAGTTTATGTCAACCATAATCCTTCTCTTCATTATGCTAGACACACCTAGTTCTCTTAACCGTTCATTATACAGTTTAGCCTGCAGACCCCCCCCTCATCTTTCTTGCTCTTCTCTACACTCTTTCTAGGGTCTCAGCATTTTTATTTTATTTTGTACTGTGGTGACCAGAATGCAGTATTCAAAATGTGGCCTGACTAGTGCACTATTACTTGGTACCATCATTTTTCATAATCTTGATACTATCCTTCTGTGGATGCAGTCTAGGACTGGATTAGTTTTTTTGGCAGCTGCAGCACACTGCTGACTTATACTTAAGTGGTGGTCTACTAGGACACTTAGATCCCTGACCAAGTTATTGCTATTCAGCCAGATACTGCCTATTTCTACACCTGATTTTTTAAAATTTTCCCTACCTAAATTCAGGACCTTACTTTTTTCACTACTGAGCTGCATCTTGTAGGATGGGACCCAATGCTCAAATCTGTCAATATCCTTCTGGGTCTGGAGTCTCTTCCAAAGTGTTGGCAATTCTTCCCAGTTTGGTGTCATCTGAAAATTTGATGAATGACCCTTCTATCTCCTCTTCTAGATCCTTTGTGAAGATGTTGAAGAATATTGGGCCTAATATCTCACTGAATGCTTTCCTCCATATAGATGTAGTAACTTGAGAACTACATTCTGAGTGCAGTTGGTGGTGGTACTGTCTATCCCATATTGTTCTCTCTTACAAAGAAGTAAGCTATGGTCTACTTCGTCAATTGCCTTACTGAAGACCAAGTAAACTTTATCAAGGAAAACCATAAGGTTTGTCTGGAGCCTGAGTGGCGTAACAGGCTAATGCCTCCTATTAAGGCAGCATTTAACATCCAGCTGCCTGCAATTACTGCGAGTTCTAATCTCACCAGGCTCAAGGTTGACTCAGCCTTCCATCCTTTCTAAGGTGGGTAAAATGAGGACCCGGTTTGTGGGGGCAATAAGCTGACTTTGTATAAATATACAACAGTATGAAGTCTATTGCTTAACGCATTGTAAGCCGCCCTGATTCTCCGGAGAAGGGCGGCATATAAATATAAATAATAAAAATAATAAATAATAATAATTATCTGTTTTTAACAAACCCATGCTGGCTTCTATATCTATGGCTTGTTTATGTCTATGTGCTCACAAATCTGCTGTTTGATTATCTTTTCCAGGATTTTTCCAGATATTGGTGTCATGCTAATTGATCTGTAGTTTCCTGGATCTTTCCTTGATTTTTCCCCTTCTTGAAGTTTGCAATCACATCAGCTCTTTTCCAATCCTCTGGCAATTCCCAAAATAAAAAACATATCAAAATATGTCAAAAATGAATTTCATGATCAAAATAAAGTTTGAAGTACATGCACCCTAAAAACAGCAGCATATATGTAACCACTACTCCCAGAAAATATATATAACAATGTTTTCATTCTGACTCTATTTATTTGTTTCAGTCATTTGGAACAATGACTTGGCAGACAATTTCACATAGTCACCAAGTCTATTATTATTATTATCTGTTTCTGACATGTAATCTTAATTAAGTAACTTTTATCTGTGAGAAAAAAGTATGCAAAAATGTGGGGTGATTTGTAAGGTATTGCAATCGTGGCATAAATCAAGTTCTTGGACTTGACTAGTGATCAATTTCCTGGTGAAACAGGACTACAAAAATAAATGCATTGCATTACATATTCATTGATAATTATCTTATTCTGCAAAGTACATTAAGTGTACAAAATTCAGAAAGTGGTCTTGCAGGTAGTACCACAGTGTTGGTACTCATATTTTGCAATACCCTATAATAAAATTCATCTCAAAATTTATTCAGAGGATAGACAGCTTTATCTTGAAAAAAACAAATGTCTGTTATCCCTTTCAGCCTTCTTTTGTTCCATCCATCCATCCAATCCTCATCCACATACTATTCAAATTCTGAGTCCTGTAACCTTTAACTGGGCAAAACAGTGCAAGGTATCTCAAAGAATCAAAATTATAGAATGCATCCACTATCTGTGACCCATAACTGTCATAGAATTCAAAGTTTTCAGATTTTATAAAACAT
Organism: Ptyas mucosa; assembly: GCA_012654045.1. NCBI lineage: Eukaryota > Metazoa > Chordata > Lepidosauria > Squamata > Colubridae > Ptyas > Ptyas mucosa. Next base: position 7,611,039 of record WNWU01000007.1, on the reverse strand, counting down.
TTTATGACATAAACATTATCATAAAGCAGTTTGTGACATAATATCAAATGCCATAAAACATTTCCTATGCTGATGTCTGATATACAGACATCATCAGCTCAACATCAGCTCAACATCAGCTATTTTTAAGGCTGATTCATCTCTGAATGTATCCTAGCTTTTCCAATGAAGTTAAAATCTCTTAGAACAGTGATGGCTAACCTTTTCTGGACCAAGTGCCCAAAGTGTGTGCACACACCCACAAAATGCAATGCGTGTGTGCCCCCCTTATTTGTACCCTATGACTATCATTAAGTATTGTACTTTATGATTCTTGATAAACGTATCTTCCTTTATGTACACTGAGAGCATATGCACCAAGACAAATTCCTTGTGTGTCCAATCACATTTGGCTAATAAAAAAATTCTATTCTATTCTATTCTGTTCTGTTCTATTCTATTCTATTCTATTCTATTCTATTCTATTCTATTCTATTCTATTCTATTCTATTCTATTCTATTCTATGTAATGAACCAGCAGATTATAGGTAGTCTAATTCACCTTAAACATATATAAACAAAATCCTTATGATTTGAAATTTTATATACCTTCTGAAAATACAACAGAACAAGACACTGTTGCAAATGTGTGAATAGGCAAGAGGCGAAAACTGTGAAAACCAATTTCTGACAGGACAACAAGAAAGAGAGAGTATATGAGAAGCTGTTGTCTTGGCTTTAAGAGAGATGACTAGAGGCTCTTTATCCCTGCCATCTCTCGTTGGTCACCTGTAAAGGAAAACACTTGCATTCTTTGGAGAACTACACAACGAGGTTATTATATGTCCAAAGATGGAAGAATACAGAAATACCCACAATGCAGGAGTGGCTCATGAAAATGGCAGAGATTGCATAAATGGTTAAGGTCTCTTGTTTGATAGGGGTGGGGGTGGGGGTTAACAACAACTATAAAAGACTGAAAACCCATTATGATCTTTTTGCAGAAAATATCCAAAAATGAATTGATGCTTTATGTACCTACGCATTTAAAAAGGCTGCATATACAAGAAAAAAGGAAATGTGTAATATAATTTTGAGGAGGGAAAATAGCATTGAATATGAGTATAACTGCTTATAAAGAATATTACTTCTATTTTTTTCTTTTCTCACTTTCAACACTTTTTATTTTTCTTTCTTACTTTTATTTTTTTATGTTTATTCTTTATCTTTGTACAAAATTTGTTTAATAAAAATTATACTAAAATAATATAAATCACATACATGTATAAAAGCCTCTTCTCTGTATATTTAGTGGATTAAAAGAGCTCATTTTTGAGAGGAGGGATAGCTAAGAGTACTTTTACTTGGCAATCTAGATGAGAAAGCAGGAAAATTGGAAATTGTATTAGATTGGTTTCTGCTTATAACATTTTTCTCTTCAATCTTTCAACAATCGTGAGTGAAATTGTTTTAAATTAAAGGTACTTTCCTTCCAAATGGATTACATAAATACCAGGGGATCATACAGTATCTTTATCTCTTTGTGACTTTTTCCACATTGGGAAGTATGAGAAGTAAGGATAGCTACAAAAAGCTGTAGAAGTAAAAACAAGAAGAGGGTTTTATAGAATAATTAGATTAACTCTGCATTTACTATTCGGAAGAAATGTAAATATGTAAATTAGTTTAACTTGAAATACAGTCTAAATGAAATTTCTAAGCACCCATATTGAATTTATCACCAAAAAAATATTTTGCTGGAAACCATTAAAACACACAATACTTCACTGCTGATCATTTTTTGTAAAAAACAATGATGAGGCAAACCATACTATATAGTTTATATAGTGTAGTGGCTTATATATATATAGTATAGTGCCATGATGGCAAACCTATGGCACACGTGCCACAGGTGGCATGCCTAGCCATATCAGTGGGTACGCCAGCTCAGCTCCGGCACACATGTACGCGCTGGCCAGCTGATTTTTGGGCCTTCTGGGCCCACCAGAAGTAGGGAAACAGGCTGTTTCCTGCCTCCAGAGGGTCTGGAGGGGGTGGGAAGGCCCATTTTTCTTTCTCACCTGGCTCCAGATCCTCTCTTTGCATCTGGGGAGGGCAAAAACAGCCTTCCCCACCCCCTCAGAGGCCTTCCGGAGGCCCAAAATGGCTCATTTGCCAACTTCCGGTTGAACAGGAAGTGACTTTTTTGTTGTCCTCAACCTCCAGAGACTCTCCCCAGCCCCCCTCCTGGCACACAATGGCAAAAAGGTTAGCCATCACTGGTATAGTGTTTAGTGGATATATATACATATATATACACACACACACATTTTTCTTGAAAATAAAATATATACAGCATGTGACATTCAAACTGACCATGAGCAGATGATTCTCCACCTATAGGATTTATTATGTATTTGACAAAGGAAATTGTCAGTGTTTTTTGTGTAGTTTTCCTACTTTTCACAATTCCTTTAATATGGGCAGATATACTTACATTAAAAGCCCCCCCCACCCCCCAAATAATCCAACAAATACTGATGACACATTCAGTAAATTGTGTTGATGCTCAATTATGACATGCACACTATGACATCATCCAACAGTTGCCATCATTTTGGACTTGCATCCTGCAATCTGACACAAATACTTAAGTCACAACATTTGTTTAATGACACCACACAGCTCACCATTTTTATTTGTTTCTCCCAATATAAAATATTTTTCTTTGATATGCTAATTTCTCTATGGATCCTCATGAAGACGATTGCCATATTAACATACTTGGAACCATATTAATGACTCCAAAGATTTATATCAGGGATGGCAACTTTCTAATTGTAAACACTGGTGTCCCACATTTGGGCACCACACAAAATGCCTACATTTGCATGTTTATTCTTATTTTTTCATTATAAATCTGAGTCCTGTCTTTGATTCTTTAAAACATTTGATGCTTCCATTTAAAAGTCAATATTTTATTTTATAAAGTCAATAATTTATAGTCTATATTTAACAATCAACATTTATTATTTTTTAATTGTCAGACACCTGGAACCTTTTGGGGATCCAATTTCACTGTTGACAATATATAGAATAAAATAGAATAAGGGTTAACACTTTGGTTTGCAGTGGGTCAACCTCTCAGAAATGAAAACTTTTGGGGGAGAAATGGTAGTTATTTTAAGAAAATAAAGGAAATCAGCCCTGACCATTCCTTGAAGGGACAAATATTGAAGCTGAAGCTCAAATACTTTGGCCACCTAATAAGAATAGAGGACTCATTGAAAAAGATCCTGATGCTGACAAGGATTGAAGGCAAAAGAAGAAGGATACGACAGAGGATGAGATGGTTAGATAGTGTCACCAATGCAATGTTCATGAATTTGGGAAAACTCTAGGAGACATAGAAAACAAGGGGGCTTGGCATGATATGGTCCATGGGGCTACAAAGAGTTGGACATGACTTAGAGAATGAAGAACAACAAAAGAAAATATGTCATGTTAAAACTCAAATCTTTTAAAGCCCATCCTAGTTTAACCACTCAAAGGTGCCTTCTCTTTTTTCAAGAGCACAAAATTTGTTCTTCATTAAGCTATGTTGTCTGTTTTCTCTATGGCAAATCTCACTAAACTATGTAATAAGTACATAATTAGGCTATTATGTATTCATGAATATTTTTACAACATTTTTCTTCAATTTGGTTGCATTCCACATATGGTTGTGTCAACTTCCCAATCTTCAGTATGACATTCTTGAGAATACAAGTAACTGAAGTCCACTCAGGTTGGAGACCAACTAAACATGGGAGGGCTGGTATACCATTTATTCACATTTTTCCCTTTTGTGGTAATGTGGATGCAGCAAGGCTGTGATTTATAGATTTCTAGGGCCCAATAATACATTTCTTTTTCTTCCATCAGCTGCAAACATTTGTAAACTTCTGTTGATGCAATCTGAATTCCTAACATGCTCACAAGTCTTGTACCCAGTGCAAGGACCTTTGGGATGTATTTGATTATATCATTTGCAGACATAGCAGAAAATTGAACCAAGTGAAAAGAGCTGGATCCCTGATGGAAGTTAACTTGTGAACCAGCCGCAACTATGGAAGGTCTGTGTCACAAAGTCATCACAAGCCTCAGCTTCATTCTCTAGTTTAATCTGGTTTGCTTATATTTGTTGCCCAAATCGATGCTCATAATACAAATTACATTTTTTAAACACCCAGATACAATAAATACAAGGAACAGGAGAAATAGGCCATTTTAAAGATATATTGCTAAATGAACTTCTCCCTTTTAAGTGTTCCCAATCCTTTTTGCCACATTCCCCCTTCTCCTTTATTGGGTTCTGTCCAGTTTTCATTTCATTTTGGCATTTTTGTTCTTCCTTAATAATGTTAACAATATCAGCATTTAACTGAATGAATTGTCCATGCATAGAAAATGCTTTCGTAAACAGTTAAGATGTGATTAGTGTATTTTTGTTGGAATGTATTTTTAACTCATTGGACTTCTTATTCTGCCAAAAAGATTCCTTCCCACACAGAATTTCACTTTAAACTGTCATTTTGGGGGGAAAAAAAGAAACACTCTGTGCTATTCTCAGCAGAATTACTATTATTCAAACAGTACTTCATACACAGTATTGTTTTCAGTTCCTTTAACCACTGTCTTTTCTTTTGTTTCTATTTGCAAGGTGTAAATATACCAGGGATCTAGGAAATTCTATTGCCTAAAACGGTCTTTATTTTTCTAGAAGCTTTTAAGTAATCCATAGTCTTCAGAAAAAAATAGGTTTCAGCAAGCTAACTAAAATTTGACTTAAAGTTAAAATTGAACCATTTTTGATGACAAATTATGTCAACAGTGTTAAGTTTCAAAAAAACCCCTAAACATCGTTTCTTCAGTTTTTCAAACCTTCAAGGGTAGCAAATAGAAGTAAAACAGTACCTAACCACAATAACTCTCTTAGCTGCTGAATTTCATTCTTCATACATCATCTCGGTATTATTATTAATGCATTTATATTAGAAATTATTAAGTCTAATTCAAAGAAAGTACAATTAAATCACTTTCTATTACAACAGGAATACATCTTGGTTATTTAAAAAGCAAGCAAAAGGTTAGGTCAGCGATTAGTTAACATCAGTATTTGCAAGTCCGCAGGTAACATCAGGTCCGTATTAATTGGTTTTTGCAATGTCATTGGTTCAGGAAGCATAGCTAGCAATTGGTCTTTATCAGCCTTATAACTGACTTTTACAGTTTTACAATACAGATATTATGGATCAGGCTACAATCTTCATGCCTAGAGACCCATTGTAATTATTTTAGATTGGAAAAACTGAGTTTCAAATTCAAAATAATCCATTATTGGGTTTTCTTTTCAGAATTTTATGCTATTATGGTAATTGGAATTGGTTTTAACTCTGGTTTTATATCTACTACTTGATGTAAACTTGATTGTGTTGGGGTAGAGTTTTGATGGATGGGCTGGTGAGTGGACGATCGGGCAGGTCGACAGAGACAGACAGACAGATTTGGATTTTGGATTTTGATTTTCTTAATCAAATTGCTTTCACTTTCTTCTTTCTGTGCTGCTGTGGAAGTATATTTTTAGAAGTGATTAGGTAGCTGAAAATGACTTTAGAATGTGTCTTATTATACTATTTATGTACAGCCTACCTTTGTACTTTTGAACGGAATGATCTGGGAAAAGATATAAAAGGACGTATGTTTCAAATAAACTAACTATACTCAGTGATTCACTGTACCAGCCAGAGCCAAGGCTGAATGCCTGAAGCCTCTTTCCATGTAGAAAGTTGCTGTCCAGGTAGACTTCTTGACCTCAGCAGTAAGGCAGGCTTGATTTCCTCTTTCCTGTTCCAGAGCATCTGTACAGAAGCATCCTTCAGCTTTGGCAACTTTTAAAGAAGGTAACATCAGTCTCAATAAGCTGCATTGCACTTCACAGTGCAAAATGATTTGGAGTAGCAAATAACAGCTTCCTTTTCATAAGTCTGTAACAAAGGTATTAACTTTGTTACAGACAAAGGACTTAGGACTTAAGATACATTTTAGACTTTGTTTTCAGAAAAAAAGAATATGTCAATCACACTTTTCCCCCCTTCCATCCAATTGTGTCTCATTCTCAGAGACTTCCTGGATAAGTCCCTGCAGTTTTCTTGCAAGGTTTTTCAGAAATAGTTTTGTCTTTGCTTCCTTCTTAAGGCTGAGAGAAAGTGATTGGCCAAAGGTCACCCAGTTGACTTGTCTGCCTAAGATGGACTAGAACTCACAGTTTCCCAGTTTCTAATCCGATGCATTATCCACTACACCAAACTGGCTCTTTAATCAGACTCTAACTAATGGTGAGTCTCAACCATAGTCATTGAATTCCAGCCACTTTGATAAACTATAATTTAAAATTGGCATCTTTCCAATAACCAAATAAATATGAAAAGCTGAAAATCTAGATTAATTATTTACTTAATTAATTAAGTAATCCCGCTTGGATTACTGCAATTCCCTCTACATGGGGTTGCCCTTGAGGTGTACCCGGAGGCTCCAGCTGATCCAAAATGCAGCCGCGCGGGTTATTACGGGAGCCTCTCGTTACTCCCGTATAACACCTCTCCTACGCGATCTACACTGGTTACCAGTGGTCCTCCGGATCTGCTTCAAGGTGCTGGTTCTCACCTATAAGGCCCTACATGACTTAGGTCCGAGTTATTTGCAGGACCTTCTCCTACCTGCCTCCCACCGTCCTGCTCATTCATATAGGGCTACTCTCCTCCGGGTACCATCAGCGAGCCAATGTCATCTGTGTCATGCCCAGGGGGAGGGCATTCTGTGTGAGTGCACCCACCCTCTGGAATGAGTTACCTACTGAGCTCTGTATGGCTCCTGATCTCCGCTCCTTCCGTCATGACCTGAAGACTTGGCTGTTCAAGCAAATGGGCTGACTATGATTCTGGGTTTTATTATTTATTATTTATTATCTAATTTGATTTTAAAAGGGGGTTTTATTGTTGCATGTTTTTAACTTGTGTACGCCGCCCTGAGTCCTTTGGGAGAAAGGCGGCATACAAATAAATAAATAAATAAATAAATAAATAAATAAATAAATAAATAAAATAAATAAAATAAATAAAATAAATAAAATAAATAAA
>WNWU01000007.1:7590375-7603872 GCA_012654045.1 Ptyas mucosa | reverse complement strand
AATAAAATAAATAAAATAAATAAAATAAATAAAATAAATAAAATAAAATAAATAAAATAAATAAAATAAATAAAATAAATAAAATAAATAAAATAAATAAGTAAGTAAGTAAGTAAGTCTGATGGCTGGTGGAATTAGTATAGCCATGTACTTAACTATGCTATAAACTTGGCCTTGTCCTGTAGCTTTAGGGTTAATAACATATATTAAATGTGTAATATTAGGTTTAACTTTTGTTTGGTATTTATGTTTGGTATATTATGGAGTTTGGTATACTCCTTATGGAAGGGGTATTTCAATCTGCACAGTCTTTCTGGGAGTGAAGGATAACTCTAAAGGAGAATATTTGTAGCTCAGGATTGAAATGAGTGGTCTCTGAGCATGATAGTTTTCTTGCAGACATTTACCCAAATATCATCAGTGCTAGTAAGAAGTGAGGTTTGCCTCAATTTATATTCTAGTGGCTTGCCCTGTCAGTGTTAGTGGGAGTGGTCTTGGAAGTTATTTGGTTGGGCTGTTTATTGTTAGCTTGTTTGGCAGTTTATTAATTGGGGTGTGGGGTATTGTTTGCTTCTTGACTGTTGGTCTGATGTTAATCTGGGACTTAATCTATGCTCACTTTGCTAGGTAACTTTGTTAACATAGGTGAGCCATGCCATTTACATAGCTCAAGGGATCAAAACAATGATTAGTCAGGTGCTGTTCTGCAAAAGTGTCTCTTACAGAAAATAGATGCAGAGCTCTCAGAGTTGATCTGAGGTTGGAACAGAGAGAATATGTAAGGATTTCATTTTCCTCCAAATGCATAGCTTTTGTTAAGGAAAGGCATGTTGCTTTGCTCAAGGCAGTGCATAAAACCAGAGGATAATATGGATTTACAGGTTTAATTCAGATGCCTGAATTAAAATGAAATGTCTTAGGTTCAGATCTATAGGTAATCCTCATCTGCCATTATACTTTGTCCACATTTAGTTTTTTCACTATGAACAGAAAATAAAGCCCACAGTTGTGCAAATTCCCCTTGACTACAGTGCACACAAAAAGAATAATGAATTTCATTATTCAATCCTTTTCTCAAAGAAGCTGACCAGGTGTGGGTTCTAAATTTTTTTATTACCGGTTCTGTGGGCATGGCTTATTTTGTGGGCATGGCTTGATGGTCATGAGACAATTCTTTAGGATTTAGCAGAGGTACTGGTCTATCAGGCTTTTAACTGCTTGCAGAGCTGTACCGGTCTACTCATTTGTTTTTGGAGGCACTGGTCTACCCATTTATTTTTGCAGGCACCAGTCTACTCATTTGTTTTTGGAGGCATTGGTCTACCACCACACTGCCTTTTAACACTAATCAGATGTAGGGCGGCCCTTTGAAGCCCCGCGGCAAGAGTTTAAACAGTTGTTTTTCCTTCTAGCTGATCAGCTGGGACTCAGGAGGCAGCAATAGATTGGGGGTGGGGCCAAATAAAAGGTAAGAATAACACGGGGGCGGGAGGGGGGCAGGGGAGGGGGGGCGGGAGGGCCCAGCTCCTGAACAAAGAAAACCGTTTCGGTGATGTCATATCGTCACCACTACTGGCTCAGTGGAACTGGGCCAAAGCGGGAAGAACCCACCACTGAAACTGACATTCTAATTCTAAAGGTTCAAACTAGCGTTAACCATGTATGGTACAGATTCTTCATGAGGAACACTGAATAAGAAAACATAGCAACAAATAACTTGAGATATTAAAATAATATTATGGTTTGTATATTTTTCATATACAGCTCTACACCACAGAAGAAGAAGAAAAAACTAATACATTTTCTAAAATAGGCACAAGTATAAAGATCTAGTATCACATATGCTATTTCAGACGTCCCAGACAGCATGACTAGCAACTTATTTTTTTGCGCTTTTTTCCCCTCTGGTAGCCTGACAATGCTAGATACCAACTTTCACATCTGCAGAGTGTTCAAATGATTCCAATTAAAATACATAGATTTTTGTTGTTATAGTAAGCGTGTCAAATGGATCACTATTCAAAAAAAGATTGGAGACACTTTGTCTGGTCAAAATATGACTTTAAATTTATGACAGTGATGTCTTCCATATGACAAGAGAAAAGCTATGAAGAAAGACGGGACTGAATGCTATTATGTGTTTTGCTAACACCAATGGAGAAAAATAATTTCCTTGGAAATTTTTCCAACAAAAATAAAAGCAGCAAAGATCTCATGGGCAAGTAAGGTTGCATGAAATTTCATGCATAATCATTGTATTCCTTCTGCAAATATCACCGATCAGAATAAAATCAAAAAGAAAGGTTATGCCTTCAATTTTAATGTCATACCAAAACCTATGCATTTTTATTCAGTAATATATCACATTAAGTCTACTGAAAGCAATGGGATTTATTCCTGAAAAAATAAAAGTTATATGTTATATATCACTCCTAACAATGATAAAAAAGGGGGAGAACATATAAAATATAAATCTTTTGTTTATCATTCTACAGAATGCTGTCCCCTATTTTTATGTTAGAGCAAATCAGTGTATTTTTTTCCTTTTCTAATTTTATTAGTATTTATTTATTTTATTTATTTATCTTAGATTTCTATACCGCCCTTCTCCCTGGGGACTCAGGGCGGTGTATAGCCAAGTAAAAACACATAATATAAACATTAAAAACAAATTAAAAAGAATATCTAAATTTGGCCCAAAAATTTAAAAAACACCCCACTTTAAAATCATTTAAAAGGCTTCGCTTAGGCCAGCCCGGCTTTTTGGAAGAAAAATGTTTTAAGGGCCCGGCGGAAGGCACGGAGGTCATGGATTCTTCTTATCTCAGGGGGCAGCTGATTCCAGAGGGTAGGAGTATGAAACAAATTGTGTACATTGTACATTGATTCATAATTGTAACATAACAATTGTTCATAACAAAGTGGACAATGCAGAATTGTTTAAAATTTAAAATTACAGAGCCTTGGATAGTACAGTGGTCTAAAGCCCTGTTATTAACATCAGCTGCCTGCAATTATTGCAGGTTCGAATCTCACCAAGGCTCAAGGTTGACTCAGCCTTCCATCCTTTCTAAGGTAGGTAAATTGAGGACCCAGTTTGTGGGGGCAATAAGCTGACTTTGTATAAATATACAAAAGTATGAAGGCTATTGCTTAGCGCATTGTAAGCTGCCCTGAGTCTCCAGAGGAGGGCGGCATATAAATCAAATTAAAAAAAAAATCTTAATCTGAAATGAAATAAACAGTGGTGGGATTCAAATAATTTAACAATTGGTTCTCTGCCCTAATGACTGGCTTGGTGGGTGTGAACATGGTGGGCATGGCCAGGGAGTGTGAAGGCAGCACTCAGCCTCATGCACCCCTCTGGGAACAAAAATGGACCATGGGGGGATGTGCTGCCCCCTGTGCCCCATTTTGGGCCTAGTAGGCCTCCCTACAGCCTCCTGGGATCAAAAACAGGCCATGGGGGTTGCCCTAACCCCCCATGCCCTATTTTGGGCTAGTAGGCCTCCTTTCAGCCTCCTGGGAGTGAAAATGGGCCACGGGGGGGGGTGCCGCCCCTCCATGCCCCTTTTGGGCCTAGGAGGCCTCCCTGAAGCCCCCTGGGAGCGAAAATGGGCTGCAGGGGTTACATCACACCCCTCCCTTTCCCCATTTTCGGCTTAGTAGGCCTCCCTGCATTTACCTGGCAGCCAAAAGCCAGCAATTTAACTACTGGTTCACCCGAACCAGCCTGAATAGGCTGAATCCCACCACTAGAAATAAATATGTGTTACAGTTAGTTATATGTTATATATTTGAAAATTCAGAATGTGATATATTGATTTTTACCTCAATATTTAGTTAGTTGACCGGATCTTTTTTTTTCCATTCCAAAGTATTGTTGTAGTCAAGAAACAAAGTAATCCTCTTTCTTAAAGTTTCTTGTTCAATTTCTTATCCATTTTATAAACTATTAATATAAATGGTTATATAAGTATATATAATTAACTATCTGCTTGTATTTCTTCTTTTCTTAAATATAATCTTCTGAGTGAATGCTCATTTGGCATTCCATTTCCTATATAAGTAAGCATGAGAGACAAAGAGAGGTGTTTGGTAACTAGTGACCAGACTGAGTGAACAGGTGGACAAATGAAAACAGAAGTTTCATGAGAGGACAATTATAGCCATTACTAAGAGTCAAGATGAGTTTGGCAACAGTGTGAATAAACCAGGATTCCAAATTATCTAAAAGTATAGTACAGAAGTTATCTTTTAAGTCAAATAGTTCCTAAATAAGAAGTAAAACTGGTATATTTATACCCTATTAGGTATAAATTATACATCTGTAAATTGTTTCTATTCTCTTGAAATTAAGGAACTGTTTAGACAGCTAGAACCCAATTCAACTGAAAGAGAAAATAAGGGTTGAAGGAGACCTGGTGGTGCAGTTGTTAAAGTGCAGTATTGCAGGCAAACTCTGCCCACAGCCTGGAGTTTGATCTTGATGGAGCCCAAGGATGACTCAGACTTCCATTCTTCTCAAATCAGTAAAATAAGGACCCAGTTTGTTGCAATGTGCAAATAATGCTCTACATTGTAAACCACCCAGAGTGCTATAAAGCACTATGGAGCAGTATATAAGCCTAAGTGTTGTTGCTATTGCTATTGCTATTTTATGCTGGGCATAAAAAAGATGTTTCCAGAGGAACAACACAGTCCTTAAGCTTCTACCCATTTATCATTAGGAAGCTATCAATGATATTTTATCCATAACTGACTGATGGCATCTCTCAGCATTTGTATGTAAATATTGAAGGATAGAAAGTAGAACTCCAAATTCTGTGAAATTCCATTATGCCAGCCTCTTTCCCCCTCATCCATCAATGGGAATTATCTGTATGAAGAAACAGAACCAGGGTAAAATAATGCTCATGATTATAAAGTTCCAATTCACTGGATCAAAGGCTTTTTCCACATCCAAAAAAACCAGCACTGCAGAGATCTGTTTATTCTTATCTAGATAGTCCATTAAGTCTATAACTTGCCTGACATTCTCCTTCATATATCTGCCTTCAATAAATCCTGCTTGATCATGATGAATTACCTTTTGGATAACTGGCATCAATCTGTTGGCTAATACTTTTGCAAAGATTTTATAATCTGTATTTAATAGAGATATTGGTCTGTAATTTTCTGGTTTCTTGAGACCTGATTCTTCTTTCAGAATCAATGAGACAAAAGCTGTTTTCCATGAGGAAGGTATCTTACCTCCTAATTGTATATTACAAAATAAGTCTTTAAGATGCTCAATCATTTCCTCTTGTAAAGTTTTATAATAAACTGCCATTAGGCCATCCGTCCCTGGAGCTTTAGCTGTTTTTAATTGTTTTATAGTGAAACTGATCTTCTCAACTGTTATCAGTTGTTCCAGACTTTTCTTTTGAGTTGTTGAAATTTTTGAAACTCTCTTGTTTTCTAAATATTCATCTATAGAAATATTCTGTATATTATCTTTAGCATATAACTTAGTATAATATTCCAAAAAGGCTTTTTTAATTAATTCTTGTTGATAAACTTCTTTGCCAGCATATTCAGTACTATCAATAATTCGTGTAGATGCTTGTTTCCTCAAAGTGTACGCCAACCACCTGCCTGGTTTGTTAGCATTAGTAAAAGTATTATGCTTTGCAAATTGTAAATTAGTTGCCGTTTGGTCTGCTATAAGCATTTGAAATTGATCCTTCAAAAGTTTTATGGCCATTTGCAATTTTCCATCTGTTGGTTTGTGTATCAGTTGTTGTTCTTTCTTTTTTATCTCACATTCCAATTGTAGTCTCTTCTTCTGCTGATTTTGTCTATGTTTAGAGTTCATTTGAATTAGTACTCCCCCCATATATGCTTTGCTTGCATCCCAAACTATTTCAATAGGGGTACCTTTATTCAAATTCAGTTTAAAAAACTCCTTTAAATGCTTTTTAAGTTCAATTATATTTTTTTCATATCTAAATAAATTCTCATTTAATCTGCAGGATCTTCTTTCTCTTTTGCTCATCTCGATTTCCATCCAGACCGGACTGTGGTCAGTCAAAGTCCTAGGAAATATCTTTATTTTCTTTACTTTAGAAAGTAAGTTAGTAGTTAAGAGGAAAAAGTCTATCCTGGAAAAGGATTTATGCCTGTCTGAGTAAAAAGTAAAATCCAGTTCATTTGGGTTTCGAACTCTCCAAATATCTTTCAATTCCAAATCCTCTTTCAGTTCAAAAAAAGCTTGTGGTAATTTAATCCCTAATTTGGCCGTAGTTTTTTTATCGATTTTAGGTTGAATTACTCCATTCCAGTCACCCATTATTATAATAGTTGAATAGTTCCATTCCAAAATTTTTAAATGAAGCAACTTATAAACATTTTCCTGCTGCTGATTTGGAGCATATATTCCGACCAACAAGATTGGTCCATTATCTGTAATAATTTCAATTGCAATATATCTTCCATCTTTGTCTATTTCTATAGTTTTAGCTACAAGTCTTTTATTTATATATATCACCACTCCATTCTTCTTTTCCAAATTTGAAGCAACAAATTGCTCAGGCCTGAATTTCAACTAAAGTTTTGTGAATAAAATATTCCTCTAAGGCAATCTATAATTGCTCCCCTCTCTTCTTTTCCAAGAAGTAAATGCTAGAGATGCTAGAAATGGTCCAAGAAGAGCTTCTGACAAATGAGGTAGCATTATCTTCTCCCTAAAGAGAAGGATTTTGGGATCCAGTCCCAAAATCTGCCTGCAGCCTTAGATGGCCAAGAAGGCATCCTTTTTAGTAGGAATGGGTCATCTTGAACAATTTCTCCATATGGTAGCATGATGTCGCAATAAGGATAGAATAGCATTGTGGCTTTGTCTCCCTTGCTTTTGTAGTATAGACTTAAAGATGATCTCTTGTCCAGCTTTAATTAAATTTATTTTTGCTATTGCTTGTACTGGTTCATCTTCTAGAGATTTCAGTAAACCATAATGAATGGCAGGCAAAGAAATGCCCCCTGTGTCTAGTCATCTCCTGATTTCAGAAGTCCAGCAGATGTTGATGCAACTGCCTACCAGAAATAGCAATAGAACTTAGACTTATATACTGTTTCATAGTGCTTTATATCCTCTCTAAGCAGTTTACAGAGTCATCATATTGCCCCCAATAATCTGAGTCTTCATTTTACTGATCTCAGAAGTATGGAAGGCTGAGTCTACCTTAAACTAGTCTGGATTGAAACCCTGGCAGTGGGCAAACTTGGCCTGTAGCATTGTATTCCAACCACTGCACCACCATGGAAATTTAGGAAAATCTCTTCAGTACCCTCCAAAATCCTCCTGTATCCTAAAAATGGGACCAATCATTTTCAATTGGCCCCCACAGTTTCATTCTAATATTTCCCACATCCAGCTTATATACCAACTGCTGCAAGGCAAAATCACGTTCTAAGTTATGCTCAGACTAACTGGACAAGCACATGTCATAAATTCTTGACTTTTTCAGGCCCTGCACTGAGATCATGGAGACTGAAATGCTCCAGATTAAAAGCCAAAAGGTTTTCAATACCAGCCTATCTATCTATCTATTTATTTATTTATTTATTTATTTATTTATTTATTTATTTATTTATTTAGATTTATATACCGCCCTTCTCCCCAAGGGGACTCAGGGTGATGAACAGCCAAAAGTTAAAAAACATACATACAAAATTTAAAAGCCAAATAAAACCGAATTAAACAATGGCCCCAATTATTTAAAATCCCAATTATAAAATATTAAAACCCCAAATATTACAATATTTACAATTTAAAATTTTAAAATTATTTTTATAAAAGAAGGGGGAAAAGGGAAGAATTAGGCCAGGCCCGCCTGGTGAAACAGGAAAGTTTTTAGCTCACAGCGGAAGGCACGAAGATCCGGGATCCTCCGTAACTCCGGGGAGAGCTCGTTCCAGATAGTGGGTGCCCCCACAGAGAAGGCTCTCCCCCTGGGGGCCGTCAGCCAACATTGTTTGGCCGACGGCACCCAGAGGAGCCCCTCTCTATGGGAGCGTACCGGTCGGTGGGAGGCTATTGGTGGTAGTAGGCGGTCCCGTAAGTACCTGGGTCCTAAGCCATGGAGTGCTTTAAAGGTGGTAACCAACACCTTGAAGTGCACCCGGAAGACCACCAGGAGCCAGTGCAGCTTGCGCAGGAGAGGAGTAATGTGGGAGCGCCACGTCGCTCCCATCACCACCCGCGCGGCAGCCCATAAGCTCAGTAAGAGATTTTGCTGAGCAGCAGGGCAATCAATACATAAACAAGGTCTCATTTGTCTCTGCAGTCAAACTTTACACCAAGGCATTCAAACCCCGTCACTTTAAGAGCGACATCACTGGTCACAGGAAAGTAAATATTTGAAGATCATAGCCTCCAATATTGTCTCAGTATACAGCAGTTATGGACAAGGCATACTGGGATCACTAGGAAATAGATTCAAATGATATGGATTTCAACAAATCATTGTTGTGTGCATCTGGAATAATAGGGTCACCACATTTGAAAAGTTCAGAAGAGTAACACCAAAATGATCTGAAATGTTTTTTTTATGGGAAAAGGTAATAAGGTTTGGAATCTTTTGTTTGGAAAAATGAACTGGAGTAATGACTGAAGCATATAAGATTATGCATTGATATTTGTATAATCGTATTTGTAAAAAATTTCAATAGAATCTTTCCATCTTCCTTTAACCTTGTATGCCTCTATTAAATTTCTTCCATAATTACTCTTTGATTAGTACCCTAAATTAGCTGTAAATGTTTTAGTAATTATTCTAAATGTAAACATATTTGTATTTTTCCTTTTTCTTATTATTTCTCTTTATTATCAGTTTTTCTGTTTGCGACATCTTTTATGTTTTTTCTTACTTAAGACTGAAGTCAGTTCTGATCCACTGAAGTTTATTTAGTCCTAAAACATTTAATTTAACATTCTTCATTCAACTTTCAGAAAAGATCACATTTGAAGATAACATCTTTGATGTCTGTTTACATATAACTGCTTCGAATGTTCAAAATATTTCTCAGTTGGAATAGTTAATAAGTTAGATCAAAATACATACAATATCCGCATCTCTAAGGATTCTTCTGTTAAAGTACTGAAGTTTGCAGATGATACAACAGTCATTGGTCTCATTCAAGATGGTGATGAATCTGTATATAGACAGGAAGTTGAACAACTGGCCCTGTGGTGCAGCCGGAAAAATCTGAAGCTGAACATGCTTAAAACTGTAGACATGAGAGTGGATTTTAGAAGAGATCTCCTCTCCTACTACTTCTTACTCTGTTTGAGAGCTCCATATCAGCAGTGGAGTCCTTCAAGTTTTGGGGTTCTTCCTACATCAGTTTAGAAAGTTCAGATGGGCCCAGGAGCTGTTGATACATAGTTCTTATAGTATTATTATTATTATCTTTTAAATAGTATACACAGCAAACGAGATGACCATGCTGGATTTTGTATCCCAAATCACTAGTCGAACACTTCCCAAGCGTTTAGGACTGCGTGATGTATCGGCGGGTTATACGAGCAGATCCCAGTAAGGTGGCCTTCTGCAGCTGACCAATGGTGATCTTGTCAGCGCCAATTGTTTTTAAGTGCTTTCCTAGGTCTTTATGCACAGCACCCAGTGTGCCCAGTACCACTGGAACCACCTGCACTGGTTTATGCCAGAGTCTCTGCATTATTATTATTATTATTATTATTATTATTATTATCATCATCATCATCTTCATTGTAAGAATATTGCTTTGCATGTATATTGAGATCTTCTGCACTGGAGACAAATTCATTATGTAGCTAATCATATTTGGCCAAATGACGTCTTGTCTTGTCTCGTCTCGTTTCGTCTCGTCTCGTCTCGTCTCCTCTCCTCTCCTCTCCTCTCCTCTCCTCTTCCCTTCCTTTCCATTCTATTCTATTCATATTTAGCCAACTTGAGTCTTTTTGTTCAATTCTTATCAAAGGATAAACAGAGAGAGAGAGAAATTTTATTAAAAGTTTCAAAGACTTTTAAAAAGATTAAAAATAGATTAGAAATGCAGCAGAAGTAGGAACAGGTGAAAAAAGGTTTCCTCTTGTTTACCTTCCCTGTATATGAAAGTAAAGGTAAGAGAAAACAACTAACTAAAATGACAAGGTGCAAAAGGCAGAGATGAGAGGTCAGCTGTATTAAATCAAGCTTAATACAAGTGAACATCACATATTTTAGATGCTATTTATGTATTCTGCAAGATTATTGGAAAGGTATCATAGGGCACAGATTATACACTGCACTCTTAGTCAGCTAAACTTTCAGAAAGACACATTTCAAACTGAGGAAAATGATGCATTGAGCCAGAACTCAGAGGCTTCTGGGTTGACAATCAGTCCCCTCTTTTAATATCCATGACAGTGCAGTCACTTTATACTCAAATGTGTCCTATTGATTAGACCAGGGGTTGTCAATTAATTTTTCCAAGGGGCCACAGAAACTGAGACTGCTGTGGAGGTGAACCAGTAGGGCAACTGCTGCCACCATGGGCTGGAAAAAGACAACCAAAGAGCTGGATGTGGCCCATGGGCTGTAGAATGCCTAGGTCTGCATTAGAGTATTCCATTAAGCTAAAAGCATGATAATTAAAACTGGGTTTTTTTATTATTATGTGGTGATTTGGGTTTATGGTTGATTCATATTATTTTATTTCATATTAATTAATTACATCTTTGAAATAATGAGGTTCAGAAGAACCCATTAGATTGGTCTTAGTCTCCATCTAGTTTGTTGGTACAGTAGGATTAGGCTTGAAAGAACTGGTGAAATGGTAATGATTTAATAAGAGCAATAGCACTTATATACCGCTTCATAGTGCTTTTTTACAGCCCTCTCTAAGTGGTTTACAGAGTCGGCATATTGCCCCCAACAATCTGGGTCCTCATTTTACCAACCTCAGAAGGATGGAAGGCTGAGTTAACCTTGAGCTGGTGAAATTTGAACTGCCAAACTGCAGCTAGCAGTCAGCTGAAGTAGTCTGCAGTGCTGCACTCTAACCACTGTGCCACCTTGGCTCTTATGTGCCACCTTGGCTCATAATCACCTATATGGAAAATTTGATCATTGTGAAAAAGGCTAGGCTCTAACCTTTCTCTTTGAATTTTAATTTTCTAATTGCTAGATTGTTGTTGGTTTTTAGCTTTAATACCTTTAGCTTGGTTTCATTTTGGATGAATGTGACTGCTGTGGGAGAGCACTGACAAAGATGAACAATTAAATTCATTGTCTGATGATGAAATAAATGTGTTTAACTAAATTAATCTAAGTCAATGATGTATAGAACTTTACAGACTTGAATAAACAAGCCTTTTAAGGCCTGAACATTGATTTTTTGTTTGTTTGTTTAGAAATGGGAGGGTGCCATTTTTAGATTAATCTGGGAGGGGGCAAGAGGGGAGGTGAGAAAAGCTCTTTAGAATAATGCTTCATTTTATAGGAAAAATGACAGTTTATTATATAGTAATAACCATGGTTATTATTGATTATGAAATTCTGTGAGGCAATAACATGCTTATTTGCCTTTTGTTGTGTGGTTATTGATATTTAAATGAAACATAATAAAGCATTCTGTGAACCTGATTATATAAAATGTAATAAAACCTTCCATAAGAGCTGTGAGATGAGAAGCAAATAAATTTGATAAACAAACAAACATGGGTATCAGTCTATAGCTGTCAAGCCCAAGCTTGAGGC
The DNA here is from genome assembly GCA_012654045.1 of Ptyas mucosa. Classification (NCBI taxonomy): domain Eukaryota; kingdom Metazoa; phylum Chordata; class Lepidosauria; order Squamata; family Colubridae; genus Ptyas; species Ptyas mucosa. Next base: position 7,592,107 of record WNWU01000007.1, on the reverse strand, counting down.
CACAAGTTCTAATAGAGTCAATCCTTTATTTGCTTACACTAATGGACAGAATCTTGCCAAACTAAAGCTATAACTTCTAACCAACTAGATACATCCTGAAACATTCTAGGGAATGACTGCTCTGAACCTCTTCCCCTCTCAGTATCCAGCTCAGGATTGCGCTTAATTTGGGCCTCTTTCTGGAAGAGTTTTATGTTGCCAAAAGTCTCCCCCTCTGCTCCTGCAGGTATAGATCCCATCAGAATAGCTGATTGATGTTGTATCTTGTGCCTGACCCATAAAACTGTAACAACCAGAAGGTAGAAAAGATCACTTATTTATATGTTCATTGTGATCCTTCACCACAGTGAACGTGGCTCAGAAAACAGATCATCTGTTTGTTTGTTTTCCAATTGAAAAATAAATACCTTGGAATCAAATGGGTTGGGCATGCTGGAAAAAAGCCTAGATTCTCCTTTTATATCTCTTCACTGTCATCTGGCAATCTCACACAACTACAGTTTGAGCAGGTTATTTCTTGATGATGATGATGATGATGATGATGATGATATCAGGTATATTATACCTGTGCTGAAAATAACCTGATCATACTAGATGACAGCAAAGAAGGCCATAAATTTATCTTTGTTGCCATTTTGCGGCCATCTGGATTTCTGCTGCTTAGGTTGTATACCCTTAGTTTACACAATAATTTCCTCACTCAAGATGAAGAAATTAGCTGGTTCACATATTGTGCTAAGTCATGGCTTGTTTTAACAGGAATATATATTATTTTAAAGAAAACTGATTTGTTTTCTGCTTTTAGCTTCCCTTCATTCTAACCTATAAAGGGCCTCGTGGAAAAAAAAGGGTTTGCAATGTTTTACACCCACGCCACTGAAGCAATGACACTTAGCAACACTAAATATAAGCTTGTTATGCAGTTTCATCAAAACGCCTCTCTCCTAACCTTTATCATTTCTACAACTGTGCTCCAGAGACCTGTTTACACACATATGCTGGCTGATAACAAATTATATGGTGATTTTATGATGTATACCAATAAGAGAATTAAGCAACTTAACTCCAGAGACCAAAAAATGAAGAAATGTCACTGGAAAATAAAGGGTATTCATTATTGATTATTATCATAACAGCACAGTTTTTATGGAAAGAGATTGTTAGTAGGAAAAAAAGAAATTAAAAAATACAAAACAAGAGTATGTTCTAAACAATAAACAGATAACCAAAGAATCCTGTTAGAAGAGGTGCTTTAGACTGTGAAGTCAGGCTGAATTTGTCCTGTTTCTCATATATCCTGTGGAGAGTTCTTTTAAAGCTCATTCTTTCAGAAAAAGGAGAAGAAGAAGAAATATATTTTCTAAAAGGAGTTTGAGTAGGAAAGGAGAGAAGGGAGATATTATATTGTCTTGGGAGGCAGAATTTCAGTCAGCTTTGTTTTTTCTCTGTTTTCCTTCTGACAAAAATGGCAGAAACAAAGGAAACCACCTCAGTTGGAAGCCATTGCTTCAAGAGGAGCTTTCAAACCCAATTTATCCTCAAGATTTTCCAATGGGAAAAGAAATAGGAATACAGTTTGTGTTTGTTTTCAAAGAATATATAGTGCATATGTATTTTTAAATTGTGTGAAAGAATTATATAAGATGCAGAGGGAGGGAGGGAGGGAGGGAGGAAGGAAGAAAGAAAAGGAAGGAAGGAAGGAAGGAAGGAAGGAAGGAAGGAAGGAAGGAAG